>ML675612.1:32566905-32625452 GCA_007922155.1 Mesoclemmys tuberculata | reverse complement strand
CACGGGGGCGGGGTATCTTACCCTCCCCTGCCCCCCACCTTGCCACAATACACACATCCAAGGGTGAGAAACATTACCATGGGGATGGCAAATACTAGCAAAGTCAATACAGTTAGGATAGATGAGGCCTATTCACAACCATTGATTAGAAGGTGAGAATGTGTGAACAGTGACGATTACTTCTTGTAATGAGCAAACCATTCCAAGTCCCTATTCAGACCCAGTCTGATTGTGTCAAGTTTGCGTATGAGTTCCAGCTTCTCCAGTTTCTCACTGAAGTATGCTTTTCCATGTTTTTTGTTGAAGTATGGCAACTTTCAAATCAGCTACAGACTGTCCCGGGAGATTAAAGCACTCTCCTGCCGGCTTATGGATGTTACCATTTTTTATGTCTGATTTGTGTCCATTTATTCTTTTGCATAGTGACAGTCCAGTTTGGCCAATGAACATGGCAGAGGGCCATTGCTGGCACATGATAGCATATATTACATTAGTAGATGTGCAGTTGAATGAGCTCCTGATGGTGTGGCTGATGTGGTTAGGACCTGTGATAGTGTCGCTAGAGTGGATGTTTGGGCAGTGTTGGCAACGGGGTTTGTTGCAGGGATAGGTTCCTGGGTTAGTGTTCTTGATTGGTGTATGGTTGCTGGTGAGTATTGCTTCGGGTTGGGTTGGCAGGATAGGCCTTCCTCCCATGGCTCAACCATATTGAGAATCTGTTACAGCACCTCTGAGGGTTGTCCTATTTCTTCACTTGATTAATATGATGTTCTTGAAACCAATGTCAACTTGTAAGACAATGAAGAGATGCAAGACAATGAAGAGATGTCTAAATAAATGGGAAATTAACATCTATCACCTCTTGTTGGTGGCAGCTGAGAACCTTCCTTAGGGAAATTAAGAGCCTGTCTCAATCATACTGTGGACAAGATAAGAAGGGTACTTATGGATTGCTAGAAGGAGGCACCAAAATGAAAGGAAATGGAGCAGACTGGAAAATATATATTTATTAAGATTGTTTTGAAAGAGATGAGTGTCTTGTCCCAAAGTTGGAAGAGAATACGTCCTCCTCCTTGAAGGAAAGGACCACAGCTGCCTGATCTCACTGCAATGGGACTATTTGTGCAATAAGATACTACTCAGTGTGAGCAAGAGTATTACAATCTGATAAACTGTTAAGAGTTCTCTATTCCAGCATGACCTTTATGGCCAAAATGTCTGTTAAAATAAATTACATGTAACATTGGCAGCTGGAAAGAGCTAATGACCAGCGACATAGAGTAACTAGTCAAAATGTGAATTTTCTGCAAGTTGTTTTGATGCTAACATTTGTATTCACTACCTACGAACCAATACATATATCTAGATTTTTAATGATATTTGTAACTCTAGTATGCATGCTACAATAAAGGCAATCAAACCGCATGTTTCTGGCTATGAGCTGGTCATGTGCAGAGCTGAGAGAAGGATTTTCTTCTCCTGCATTTTCCACACAGTTCACTAGAAGCGTTATGTGATTGTTCTGCTGCTTTCTTGCAGCATAAAGTTCTGACCACTGCCAAAGACAAGATGGTAGACCAATAATAGTATTTCTTTTTCACACTTTATGCCATGCCGCCCCTTACTACTGGGAAAGGGTTGTAGTCAAAATCCATAAAGTTGCCATTTAATCCTCCAAATCTTTCTTCAAAACTCACCTCTTCTGTAATGCATGAAGTAAAATATAAGTACAGCCTGATAATGGCTAGGTAGACTAGTGATCACTGTTAATGCAATGCTAACAGTACACATCCTATATTTATCACCCACTTGTTTATTGGTTAAACGTTCTAAGTGTGAAGTTTTTTAACGCAGGGACTGTCATTTATATGTCTGTACAGCACCTTGCCCAACGGGGGTCTAACCTGGTCAGTTTTTTTTAGGAACTGTAATATGAATGCTATATAATTAATTTCAGTGGGTCTAAATTCCTATAAAGGGGACTATAAAACTAATAATAATAAAGGAGGAGAATTCAAAGGTTGTGCCTTCATATTCCATAGCATCCAGTTCCCAAAATTTGCAAGTGGGTTTTGAATAAACGTCAATCCTCCTCTGACTTTATGCAGTACAGAGAGTTTGAAATTCTGGGTGGGCATGTAAAAATCCTTTTGACATTGAAAGCCCAGTTATGCCAGCTGCAAATCTATTTCAACCAGTTCAGTAACACTGGTGATACATTTGGGACCCTATGCTCTTAATATAATTAATTCTCCAGTTGCAACAAGCTAGAGAGAGTGTTTGAGAACCTATTGAGTCATCAGCATCAGAGCTCAGATTCAGAACAGGGTGAGGAGGGAGCAGTTGACTTTATATAAAGAGTTTTCTCAGTCTGTGTAACTGGACAAAAGACCATTGAATTTCTTTCAATGAGCTGGGTGCATGTTTTTAAAAATGCCAGATACCAAAATTATTTTTGGTAGCATTGTGAAGATGTTATTTCCCTAGGATTTCTAGCTTAGATATTTTGGATTCAGTCCAGATCAAAACATGCTTTTTAAAATTTCCTTCATATCTAAAATCTTAAACTTAAATAGTTTTGTTTTTTCTTTTTGAAGTGGTTAATGACCAAAATTTATAAAAGCACTAGGAATTTTTTTCTCATTAAAAGAATACAAATGTGAATAAATGGAACAAAAATCTAAGGAAGGCAGCTTGATCAGAAGATTGGAAGAAAATATGCAAATATGTATCTATAGTAAATGTTCAGTCTCCTGGGAGAAATAGAGACTGCAAGCTGCTGTTTTGTACTTACATTCATTTTAACAAAGGAAATATAACAGGCAATTGCCTTTCTTTTATTTATGTAAAATGGGGGGATTGTTCACAGTATGCATGGACTTTGCTTTACTTATGAGAATTCTCTCACTGTTTGTAATACATCAAAATGTTAGGAATGGGGACACAGTTCAGTGACCTATCTTTTGCACAAAAGAACCCTAAATTTTTTAGATTTTTTTAAATTATTTTTTATTGTTTTTTGATTTGGGGGGGTTTGGCTCTAGTAGAGACCATAAGACAAATATTGAAGTGCCATGAGAGAGACTACTCACAATGAATTTAATTTCAGGGACATCTAGGAAGTATGTGAAGTCTCACAAAAAAGCCTGTTCTTATGAGATTTCCAAACCAAAATGGTTTAGGTAGTTTTGGATAACCATTCTATTTTTTCCTCCTTTTCACACTTAAATTGGTATGTTTTAAATGAATTGCAAATATAGTATTTACATACTACTTCAGTATTTGCACTTCTGAGTTAATTCTTCAGATACAAAGAATTCTAAATGATGGGAAAGAGTAACATAGAGCAACCCTCAACTTTTGCAGTTTCTGTTAGTTAAAAGTCATAAATTCAATGTCTGGGGTTGTCCTGGCTGAAGTCCCATTCTTTTGGCATGCCTATGTTCTGCAGGCATAGAGGCTCAGTCCTGCAGAGTTGTTAAGCACTGCAGGTCTCAAGCCAAATTTCTCCTGCGGTGTTTTAGCTTTGGTCTCATAGATCTTAGAAAGTGTACATGGCTGGAGCTCCTAATTATCCAACGCCTTGATTTTATGAAAGTTTTGTGTCCCCTGACATGTTCAGCAAATCTGGTTTCTGATCTATTGTGTTGGAAAGGTATAGCACCATGAGGAAACTACATATCAGAGCAATCTGTTCTGCCTTTTTACAATAGCATATGAAAGCATTTCTCTGGAGCTGCCAAACCAGCCAATCTGCTCCATTTTGATCATAGCTAATCTGATTAAGCCTTGTTATATTTGTGCTTGCTGAAAGGCTCAGGAGAGTAGGTTAACTTTTTTTATATACATAAGTAAGGGGTTATACAGTCTTCAAAACTAGGCTCAGAGCTTACTGCGAATATTAAGAATGCCCCTCGTGTTTTAATATAAAAGAATCTTAAGCAAGTGTCCCATTTATAACCACTGTTCTTCTATTCAGGCTTTTATTCTGTTAAATAAATATACTAATACGATTCTCTGATTTTGACATGGGTGTATAATAGTGCAGCGTACCCACTCTACATGATATGTAATGGCCTTATCATTATCCTGTTTGTTCCTGCCTGTTTTTTCTCTTTTTCGTTAAAACTAACGTCATAATGATACAACCACCTTCTGACATATGCTTGTCCAAAGGCTGTGCTACTTATTAATACAGGCCATAAGAATGCCAGGGTTAGTGTTATGCTAATAAATGTTTACTTTGGGCTGGGATAAATCATACTGTACAGCCAAAGCAGTGCTCTTGCATTAAGTAATAGTTTTTGATAATAAATATCGTTTATGTAGTATCTTTTCCCCTGAAGACACTGCCAATTGATTTATGTAAAAAAAAACATTGCCTCTGGGGTGAAACAAAACAACTGTCTAATAGCACAGTGTCAGATTTTTGGTGAAGGAAGCCAAGTATAGTTAGTTAAGTTGGAATTTGGCCAGAACAACAGGTTTAACTCCCTTATTCTTGTGAAAAGTGCCATGTGGTTTTTAATGGCTTCCAGTAAATGGGCAGTAGTTTGAGTTTTCACATCTCATCGGAAAGACATTCTAACACCACAGTGACCTCTAACACTATGCTAGAACATTCCTCAGTCCTGACTTAGAGGGCAGGGTATACAGATTTATTATCCGTATACTGGCTGGGCCTGGCCTTACTTTGGTTGTGAGCTATGATAGTAGTAGAGCTGTGGTAGAGAACAAAACTGAAGAGGGATAACACTTTTTGGGTTTTTTACTTTTAAACAAAGCTATTTCTTCAAAAGATGGGGCGATCGGGGAAATTAGTGATTTTTTTTCCCGTTGCAAAGAAATGAAAAACTGCTGAATGTATAGAATTAGCTTCTGCAAATGTGATACATTAGGAAATTGGCCAAAAGACTGTATAAACTTTCTAAAATGTTGTAAATATCTCTAGTGGGAAAGGTGACACATAATGAGGGACATGGGTTTGATAGAACCAACACAGTGACATCCAAGTGTGTGGTTAAAGCTATAGGCATTTAATGATGTGCTGGCTAAACTGAACCTTAGAAAATACACATTGCAAAAAGTGTTTGTGGATGTATAAATTTTCAAAGTTCTAACAATCTTAGCTTTGTGGCTCTTTCACATCCAGGAAAAAAATTACAGGGTGATCTTCCCCCTCTCTTACAATCTCTCCCACCTTCCCTCAAACCCACTTCCCCCAGACCTTCTTTCCTCCCCCCGCCCCCCGCATTCCCCCGTTTCATACATCCCTTGATTTTCAGTGCATTCATTCATTGTACAAGAACATATTTTTGCTTTATAAATCTGTTTTATGTCTCTGCTTTCATCTAAACAACAGTTGAGGAAAATACTGTGTTTACGTCTCAGAAGCCCAGGAGAAAAATCTTATTGAAGGAGAAAGTTCAGCTGACTTTGAAGGCTTGAAATTTTTCACACATATTAGATCACAGCAAGATTCTCAGTATTTTTTCTCAACATATAAAATAACATAATGCTCCCATTAAGGTATGGTCAATGCAGAAAGCTTGGTTGGGGGCCTTGTGCTACAGTAGGGAGGACTTGTGTTTCAGGCTAACCTTGGGCTAGCAGGGGCTGAGAATGACACCAAGGTTCCTGGAAGAAATTGTATTCTTTGATGTCCAGAAGTGTGACATAGCTCATAGTTTAAGGTAGAGCTGCAGCTTTGAAGAAACCGACTGGCTATTTCACTAGCATAGCTTTTGTGTTGTCACAGATGTGTGAGGACAATGGATAGAAAGTGGGCAGGAGGCAAAAGACATCCCAGACTAGAGTTGAGAAGGAGCCTCAGACCACTCTCTAGAACTCATGAAAATAATTTTACTATGATGGGAATCATCCTGCAAGTTGCATTTATTTTTAGACTTTGAAGGAGCTGTGATTTTCCAAAGTGTGTTCAGTCTCTGATGGACTAGGGAAAAAATTCCACTATCATCAACAGCCAAATGACTTCTACAGTAAAACTACTCTCTTTTAACATACAAAAATAATCAGCCAGGGTACGGATTTTATTAGATGAAATCAGGTGCTTTTAGACCCTGATTGGGCTTATGAACGCTTTAGAGAGGGAGAGGACTGACCTTTGCTCAAGTCCATCATAGGGCATAACTCCCTCTAAAGAGAGAGTTCTGCATGGTCATGGAAGTCTGTGAAATACAGCATCTCAAATGCAGGAAATTGAAATATTTTCATTTCCAAGCAGGCTATATCTTTACACTGTTTTCTCCTCTCATGTCTTCAGAATGCTGAGTTCCCTTAATGAGAGGTCCTTTTATTTACAAATACAACGTTAACATACCTGGTTGTGTCCAAATCTGATCTTTTAGTGAAAAGTCTTCAAATTTAACTTCAAAAAATATTTTTTTCAAAAATAATTCCCAGAAGAAGGTTCTACTGCTTAAAATTGTCAGTTAAATGAATTATTTTTAAATAAGCACAGCCAAGTAAAAATGTTAGCATTAGACTATTCCCGTAGTGTCAGCATTAGACTTCCCAGAGACAATTCCCATACTCACTCTGTAAGGTCAGTGATAGATTTTGCACTAGACAGATAAAGGTAACATTTCCTTCTTTATGTGCAGCAATTGAGTCTAGGGTATCTGCAATTAGTGTGAAATCTAGACTTACAGAAATACATTTTCTGGGAATATATTTACAAACCATGCAGTGGAGAAACAAATGCCATCTTAAAATTATATTTGTCTGTGCTTGGAGAGAAGAATCATTTAGGAACAGCCTAGGTAAGAACAGAAGTACCAACAAAACATTAAAATAAAAAATCTCCACTCTATGTACTCTCCAGAGCAAACTTTCATTACATTATGGAGCCAAATGGACAAGTTATATTACATGATTAAAGGGCAAACTTTGCCCTTTGGAGATGCATGCAGTATTCTGACTGAAGCCAATAATATATGCAGTGTAGTTGTAGTTGTGTCATTCCCAGGATACTAGAGAGACAAGCAAATAGTGCGTGTTAAAAATAAGCAAAAGATGCCATGCATCCTGTAATCGTGTGAATACAAGAAGAGCACCCCATGATCAACCCAGAAGCATGTCCCTTTCCCCAAACAAAATCCAAAGCAACTTCTCTGGGGTAAAAGATCAGAATGAATTTTTCTCTCACTCTGTTTCCGTCCCATGGAAGATATTTATTGACAGGATCTTCAGCGATGTTTCAGGCCCAGAGATGCCCTTTCATGGGTTTTGCTAGAGGAGCACAGGATATAGCGCTTAGTATTGAGGCCAGTTATGTCATAGGTGGGAATACAAGTAAAGATCTCTTGGCTCCCAGGCCTGTGCTTAATCCATTGAATAGGTAGCTTCTAGAAGACCCCATTAATCACATACTTTTCTGGCTGTTACAAAATTCAGAAGTGGCTTTTAGATCTTTCACAAATATTCAGACAGTGAAAAAATACATTGTGTGACGTTTCAGTTACAGTTTTCCCAATTTGATAATCTTCTATAGACATACATAAATTCAAACAAATCAATTTAGCTAAAACATCCGTTAGTGATAACTGTTTCAGCCATCTCTAGCTCATGTTTCACCTCTCATTTTTGAAATTACAGTTGCCTTAGGTCAGTCAAAGCCAGACTAATCTATTGTCAGTTTTTTCAAAAGCAGACCATAAACTGTTACATGCTAAGGTATTTTTAGCCCTCATCTCCACAAAAAAGATGTATGAAAAATGAACAATTCTCCAAGTTGATGTGCCTAATTGGACTTTTCTCATTAAACATGAAATACATTGGAACTCTGAAAAGATGCATTTATTGTACTGTTGAATTGGCTTGGCCTGGGAGGATCAATGCAAGGAGAAAAGCTCTGATTCAGTTAAACTCAAGCTTCTGTGCTGTGCTGAATAGGGATAAGACTGGTCATGGGTTTAAAGGCATGTGCTTTGCTAAATGAAGGTTGAAGTCCCTGCTTGTTCCATTCTCAAATAAAATGCTCCTGGAATGCATGTGTGTAGAAATGTCATTGAGTGGGTGTAGGAATTCCTAGACATTCTGTCCAGTTGCTGATGGTATAGGGGCCATAGTTAGAGCAAAGTGGAAATGGCGGAGATCCCAATTTACTGGGGAACAAACTCATCCATAATAGCTCAGATTGGGTGATCATGAAACTGAACTTTACATCACCTTTACAACTCCACTCGCACCCAACCTATGCCATGTGGTTCCTCAACAAGAGATAAGGACCTGATATTGGAACCATATCTAATACCTCAACTCCTTGTGGAAAAATGAAAGAATAAATGTACACCCACCCATCTCTTGTAATAAAATAGCACAATTGCAACGTAGGAAAGGAATGGTGAAAGGAGAGTTAGAGAAAAAGATGACAAACACTCAACAATAAAATATTTAATTTCTGTGCATCTAGACATTCATAAGTAATTGCCACAGCTTCTAAGCACCAGTACAAGAATTAATGGATTGCAGAAAAATCCAAAAAGGAGCCCCATAATCTGCTCAGTAGGATGCTGTTACTCTGTAGGTGTGTGAAAAATTGTGCACGCACACATGTAAAATCTTCCTCCTCCTTGCTGTCTTCAAACTTGTCACTGTGGGAAGGCCAGCTCACTGTTCCTTTTGCTTATGTACTTTCAGTTCAAGAGAGAGGAGGAATTTACCACTAAGAAATCTTTCTTGGCACCACATACCTTAAAAACAGAGAGAAATCAAACTTTTAACCATTTTCTTCTACCACTTCTCATTATTATTTATTATTCAGCAACCAGGTTCAAACAGTACAAGAGCAGGAATACTGAGTAGAATTGGGTGGGAAATGGCTTGCCCATTCTAGGAAAAATTTTGAGAATTCAGAAATATTCCCTGTCCTGAATCAGGACAAAAAGTAAAAAAAAGTTCATGTACTGATAATCTGAAAATAAATAAATAAAATTTAGAAAAACCTCAATTCAGGTCAAGCAATACATTTCATTTTGTGATTTCAACCTTTTTTAACTATGACTAAAACTCACATGACTGATGAATTTCTTTAGAATGTGACACATTTATTTCAATATGTGATTCATAAACAGCTTTGTTGGCTTAACACTGCATTTTTGTTACTAGGGATTTGCTGCCATGTATGGTCTATTAGTCCACTGAAGAATACAAAGTTCCTGTCTCTTTCAAAAAAAAATAGCACTCCCTTTCTAGAGGATGGATGGAGTCTTAAAACTCTGAGTATAGAAGACTATGGTTTATTTATGTGCTTCTGTCTATATGTAATTGGTTTTTGAATGTGGTATGTGTTTCACTTTGTATGTTTTTCTCAATGCATGATATATAATTTTCTGAACAGAAGTGTTTGGATTATGTACTCAGAATAGAGTGCATATTTTCCATTTACTGTCAAATCTCCTACGTAAGAATTTTTCTGTTTTCTTGTGAGCATGCGCGTACATGCGCAATTCCTGAATTTAGAAAACATAATACAAAGGCAGCCAACAGATAGAACATGCTGGGAAGAATGTTTAAAAGTAAGTGGCTGGAAGGGTTGTGGTTTTGAAATAACAGAAAAATAAAAGGTGATCCATTATTTAGAGGACCTAACAGAGTTGGCAGGAGACTTTGTCATATGTAAGAGGTGAGAAATGGTAGTAGTCATAATAAGTCTGTTGCTTTAGTTTAAGCCATTACCTCTAGCATTATTTTTCTTAGTTTAACAGAAAGCTGTCATGCAAACTAGTAAGCGTTCCCTGCTGACCAATAACATGTGTTTAACAACAGTGGATGATATTTGGCTCTGAAGGCAACAATAGTTCTTTTAAAAAGTGCTTTTAGAGAGCAATCATTTGTTGTAATTTCTTAAATATCATTTGCTGTGCACTGTACATTTTCTGCATTATTAAAATATATATGCAATATTAGCTACCTTCAAGTTATTACTCACGAATTTTGTTGACAGAAATGCTTGATGAACTTCAGATGTAGCTTTGAAATGATAGATTTCACTAGTAGCACAGTTACAACCACAGGATGATATGAATAATTTTAAGATGTGATGAAATGATTTTCTTATGTTGCTTAATGACAATACTGCTTATGCAGTGTGCCAAATTACCATTAAGGGATATTTTAAATCACTTCAATAAATCTTAAAATGATTTTTAGATATCATTTAATGCCTTCCAGTTGACATAACAAATGAACCATTTCAGATTTCATCGAAAGCTCTTTAGTACATGTCAGCAGACTATTTTGGAATAGTTTCAAAATGTGACACATTGTAGTAAATCATTCTGAGGCACCCTCGCACCATTCCTACCATTATAAAGTATTATGTGGTGCTTTGTAAATCATTGTAGATTGCATATCAACTCATGTTTTTGTCACATAGTTGAAGTAACCGAAATAAAAATCTGTCATGGTGGAAAATTCCCTTTTCCATCACCTCACTTTATTTAACAGTTTCTAATCTTGACATTTTATGGGTCTGTAATGAGGTTGGAGATGTTTTCTCTGTTCATTTGTCAGAAACTTTGCTATAGTGCCAAGATATCACTGTCATAACGGAAGAATTGACCTTAGAAGGTAGAGTACAGGCTAGCTTCATATACAGAGCATCTGCTAATTGGAGTAAAAAACACTTAAGTTTATAACTAACAAAAACTTTCACAAAGCACTTGGTAAGGCACTGAATGGAATGCACAAACTACTCTATCTTGTTTGTATTCCAGCCATACAACATAAGCATAAGATAAAGATTTTTAAAATAGGAAATATTTTTTAAAGAGCTTCCCACGGTAGCCAAATCTCAACAGCAAGTATAGGAACTCACGATGTCACTCTTTCAAGGAACACTGGTCCAAAACACTCCTTTGGGAATAGAGTTATTGTTAATTAAAAATTAATTGCTTTTAGGTAACTAATTTTCCCAAAAAACAACTGTATTGGAAAGCCTAGTATAATATAAATTATATTAATTAATATAATATATTAATAATAGAGATGCATTGTAAAAGCTATGTGATCTTGTGATTACTAATTACTCCATTATGAGCTATTAATTTCAAAAAGCCCCAATTATGGTGCTTAACTCCAGAATTGCCACAAATGAGGTACACCAATAACATCCATTGTAAGGACACATTCCTTTTTATGTCCAATTTTTATTTTTTAAAAATCTGCTAAAATTAGAAAGCCACATTAATCGTTTACACATTGCAATGTATCTTGTGTCTGATCCAAAATTCACTGACGTCCCAATTCGTGTCTTTTCATTTACGTCAGTGAACTTCGAATCACTGACTTTGAACTTTGAATCACTCTGTTCTATTCGTGTAAAATTTTCTCTTTGGAACAGTTGCAGCTGGATTCAGCTATTTAACATTAATCAATAATGAGCTAAAGAATCCCATATGTCTGAGTATTATGTCCCTAAGCAGAAAGGTAACAATAGAACTTTGGAAAGGTTACTTTATTTTATATCATATGGAGAAAGAAGCTTAGAGATGAGAGGGTGCATTTAAAGTTTAAGATAATGATGGGACTAAAGGCTTGACCCAGGTATAGTGTCAGTTGATGCTGTACAAGCCTCTCTGCACAGCTTTTGTAGTGTATTTTATTTCTGACCTGTAAACCCTTGGTTTTCCAGTCCTAAGACTCCTGAGCAGAGATTACCACTCAGGCTGAAATATATGGTGGTTTTGTGATGTAGACAAATGTTCAGTGAAGATTAAATTGAGAACCAAACTCACTGTACTTGTGACCTAATCCAAATGTGAACACAAGTTGCCAGAGGAGAAAGGCATTGAACCACTGTGCCATGTTGCCCCTTAAATTGAATGGTTCATTTTTAATACAGTGTTTCCCTCTCTTGCTTACTGTTATGTCACTAATAGCAAAGAAATCATGTCTCTCAGGCCTCTTCTATCAGTAAATATTGGGGAGCCCAAAGGAACATGGAAAAAGAAAAAGGCTCACAATTTTTCTTCAGTACCCAGGAGCACCAGTGGAACATCCAAGAATGTCAGGAGAGCTTCCAACATTACTTTGCTATCACAGGCGGCATCTTGCTAAGCTGAATAAATTGTGCATTTCCAGACTTATGCAACTTAGAGAGAGAGAGTAATATATATTGAATTTCAGCCTTTATCAATAGTGCTTTGTCAGACCAGAAAAGTAATATGTTGCTCCCTACTTGATACCTTATCTCTTTCCCTACAGAGATTATCTGTACCATGAAAAACTACCTTCTACAAGAGGGGGTGGCCTTCAGAGCAATGGTTGCTTTCAAGTCTTTCCCTTACAGCATGGTGGGGAAGGGAGATGGAAAGTGATCTCAGACTAAAAGATCTAACAAATCACAGTAAAGGAAAAGGAGGAATAGACTTATCATTTTAAGGGAAGTGTTTCTGTTGTTCCAGTACAAATGTGCAGTACTGAAAAGGCTGTGCCAGCAACACAATTCATTAAGTATTGGTTGGAATATAAGGAAATGGCGTGTGCATTTTTTTTTAAAGTATGTTTTATTTAAAAAATATCTTGAGAAATAATTAGCTTCTATTTCTTGTTTTACAATCACCAACAGCATGTTTGTTAAATCAAGCGTTTTTGGCTACCATATTCTCTTAGACAAACCACAGTGACTATTTAGAATACCTTATGAGAGAAATATTCAAGTAATCATTCATTTTGTGGATTCAATTTCCACTGGGTGGGGATAGTAGTAGTAGTAGTTGGTGATCCCTCAGAGTTCGAGGATGATTGTTTTTCATAAAATTATAGCCAGTTATTGCTGTACCTGCTATTCTGCAGGTGGCTAATAAGACCAATCGGGGATCCATAGATCTTGTCTCAATTGGGACAGACGTTTCTCAATGGAAGAAACAGATGTGGTTTGTTGAATCAGGCTATGGCACATTCTTTCCTTCTTTCCCATTTTTGTGTTTCTTTTTGTCTTTGTTGGATCTTGTAATAAATGGATCCTTGCCACAAGGTCCATTTTGGTCAGTCAGGAGCCTGGATTTCCCATGAGTTAGTATAAATATTGAACTTCATGTTGGTTTTGAGGCTGTCTTTAAAGTGCTTTTTTTACCCCCATCCTTTATCTGTTGGCTATAGCTCAGTTGTCAAGACATGACCTGCAGAAGATAATAGTCACTGGAATATGCACTGTTAACCTGGTGGATGTTTGCTAAGCCTTCTAGACAGGATGAACAGAGGCAGTTGTCACTGTGAGACTTGAACTGAAAATGTAAAATCTTTGCCTGTTAGAATATTTGTTTAGCTAAGAAAGTTTACACACCTTGTAGAGAATTATTTTGTAGGAAATTAAATCTTCGTTGTTCTTTTGTCTTCTTATACTCATCAGCTCTGCTTACCAGCTTTTCCCCTTCCCAATAAAGCCCATAAATTGCACAGGAAATTCTAGAAATTAGAAAGTCCAAGTGGGTGAGGTAATATCTCTTAGCAGAGCAAATACCAGAAGTTACAGACATTTATAGAAGTTGGTCCAATAAAAAATATTACCTCATCCGCTTTGTGTCTCTCTAATATCCTGGGACCAACACAGCTACATCAATACAGGATCAACTTTAATTAGTTATTTGTATTAGGGATGAGCCTGAATAATAAGTCTGGATCAAAACACTTTCCAAACTGCAGGAAAGTTCAGATGCAAGTTTTGTGGCTTTAATCCATCTTTATTTTGTCCTGAATTACAGGTGGAGCTTATAGTTTAGCCTATAGTTAAGATTGTCTAATACCCATTGTAAGCCCCTATTTTAAGTTTCCTATAAACTTTGCCACATTTTAACTAGTCACTCTGGAATTTTCTGCGCTTGCTCTCTGCCTCAGGCTGAATTTCTTAAGTTTTAACAAAAATGGTTTTGCCATTCCCAAGAATGAGGTTAAATTAAAAAGGTAGTTCTGCCATTTCTTTTTCAGTTCAACCAATTATTTAAAGAGGTCTGGAACTTCTAAAGTTTGGAGCAGGAGCCTGAATTTGGCAGGAGGACAGACATGGGGTCAGATAAGGGCTTTTTCCTGTCCCTATGAACATTCACTAGAAAGCTGCTGAAAATCTCCCTTTGCACATGCTGAGTAGAGCTTTACAAGTTTGCTGCTAAAATTACTGATCATTCCATCTGCACTGAGTATGCTCCAGCCACGAAGAGCACCCCATATGCCAAGTGTGGTAAGGATGCTCCCAAACCCTACTGAGTTTCCTACAAAGTAGTCATAGAGGTAGCACACTGTATAGGGGTTGCTGTTTCCGCTGGCCTTTCATCCTCCTCTAACCCAGAGGAAGTTGTGCTGAGCTGGGAGTCAAAAGATGACCATGTATTCTAATCTAAACTCTTACCTTGATTGCTGTTAATAATTCTGTGCGCTTCTCATCATCATTCTTGAATAAGTCATCATATCCCTATGTGACCCTTCAATGCCTAGGGCAGCCACCTGAAAACTGAAAATGCCAAGATCAGGGTAGATTTTCCCAGCACTGGTGGGTGACACTGAAGTCAGACTTCCCAACCAGCCACAAACTGGTTCTGATCCTCTGCAGCAAAGAAGCCAAAATGAAAATATACACAGCCCGCTTTACTGCATTCCAGTCTCTGGCTCCCAGTCTGCCACTAGGTCCAGTAAAGAGACCAGTTATTTAAACTCTATGCTCTTTACCAAAAAGGTTCCTTCTGACCGCGAAGGGCAAGCCATAGTACCAGAGCAATATAAGTTTAGATCTTACCCAAAATACCATGCTGCCAGCCAATCCTTTAGTAAATAAAACTAAAGGTTTATTATGAAAAGAAACAAACAAACAATGAGAGAAATGTTAAAGGATTAAAGCAATCAGATACATACAAATGATTTGAAAGTCCATAGATATCAGGTTTCGAGTAGAACTGTTGAGTTTGCAGGCTTGTATAGTCCCTCTGGGGTACATCCGGTACCAGGATGGGTCTCAGTCCTTTGTTTCACAGCTTTGGTTCAGTTCAGTTGTAGATGAGATGATCCAGAGGTAGGCTGAGACTAAAGACAAAATGGATGTGGGTGCAGCTGCCTTTTATGTCCTTTTGCTTTTTTCCATGCTGCTTGTGAAATTTACAGGAACCAAAATGGAGTCCAGAGTCACATGAGTAAATCCTGGTGACTCATCAGGTATATCCCTGGCTTCTCCCCCTGGGCCCCTGGTACCTGTGAATTTCTTAATGGGCCATTAAGCGGGCGAGTGCTGCAGCCATCCTGTCTGGGGTGTGACCCAGACACAGCACAATTTGAAATACAGATATAGCAACCATATCCATAACTTCCATCACACACATAACGCATGACCACAAACGTCATCGTCTTACTTAGTACATTGTACCCTTTCTAACAGTACCTGACATGCCATAGCTCACATGAATTACTATGATTTTGACATATTGAGGTTAAATAATATAATAAATGCCCACCCCCAATCCAGGCAGCGTCACACCCTAACCTTAGGAAACTGTCAAATATCATTCTCCTCATTTTACAGATGGTTTTAACTGAGTGTTTGCATGAGGCTCCTTTTTGCACAGCTAGGAATCGGACACAGGTTTCTGATACAGCGGTCCCAAGTCTCATCCATTCAGCCACTCTCCCTTTCAAAATAAAAGTATCAACTCTATGTGCTTGGTTGTGCTCTCTGTAACGTGTAAACCACACTTTGCTGCAGAGCAAGAGACAGGACCCAGGATTCCTGCTTCCCACCATTAATCTATCTACCAAATAGTTATGTTAAGCACTGGTAAAGTTTGTGTCTTCTGGATGGTCCACATAAAGGATAACAAACTACTACTCCTGCAGGACAGTTCTTTAATTCAAGTTGTTGAGGTCTGTGCAACAGATCAAAGGCTCCTAGAGTCAAACCATGCTGACAACTCGTGGGTGGTCATTATAGCTCCACATAATGGGATTTCTGTTTTTTTTAGTTTTCCCTTTGTAAAAAATCTTAGAAGTTACATGCATGTGAACTTTGTTAAAAGAATATTAAGGTAGTAAAGTCAAGCACTCAAAAGATAGAAAATGTCAGAATTAAGGTTGCCTGTGGAACACTAATTTGCTTCCTTGTATGTATGTTTTATGATATATGATGGGATTCTCTAAAGTGTCAAAAAGATTTAGGAGCCCAACCCAGCTGTTGTTTGAAGTCCACTGGAGTTAGACAGCTAACTCATGTTTCAAAATTACACCTATAATCCTCTGTCTCATTCAGTGCACAAATGGGTGGTGTCTGAGACAAGGAGAGGCTTTTTTTTCTTTGAGGCTCTGGACTTGGTCCTTAGAGACTTGGGTTTTATTGCTTGCTTTGCCACAGACTTCCTGTGATATTGGGTAAGGCTATCAAAATGCATACCTGCAAGGTTGATTAAAGTTATTTCCCTTTTACCTTAACATTTTTTTTAATATAGTATGCTGTATATAATTATACGTAGTGGAAATACACTGTATTTTGCTATTAACTAGTGGTTAGGGTCAACGTCAGTTCAAGGACTACACTGAAATAAAGATGTTTTAGGGTAACCACTACATATTTAGCATATGCCCGACATGACATCACCCTAAAATACTGTTATCTTTAACAAATGCATAGATAAGTCAGCATTAATATGACATGTTGTATGTAAAATGATTTTCTGACTAGATAGTAATATGAAGAAAACTACTATCCAAAATGTATTTTTCTCATTACAAGGTTGTTTTAATCAAGGTTTTAAAAGTAAACTTGAGAGGCAGATCACTTGCAACAGTGGTGCCACCGTCTCTCTTTCTGCAACATGAGCATTGACTTCCTGCCATAGCTAACTATTTACAGTACTAGACACTGTGATTAACAGCTGACAACACGCCTCCGTGACGTGATCCCCACACTTCTTACCCCATGGCCCCCTTATCCCTGTCTGCGCCCATTCGCCCACAGGTGGGGCTGGGATTGGGGTCCCGGTCAGGGCCAGGGGTGGAGGCTGAGGGCAAGGCCATGATCAGGAGCCTGTTGACAGGGCCAGGGGCTGCAGTGTGCCAGTGTGGAGGGCTGAGCCAGGGTCCAGGCATTGAGACCATGGCTGGGCACTGTGACCAGGGGCCGGGTGCTGAGGCCAAGCCAGGGGCCAGATGCTGAGGCCACACACACGCTCTTCAACCTGGGAGCCACTGCCAGAGGCCGCAGCTGGGCCCAGAGCAGTGCTGGGGGCAGAGTGGGGCTCGATGGCACACTCTCCTGCTGGCCCCAGACTTGGCCACGCCCCCCCGAGCTTTCCTTCATGCCCCTCTGGGGGGCCACACCCCACAATTTGAAGACCTCTGCTCCATGCATTAAAACCAATGGATTAATACTAATATTTCATGAATATTCAAGAAAGGAAGTGTTCAGTTGCTCAACTTAGTGGGGCAAAGGAATCTACTTTCGTTCCATACATTAAAAACTTTCCCCCCTCCAGAGCTGGAAACATTACCCACAGAAATTAACTTTCATACCAAAAAAAAATTTCCCCATCAAACTGCGTGTGTATGTGTGTGTGTAATTATATGATATAAAATGAGAAAATCAATATTGCAGCTCATGTTCACGTCTCAGGTTAAATATGGGGGACCCCGGGATCTGCCAGAAAATGAGTGCACATTAGCGCTGCTCAAATGACATGAATTGGTGTCCTTTGTAGCTTTTCCCAGGTTTTTATACCATGCCCTCATGTCACTAGACACCTAATATCCTGTTCTAGCTCCTGACAGAATATTCCTTTCAGTAGCAGCACAAACTTCAGCAAGATTAGGATGCATAGATTGTATCAGGAGGCAAAAAACCTTAAAATGCAGACCAGGCCTATAGGCACGCCCTGCAAGAACTCTCCACTTCACTACACATGGAAAGCCTGTGAAGTAACCTCTCTGCTGGTTTCAGGGGGGAAAGCAGAATTGTTGCAAAACACTTGAGGCCCATGCTCTTCTTCTGTCAATGGCTTTTCCAAGGTACCGGGCAGAACATGGTCTCTAAAACTTGTGTTAAGGTAATACTAAAGATTTAAATTAAGCACCAGACCAGGAAAATTATTGTGCAGTTAAAGGCCCTACTCTGTCCTTAATTCATTGGTTTGTGCCTCGGTTCTGCAGCAAAGATGGTCCATGGTCATCTATCAGACTCGACAGAATAGTGAGAACAGAATACAATATACAAAGCAGTCAGGTGGAATTCACACAGTTCTTGTGATCTCAGTGAACCAATCAGATAGATTGGTTATACATTGTGGGACTTGTAAGGGCCATCTGTCTTAAAAGGATGTTGTCAGGCATTTTTGGAACCTTATATCTTTTTTTTTTTAATTCACTGTTGTTTGTATTACCTTCCTTAGAATCTTAAAAAATCTGTAACACGTTTCCTCCAACACATACACACCTCCCCTATACCTACCAATTTTGTCCTTTTCCATTTAGCAAGCATTGATCATTCTTTGAGTGTTTTAGTGAAACTGAATTGATACAACTGTTTTGTGTTTGACAGCAATGACCATTTCTACTTACTGGTACATGAAAAGTCTTAGTATACTAAAACACATTTGAGTACCAGCTTGGTTGATATAGAATGATGTACAGGACCCACAAAAGGTCCTTTTGTAAATTTCTTAGTAAGCTGCTTTTGGAACAATGCTAAATTATTGCCATACCATTGTTTTCAGTGATCTCCCTAAAAAAGAGTTACTGAGCTTTCTAAAAATGTCTTGATGTTGTAGTATATTTTAAAAATAGACATTATTATAGATAGATGTTAAGCCTAGAGAACTTCATATAACAATAATTTTACCATAGGTCAAATTTTATTTACAAAAACCATGTCAGTTCTTTTCAGACATACGGCACTTTCTTAAGTAAACTCTTCCTACTAACTTCAATAGGCCTACACACATGAATGAGGACTCATCATTTGAATAAGGGTTTAACCCTGAAACTATTAAGTACATTGATATCTGAACACACACATTTTACATGCTAAGTTAGAGAGAAAAGAAATATCTGATAGGGGTGGTAACAAACATTAAAATATCATATTCCTGTCTTGAAAAAAAGAACAAATTTAATTCTGCCGTATTGACTACAGTATATGAAACAGTGATCCTATGTTTGGTTAGGTAGAAAGAAAATGTAGCGAAGCATTCAAAATCAAACATCTCAGTAATTAAACTAGAGAATCATACTTATTTCTCTTCTTATATTGTTTATTTTTATTAATACAGTGGGGATTTTATGCCTTACAAAGAAGATCAGCTTTTTGTGAGAAATTGAGAAAGTCATCCAGTTTTAAAAGTTTTGAAATTGTTTAATGGTGAGTTTGAGTAATAGGATTTTAAACAGATTAATTAGTAGTGCATGGGACAAGTATATTCTTGACTTAGGGTAGGATTTTCAAAAGCACCCAAGAGTCTTAATTCCTAGATTTTGATTTCCCATCCCAGCAACAATTTACCAGAGAATTTTGATCCCCTGTAGGAGAGTCATCTTCCACCCTTGTCAGAAATAAAAGATTACAAACCATATATTCTGTACAACTTTCTAAATAGAATATTGCAAAACTAAAACCCTTAATTTATGAAGATTTATGAGCACAGCTCCAAGTGATACTAATGGGAGCTGTGTGGTTAAATGTCTATGCAGTTTGTTGCAGATATAAGGATGTACAAATAACCCCCAAACTTATTATTGAAAATAAAATTGATTTACTTTATGAAATTTACTCATAATTTTCTGGTTTTCACTTTTGTTTGCCCAGATTATTTTTCCATTGTGTTGTAAATTACTCAGGTCCAGATTTAATGCTGATTCATAAATGGAAAACTAAGGTCCATAAATTCAATTATCCCATATGTGGCCAGTGTTAGTTAATGTTCTGCCTCTGTATTTTATCATGTTGTTGTTATTGGACATTATGAAGCCATTGACATTTAAAGAAAAGTTCCTACTGAAGTCAGTGGGAAGTTCTGTTTAAAAAGAAACCCCAATCCCATGCTCATTATTTTTCATTGTTTAAGATTCCCAAATGAAAGCTGATTGGAAGATGACAATTCCAATTCACAGCAACTTTTGCGGTTTCAAAATATTTTTTTCATTCCACATTGGAATAAAAATAAAATCTTTCTAATGTTTTCACAAAAAACAAACATGGGTGGGATGGTGGGTGTGTCAGACACACTCCATAGTCTGCTGGTATTTACAGTGATTATAGGAGACCCAGGATCAAGTCCCAGCTCTGCTGATTTGGAGAATATTTCATCCCAGGTTTCTCCAAATCAGATGGAAGATGGATTCAAACCTTAGTTTCCCACATCACCCAGGTCAATACCCTAGACACCCAAATATGTGTGTGTATGTGTCTCTGTCTGACTCTTTCTCTCTCTTCACACCATCTCTTTTCACCTGCACCACTCTAGTTGTCCGCTTTCCTGATTCTACGTCCCTCTGTGGGGAGAGGTTAAAGATTCCATCAGCTCCCTTGAGCCAAGGCAGAGTGGAACCCTGCACACATGAGCTAGGAAAGCAGTGTTGCAAGAGAGCCACCCAGAAAAAAGAACTGAGGAGAGACTTCATAGATGGCCATTGTCATGTGGCAATGATAAAGAAGTACAGAAAGGTCATTTTCTTCTAATGCTAAACAGGGGGCTTTATTCAAACAAAGGAAACAGCATTATATTTTAAGCTATTGCATCTCTACTTCTGACAGTGACGGTCATTTGTTCGTATGGGGGGCACAAAACACTTTTTTCTCAATAAGTGGGAAAACATGTAGGGCCAACCCTGTATCCTAAGCCCCATTTTGGTCACTCAGGAGTTACAAAAGGAGCAGAAACCACCTCCAGTTCTCTTCCTAGGGATTCCTACTCTGATCTCCAGAGACAGACTTGATTGAGAATTTTCCAACAGAGCAGTTTTGCTTTGGTAAATGCTGATTTGATAAAATCTAAATGGTTCACAGGAATGTAGTGATTTACTTGAAATTTTAGATGGCAAATTATCAAAACATTTAGTTTCAATAAAGTCAAAAAGTTCTGTTTCATTACAGTCCAAACTTTTCAACTTATGCTATAATATAACTGGTAACATAAAAAATATAAATGATAAAGTTGATACAAAACATTTTGACTTTACTGAAAAGCTTTGATAAGGTTGAAACAAAATATTTCAGTATATTTTATAGATTCATAGTATTTAAAGCCATTAGATCCTCTAGTCTGCCTCCTGTACTGTTTTAGGAAAAATTTTGAGACTTCAACTTTTTCTCCTGCTTCGATTTCAAAATCTCAAATTTCAAAATCTCAAATTTTCCCATAGGAAATTCTGTTTTTCAACCAACTTTATTCACAGGATTCCCACAGCTCAGTGGAGAAGTAAACAAGGGACCAGCCAGAACCTAGTCTCTTCTCCCTTGTCTATGATAAAGCAAGCTACCAAGACTATGATGGCTTTTCAAGTGGGCACCCTATTGGTGAGGTGTATGCTGTCCACTGAGACTTTGGTCGACAGAGCTGTGAAAAGGATGGGTCTGCCTCCTAGCTTACACTCAAAAACCCACCCACGCCTTGACCCTTGAGTCCTATGCTTGTGGAAATCTTGAAGTCAGGAGCTCCCTATGGTGTTGCAGAGTTCATGTTGCCAGGGGTGCAACTGCATTACTTATGATTAATTCAGCAGTGACCATGAGAGACCATAGGAGCAGGGGATAGAGAAAGTGAACGAGTGGAAGGGATAAGTGAGTGAGCACAGATTTGTGTGTGGGAGGAAAAAAGTTAGTAAGCAGAGAGTGTGGGAAGGAGGGAGAGAAAGTGGGAGCACAAAACATTTGGATTTCATTGAATTAGCGTTTTCTGGTGGAAAAGTGTTCAATCAGATGACCTCTAAATAAAAACCTTGGATTTGTGGGTGGATATCTACGAAGGTTATAGAGCAAGCTGCCAACTCTCAAAAAGATGCCAATTTCAACCACCTACAAACTAAGCCATCCTGCACATACTTTGCTCCATTATGGTTAGTTTAGTTTTTTTTAAAAAAGGGGGGGGAGTAAAATAGAGGTGGGAAGAAAGGAACTCTCAGTTGAGTGGTAAATAACAATATATTCCAGTCCTGGTTAAAATCTCATGTTAATGCTGTTACAGTAATATTCTAACTACAGCTGATTTGTGCATGTGTTGACACATTCAATAAAGCGGCTGTGAAAATTCCCCAAATACATTTTCTTTTATTGTACATTTGTTAAATATTAATATGGCGAGTGTCCTATAAAATCAATAAGAATTAGGAAAATAATATTACATTAGAATTAAGGACACTTTTAAAATATTTAGTTTTAAATTGTACTTGAACTATTTAGCATCTACAGTGGAAAAATTGTTGGTCTCCTCAAGGTATATGTCTCACTAACTTCCCTACTGTAAATTATATGATAGCACTTAAATGAACATAGCTTCTATTGTTTTCTTCAGTTTAATTGGCCTTTCTTTAACATTTAGCTGAAGGTAGTTTTCACCTAATTATACCTGACTTTCAACAAATTATTTTAGGTGCATGTGTCTTGTTATCTACATTAAGCATAGAATTAAGAATAAAGTGTGTTCAGGCAAAATTTGCTTTGATGCACAAAATTTCATATGAAATTGATTAAAGGACAAAAATGTCAAAACTAGAATCCAGTCAGAGACCACAAAAAAAATGTAATTGTATGTGAATAGACAAGTGTGCACCCAAAGCATGTACATTCAAAGTGGATAATTTCCAGAGAAGTATCCAGAGAGTTAGTCTGCATACAGCAAAAACAACGAGAGTCCTGTAGCACTTTGAAGACTAACAGATTTCTTCAGGCATAAGCTTTTATGGGCTGCAACTGACGCATCTGATGAAGTGGGCTGCAGCCCATGAAAGTTTTAACTGGATAATGACACACACATAGTTACATGAATATGCAAGTACCTGTATCTGGGCAGTTACCCACTTTGCATGGGTTATTACGCATGCATTCACAGTTACGTGTGTAAGAATTTGTGCAACTGCACAGGTGGCACAAAGTTTTATTTGGGTTCATCGCTTATTACTTGGCTGGAGGGGGCTCTGTGCTTTGCGGAGACAGGACACTCTGTGAGTTCCGTTGCTCTCATTTTAGTAATCTATAGCCCTCCTCTTCAGTGGAGAAAATGTAGCCACAATGCTGCAGTAGGGACTGGCACTCTTAGGGGTGTGTGTGTAAAAATAAGCGTGACCTTCCTCAATAGCTTTTAGTACCCTAACGATAAACTCTTTTGGTCTCTAAAGGTGCACAAGGCTCTTTTCTTTTTTCTCACACATGATACCAATAAAAATGTGTTATCGATTCTTTTATTCATCAGGATCTCCAAATTTTTTATGAACTTTACTAACTCATAAGTAAATTGAGCACAAGTTTCTTTAGCCCTCATATCTCAGATGAAATACTACAATTGCTTAGCAATGCTTCATAACAGTTTCAGATAAGAAGTGCAGAATGCAATTGAAACATCAGGGATTATGGTAATTTTAGTAGTCAGAAAACCCAAGTTAGACGTTTATCCTTGCGAAAAATATCATGGAATCTGTAATGAACACAGCTGATCACCAACTCTGATTCCCATCTCTTCAAATGAGGGCACCTCCAGCAGTCATCCTGGGGTTCAGGACCAATTTAGAGGAAATACTACAATCTGCTCCACTTTCTGCAGCTAGGAAGTTCTTAGAGGTCTCACATCCAAATTTTAATCTAGTCTAACTGAAGTTAGATTTGCAGATATAATGCTTTTGCAGCACAAGCTGGTGTATTTGTAGAATAGAAAAATCCCCACTGTTGGTTGTCTATGCACAGTTTATTCATCTACTCTCTGTATTGAACTGAGACTTCTGAAATCTCCATTGCCTAAGGTAGCGGTATCTAGAGCAATATTATTTAAGAATTTGCATGACCCCATGCATAAGTAGTGGTCTGAGTTTAAAAAATGCAGAGTAACTGGGAGCAATTGGTATATGTGGCAGTACTTGAATATACTTAGGTAGCAATTGAAAACTAAGTATGCTAGAAATAATGGACCAGATTCTGAGCCACAGAATTGTGATGCTTGGGCTGCGTGTCTGTGTGCAAAGGTAGCTGTAACTCACTTTTCTGTCCTCCTGATCCTGGAGCTGGCTGAACCAAGGATGATCCGCAGCCTAAATCTGGAGCAACCTCAAGACTTTTCTATTTCACAATACATGCCACCTTCCCTAACGCACATTTTGGCTTGCCTTGACTAAACCTTATTTTGCCCATCCATGCCCTCACCACTGCGAGAGGAGAGGTATAGAATCTTTTGTTCTCTGTTAAACCAGCTTTAGATATGGCAGCAGCCATATCTGAAATAAAGATCTGGCACCACAACAAAAATAATGCATACATATTTTTAAAATGGTCAGTTTACATTCCTGAATTAGTCCACCATTAATCAGAAAAAAAATTAAACTATAATGAACAAAAAGATACTGCTTTTTATTTTTGTTAGAAAATTAGTCCTCTTTAAATTTGAGGGGAAAATATCAAGTAACTTCTTTATTTATAAAGCAGATGTTTACATCTAGCAATAGGGTAATTGAATATCAAGTATTAATTTCAACGTAAATATAGGTTATTTAAATCTTCTAAATAGCCATGCTGTATACATGATAAATTATTCTGTATCTACACTCATCTGTAGGGGATTGTTAATTTTCTCTTATGTTTTATTTACCAATTAAAGTTATAAAGTTGCGGTGATATTTATGAGTTGTAACTCAGGCCCTGTACACACTAGGCCTTGTCACAGTGTTTGAAACGTTTTTGGAACATGGATTAAATCAAATACATGTGTAATATGGTAGGCCACACTAGACAAAGTTATAAACCTCAGCACTGCTGTATTATGGAGCCATGCTAGAACCAAGTGAAGGTCCAAGACAATTTTTAGCTAGCATTTATTTTTAAAATTTGACTAGCCACCTGAATATCATACAATGTGCAAACATTATTGACTAAAACCAGATCTGGAAAATGTTCATCAGCCTAATTTGTTTTTGAAAAAAGAAGTCTGTAGTATAGTTTCTTGTAACATGGTTTGCTTTTATCTGCATAGGTTTAAAAAAGAGCCATTTTATAGCACAGTTAGGGCATGACAATATGTTGTAGCTGTGTGCTCCAAAACAGTTGTAACTGTAATACATATGCAACCTTACAATATGATTATACTCAGCACTGTGTGTCTGAACTGTCACTCCAATCTGAACTGGACTGAAGAACTAAACACCAAAAACTAGAGTCCAAGTTACGAAATTGTAATGCAGAAAGGACCTTACCTTGTTCCTGTAACCAGTTTAATACCCTGGACTTTTGAAGGCTTAGGTCTGTTTTGAGGGCATGGTTAGGTCCCATCTACACCAAATCTTTAATGTGCTTTAACAGTGCAAGAGAAGAGAAGTCTTATAATTGGGTCCCCTGACTCAGTTATAGTCATGGCACAGATGGAACCCAGAATACTATGGATAATTAGGTCCACTCTATACTATAAAAATAGTATCAAGGACACTGTTACCAAGCCATTGTCTCTTAATGTGGTTAAACCTGATTCCATCTTGTAGTATAGTCAGGGTCTAAAATGTAACCGTCTCAGAAAAACAACCATATTGTAACCAGCTACCCAGCTTAACTGAAACTAATTGATGAGATTCCAAAAGGATAAATAAATCAGAAATTGTCATTTAAAATTCCAAATACATGTTAAAATCAATCTTCTTTTAATCACTTGGCTAAAGGTAAACTAACTTTTCTTTGCCCAAATGCTAGAATAGTATGAAGTTTCCTGTCAATGGTGATAATTTTTGGTTTAAACTATTATTACATTTACAGAGATCTGATAACCTCTAACTTGAAATGAGAAGGTCCAAATATAGAACTAAGGGCATTGCTATAAGAAAAAAAATGCCTTTAATAAAAAGGATGTTAGAGATCATATAAAGTTTATGAAATCCAAGCTACCAAAGCATGTGGAGAAGAGGCCACAACCTGCAATTTTGAGATGGGAGAGCTACTGGAAGTGTCAACAGATAAACAATGCAGATATTTCATGTGCTTTAGTTTAAAAATAACATCGTAACAAACCCAAAAATAATCTGCTACATAGTGTTTATGTATGTACGTGTTTATGTTCTGGGTAGCAGAACTTTTACATGTTGTCTTGTTGTGCTGAAGAAAAGATATTACAGAATTCTCCATTGGTTTGGGTGCCTTAGGCTTTCTGTGTTAAATTGGAATAGTTGAACTTTAATATCTTTGCAGTATAATATTGTAGACAAACCACATTTTTCATACTATGTGCTTCACACACTCAAGATGAAATGTTCAAAGCAGCCACACCTCAACCTTTGTATATGTACAGCTTTTGAATGCATAAAGCACTTATATGTACATTTGGAAGATTATCATGCATATGTAAAAGGTCAAATCATCATTTGTACTTGATTTGCATTTGCAAATGTGCTTTTGCATGTGGAATTTGTGTCTTCTGAATACACAAGCAGTAATGCTCCAAAATTTCACATGCAAAATTGCACTCCATGAAGTCTGGTAAAGTTTTTTTCCACACACAGAATTCCCATTTTGATTGATATGAATATTGATGCTGAATGATATGTACATCCAGACAACAGACCCACTTATGCCTCTTATGTTTATAACCAAAAACATTACATGTCTTTAGTCTAAAAAAATTGTCTAAGCAACCTAAAATGCTGACAATTATCTGTTGAGCATGTATAGATTATTCTTAGTCTTGTTTCTATCCCAGATAGAGCTGTCAATGCTTTGTAACATTCCAGTCAGCACGGAGCTCTTTCGGGTTAACAGAGCAAGACTGCATCTTGCATATAACATGATTTTTGTCAATAAAATGGAATGAGGGAGAACTGAAACACTGGGAGTCAATTCTCATATCAGAGCTCAGGCCACATACATGGGTAATTCCCATTAACGTTAATAGGGAATTACCTGCTTAAATTTTCTGTGCATCAGCACAAATAAAGACTCCCTGGTATGTAAATAGGTAGCTAGGGTATGACTAAAAGGTCACTCAGGGCTAATTCAGTGTGCATTAAGTGTGAAATTGGACATATTTTCACCACCTCCTGCTTTAACTTCTGTAGGAAACCAGAGGGCTAAAAGGAGGATTTTTGTTTCGTGTTCACCTTCTGTTGGTAAGAGCGACAAGTTTTCGAGCTACACAGAGCTCTCTTCAGGTCTAAGAGAGACACTGCCAGCATCACAGCAAAATGTAAGGTGGAACAGATTGTTTGGCATAAGTAGTTAGCATATATAGTAAGGGACCATTCAAGGTAGAGTGGCCTATTAACAACTCTTCAGTCACTAGATTAAAGGAGGAGGTTAGTGGGTGACAGATTGTTATAATATGCCATCAAGCCAATGTCTCAATTTAGTCCATGAATGTGTCTAGCAGAGTAATGTATTTAAGCTCCCAGGCTAGTCTTTTGAAAGTGTTGAGCATGTTTCCTTTGAAGATGAGGACTGGTAGGTCACATATAGAGTGACCATTTTCTGAAAAGTGTTCATACCCAGGGTGCCCTTTTATTTTATTATAAAAATGGCTGTGCATATATTCATGCCACTTCTTTTATGATACGCATACTTTGCCTGTGTAGGACTGAAGTCTTATGCTCTTACCCATGCTAAGTAATACCTGTCTCAGCCAATTGTTATTTTGACTTTAATGGGACTATAAGTGGAGTAAGGGATTACTCAAAGAGAACAATGGTATCAGAATCTGGTTCTTTAGAAAACAGTCTTTAGAAAATTTGAGACACTTTCCAATCCAACTCCCATTGAAATCCATGCGAATGTTTCCATCAACTTCAATGGAAATTAGAATGGGCCCTTCATGATTTGGGATATAGCATCTAAAATAGAGTAAATGTAAAGAAATGGACCGCAAGGATTTTCCTCCAGTGCAATTTGCAGTGAATTTGTAGCTCAGAAGTTTAGGCCTCTTCTGCATGATAGTTTTATGAACTATAATTTCCAATCGCTGCAGCTGCACCAGTAAAAGCTGAAAAGTGATGGTGAGTCAGGCAGACTCAGTTTGAGGCAATGCTCCTGATGAAATGTGATCATGCACATGTTATCAGTAGTGTTATCAACCATGCTATTAGCCCCATTTTACTGAAAAGGAAAGTAAGCCATGGGAAAGTAAAATATCCTTTCCAAGGTGAGTCAGTAGCATAACAGGTACAGTACTCAGTTTTCCTAACTCCCAGGATTGTTCCTTCATAATCATTAAGAAATGTTTTCCAAAATGCATTATTTCAATGAAGATACAGAAAATTTCAAGATCATTTTCAAGATAAAACAATTTAAGATATTGAATCAGTAATAGAGTTAATGTATGTATAACATTCAAATACATTTACTTTTAAATACTTTTTGAGCATCAGTTTAAAATTTGAATTAGTTCTCTTGAAGATAAATATACAGAAGCAATATACAATGGGGAAAAAGAGGAAAAATAGAAATAGTAAAAGGGCTGGTGACACACAGATCGTACATGGTTTTATGGGTCTGTTGGCAGCTAGGCATAGGTGCATATTGTCGGTTCAAGGCTCAGAACAGTTGGTGGTTTTATCATGTAATCTATTGTGTTAATAAATTAAAAGGAGTTCTTTGTTGAGAGTGCAGGAAGCCCTTTAAGATGTACTTATTTCTGCTAGACAAAGAGAGTCTATATACCACTATAGTCTTCACAAGGTGCTTTATGAGGCCCCAGGTTAAATATTAAGTTTATTCTTCAGATTCCAGGTAATCATCATAATTGAACCATATGTCATAACATGTATTCAGTTCTTCCCTTAGGGTCTGTGTAAGGTGTAGTAGTTCAAGACAGCTTATTAACTTTTGTTTCCATTTAGGTCCATTTACATTTTAAAACAGAATATTGAAAATCTGTTCTTCCTTTATATAACTGTTAAATCCTGGATTCTGCTCAAAACAAATGTGACTAGAGCTGGTCTTGAATTTTTCAACTAGATGTTTTTTTATCAGTATATGCTGATTTATTGAAACTGAGAGTTTTTCACTGGAACGTACTAGTTTTAACAAAACTATTGGGTTGGGAAGGTGTCTCAAGTCCAGGACATAATTTCTGGTGAGAGAGACACCCACCCCAGAATTGCCTATAACTCTGTGGCTAGGGCACTCACCCAGAGTGGGAGTGGGAGATCCCTATTCAAGTCCCTGCTTCAAAGAATATTTAATTATTTATACAAATTGGAACACCTCCAACAGGAGCGATTCTGAGTAGAGAGTTGACCCTGGGTCTCCCTTGTCCAAGGTAAATCCCTAATCACTAGGCTATAAGCCTTTCTTGAGCGGGTCTTTCCATCTATCTCTATGTGGTATGGTTTTGTTTTGGTTTTGGTTTGTTAGTTTTTTAAACTTTTGGAAGTCTGTTTCATCCCAATGATCAATGGAAAATTTTCACAGCTCTATGGTACATATATTGTACATCTACACTTGGACCTGTGGATTGTGATTCACAACTTGAGTAGATGTACTTATGCTAGCTTTCTTTGAGCTATTGTGCTAAAAATACTAGTATTATACTAGTGTAGCCATGGTAGTATTGGTTGTGAGGATGGTGGCATGGCCTAGCTGCACCAAGTACATACCCATGGGGTCTAGGCAGGTTTGTTCTTGGGGTGACTAGTTTGTGCTGCTTCTTGCCACTGCCCATGCTCCCATGGCTACACTAGTATTTTTAACATGCTAGTTCAACTGGAGCTAGTGCAATTACATCTGTGTGAACTGGAAATCATACCCCTAGCTTCAAATTTAGATATAGCCTAGGTGTGACTTTTTGGAGTGCCCAAACATAATAAGACCATATATAAATACCCAACTGACCTATTCCAGTCACTGTCACGGAGAGAGTTCTTAGTAGCAAGAAAAAAAAATGAAGAATCTGCACATAAAATGTAGATGAGCATCCTGTACATCACAACTCATAGTTTTTGAACTGTCTCTTAGAGCTCCCTGGGCAGTTCAAGCCATGAGAGTTATTCCAAATTATCAGCTTTTCAGATCAATACTGAGAATGATTGCTAGTATCCAAAGGAGGGTATTTTTGTAGTGAAGTTCCCAGATCAGTGGGCCCTTGACTTCTTTTTGGCTGAGTTCTACAGAAGAAATATCAAGTAAAGAAAAATCTGCATCTATATCCAGGATGCACTGCTATTTTACAGAAGGAATAGGCTTACTTAGCCAGCTGCTTAAAGATCAGTTCTTGGGGCAGTACCCCTTTGGAATTGAGAACCTCTTATCTGAGCTCCCAGGAGGCTCTGCTGGATACTCAATGTACTCAATGTAGCTGTACATTCAAGTTTGTTCTGTATTGCATCGACAGCTTCTTGTTTCTTCTACAAAAACATAAGGGATCACTATTACAGATAGCACTTCTGTGCTATAATCAACAGTGTCATCTGAACTTAGAACCCTGGTCTTGGGACTTGCAGGCCCCTAAAGAACAATCCTTATTTTTAAGGGTATACATTAGGAGTGGATTCAGTGAGGTGCTGAGTGCATAGTTTTAACTCCTATTGCCTTCCAGCAGACTTAACAGATCTCAAGTCACTCAGGAGATACTCAGCATCTTTCAGGAGCAGGCTCATATCCTGTTACACTTTCTGGGTAACCTAAATGTCTACTGTATTTATTTACAAAGTTAAAGCAGATAAACATACACACATAAATGAGTTACAGTCTTAGGTTTCAAAGGTGAGAGAAGCTGTAATATGTAAGCTCTGTATATCCTTTAGGGCTAACCCTATGCTTAGAAATCTTGCCATCTCGAAGTCCAGGCACCATAGAGATACAGTTTCTTCTTGTTAGGCATTTTTATCCCTTTCTCCCCAAAATTCAAGCAGATGGGATGAGTTTACTTGGATATCTCCTCTTCTTTGTTGGGGGGTATGGGAGAAGTGAGATGGGGCGTGTAAGGAAGGCAATTAACCAAGTGCTAGTTCTTTGATGTTTCATAATGGCTCATCTGGTTTCAATGGGTCGTCTTGATACCTTGTCTAGGAACCAGCATTTTATATTAATTAATGCTGCTTTCCTGTTTGTTTGACTTACACAGTTACAGAGGATTACAATGCAAATACTTAATATCACTTTATAACATGGGGTACAAATGTTACAAGTTACATGCAGCAGTCCCAACTTCAACAGCATGAATTCTGAATCTGTTTTTCCTCATGCTTTATATCTAAAAGCATTTCACAAAGACTAACCCATTCTTATAAACTTAACATCTCTTTAATGGTACTAACACACAGGTGAGCCAGAGTGGTTTCCAGCTATGTATTGGTCAGTTTTCAGTGGAGGCCGAGAGGCTTTGGCATAGCTTAGCACCTAGTCTGCCACTAGGTTTAATGGTTTAAATTAAAATTAAATCAAATGTCCACATGACCTTTTGTACTGGTTTAACTAAATCAGTTTAAAATCACAATTCTAGTTAAACAAGTACCAGTCTTCTTCTAGACAACACTTAAGAGATGTGATGTGCTTCCATGCATCTCATAGGTTTTTTTTAAAAAAACTATGAAACCTCAGGATGACCATTTAAATCTCAACATTGCTAATTATTTCACTGCAGATCATTGTAGCAGAAATAGGCAATTATTGTGTTTATCTCACAATCCTGAAACATCTCCTTATACTTTGCAGACAAAGTACTTTGCCCTGTCTGTACTCTACCTGGTTCCTAATGCCTTCAGTTTCTCCTCTGAGAAGTTTGCAAATCTATCCCAGGTAAAATGCATTACGGTAGTTCATTGTAGCAGTCACAAAGTCATGGATTGCTGTTGTGAGGTTCAGAGTGGAATGAAAAGGTTTCAAAATACACAGTGAGATGCAGATGAAAATTTCAGAAGCAGTAAGGGGCAGAAGCACATCCTTAAATTGCAAATATCTTGTCAATAGAAGCAAAACTTTCTGTTGCTATGCCCTCTATATCTTAGCCTAACCCACTAGGATAATTTTTGTCTTCTGTAGATTGAGCTTCAGCCAGCTCACTCTTATCAAGCCCCAGTTTCGGCCAACCACTTTGAAATCAAAACCACTCTGGATCCTGGGATAAAGATAGACAGAGGTGAATATCATCTGCAAAATGATAGCAGACCAGACCATGCTGCCTCTCAATTTCTCTACTTAGTGCAGAACCTGAGGAAGATGCAAGGTTGACGAACCAGTTTAGGGACATGTCAGTTCAGCCTCTATCACACACTATATCTGCCTGAGAACTGCCTTGTGGCTTGCTTTCCTTTGTTAGTGCCCAAAGGGCAGCTGGCCAGGAATAGTCAGACATACATGTGAAAAGAAAAGATGACAGACTGGAGCTTTGTGAATTTACACCACAGACAGTCCTTGGAGCAAAGCAATTAAGGAGAAAATAGGTTATCTGGTTAATAGTACATATAAATGGGGCAGTGGAGGTGATGTGAGGATTGAGAAGATGGCTAGTGGAACATATCTCTACAAATAAAATTATTATTCAGAGATGATAAAAATAGAAAAACAAGTCTGATAATTCCATAAATATTCATTCCTTTTCTGACTATATTTTCCTTTTTTCACTCTTTTCCTCCCAGGATGAGTTTCTGGAGTCTTAATATGGATGTTTCTGGACATGATATGTCTGTCAGATATTTCATAAAGAGATAAAAGACTTTCTAGTGTGGCTATTTTGATAAAAAGGTGTGTGGTAATTTTCCTCCCAGAAAAGACACACAAAACAGAGAAAAGGTGTGTGAGGTGACATGTCATTTCCAAGATACTTCTCTGTGCTTGAGTGTTCCCTAACTGCCTACTGCCAACTAATTAAATAAGGAATAGCACAGATGTTCTGCAGTCTAGAAAACTGTGCAAGTACAGCAAATAGCCATGGGTGGGTTATAGACATAAAAGTCCAGGCCAGATTCTCATTTTTGGTCAGGCCTGTTTGCGCGCTCAGATGTTGCAAAGAGGGTGGCTTCTGGCCATACCTGGCCAGCAGACAGTTACCCTGGAAAAAGGAAACTCTATAAAGCTAATGGAGCCAGCTGCTGCACCAATACCCTCTTCCAGCATGAAGGATCAGAGTAGAGCTCTGATTTTCTTAGAACCTATGGTAGGGGAGAAGGAGTCCGAAGTTGATTTTGGGTGCACTTTCTCACTTCTGGGGCTGGGTGGCATGGCCTGTCTCAATCTAAGTGCTGCCCTACCAGGGAGTCAACTGTGTATGTCCCTGTATGCCCACACCCTTACAAGTCCCTTGCTCGAAAAGAAGTGCAATAGCGTCATGCTGGGACTCTCTCCTGACAGAAGTATATCCCAAGTGGCTGAACATGCTGTTTTTACAGTCTCTTTGTACCAGCAGAGCCAGTGAAAGATGCCATGGTGCACCAGTGAATCAGACCTTTTGATTTCCTGGAATTGCACTGCATTTAAGTACGATTATTTTATTAGTTTTAAGAATAATAAATTATGGAAAATTATAAATGAAGGGTACTAAGCAGAATTTGGGACAGGTACTCAAACTATAAAAGCCACTGGAACGTCAATTTCACTTTAGTTGAATGGACTTGAAAAGTGGAATGGCTAATTCCCTGAGCATGGTCAGTATGTATCTATTCTATTCTGTAAATTCAGTCCATGCTCCCAGATCATTATGGAAAGTGTTTTGTTTTGTGTCATGAGAAATTCTGATTTTACGTGATGATGTCACCTATAATCTTGTCAGAGCCACAAATGACACTAATTACAATTTATAGAGTAATCTGGAGGAAAGCACTCAATATGGTAGTAATTGTGATTTTGCTTCAGTACTGTCTAAAATGCTAAGGATAATATTTTCTATATTTTTATTGTTTTTAGTCACATTTTCTGTATTTTTAATATACCGTAGGCATTAAAAGATCACTAACAGAATCTTGAATAGGATATTTCCTGAGAGAGGGTAAACAGTGTGAAACCAGTCAAAAGGAAGTGGTATAAGCCTAGAAGACAAATTTTTCTATTGCAGAGTTTTGATACTAGTTCCTCCTATTGGTTTTACAAGGAAACTTAGTGCATAGCTGTCTTTTATCATCAGCAGGATTAATAGCATAAACAGGTTCATATTGCTGTGGCATACGTTTCAGAGCAAAAATATTTTTGCCAGCTCTCATTCTCATTTAAGAACATAAGAATGGCCATACTGTGTCAGACCAATGGTCCATCTAGCCCAGTATCCTGTCTTCCAACAACGGCTAATGCCAGGTGCTTCAGAGGGAATGAACAGCGCAGGTAATCATCATGTGATCTATCCTTGGTTGCCCATTCCCACCTAGGGAAACAGAGGCAAACAGAGGCTAGGGACACTTGAGAGCATAATTTTGTATCCCTGCCCATTCTGGCTATTAGCCATTGATGGACCCATCCTCCATGAATTTATCTAGGCTTTTTTTATAATCCTGTTATAGTCTTGACCTTCACAACATCCTCTGGGAAAAAGTTCCACGGGTTGACTGTGTGTTGTTTGAAAAAAATACTTCCTTTTGTTTGTTTTAAACCTGCTGCCTATTAATTTCATTTGGTAACCCTTAGTTCTTATATTATGAGAAGAAATAAATAAGACGTTCTTATTTATGTTCTCCACAACAGTCATGATTTTATAGACCTCTATCATAAGCCCCCTTAGTAGTTTCTTTTCCAAGCTGAAAAGTTCCAGTCTTATTCATCTCTCTTCATATAGAAGCTGTGCCATTACCTATAATAATTTTTGTTTACCTTTTCCAATTCCAATACATCTTTTTTGAGATGGGGTGGCCAGATCCGTACCATGGATTTATATCAAGGCAATATGATATTTCCTGTCTTATTATCTCTCTCTTCTAATGATTCCCAACATTCTGTTAGCTTTTTTTGACTGCCGCTGCACATTGAGTGGATGTTTTCAGAGAACTGTCCACAATGACTCCAAGATCTTTCTTGAATGATAATAGGGAGGAAAGGGGAGAAGAGAAGTATCTGTAGAGGGGAGGCTGTTAGTAGGTTATAAATCGTTATAATAAGTCTCTCTCTTCAGTCCATGATTTCTTTTATCTAGCAAAGTTATGAATTTGAGTTCCCACACTTGTCTTTTGAAAGTGCTGTTCTACATGTTTTCTTTGAGGAGTAGGAATGATAGGTCAGATATAGAGTGATCACTTTGTGAAAAATGTTCACTTAGAGGTCATAGGCTGTTTTTTGTTTTTTATCATTTTCCTGTGTTAGTTCATTCAAGAGTGTAGTGATTGTCTAGTTTCACCCACATAGTAGGTATTGGAGCATTTAGTACACTGGATGAGGTACACCACATTTTATGATAGGCATGTGTGGGACCCGTGGATCTTGAAAGGTGTGTTTTGGGGTGTGGTGATCATTGTAACAATGGAGATATGTCTTCAGGTTTTGCATCTGTTTTACTGACAGGGTCTGGTGCTGCTTTCAGTTCGTGTGTCCTCTGGTGAGCTTCCTTCTGATGATGAGCTTGGAGAGGTTTGGGGGTCGTTTGAAGGTCGGAAATGGGCATTCAGGAAAGATTTCTTTCAGGTTGCAGTCCCAATCAACTATGGATTGTAGTTGTTTGATGATACCCCATATGGGGTCCAGTGTTGGCTGGTAGGTGACAAGTAGAGTTATGTAGGGGGCTTTATTTCTGTATCGAAGGAGGTTTTCTTGAGGTATTTGGGTGGCCCATTCCATGATATGATCTATTTGTCTGATGGATAGGATTGTCCTTGTTGGGTGAGGGTGTGTATCCTGGACTTTTTTCTTGGAGGATATTCTGTGATAGCCAAGTGCCTGGCTGTAGATAACAGGGGTATGTGTGTGTGAGTGTGAGAGAGATCCATGGGTCTATATAGTTTTTGTGACCGGGTGCCAGGGATGGACCACACTGACTGCCACACTCAGGGCAGACTGCAAGAAAGAGGACAGACAATTCGTAAAACTGACGGTTTATAGTATAATTAGGTTAATCAAGTAGCAAAAGAGTTCTGTAATATCACACTGGTTACCAAGAAGTCTAACACAATCCCTTTAGTCATTCCAGCCGTTGGCTCCCATCCAGACAAACAGGTTTACTATAGTGAGGGGCTACTGAACATCTAATTCACCATATGTGAGGTTCTAGTAAATCCAAAGGATCAGACACGTACCCCCAGGTCAGTATGTATGTATATTTACCCAAATATCATGCTGTTTGAGATGTTTTTACTTTCTGGTATTTGCATGAATCACTAAGAGATTGCCTAGATGGAGCTACTAGATTCATGCCTAAGGGTGAACAGGCCAAAACCAAGATTTTCAAAAATGCATGCCTAAAGTTATTGGCAGTGTTGTTGTAGCCATGTTGTTCCCAGGATATGAGACAGACAAGATAGGTGAGGTAATACCTTATATTGGACCAACTCCCATTGATGGTAGGTACATGCTTTCAAGAAACATGGAGCTGCTCTTTATGTCTGAGGAAGGAAACAACAGCATCTGAACTAACTACAACTTGAGAGAGATTGTTAAGCATAAGATGTTAACACATGTTATGGGAGGCTACTTAAAGTGAAGTGGGCAATTGAGTGTTAGATTGTTAAGCATAAGTAAGTTACCTTAGGAATCTAAGGCCATGTCTACATTAAAAAAATTTGTCAATGGTAATTACATGGGTGATAAAAAAAAGTGCTGTAATTACAGCGCTTACACCTGTCCACACAGCATTCATTGTGTCTCCAGAGCACGTCCACACTTGGTGCTCTAGCATCAATAGTGAGAGCAGTGCACTGTGGGTAGCTATCCCACTGTGAAACTCGCTACCTTATGTTACTAGGACTTATGGGAAGGCGGAGAGTATCACAGTGCATCATGAGTGTGGGCTCAACATCCCATGATGCATTGATTTCTGTCCCATCATTCCTCAAAGGAGAAAAGAAATGATTGCTTATGATAGTAATGGTAGCCATTTTAAATCATTGTCCATGGGATTTCATGCATTGTACCCCCCCCTTTTTAGTGTCTTATAAAGGATTACCTGATCTAATGGAAAGAACTAAGGGGTGGCTAAGAGCATGCCTGTGTTCATTCCCTCCTAGCCCTGCATGAGTAAAGGAGAGGTGAGTGACTCCCAAAAGTCTCTGCTTTCTAGGATATCTGAACTGCATTTGTTTCCAAGATTATGGAACTTTTGAGGTAATCATCACTGAGTACTACACTCATTGCAATATGACAAGTTACCCCTTTTCCTGTGATATGCAGTGCTCTTCTATGGTATGTCATCCCCCTTGGCCTAGAGTACTCTATAAATGGAGCTATTTTTCCTACAGAAACTAATAGACACTCTCCCACTGCAACACAAATTAGACTTTCTCAGAGTACTGTGGAAGAGAATGTGTATCAATTACAATGGCACATGTTACTGAGGGTACATTTCCAAGGCACCTGTCTGAAACCAGTACTACTTAGGATCCCTTGCCTTTTCTCATTCACTCGAGTGCCAGAATGGAAGAGATGCAGAGTTGTAGTCAGATTTGGGAGCAGATGGTCAAACCCACTCCTGTATCCAAGTAGGCTGGTGGCTGTCATTATCTGTTGTGTTTGGAGCTATGGTAGCAAGCCAAGACTCTCTCTTTACTCACCACCCAGGCACACTCACTCAAGTAAAAAGAGACCCCCTTCTGAGTAGACTGGTTGCCAGATTTTAAAATGTTTGCTGACTTGTATTTGTCCCTAGAAATGATACTGTTTTATAGCCCCATTTTCACTGTTACTTTTTAAACTGCTCTCCTAAAAAGATATTGAGTATAAATAAGGAGGCGGTACGTCAACACCATGGACTTGCACAATAAGGGAAAGACACTGTGACCTTTCCTCCACAGGTAAAAAGTCACTAGCTTGTTAGGTCAGGTGACCCAATTAATTCTCAGGGCAGGTCACAGGAGCGGGGGAGATACCATTGGCTGTGTCCTGATGAACCCATCCAAATGGGTACTTCTCAATTAAGTCTAGCATTAGGCCAAAGTAAAAGTTCATTTTCTAAAAGGTAGATTTGTATTTACTAATTTATTTTGCAATGCTTTCTCGTCCCTTTAATATTGCTGTCTCCAAGTCTAATTAATTCAGACTGCAAAAGCAAGGAGGTTGATCTCAGCTGTAGATGTCACAGTGACTTATCCTTTCAATGAGGTGATAATTGGTGTCCGGTTAAATTCTATTCATAGAAACTATGGGCCGTAAAGAGTTACCCTCACTTTCATTACACAGTATACAACTTCAGTAACACCTATGCTGTTCCCTGAGCTTGTGTATTTTTATCCCTGAAGATATAACACACAATTGCAGAAATTATCTGGAGTGTTTATAAAAAAAGGAAGACAAAGAAAACAACTAACCTGTAAGCAAATAAATTGAGTTGATATTACCATTTGAATTCAGTCACTCAGAAGTGCAATTCATCAGGATAACATGCTACAACTAACCTACTATAATCCTTAACCCTCCCAAATACATTTTTAAAAGGTTTCTTTATTTCCATGAATATTATCCCACAACAATGAAATAGTTCTGATTTAAATGAATACCTTCATCCAGGAATTGAGGACATTGCTTATTTAAGGATAAGATCAAGTCACCACTGGCTTCTGTAGAATCACTTTAGTGGATTTCAACTACAATTTAATAATGTTAATTGGAATGAGACAACAGAAATATGATTAGTTTAAGAAGTCAATTAATCATAGCTCATTCACTGTAAAGTTTTTAAGGCCTGACTTATTAAATAAAAATACTTACACAGGAATTTGATGCATTTGCTGGAGGTTTACTTCAAATGCTTACAACAGGATGAGAGTTTTGGTTTTAATTTTTTTTTAAAATGGTTTGTTGGTTGTGTGGGGGCCCCATGACTAAAATGTGGCAGTGGAATTTTGTCTGTGTACATACAGTAGATATGAATGTAGTATTTAAGAATGGTTTGAAATTGACAACACTGTAGTTTGGAGTTGTCCTTCCTCCTCTCAAGAATAGCACATGCAACAGTAGTGCAACTTTTTCCACGTGATCCTACCATGACCTGCAGGGACTTACCTATAGAGCTGAGAGGATAGTTCAGCTTCTGTGCCCATCCACTCTTTTTGGTTCTTTGCTGAGACTGCCTGCAAAGGTACTGGATAGTATCAGCTGGTTTTTTAGAAGATGACCATATATCTTCAGAGCATTTGACTGAAATCAGACTCGCTTCACATTTGCTCTTTAAATAGCCTTGAGATGATGATAACCTGATTATACTTCAGTTGTTCACCAAGAGGTGGAAAACTCTATGTCCTATTATCTATTCCAGAAGCCACCCAACCTCTTAGGTTTAGTTAAAGTTTAGTTAGTTAAAAGAAAATGTCTTACTGGAAAAATGTGGGTTCAATGGAGTTTTAGAAAGTGTGAATTTCACACAAGACAGTAGATGAAATCCTGGTCCTACTGAAGTTAATTAGAGTCCTGCCATTGTATGCTGTATGTTAATGCTAGTACAATATGCTTTTCTAAACAGGCCACATTACTATTCTACATTGGAGATGTTTATGGACTATGGCATTGGATAGCTTTTCAATTATATAGATTTCACTTAAGAAAAACCTATAGTAATTTATTAATATCAATATTGAGCTGTATACCAAAGTTTGCAACTAATCCACCATAACCAGATTTTGTACATACTAGAATAATGACAGTATCATTTAGTAGCTACTGGGAGTCAGGACTTCTGGGTTCTGTTAGCAACTCTATAATCAAATTTGTTTTTTGACTCTTGGCTCTTGGTTTTTTGACTCTCAATCTTTCTTTGCTTCAGTTTACCCACAATGTATGGCTATAGCAACACATGACAATACTGCAGCTTTCAAACTTTCAGATAAAGAGAACTGTTATATGGGAAATGTGACTTCACCAATTTATTCTGGGAGGAGGTTATAAACAAAATATATATGATAGTTGAAATTATGCCTCCACACAACTCAGACCTGTGCATATAGGACTTCAATCATTTGAACACAAAAAATTAATTGGTTACTCAGAGCTTCAGTCAAAAAGTCCTAGTAGAGATATTAAATTAATTCATGCAACACAAGAGATCAGATTATGAGCTGCACTATCTAGTGGCATTAGAAAATCCATATTTTAAGCTAAATGATAAATTGAAGACATTTGATGTAACATGTTTCCACTATATTGTGTATAAAGTATGATTAGCACATGCCAACAGTATTATATATAATTTTTCTCTCTGTGTATGCTGTATAAACTCTCTATCAGTTCATTTTGTTCCCAACAAAATATATGGCAGGGATTTTCAAAGTAGTATATGGGAGTTAAGGCAACAAACTCCCTTTGAATTTCAGTGGGAATTGAGCACCTAACTCCATTAGATCCCTTTGAAAATCCCAGTCTATGAAACTACATATTAGAACTTTGTTCCAAAGCTACAGCAGCTTTTACGCCCAATACACTGAATTTGTTTCCCCGTTTCAGCAAGGAACACCCATTTCCCCCCCTCTCTTCATCCCTCTCTGTGCGCTGTACCAATTATTTCACACTGAAGAAAGTGCCCACTTGAACATGAATTTGAAAATTAATTTCAAATTACTGAAATTCATGAAATGTTTTCTGCAGTTTTGCAGGCAAGATATGAGCGAAGAAGGCAGAAATTAGATCTATAATTGTTAATAAATTAGGCCCCTAATTTATATAGCTGATATATTTCGGTTGCTCCTTGGGTCAAGTGTACAGAGAGGAGGTGGTGAATTTAACAAGCAATCAATGGATATTAATCATTTAGAAGATTGTAGCATACTACAGTCTGCCTTCTAATAATAATATACGAGTCACTCAAAATATCGGGAGAAGGAACAGAATAAGGATCACATTTATAAACCCCTTGACATAAAAATCAGTAGGTGAATTGACTAACATACTGCTATGAATATGAAGCATTACCTACCTAAATGCGGTCTGTTTTTGTTTTAGATTCTCAGTTGTGTATGCTGAGCAGACTTTTGCACCTCAATGCTTAGAGGCTAAAAGGAGGAATATTATTTTGGAGAAGTGGGTGAATATTGTAGAGATTAATGCTAACATGTAGATCCCAATGTAGTTGTGAGATATGGCCAGCTTAAAGACTGTATGCTGTAAGCAAATGTATCTTGTAATGCATTAATTATATTGATTTTTTTTAAAGAAATCTAAATTACCTGTCATTGCTCATGGACTCTGTTTATATTTTGCATTTATTTCTTTTCTCTGAAAATGCAAATCAATGCAGTGTGCTTTCTTTTCTTCCTTTGCAATATCTGGGTTTCTAACAATGCTGGGGAATGTTTAGTTGTTTAAAAGAAACTGTTTTCATGGGAATGTACTTATAATTGTGGAAACATTTCTGTTGATCTTTTTTGCAAATGCTTATTGTTTTACAAAATTTAAATTTTGTCCCAAATATAGACTGACAGTGTGTCCATTTTATTTCCCATCATGAAAGGCCATTTTTTATTCTACTACTAATCCTAGAATTCCTTCGATCTTGCAAGCTCAGACAATCCTATAAATAAGACTTGCACTTGAAAGGTTGCAGTCATTAATGTAATAGGGCTCCATCCTTCCGTCAGCTCTGGAACCAGTATATAATCTTCACAGAGTAGAGTTGATGAAGGGGAAAATTTACATAATCAATATTTATATTTTCATGTTAAACTAGGATCCTATTCCCATAAACACTTGCCTAGCCATATTTACAGCACATTTTTATAAGCATTTGTTGAAGAAAAAGGCTCCAATTCTGCTTTTATGATGCATGGGCAGACTGCTGCACCCATGCAGCATCCCATTGATGTCACTATATGGATGGATCAGTCCATCTGTGCACCTGCAGGATCAGGACCTAAAACTATAAATAGATTATTGCTATTATGATGAAATTAGTGTCTTTAGCAGTAAAACAGGAATCCTGTAGTAGCTGGTAGAGGAGCTGGCTATAGGAGAGCTCAGGATAAAATGCACTTTGTATTTTTGCCATTGTCATTAGAGCATGATTGAGAAATAGTTTATTGAGTCACCTGGGGTGCAGTGCATTGATGAGTGAAGGGTGCAACAGGAATTTTAAAGTAAATACTCCATGGGACTCAATCTAACTTGATTTTAAATATTTGTAGAATGAGCACACTACTATAAAAAAACCCAAGCTTTTTAGATTTATTGTAGGACAGTGGAAAATAAGCTATCAACATTATTTTCTGGTGAAAGTTAAGATTTATTGATTACATATTGATCTAACAATGAACTTTCTTGGGATGGCATGGAGGACATAAGAAATATGCTATTTTTGTTGATTGATTTTCATCCCATTTTTCTGATGGTTTTTCACCAAGTTTTCCTTCCCAAGCTGCAGCCAAGCACATGTGAGATGGACATGATAGTCTTCATGGCTGGATAAGGTCAAAGGTCTTTACTCTAGATTGTACTCTGACAAACGTGGTATGACCTCTGCAGCATACAGCAAGGCACCAAGCACTCTTTAATCGGTGGTGCACAGGCTCTTGTGCAAGAAATAATTTTTGCATATTAGCAATCTTGCCAGTAACTAATGGGACCCAATAGATTTATCCACAGCCATCTAACATGATTTTAAACATGATGTTCATCTCACATGTTTATGATGTTTATGAACAAAATGTTCATCATGATTACGGCCAATTAACTTTCAAAATCACATTCAAAATGTTCATCATAATTTTGAAAGTTAATTGGCCATAATCACTTAGGCACCGTGAAAGTCCCACCCTCAGTGTAGTTTTCTAGTGATGGCAAATCCCTAAAAGCAATTAACAGCTATGCTCAAATCTCTCAACTGCTGTCCTATTCACCTTGGAATGCAAATTAATCTTGAATGATTTGAGACCTCATCACCTCTTTTCCTGTACCTTTTCCCTACAATAAAACTCCCCATGGTGAGGAATAGAGCTTTCTCAGTGCAGGACCGAATTTGGAATTTGCTCCCAGTGGCATCTGTTGGAGCAGAATTTGGCAAGATATTTGGATATGATGAAAGACACATTCCTTTTTGTTTACCAGGGTTTTTTTGGTTGGTTGTTTATCTTTGTTTAACAAACAAAACATCAATAAATTCCAATAATCTGGGGTATTTTGAATTAGCATATGGTCCATTAGAGCACACTATTGCCAGTCATAACAGGAACAGTTTGTGTCACACCACTAGTTGGCATACTGTATGCAGTTTTTCTGTCTAAAATATTTATTAATAATAATAATAATAAACATGGCTGTTATAGTGATAAATAGTATATAAATTAATGAAAGAAGAAATGACAGTATGGTGAGTAGGCAAATAAGTGTTTTGGGATTTAGTATGGATAGACGCAGGTGCAATATCCAATAATAAGCCTTCCAATTTGTTTAATATTTATTGTTCTTATGCACTGTAGAGAAGGACAAGGAAACAGTATTCAGATCCAGATGAGTTCAGACTAGGCATCAAGCCAAAGGTTTGATGGTGCTGAAGTTGTAGAAATTGTTTCAGGGAGATTTTGGACACACGTGATTTAAATCTCACAAGTTCTGAAGTTGCCTTCATTTTGGACTGCAAACCCATCCAGACAACGGGTCCCTACTGGTTTTGAATCTGACCTAGACTTCAGTACTGTTCAGAGCTGATTATTGTAATCAAAATATCCACCTTCCATATATGGGGAGAAGGGATTTGATTTTTCAGCCATCTGAGTTGATATTTATTCTTCTAATAACAAGCACCCATCCAGGATTCAGGAAGCTTTCACAGTGTGCTAAAATTATCAATATAAAAAAATAATCTAATCAATTAATCTCCAATGCTAATGAATTAGCATTATAGTCATAAAACAATGAATTATCTACTACCATCTGTCTCCAGCCACTTCTTTCCGAAATGCCTAGGGAAAAAAGATAGACTTTGTTGTCTGTCCTGAAGGCTAAAAACTAGGGTTTTGGAGAATCAAAGCTGGAGCATGTTCCAAAGTGAAGTGGCTTTTGTTGAGAGCTTGTTCTGTACACACCAAACATTATATGAAGGAAATACAGCCACCAGTGGTGTCCAAATAATCCTTGCTACTAACTGTATGCAACATGCACGGTTTACCTACTATACTGTTTATCTGACAGGATTCTGGTGGGTTCTGAAAAATATAAGACAGTGAGGTCTCTCAAACTACCTAATGCCTGTATTTTAACTGCCTTCATGGGAACATCTTTGTAGCTATCTTAGTAGCCATCTGCTGTTTCAGCTAAGGGAGCTATAGTTCTAGTGGCTCTGACAATTGCATCTATGGATGTGTCAGAGATAAGCTGTGCTAATGGCTAGTGTTGTCAATGTGTGTGGTGCTTGTCTAGTGGATAAGTATGCACAGGAGGCCATGTATTTAATGATTAAGTACCAGTGTTTCATCTCTGGGCTCAAGTTTGTTTTCACATGTTTCCTTAATGCTTTTTAAAATCCCTGCCAAGTCACAATGTAAAACCACAAATGTGCATATAAATTATGCTGTCTCTGGAGGTTCCTGAGTCTTCTCGCTAACAAAGGGCCAGCTCTTGATGCTTTATGCCCAACAAGTACACAAAGCCCAAATGGAACCACAACAATGGTGGTGGAGTGGGGAGAGAAGCAGGCCACAGTGAAACCATGTAAGAGGACTCCATGCCCCCTGCACACTGCAGAACATAGCTCCATAGTGGCTCTGTGGCCTTGTAGAGAAAGTTATTCAAGGGTGAGAAGACTGAAGGGCTATATAATCTGTCTGTAAGTTATGCAGATCCCCTGGGCAAAAGCCTGGAGCTGGAGACTTTCAGGAGTTGGTGGCTGCTACTTCAGCAATTGTTTGAGTGTCCTATGCTGTGCAACTGTGTTTCAACCCCCCTCAGACTTGAAGTAGCTAACTTTCACAAGGCCTGTTTGTCTGGGCTTTGCATGGAGGACCAGTGTTTGGCCCATGGAGTCAGAATTGTTTCTTATTCATAGATATGGGGATTCTCTTTTGGTTGAAGTCATTGGCCAAGTAGTCGGGGGAAGTTCATACCTCAGCTGACTTGTATTGTTTTGTTTCTGGCTGGAAAGTATAAAAATTTTTAATCACAATGCTTCCTGTCAGTTAATCGCCATAAGCATCACCTTGAAAATGTCTTCTATTCTTTATATAGTAGTGAAATACTAAATTTTGCCCATTTGCTCTTGGAAGGATGGTAAAAGCTGGTCCATGAAGATCCCAGTGGCCTTAAAAAACAGTAACATCTGCTGGACAGCAAGCAGCTTGTTGGTTGAATCTAGCAACTAGGAAATTTGCTGTGCGTAACTTTGCCCTGGGCATTAGATATCTTTGCATTTAGTGGGAATAAGATGATTTAAATGTACAATAGGAAGGTCTAGCCTGCCAAACATACATAAAGTTTTGAAAAGATGTAAAGCTTTTTATAGAGGAGAAAAGGCCATGAGTGCCTGTGTATAACAGTGAGACAGTCAAATAGGCAATTATGGAGAAAAATGCTAAGGCTAAATGTCAAAAATAATGGTGACCTCACTGAGTTGCAGCATTTTAAAAATGTCCTTGGCTCACACTGAAGTGCAAGTGCTAATGTGAACATTTGTTCATCCATACATGGAAAAAATTAAGGTATCTAAAATATTTCCAAATAAGTCTTTGCTTGCTGGGAGATGATAACAAGCTGTCATTTTGAAACCAAGGGTCATACCTCCTTGAAGCTTAGAAATCATTTTTACTGTATGATGCTGTTCTTTTGAATGAAGCAGTTACATCCTACAGCAAGAGTTATTGCCTCAGATCTCTGTGTTTGTGAAAAATATTTAAAATGATTACTGCTATAAAATATTCAGCTGCACTACCACCTCCCCATAAAATTCTCCCTTTGATAAAAGGCTACTGTATGCCATTTCTTCCTTTGTACAAAATTATATTAATACTTACATTGCCTGCCTTGAAGGAATGTTGTGGGGAATAATTAATGTTTATAAATCAAAGCACTACAGCGAGAACGACTACTACTCTTTTTGAGATTTGAGGATTAGAGTGACAGGTACAGTGCAGATTTCTTTATGATGAAGGTGGTGTTTGCAGTTCCATAGTTGAGGCTTGCACTTAATAATAAACGAGTTGCTTATCCCGTAAACTGGAGCATATATTTGGATGCCCCTCTGTTTTCTTGGTTTCTAAGAATAGCTTTGTCATATGGAATGTTTCCATACATAAGAAATGGGTCTAATTGGAATTTGCAATAAGTCAACGAGAGACATGATTTGGATCTTCAGATCAGTTCAGTTGAACATCTGCTAACTTGATTGCAACAACACTCACCCCTGCTGTGGTGAGCATTTTCACATTAAAGTTAATGGGAGTTTGAAGCTTTATGAGTTATGTCAATGGGAGCAGATTGAGGCCAGTGCTGAGCACTATTGAAAAATCATAATGTATAACTTCCCAAGTCCTGGTGGTCTGGTATGATATGGTATGCTATGCCTGTACAGGTATGCATGTATGTATGTAAATTACCATCTTACTCTATGCAATTGTATACATAATATAATGGTACTATTATTATTTTAACAGGTCTGTGGTGTTTAAAATAATCTGATTTATTTTTGTTTTCTATTTTGTTTTGTTGGTTAGTTTCTGCAGGTAGTTCTCTGAGATAAATTTATATTTTATTTATAGGCTTCACTTATTGATGAAAACACAGGAGATCAGCTCAGACAATTGCTCCAAGTAGTCCAACATCCACCCCCTTCACAGAGTCAACTGCAACTTGAATTCAGGAAGCAGAGCCTCTCTACACGTGTACACTCACACTGTTCACCCAGTCAGTTGCAAGGTTGTGATGTGGGAGTAAATTCCATCTCACCCCTCACATGTAATGTCTTCTGAATCATGCAGTCTAATTTTTCTACTGTCAGTGCAACAGTATATAAACATATTTCTATATGGTTACTCATTTAGAAGGTCACATCCTGTTCCATTGAAGTCAATAGGAGTTTTAGGTGTGGCCAGTTTTCTCATTGACTTCTTTGGGAGTAGGATTTGGCTCCAAATGCACATTTTTAATTCCAAAGATTATTTTGGTGGGGGAGGCAGGGGGATAGAGAGGTTGTTTTGCTATCCTTTTTATCCTTTTTGGACTAGGGCTTAATATCAATCAGCTAATCATCTAACTTCAGATCCAGTACTACAGGGTCCTTAAAGCTTCACTTAAAACAGAGATTACAAAAATACACATAGTGAATGATTGTATCTTTAAACTTCAGAGGAAGACAGTCAGTTGTGGCCTACTGTGAGAGTTGCTTTTATTACTTAACTCTGCCTTAATGGGACAAGATTATCTTTTGAATTTGCTTATTGGTCCTTTGAGTTTGGACACAGTTTTAACGAAGTAAACACATGGTTCAATTTGAAATCTTTGAAATTCATGAATCAGTAATGAGAACAGGTCTATGGGATCTTTGTTTGGTTTGTTTTTTTAAAGAAAAGAAAACAGTTGAGATAGAGAAAATAATAAAACACGGGGTAAGAACAAAAGAAGAAAGGGGTTATGTCACTGATCACAACTGTATGTTACCATGACTCCGTGGAGAAATGGAAAGAAAATAAATAGCACGCTACCCATTGTATTCCCACACGACTCCTTGATACAAGATGAGTTTTAAAAGAATCATCCTGATTTTGTCTTTGACAGGTTGGCATCTCTGAATTGTAAAAATTGCTTTTCCAACTCTTGTGTAAATCTGACTAATCAACTAAAGCCAAGGCAGAACCTGGCTAATTCAACATTTCCTTGTGAATAAATAACATGCTAAAAGCTATTCAGCTCAGCTGATATCCCAAACCGTTCTGATGTGTCATTGGTTCCTCAAGGACTGTACCATAAATTGGTTAGTCTGGAAAACTTTTTCAAATAAATCTTGCTTATAAGATAAAAGCATATCCCAGAAACCATGTGAAATAAATATTTTGAATGAAACAACATAGGGATGTTAAAGCAATTGTTGGGGCACATGTAATTTCCCAACTCCACTGAAGTCACAATAACAAGAACTGTTCTTGATAGTGTTTGCTAGATCAAACCATAAATTAGCTTGTTCATTATTTCTAAGCTATTTAAATCTCTCTGCAGCAGAGGATCCTACTGCAGAGGAACCCAGATACAATATTGTACATTAGCCTTTAAATTTCTACCTATCTATATAATGAGAAAGTTTTATACTAACACCCACCATTATTGTATCTGAGCATCCTCCAAATAAGGTTGGCAAAGTGAGGTGCCTAGATGACTTCATGAATGCTTTGGCTCTTCTTTCTCTGACAATGGGAGCCTCAGGTTAGGGTAGTATTTTTTAGTGTGGAGGACAGTTACTGTGACATTTTAGTTAGGGGGCAAAGCTTTACTAAAGAAAAAGTTCTCACACAGTGATATGCAAGTTGCTTTGTTTTTGTCTAATGCCTTCTGGAAATTCATTCCACAGCCAAACCCACTCATCTCAGAATGCCTTATCTCTGGCTCTCCTGTGTTTCATCCTGGCCTTTATGATCTCTTTCTTCCCCTCACTTTCCTTCCTTTTCTCTTCAGACTTCATAGATGGTGATGTGGTTTCTAATATAGCTGCAGTTTGATCCATTAATGGAGCTGTGGATTAGATCCAAGACCTTGAAGATGCAGCAGAGTTAGCAGAGGGAGTCAATCACATTCTTTACAAGAAAAAGTCACATTCTGCTCAAGCTGGAGGCTTTATATCTTTCCTGGGCTTTCCAGAACATAAGAATTCCATCTGGCAAATAATTTTGTGCTTTCCAAATTCGTCTTCATTCCATTTTGAAGCAAAAACAAGATTATTTTTTTTCTTTAAAAAAAATCATAAGAAAGGGATACAAGAAACTCTCTTCTGAATAGCCAGTAGTGCAGTGGTTAGGGCACTCACCTAGGATGAGACACACTATGTAGGAACCTGAACCTAGGTTTTGCACATCCTAGGTGAATGCCCTAACCAGTGGATAAGTGGCTATTCTGAGGTCTTTTGCTCTGGTTTTGGCCAGAAATTCCATCCAGGACCTGACAAACTTTGTGATGAAATTTTGGTCACAACCTCTACATTTTTGCAAAACATTTTGGTTTCAGTGAAATACCTTTTTTAAGGAAAAAAAGTTTGGTGGTTGGTTGTTTTTAGAAAAATTTTCAATAAGCTCTAGCAAGATTTCTAGCAAGGCCTTTGGATTATGCATATTATCTCTATGGGAATTTTTAATATATCCCTCTGTAGATCAGAGTCACCACCAGCTACAGGTGTCTAATTGCAGTGAGGACATACTTTTAGAAACCAATTGAGTAGGTTTGAACTCTTGTTCACACAAGCAATTAGAGATTCCTCTGTCCAAAAAGGCCTATGGTTCCATCCAAGCCATGAAAAGGAGAATCTTACACTAAAATGATTTGTTATGGATCTGGACTGAAACCAAGGTTTATCAGACATCCTTGGGGACTTCACATAGTTTACTTCACTACATCAAGATGAGCTTGGTAAGCATTCAGAGTATATCTACTCAGAACTTCCTCTGGACAGATGATCGGCCCCAGGCTGAATCCACAAAAAGTAGTTGTCACTCAGCCAGGGAGCATCTTAAAAGTAACCTCAGGATAGAAACTGTGCCAGAAATAATATTAATGGTGGGTCAAGGGCATGGTGTCCCTGATTCTATTTGAAGCGGATGCCATCTTGCAATATTGTGTAGCATATGTTTTTTTAAAGAGACCGTAGTTATCTGAAGAGGTGCCAGTTTGACTACTTCGGATATCAAAGTCCTCAGTCCATCCAGAGAACAGGGGTAGCAGAAACCGTACAAGTTTCCCCCACCCCCACCCCCTTGCCTGGGCAATGTACCTGGAGAGGAATGATTTATGGAGCAAGAAAGTTTCCTTGATGCACTCATCCTTGTTCACTCTGCAGAGATTGCCAACAACGATGTCAAGTAATATAATATTTTACAACTTTTGTAATGTAGATTATGCAGGGAACTGGACTCAGACCACGAATTCACTTAACTAACTATAGGCCATCAGGCAACAAGGGCTTTTGGTTACTACTGCCCTGTGTGAGAAAACAGGTGACCCATTAGAGTAGAAAGACACCACATTCCATTAGTATTCACCTGTGTACTTCACCCCCAATTGCTATCCCCTACAGAGAGAGTTTCAAGGAAAAAGGTTTTGTTTTGTTATCAGGATAGCACACAGAGCCCAGCTACAGATTCACTGCCATGTTGAGGAGTTAATCAAGCATTTGTTTGCAATATATTCCCCTTATAACATAATTGTTATGTGATTGTTGATCTGAGTTTTAATTGCCTGATAAATGGAGTGTAAAATCCTGTGGTAGGGCAGGAATTAAGGGAAAAAGAGTTTTGCTCTGGTAATTTAACATCAAAACACTGACTTTCTTTTCACAAGAGGGAAGCATAAATTAGAATTTGACCTTAGAGCTCCTGCAACCCCAGAAGCCATTAGCAAATAGTGCCCCATGTATGACCCAGACTGGAACATTTTGCTTCTTTGAATACCCCTTCCGCTGTGGTGACATACAGTGGTATATGGTTTGATGGCATTTATGTTAATCATGAAGAGGAATGGGTTTTCATAGTGATTAAAGGAGCACTGTCAATTTACAAATCATATAATGTAAACAAATCATTTCTAAGTGTTTCATGAATCTACAGTATTGTTAGTAATAAAAACGAATGGATTTTATAACTCCAATTTACTTGCTATTTGCAAGCTCTTCTTATCCAATAGTTCACATGCAGGGCAGTCATTTTTCCCAGTGAAGTGAAAACTTTGTGCTGACACTGTAAAAGCACTAGGGTGTGACATGTTCTTTGTGCCTTGTGCAGCCATTCCACTTGTACATGGTGTACCTAACTTATTCTGAATGTGTGGTACATGATTATTTCTGGAAGGGCTGGAGTCTTTTAATTTTAGGCTCGCTTCAACAGCTTGTTTGCTTCTTTTGTTTGCCTTTATTTTTTGTAAGGAGAGGTCTCTCAAACTCCGTTGTTAACTCTTATGAACAGCATGCCACTATTTTTATAAAAATATGTATGTGTAAAGTAATGGATTATTCTTGGCAGCACGGACTCACACTTTGGCTTGGGGTAGTGAAGGATAGACTAGCATGTGTGTGTGTGCACTGATTTTCTGTGGTGGGGGAAGGCCTCTTCATCCTTTCATTGTCAGAGAATCTCTTACTCAACATCCTATATCCTCACTTCATAACCCATCAGTACTTATCCTTAGTCAGTTCAAGAGGGAGAGGGAATGTTTATAAAGGGATCTGGGGATTACAATGCTGTAGAAGTTCAAGGTAATGCTATTTTTGCATTATGGTGCACCTCTACACACTTCCAACCCTAGTAGAAATGTGGCAACTCCAGAGCACTCCCTGCCAATTGGGGAGAGAGAAATTTGGGCAAGTTATACTATTTTTAAACTTTTCAAAGTAACTGTTTGTGGCATGTGCTGTTCTTTTAACCCTAATCAGAGGTAATTTTAATACAAGATCATCCATTTTTTTTAAAGGTAAATTGTTCTTCATGGCAGAGTATATAATGAATAGAAAAATGAAAGGCTTGTGATTCACAAAAGACAAAAAAGCAGCAGGTGGTAGTGCTAGATGCTAGAAGAGTGAGAGGAGGAAATTAATTATTACAATTTTAACAATATAATGCATGCCAATGTGAGCTAGATCTTCAAAGCATGTGTATCTGAGTCTGTAGCATATAGAACCACCACCTGTACATTTTCAGTAGGAGAGCACAATCAGGACATGAATATAGTGCCTTTTTTCAACAGTAACTTCTGAGCCACAAGTAATCCAAAGCTTATTAACATGAATGGGAATCTTTCCATTGACATTAATAGATTTTTGATAAAGCTTCATGTATGCCCATCTACCATTGCTTGTTTCATATCCTGGGTGATCCAGAGTCATGTCAAAGCACATTAATGCTTCACTATGTTATTCAGTGCAGCTCTGCTGTATAAAGTTGATCTATCAGGCCACTTTGAGATTTGCCATGATGAGTATTTAATTCAGCTTGAAATTTAAGTGTACAAAAATGTAGGTACCGAAATGTAAAGGATAAGCTCCAAATGTACTTGCTAGCTCTGTTTCACGTTCGTTGCACGTTTGAAACTCCAGCTGTCATCTACACAGGAAAGAGTCTCCACATGAGGAGAGAGATTCTTATTTTAGACTTCTTTATTTGTAGACATTTTGCCAGTTACAACTGGAACACAGGGTTGGGGGATGTTGGTCATATTCTTTCCAGAGAACTACACTAAATCAAAGTTCCTCTTGATTTTTTTTTTCAAAATTTACACCTAAATATTTTAGTACATTTAAAATAATCATGCACCAGTCTAAGAGAGAGCAATTACTGCAGGATTAAACAAAGTTTTCACTTCATTATACCAAATTGTATAAATGGAGTGGGGAGAAATTTTCTTATATTATGTTATGAAATAGCTTTAAACATTATTACTATATGATTTGGCAAGAGCAATTTCTGTTACTAATGGAACTTGTAGGGCAGAATTGGGGATTCAAAGTCATCAAAGGTGCATGTAAAACTGGAAACCATATAATAAATTGTGATTTGGACATCACCCCCATGATGGGGCGGGAACAACCTGAGAAAAGGAAAATGTAAGAGTGAACTATGAAGTTTTTATTGGCATGAATTTGGAATGGCCTTATTACCCACATCATGTCCTCTTTCCCTTCTTTGACCAGGTTTTTTTCCCCTATAATCACCAGAATGAGGAAGCAGGCTGGAAAGGAAAAAAGTAGCAGGGTGGATTTGGCCTGTGGCACTCTCTTTTTCTTGAGTGGCTTCAGGGAGGGCCACCCAAGCAGGGAAGAGAGATGCCCCAAGGCAATATTGCACTCAACAGGCAGAGTAAGTGAGGTCTGAGCTGCCCCCCCAGCAGCTGAAGAAGTTTGCCTTTCACAGCTGGAATGTCTCCCACTGTGATATGATATTTGGAGGAAGCTCACTAGGGCTCTCTCAGGATATCAATCGGTCTCTCAGGGGACCTAAACCCCTTCTAGTGTTGTTTATGGGATTTGCTTGGTAGAGTCCTCTTTGTGCTATAAATGACTTTGACTGCTCCCGTCTTTTGTTGGTTTTGCAGTGTTTTTAAAATACAAAGTGAGGGTCAAAGACAAAATAGGCAGAGAGGCACCGTAGCTCTTGGTTAGGCAGACTTGGGTTTGACATCTACTCTATAGCAGCCCATATCTAAACCCTCCAATGAGCTTGATACCAGTAACACAACATCTTGTTTTTGGCTATTTGAATGAGTTCTTGTAGGCAGTCTCAGAGGCCAAGGAGTGAATTAATGTGAATGTGAAGACTAAGCTACCCAGAGGATTGCTACAAGTCTTTGCTAATGCACAAGTGTGTGGAGATACTTGCACTGTTGATACCTCAGCTTTAATTGTCTTGGAAATGAAAAGAGAAGGGTACTCTCTCCTATTGTCAATCCAGCATCTTTCACAGATATTAAATTCACTTTACAAAGAAAACCATTCTGGATGTTTGCATAGTGAAGCATACATTGAGCTCCCTGGTACCATATCTTAGCAGATAATAGACTGTATAGTTCTTTATCATACTATTATTTATTTTATTTCTAAATTATTGCATGTTTCCTTGTGGTAAATTTTGCTCAGATAACTCCTGCTAGCTCATTGTATTATGCTTTTGCACATCATAATGCATAATAGTGTAGAGGTGTACAGCTAAAGAGATAGAACAGTGCAAGCATCGGGGCTATATTTAAAGTACACTTATTTTTAGATTGGACACTAGAGGTGGGTCAGAGTTGAAATAACTATTTAATATTTCCCCCCTTCTTGTGAATAGGCTCATAACACATGCCAATTGCTGCACATTTCCTTTTTCTCATCAATGGCTGTCCTGGAGAACGTTATTTCTGGGAATAAGAAAAACAGGTCAGCACTTATTCCAGGTATATTATGGACTGGGAAGTAAAATACAATCATATTCGCTTAACCTCCAAACACAAGAAAGTTGAGCTGCTCAGACTTACCTGAACACTTCACCTCATTGGATTTCTCATCTAAGATGTAGTACGGTGCTCTAAAAAAATAAATAGTTCTGTGCAGACATAGCTGTAATCAAGTCTCCAAACAGGAAGTCAAAGTTCACCAGAATTGATGCACAAAGCAAATTTTATAGAGTTGACATTTCAGAACCGCTGTTAGATGCTTCATGTCAAGTGTTAGCACAATGATTTCAATGTTTCTCTAGTTGAAATCTGCATTTCTCTCCTACAACCCTCTGTGTGGACATTTTACATCTGAAAAGGTGGAGGTTATTGTTCATTAATGGCAAGATAAGTACAATAATCAGCCTTGGGGTGAGGGGATTGTAGCTACCCTGGTCAAGTGAAAGTGTCTTGAAGCAGTGAGGGGGATGTAGGTACCAGTGGCACTTACTATGTCTGAAAAAGAATGGGACATGTTCTCCCCTCAGTGCCAATCTCCAGATGCCAGCACATTCACTAAGGGGTAAGGCATAGACTACTCTCCCATCCACATAGGCATGTTTGTTTTGGAGTGCCAAGCATTGCCAAATGCACTAACTAACCACTTGTTTGCTCAGGGAGCACTAACACCAGCATTCTGTTCGCGTCCTATATGGTGAACTGTAATGAAGAAGTCCGGGAGCACAGTCTCCTCTCTAGTGCACTCTTAACCCATTCAGGGATCTGCAGTGTTCTATATCCTCCCCTTGTTACTACAACCAGAGTCCACTGACAATGAACGTGGTGCAGTTCTGCTGTGTAAGTGGAGGCAGGATATGAGTGGGCTAGATAGAAAGTGCACAACACCTTGTGTGGCATGGAATTTTGCCATGTAGCAGCTCCATGCATGCTAGTGGGAAGAGGCAAGTGGTGGTGAAATAGGGGTGAGGTGAGCTATGGATCCTATCCTCTCTTCAGGGTAGGAGCTATACAGCCTTTGGGTTGTGGTAGCAGTTTAGCTCAGCCTGAGGGTAATCTCTGCAAAACCCAAATCAGTACTGAGCACTCTACAGAGGCTTTTCCTCTGTGTGATTAGCTATAATCCCTATAATTTGTTACTCTATATCTATGTGGAGAACATACGTGCAAGTCAACGAATGCTTGCTGAAATCTTTTAAAATAGTTTTCATTCTCTCTTTTTCTCTTTTGTGTTTTATAATTGGGGGTGGAGGGCAGAGAAAGGGGCAGGCATTGGGGTTTATTGGTTTCCCATTAAAAATAAGGGAAAAGATTGATGATGTAATATAGCAGACTATATTGATATTATTAATTTGTGTTCATCCCATTTCTCAGCATGACCTCTGTTTAATGCATAAACAGAACAATCAGAACTGGATAAGTTTACAGAACGAGCACATTCAGAGTTTTATCTTTCCTCAGTAAACAGATTTAACCAGACTTGGATTGTACATTGATTGATGGAAGCCTTAATAATTTCTTTTACCTAAGTCAAACACACTCACTCAACCGCTTCTGCATAGCCACAACATTTTGCAGTTTTCACAGCTCTCTGATTTTTTTTTTTTTTACATAAATAAAATTGTTTCCAGGATCGAACAGCTGGTGCTTGCTTGCTGGCTGAAGGAATGAACAGGAAGACAATGTGTTCACAGGATTACAGAATAGGCTGAGAGAGAGAATTTATGCAGAATTTTATAAGCTTAGTGAGGCAGAAAATAGATTGGGGTACAGAGAGGAAATAATGTGTCAGTCAAAGCTAAGCTTACAGACATAAGCTTCCATAACACAAGGGCAGTCATGTGCTGTCTTCGCTCTTGTAACTTCAACAGTTACCTCTAAGTTTGGGTGGAACCGCCAGCAGATGTTTTCATGAGATCTTACTCTTAAGTGACTTTTACTACAAGTCTGTCTTTTAAAACCTGCAGCTGAGGCAAGAACACAACAGCAGTATCACAGGCCATCTGGAAGGCCTAAGAGATGGTAGAATGCCTTCAAGAATGACTCCTAAAGATGGAGCGAATCTTTCAGTTAACTTGACCATTATAGTTTTCTTATGAAATCCTGGATTTTGGTCTCTCTGCACTTTTATAGCTTCATCTTAATACAACCAGCATCTGTGTGGCATTTGTGAGTCACTGAATTTCTCAGCAATGCTCACATGTGAATGGCAGATTATATGCGTATATCTTGTACTGTATCATAATAGTGTCTAGCAAGTTCGGCTTGACACTGCAATCATGTTTTTTTAATTCTACATGGATGTTTTGGTGAAATGGTTGCTGCTGCCCTCCCCCTCCCTCTGTAATTTGATTTATAACTAGGGAGCTGCTGTCTGAAATGACTAAGATAGACAAGGTTTTACAAGCAAAATTGCAATGAAAAGCACTATTATTAATACTGTGCAAATTGCCAAAAAGGCAACAGCACTACTATTTTAACTGGAACCTTAGAGAGAATGTCTGTTATATTTCTGACACACAGTAATTAAAGAACCTGTTCTATTGATTTCACAGTATCTATTTAATTATTTTACTTTAAGCATATTTTTAGTTGTGTCCAAGGTAACTTTGACAACTGTCATCAACATGGACACTGGCATGAAACAGGCCTGCTTTTTGTCTTTTTTGTTGTTTGTCATTGCCATAGTGAAGACATGTATTAGCAAAACAAACACTGATTTAGCATGGGTAGATGGCAAAAGCCTAGAAGACCTAAACTTCATTGATATTTCTCTAGTGAGCAAAAGCTTTGCAAAATTACAAACGAGGATAGACAACCTGGCAAAAACAGCAGGGCAAACAGGGCTCAAACTTAGTTTAAACATCAAACATCCTTGAAACCCTGATGGGAAGTAGTAACATATATTAAAGGGCAAAAATATCAAGAAGGTAGAACAATTCCTCTACCAGGGCACCACCCTATTGGCTGACAGAGACCTCAAGAAAGAAGTGACATCAAGATAGAACGGCATTCACAGCATTTAATAAATTCAGCAATGTATAGACATCAAAGATATACAGCAAAAGAACAAAACTGAGAATTTTCAATTCAAATGTAATCTCTGTGCTAACATACATCTGCATGAGTAGGAGATGGAGAAACGTTAGACAGAAAACTAGATGCCCTCAAAAATAAGTGCTGATGAAAGTTTCTGGGCATTGTTTAGAAAGACTTCATCACCAACAAAGAGATCGGAAAAATTGCCAACAACTCCTCATTTCCACTAGAATCAAAAGGAAGCACTAGATGTGTTGGGGCATGTGTCCTGGATGTCAACACATAGATTCACACTTGAAGCTGACAACTGGAAACCAACTGGTGTGAGGAAATAAGGGCACACAAGAGGAACCTTAAGAAGAACCCATATCAGGGAGGACAGAATAGTCGATCTCAACACCATAGAGCAGATGGAAGCAGCAATGAATGTCAGAGAGGGATGGAAGAATCATAGGACTGGAAGAGATCTTGTGAGGTCATCTAGTCTAATTCCTTTCACTTATGGCAGGACCAAGCATTATCTAGACCTTCCCTGTCAGGTGTTTGCTTAACATGCTCTTAAAAATCCCCAATGATGGAGATTCGACAACCTCCCAGGCAATTTATTCCAGTGATTAACTACCCAGACAGGAAGTTTTTCCTGGTGTCCAATCTGAACCACCCTTGCTAGAATTTAAGCCCATGGCTTTTTGTCCTATCCTCAAAGGTTAACCAGAATAATTTTTCTCCCTTCTCCTTGCAACAGCGTTTTACTCACTTGAAAACTGTTATCATGACCCCTCTGTCATCTCTTCTCCAAACTGAACTAACCCATTTTTCCCATCTTCCATTATAAGTTAATTTTTCTAGACCTTGAATCATTGTTGTGCTTCTCCAGTTTGTCCACATCTTTCCTGAAATGTGGCAATTAGAAATGGACACAATACTGCAGTTGAAACCTAATCAGCACAGAGTACAGCGGAAGAATTACTTCTCATTTCTTGTTTACAACTCTCCTGCTAATACATCCCAGAATGATGATTGCTTTTTTTGCGACAGTGTTATACTGTTAACTCATATTTAGCTTATGATCCACTATGACTCCCAGATCACTTTCTGCAGTACTATTTCCTTGGGAATCATTTCCCATTTTGAGATTAATTTTGTTCCTGTATGGTAACATTGGCACGGGAAAAATTTAAAGTAATAAGGTACTGTATTTCAGAGAAAGTATTAAGAGAAGAAAAAACAGACTGAAAGAGTCAATTATCAAATGTAAAGGAACAAT
>ML675612.1:32459833-32566895 GCA_007922155.1 Mesoclemmys tuberculata | reverse complement strand
CCTAAAACCGCATTTGCTTTTTTAACAGCCATATCACATTGGCGGCTCATAGTCATCCTGCTATCAACCAATACCCCAAGGTCCTTCTCCTCCTCTGACGTTTCCAACTGATGCGTCCCCAACGTATATTTAAAATTCTTATTATTAATCCCTAAGTGCATGACCTTGCACTTTTCACTATTATATTTCATCCTATTACTATTACTCCAGTGTACAAGGTGGTCCAGATCTTCCTGAATAGTATCCCGGTCCTTCTCCGTGTTAGCAATTCCCCCCAGCTTCGTGTCATCCGCAAACTTTATTAACACATTCCCACTCTTTGTGCCAAGGTCAGTTATAAAAAGATTAAATAACAAGAACAGCTAGCAGTCCAGTTCATAATTATTTAATAGATCTTCCTGAATGCCTAGTCAAGATTCACTTTAGAGAGAGTACATTTTTAATAGTATCACATTAAGTTAGACATTCACTTCATTTGTACTTTGTTGGCTGTAGACTAGAAAAACATCTAAACAAGTTTGTGTGCACAAAATGAATGAGCAACAAATATTCCAGTTGGTTTACTGTTAGGTGGCAGTTGAGAAAAAGCAGATTACCCAATTTTCCAAGACTCTCCTTAACAGCCCACTGCTATCAACATATTTAGATATTTGTGGCAGGTTAATGGAGGCCATTTTCACCTGGCAACTGCATCAATCCTTAGCAACAGTATGTATGTATACCCACCACTGATGTAATTTTTAGCTTCTGGTAACACAAAGTCAAAATGGAAGATCAAACTATAAAAACCTTTGGAGAGAATGTGTCAGGTATTTTCAGATAGTGTTTTGCCTTAGCAACTGTCTTATTTCATTCCCTAGCAACTCTCAGTACAGATTTGGTCTTATTTTCCAGCTCAAATTTACCTCTCCTGAACAACTAGGAGGATTCCCTTGTTATGTTTAACACGATACATCTTTCTTTTCTATTCTGTAGTTTAAGACAAACAGTAGAGCTCAGTACTCTACAGTAGTACTTTAAATAATTGAGAGTATATGATTCGAGAGAGAGTTTTAGAATGTCAATGTCTATATTTTAGGGCAGCACTATCATATTATACATGTATGCAATGTTGCTGGAGCTGTGTTAGTCCCAGGATATGGGAGAAACAAGGTGGGTGAGATATCTTTTATTGGACCAACTTCTATTGGTGAAAAAGACAAAATGACCTGAAGAAAACCTCTGGAGAGCTCGAAAGCTTGTCTCTGTCATCAACAGAAATTGGTCCAATAAAAAACATTACCTCACCCACCTTGTCTCTTACAAACAAAAACACACAGTGCATGCACATTTGTTTTCCTCTTTTCATATATTTTTGTCAAATAGCGTGCAAATATAAAATTCACTGCTGTCATCCTGCATTTTTGTATGGTCTTTTTGTTAGAGATTTCAGATCACTTGATATCTAATAGTTCATTAATTGATTTCCTTGACATCTTTACATAGTAGATTTCCAGTCAGTGATTAAATAATTCAGACTAGTGGCTGGGTGGCAGGATTGTTATATGTGAGCTAGTCAAGACAACTTTCCTCAGATACATAAATAAATATAAACCCTATTGATGACAGTGGGAGAAGGACACAATTTAGCCTTCAGAATTTGCTTCATTTTATGTGCATATTGCTCTTTTAGGGCCTGTGATGGGCAACTTTGCACAATGTCAGTGGGGCAAAGCTACCCTAAAATCAGTTTAATCAGCCACAGGAGGAATTTCCTTGTGTAGCAAATTCCTTGGAAAGCAAATTCTGTAGCTGTCCCTTTGCCACCCTCGGCCCCTCATACCCAGCCCTTCTACCTGCTGGGTCAAGAGTTGTAGCCAAGGTTAAGGGTGCACAGTCCCTGTGTTTCAATGATCCAAACTGGCAGGACAGCCCTTTGGGGTTATGGGCAGCTCACACAAATTACAGCAGCATTCATGTAGAAGAGGTGGATACTCAGTGTGGCAGGGCTGTACTGATGCCCTTTCCATTCTGTGCCATCATGTGATACAACATGGTGTTCCACTCGTATCCAGCCACACAGTTCCAGATTGTGCAATTTGTTTGTTCTATTTAAAAAATTCCTTCAAAAATCTCAATGAAAAAAACTATTAAAATGCTTTTAAAAGTAGACTTATATTAAAATGTATTGAAGGCTGTGTGTGTGTGTGAGAGAGAGAGAGAGAGAGAGGTGCTTTACAGATAAGCATAAGGACAAGATCTCTAAAGAGATAACATGTACATGAATTATAGAACAAGGATGAAAAAAATCAAACACTTGTTTGAGCAGTGACATTTAACACCTGCCTTAAGTTTCATATTTGATTTTATTTGTTTTTTTCTTGATCATCACCTGTTTCCTTTATACTGCTAGTTTATATGCTCAAAGGGACATGGTTAAGGTGGTGTGTTGAACTTTGGTATGTCTTCAATGGTTAATGCTCAAATCACTTCGTGCAACCCTAATGTTCTTTGAACAGGGGAAACGGGTGATGGTATTGAGTTGGTGTTCACATGTGCATAGGAGAGAGATGGGTGAATAATTGATCTTTTGATTCAGAAGCATTTAAAAACGGGAGAGTGTTGGGTGTTTGGATAGAATCAAATCTGAGAGTTTTGGGAATTTTCTATTAATCAAAAAAATTCCTTTCGGGTCTGTTCCAGAGCAGTCATTCAAAATTGGATTTGTCACATTCCAGATGAGTGCCCTAACCACTGGGTTAAAGGTTATAAGTGGGGGATGCAGAGCCTCCACCACCACCACCTCCACTGGTCATTTTGTGAATGGTCAAAATTATTCTTCTCAATTTGGTGAATAGTTTGATTGACTAAAACTACATTATTTGTTGAATAAACTATGCTCATAAAAAAATTCACCCAGCTCTAAACTTAGAAAAAGTTCATATCCCAATGCAGACTTTATGATTTGGACTTATTCCACTACACACACACATGCACACACACTCTCCCTTTCTCTTAAAAGGATACTTTTTGTCTGTTTTTGAAATACTATATAAAATGACTTTTATATTGCATATAAAAGTTAAAAGTTGTACACTTTCTTTTCTGTATCTGCCGTCATTTATACATATGCTTTCTGCATCATCACCCAGACACAAAGGACATTGCTTATTGCTATCATGGGCATGCTTTGAAATGTCTCCATTTCCCTCACAGTCATTTCCTCTTAACTAGACTCATTTTCAGTTTATTAAAAACAAGGTCCTCTTGATCATGAAATAGTCTCATGGAAACAATCAGCAGCAGCACAAAAATCTTCTAAATTATTTTTTAAATTAAAAGTGGCACAACCATTTGAATAAAAACATATATCACAACCTATGGTGAGATACATGGCTTACTTTTATTAGTATTAGTGTACTTCAGCCACTCATATTTCCGTATCCTATGGATCTTATTCTATTCCCATTAAGATAATGTGAATTTTGTTATTCACATTAATAGAAAGAGATTCAAACTCTAAATTAGGAAAATAAATTTTGTATCTCATCCCATAATTTGATTTCATATAATAGTATAGCACATCTCTCTCTCTCTTTGTGTGTACACACATCTCTCTCTATCATATGCTGGGACCCCAATTATCAAAATGTCCAGATGACATGTAAAAACGTTGCATACTCAGGAGAGCCAGCCAATATACTTTGAAATCAGGGTTTCTGAAAAAATATAGATTTCAAAGCCCGCTGGCCAGTTCCTATGACTATGAACAACCTTCTGCATTCCCTACGTTCTACCATTGTATTCAACTTAGGTTCTGAGTACAGAGACTGCAATTTTAGCTTAGCCCTTGTGCAATAGCATTCAAGGGACAGGGAATTTCACACTCCCTTCCTCCCACAGGGAAACCATGCTGGGTTAAAGCAAATTTCATCAGGAGAGGGAGGGAGATGATAAGATAAACAGCGATATATTGAAGAAACTGATGATGTTGTAGATCATTGCTACATTAGTTTTTGAGGAATGGGCAGATTCCTAAGGACTGGAAAATGGTAAACTGCAAACAGACTCTAGTACTATTATACAGAAAATAATTGAGACATGGTATTAAAAAATTAGTCAATTTGTTTCTTTGGGGGAAAGCATTTGAAACAATATTAGATGAACCATTATTTTATCACTTTTGGGAAAATGAGTGGGTAAAATTTTTGAGGCTTTAATAAGGGAACAAATGGAAAGATATGATTTGCATGAAGACTTCCACAAATGGTCAATCACAGCAAACTCTTGCTTAATTAACTTTTTTTTGTTCATTAAAAGCCCAATCCAAAGCCCACTTGAATCTAATGGAAGTCCTTTGATTAAGTTCAACAGGTTTTGGAACAGGCCATAAGATATTTCCATCTCAGAAGGAGATCTAAGATTTAGGTTTAGATTTTCAAAAAGTGCTTGATGAGTTTCCATAAGAAAGATGAAGGGTTAAGTAATATCATCATAACCTTTTGGTTAGAAAAGAGCATTAAAAACAGGCTATGCTTTTTTGTTGGTTTTTTTTGGTAACTGATGATTTCTCCACAGATAGGAGGCAGACAGGATTAGGTACAAATTTGGATGACGATCATTACATTGGAAGTAAGACAAATTGTCTAACTCTATAACTGCATCCATTGTTATACAGGTCTCTTAGGAGACTGGACCAAGAAATGGAAATTCAGTCTGATATCAAAAAAATGGAAAGTAATGTATTTGGGAGAAATGAAGCAAAATAGGGAGATATATTGAGTGGAATAGTCTTGTCACAAAGTTATTAGCAGTAAAACAAACTAAGTACTGTAATGTGACTCAGTGGGAGATGGAAAGCAAAATAAAAAGGGGGTGATTTAAGGATTTACATGTCAGTGATCAGACCTCTCTACACTATGATTATTAGTTTTTGTTACACTTTGCAGGAAAAAATATTGTTATTCTTAATCATTCATAGTGCATTGTAAGGGTAATATTCATCCCAGCACAGAGCGCCAACACAAAGCCTACTCTGAGGACCTAAGCCAAAATCTTGCAAGCACTTGTGCCAATGTTTAACTTTGTACATGTAAGTAGTCCCATTGAGGTCTGCCTGATGATGTGGATAATGTTAAAAAATGTTCAGGAATATTTCGAGGAGTGGGGTGGTGAGTAGGAATTAAGTGTGTTTATAGGCATTGTGGTGTTCCTTTGCGTGGCAGTGAATTTCACCATAAGTGAACAATATGTTCAGCAGAAATGTAAAAAATAAATTATCTGTTTTGAAATCTAAGGGATGGATTGTGCAGTCCTTCATTCTGACTTGGTCAAAATTGTCCACTGAATATCAATGGGCCAAACCAGATCTAGATTAAGCGGGTTCAATTCTATTGAAGTTAATGAAACTTCAGCTGGTTGTGGCCAGGGCTGAATATGGCCTATTGTCTTTTAATAGGAAATTTTGCATGAGTAAACTATATGATTGGACCATAACAAACATGAATATAATACAAGCAAGAAACATCAAATGAAAAAATGGGAACAGTGTGTCTCAAGGATGAGATCAGCACTGAAAAGCTGAGTGAAAGAAGTATCTATTAAGAGGAGGCAGATCCCTTTGTGCTAAGGTAGAGGGAAACTGCTTCTAAAAAGGGGAGCAGCATGAAAAAGGTTACAAGGCTAAGTGTGGGAGAAGACAGTGGAAGAGCACTGAAGAGAGAGGACTGGGTGGAGCTCAAACAGACATGATTACGATGACTCTAGGTTTTTTAGCATGGTAGGCGGTTGTGAGTAGAGAGGAGCACATGTATGTATGAAGGGGAGAGAAATACTTGAGAATATCCAGGAAACAAATTAGATAATGTTACTTTTTATTGAAGGAACATAAGCCACATTATACATTAAGGGGTCAAGTCCTGACTCCTCCTCTACAGCTACAGAGGTCCCCAAGAGCAACAGAACTAGTACTTAGATACTACAGTGGCAGGCACTATAGACAATACAGCTATGGAAGAAGCAGTGCAAGATTTTTTAACTATTTTATCTGACGAGTAGAGAGACCAATTCTTCATTTATATTGATTAACTTTTAGCTCCGGAGTGCAATAAATATTGTATCCACAACCAGCCCATTAAATATTTTATTTGAGCAACCAGCAGCCTCTTTTCATATTTAATTTATTTTCCTAAAAATATACCTGAAGCTTAACCCCTTTTTGGGTTGTGGAAATACCTATCCCAAATTAGGCTGCAGCTCACATAAGCTGAGTTCTCTGACCACAAGCTTGCGTTCTGGAAAAAGCTAAATCATGGCTATTTCATGTCTCTGATCCTGTGAGCATGACTTCAGTGGGACTGTTTACGTGAGTACTTTCAGGATCAGACCCTTAGCTTTCTGACTGAAGAATTACTAATGAGTTAGGTCTGGAGACATAGTGTGGAAAGGAACAGCTAGAGCAGTAATATGTTCACAAGCTTCCAATTGTTTTGTGTTTAAATATAAATTATTATTATTTATTACTTATTACAGTAGCACAGCTGGAAGCAGCTGGAGAGTGAAGAGAAACAGCAGTTAAATCAAAAGCCACGTTAGCATATGCTGAACAGATAATATGCAAAACTACTGAAAAATGGTGTTTAATTTTTTGCCTCTTCATTTTTATATGAATTGACAACTTGAACCGTTCTTCTGAAAATTTCCACTAAGACAAGCACTTTTTCAGTTCTCTTTTCAAGCAAAATATACATATTTTAATGCTTTCAATGCAGAAACAGCCATTTAGATGAAATTTAACAAAAAGCAAAATATAAAGCAGCTTATGAAATAAAGCACATCTCTTCACATAAAACTATATATATTTTTAAAAAATTAAAAATGTTTGCAAAGCTCCAATGCAGGGATAGATGTGATAGATTAGGTTTATTCCAGGGCCTATGACGTAGAACCTAAGGTAAGGTCAGATTGGAATTGACCACCTAGAGATGAAAAAGCTAGCCAGAACTAAAAACAAAAAGTGATGCCACTTCTGAGCCCTTGCTGTGGTGCACTCTCCTCTTCCTGGGCTGCTTCTCCTCCTATATGGCTGCAACCACTCAGGCTGGGTCCAGGGGTGAAGTGGTGTTCATGATCTACTTCAGGCAGGCACTTGACACTCCTCTGCTGCTGCAGAAACAGCTCCTTGGACCAGTTCCTTCTGAGCATCACCCTCCAGTTTCTCCTCTTGCTCCTGTCACGCCTCACCCTAAATGAGAAATGACTGGCTGTGGCAGTACATCTTCCTGCTGCTGCTCTTGCTCGATTGGCTAGTGCTGCTGATAGGGTCAGTGTAGACTGGTGACACTGGGTCATCTGGGCTCCAGCCGCCACATGCTGACACTATTACGACTACAGACTCAGTCACACTATAGTCGGCTGTCCCTGGGCAACTTCCTCCTCCACTTCCTCCCACCCTGCACCTGAGTACCTACAGCCAGGGGTCTTCCGCCAAGTCGCTGAGGTAGACAGCTAGTGGGAGTCACACGAGACCCTCACCATTGGCCAGCGGTAGTTCTGGGAGCTCTTTGAGGCTTTCAGTAGATGGCAGCTCCTCCAGGTCACAGGGTCCCGGTGGGTCCTCCGGCACACCGGGCTCCTGCAGATCCAGTGGTCCCCTGGTACCAGGCAGCTCCTCTAAGTCAGGGCTGGCCTCGGGGGGTTTCTCACAGTCAGCAGTCTCTGGCAACTCTTCCCAGCTAGTAGGGCCTGGCGGCCCTTCCCAGTCCCTACGGCCTGGCAGCCTTGGAGGCCATGGTTGGTGGGGTGTTTTTCTGCATGGTCCTGGTCCAGGAGTCCCAATCCACCTGATGCAGCCAGTTGTGGCATAGCTCAAACCATTGCCGTTGTGCGACTCGTTGGGGGTCGGTCACCACCATGTCTCTGTTGATCAGACGCAGCTGAGGGTGGGGTCTTCCCATTGATCCCAACAGAAATCCTCCCCTGGCTCACCCAGGTTGTGGGATCAGGAGTCAATGGAGGGGGTCTCCCTTCTTGTCCCCGCCAAGGAGGTCCTGGGCAGGATCCAAACTGTTGTCTTTGGGGCAAAGTTCATGGTCATCTGGGATTTCCTCTTCCTGGCATCCTATCCTCTGTAGAAGTCCCATGAAGTCTGGCCAGTCCCAACCTAAAATGACAGGGTACAGAAGGCAAGGCGCCAGCCCCACTAGGAGCACCCGGTTGACCTGCCCAGTGATCAGGTATAAAGACAATGGAGTAGATTTTCAGATCCCCATGGATGCATCTGAGGCCAACCTGCCCGAGGACCCATCCATCAGGGACCAGCCCTCTCAGAAGGAGGCTTTGGTCACACCCAGAGTCAATCAGGGCCTCCCAGTGCCTCCCCACTAAGCCGACTGTGATTGTGGTTTCAGGGTGGTTGGCCCCCAGGCTCACCCCTCCCCGCCATAGACCAAGCCAAGGGAGCAGTCCATCGTGGGGCACTGGTGTCACAGATGTCCCATCTGGCCACATATAAAGCATGGCCTCACACTCCCTGGGGTTTCCCTGGGCTGGTCCTTCCAGTTCATGTTTGGCGCACCCGGGGTCCGGGGAGGGGAGGGTGCCAAAGGGCTGCCTGGATTTGGAGCTGACTGTGGCCTGGCTCCTAGGTCCCGCAGGCAGCTCCTCTAGGTCAGGGCCGGCCTCGGTGGGTTTCTCACAATCAGCCATCTCTGGTATCTCTTCCCAGTCCCTAGGGCCTAGCTGCCCTGGCAGGCCTTGGAGGCTCCAGTCGGTGGGGTGTTTGCTCTGCATGGCTGTGGGGCCTCAGTCAGACCCAGACCAGAGCCTTAGGGAAGGCATGTCCTTCTCTGGCAGCATCTTCCCCCTGACTCAGCTGAGGTGATTTGGCCTGCACGGGCGTCATGACCTTCCTCGGGCCTAGGCTCCAAGGAAGGCCACAGTGCCTTGGTACAGTCAGGAAGGAAGCAGAGGAAACTGGTAGAAGGCTTTTAGTGGTGCCAGTAGGGCATACCAGATGTTTCCAAGCTCTGTGCAGGGCTCTAGAGCAAAAAGTTCACAGGGGAGGAGAATGTAGCTGTAGAAACTAGCCATAGCCTCCATCCTTTGGGTGATGGGCAGGGCAGCCTAATATATGGAATATCAAGAAGGGGGTTTGGCAGGGAGTGCTTTGGTTCTCTGTGCAGTAATTCCTGCCCCTGGAGTTTTTCTTGATAGGAGTTTATACTGTTGCCAACTCTGACAATTTTATTGTGAGATTCATAATATTTGAAGTTCCTGGATTCTAGTGATTACATGAGAATCTCAACTGTCACTTAAAATAAACCCCCACAACTTACTACCCTCATGGTTTCTGAGAAAAAACTTGAATATTGCCCAAAGGCCCCTTAAAGGCTCAGAAACCAGAAATGGTTTTTGGGGGGAGAGGGTGTGAGAGCCTAAAATCCATTTAAAAAAATATTTTAAAGCCAACCTCAAGACTGTTTCAGGCCTGACTCATGATATTTGAATGATTGGGGTTTGCAGTACTGGAGTTAAATCTGCTCCTATTGATAGGGACTTGGAAGGAAGGGGAGGTGGCAATGTATAGACTGATGCCTGCCCTATCTTGGACTCAGTCTTTGCAGTGCTACAATGTGCTACAGTGCTCACGGCATCAGCTTTAGAAAACCTTCCCGATATGTTTAGTTAACATGATATTCAGAGTACTATGTGAACATTATTTACTGAGGACAGTTGAATATGTGTCTTTGTGCCTTATAAAATTTGCAGGGGAAAATAATAGTATTTGATTACTCAAAGGTGATTCAGAACTATGTAAGTCTGTGAGCGTACCACTAAGGCTCACAACTTCTCTCTCTCTCTCTCTAGGGACTTTTTAAGGCTGGTTGGGAAAATGCCATAATTTTTTAAGTCATTTTAGCAAAAGCTATTTTTTTCTATAGTAAAATGTATTTACTGAAAAATTTCCAGCAAGCTCCAATAGTTGTGCTATAATTAGCACAATAACATTTGAGGGCTTGTCATGTCCATTCCTCTGCTGAAAAGGTTAGGTAAATGGTTTCTTGTATTTTTTTTTTAAAGGAGACCAATTTTAAAGATTTGTAAAGTTTGTAACTGCTGTTTACGAAAGAGTAATTTAAATTGAAGGAACTCTGCCTCTGAATGCAGAGTCAGTCATCTGTAGTAAACTGTTGGAAAGAATACATTTAGTGAGTGGGAATGAGCTGCACCTTTTTAATATTAATCACTCGTAAGGCCTGATCCAAAGCTCATTGCAGTCAATTAGAGACTTTGTAGTAATGTCACTGGGGACTGGATCAGGTCCTTAATGCTCTGAGCTATGTATGTATTCATACCTGTATTTCCCAAAAGATCATAAAAACTGGTGTTGATTGAGTCAAAAGACTACACACACATTTTCTTTACCTGCTAAACTGGAGTATGTAATATCATGCATATAAAGCAGGTACCATGACTCTTTTCACAGACTAGCATGTATATATAGAGTAATTAATTACAGAGGATTTTGTTTTCTCTTTGTGTCAGACTTGTTTTATTTGCAACCCAAATAACTGTCTGCTTTATAAAAATGAATTGGAAATACATTGTCTTCTAAACACACTGCAAAAACATCAATCAGAATCCTTTGCTGTTGGATACTGAATGGCTAACATGCACTGCATGTTACTGCACATCCCAGCTGGGATCAAGGAAAAAGATAAAAACGTGAAGCTCATTGTTACTTGTACTTGACCTTCTTTTTGAAACTCTCTAATGGAAAATATATTAGGCATTTCACAAAACTTTACATTGTATCATTCTGTCTTTTCCCTTAGGTGAGAAGTCTGGACATCAGCAGACTTGGAAGAGACCAAAGTAAGATTTTATATATGTTGTATTTCAAAGGGTTTATGAACACAAATGTTCAACCATTTTCTTAGGGGGACTATCACTAATTTTTGGCATGGATTTCTTAGTGTGAATCTAAAATTTCTCTTGTATTGGGCAGCATCTAGCAGTTGTTTTAAAGAGTATTATTTTAAAATCTTCTGAAGGTACCTTTAGATGGGAAACTGAGCACAATATTTGGACTGCTGGCTTTTGCAGTGGAAGTTTGTACACAGGAGTTCTGAGGGGCAGGCGTGAGATCACAGTTTAGATTTTTCAGGTTTTTTGGAATAAAGAAAAAGAGTCTTAATCACAAGGTGGGTTAGTCAGGTATGCTATAAATTAAAGGGAAATGTAGTTAGTGAGTGAAATAAGTAACCAACCAATCAACCAAACAAAAAAACAAAAGATGGCTTTTGAGCTTTCTAGTTTTTCTGTTTGGTGCCAGATTCAACACAAGCATTTTTTATAGTAAATATAGGCACTTGCGGCCAGTGCAGCATGGCAGCAAAACGCTTCACAGGTTCTTGTAAGCAGACGTTCTGCATGTCACACCTACCTGAAAGTTTACTTGTAAATTCTTCATTACTTTTAAAGACAATTCTGTATTTCAGTTGTGTAGAAATCTGATTTTCAAACACCTTGGGTCTCCTCCAACTCCCTTTCCTGTCTGTTTCCATTGACTTGAGTAGAAATTGGAGTAAGTCCCTAATGAGAAGGGTAGTAGTGAAGTGAAGTAGTAATTATTGTACATGTACATAGATATCTTTGTAATCCACAATGCATGATACCTGTTTCATCTTGATTTACCTAATATGTCCATGAACGTTTACTTTATTGTGAACAGGGATTTGCAGTTTGCCAGTCAGGCTACAAAATGTACAAGCTAGGCACATGGTGAAGGATGATCTCTCAGTTGTATGTTTCCATTTCCATTTTAGGCCAATCAGAATTGTATTATTTAAAGGTTATGTTTTTATATTTTATATTTCCTAAATGTTGCCATAAATGGAAACTCTACAGTCAGAATTGCTCCCAGATTTAGGATAATTGCTAAAAATCCCGTTTAAGCCAGGACTGTCCTCATTTTTTAAAAATCAGCCTGTGTGTTCACAGCATTTAAACAATATTTTCTTTCCATCACTGGAGTTTGCAGATGTGAAGCCATTGGTGGCATGTTCCTTTCTCAACACCTCCTTCTGCAACAGAGGGTAATAGAGAGCAGAGTAAACTGAACAGGCAAACAAATCCTCATTGAGCAAGATGGGACCTACAAATACAAGACAGAGTTAAGAAAGAGTCAAAGGTTTTAAATTACTAGCCATTATTCATTTACCTGGGATGTGGCTATAAGATCCTATTCCAGATGATGGTTAGACAACAATATGCTTTTGAACAAGAAAATCCAGTCGTCATAATCTATATTGGAATAAATCCTGTGCGCACACTTCTTAAAAAACAACTAATATAAATAGTCCTTGGGTGTGAGAAGATTTTTTCTTTCCCCTCTGGAGGGAAGTGAGAAAAAAAACTGGGGATGTGGAAGTTTTGGCCAACATGACTACCTGCCCTTTTTGATTTATAGGATAAGATCTGACATATTTGAATACCTTAAACAACAAATTTTTTTAAAACAGCCTATAAATTTTCTGTCTCAATCAGCTGTGAATACATTGTCAAAATTTAAGCATTTAACTATGTGATTACAGCCACAAATCAGGTAGGTCTAATGGAGAGGGTACTAGACTGAAAGGGTCAGCAGATTTAGGTTCTAATCCCAGCTATGCCACTGATCCATGCGTCACCTGGGCAAGTCACCTCACTTTTCTGTGCTTCTGACTTCCCTCCCTGTCCTTTGTCTGTCCTGCCTGTTTAGACTGTAAGCTCTTTGGGGCAGGGACTGAGTTTCACTATGTGTTTGTATGGGGTCATGCACTTTGCAGCACTGATTTAGCTGAGGCCTTTGGGTGCTATCATAATACAAATACAAATAATTGCTAACAATTTCATTTTTTTTCTTTAATACCAAACAAGTTGTTAGGTTGAAGTACCTTTAAAGATTTGGTCCTACACATGCTAGCTTCTACCTATCCAAATACTTGTATATGAAGTAGCTCTCAGTTTGTCTTGGAAAAGAGAATGAGATCCTGTTAGGAAATCAGTAAAGTTAAGATTCTGTCACGAGTATTTTTAGTAAAAGTCAGGAACAGATTGCAGGCAATAAACAATCATTCACAAATCCATCTCTGACTTTTACTAAAACTACCCTGAGGCCAGAGGAGACAAACCATGCTGCTGGGGCTTGCAGCTGCTTCAGAGCCACTGCTACTGCAACAGGAGCTGACAGTGGCTATTCCAGTGCTGGTGGGCCAACACAACCCCACAGCTGCTCCACTGTGCTGGGCCTGCTGCTTCGGCTGCCCCTGGCCATCCATCAGCTGTTCAGTGTCCCTGGGGATGGCTGCAGATCAGCTGTTCAAGGCTTCTAAGCTGGTCGCCTGTTAGCTGTCAGGGTCCGGGGCTGGCTGCCACTGATCAGCTGTTCAGAGGTCCCTGGGCAGCTGCTGCTGATCAGCTGTTCAGGGGGACCCTGGGCAGTCGCTGGTCTGGCAGCCCTGGGGTGACAGCCGCTCTAGCCCTGCCCCAGAAGAAGTCACAGATCCCCAAAAGTCAGAGAATTTCTGACGTCCTTGAGTCAGAATCGTATTGTTACATATAAGCCTTTGTTGTGTATCACACTGAAAGTGTTTTTTCCTTTCCTTAGAAGTCTCCATTGTAAACACATTGCTTGATAAAAGTGATAACTAATCTTTTGTGATTTTTAGACTTTGCCATGCTGATATTGCATAAGTAAACTTTGTTCTTTTCTTGTCAGCTTACTTACTGGTAAGAAATTGTCGAACATATGCTCTTTTATGCATTGGTATTGTTATTTTATCAGTACCATTTAGCTGCAGAGAATGTATTTTCTTCCTGCTTCGCTACATAATTCGCATCTTGATTTTACAAAACATGAAACTTTTTCTGGGGGAGGGTCAAGGACTCACTAATATTTTCCATTCCTAGTTCCCACCCCTTAAATCTGCAGCCTTTACTAAGAAACAGATTATTAAATACTGAGTAGGACAATATGATACATTGTGCTTTTCCACTAGAGAGAATCACTGTGTGTGTGTCTACATTGCAATTAGATACCCATGGCTGGCCCGTGCTAGCTGACTTGGGCTCATGCTAAGGGGCTGTTTAATTGCAGTGTAGATGTTCGGGCTCAGGATGCAGCCCGAGCTCTGGGACCCTTCCATCACACAGGGTCCTAGAGCCAAGGCTCCAGCCTGAGCCCAAACATCTACACCGCAATTAAACAGCTCTTAGGTTGAGCTCCTTAGCCTCAGTTATCTGGCATGGGCCAGCAGTGAGTCTTTTATTGCAGTGTAGACATACCCTAAGAGAGATGGTCTTTGGCTTGAGATTTAAGGGTAAATACATTTACGAACATGCATTTTGTTTTCCAAGTTCAAATAAATAATATTAGGTAGCAAATTAGGGTGCCTTTGTGCCATTTTAGTAAACTGAAATCCAAAGTCATGACTATGAGCCAACTTGCTATTTCTTTTGTAAGGCTCTCGATTTCCTCCAAGTTCTTCTATGTGGCTGTTCTTCAGAGCCTGTATATTGACTTTTCGTTGTAAAGTGTACATTATACATTGTAGGGAGCTGATTATGGAGATCAAAAGACATTGAGTTGGCAAAATGTAAGCAACCTTTGACTGCATGACAGCCTAATGACAAAAAGCCTTATAGCAAGGGAGCACTCAAAGTGCAATTTAGTAGCAGGAAGGTAGCAATACATCCTATAGAGGTATTAATATTTCCAGTAGCCATTCCTTATTTTTAAAAAAAGCCAAACACAAAATAATCTATAAAGCAACCCAGCTGTCTTTCCTTATGTAAATAGGATGCTATAATTGCACACGTTCTAAAAAATATGAGTTCTATTTATGATGTCATTATTTTCCAGTGTCTTACATGAACAAAAAATTTAAAAACAGTCCTAAGACAAGTGGGCATGGAATCACTGAAATCCCAGTGAGTCTCAGCGTTAGTCCTTGGTGCTGTAAATAATAATCTTTACCTTCTGTGCCTTCATAGTAATGAATCACTATCTTATGCAGCATGCAAGTATTCATCCTCCTGCTATGACATCACTTAGAATATTGAATCTTCATGAAACTCTATGATGTTATAAAAACTGACAGATATATAATATACTTTTTTCCTCCTTCCTTTCCTTTCACTTTGCACAGAGTGTTATGCAGGGAAAAATAATTGCTCTGGTTGATGAGGTTTCCTCTGCCACAAGAGAATGTTTTCATTTTATGCTGCCTTTGATAGATTTCATTTTATATTTAGATTTACGTGTTCACGTTTTACCAAGGAAAAAGATAAATCAGAAGCACCTAGTCATAGATTGTACATGAATTAAGAAATGAGTAGTGATGTTATTTTAACTAGTCCAAGGATTCTGTTATTTCTAATTACTAAATTATAATTGTCCAAGAACAAATGAAAGGTTGGTAAAACACAACAGATTACCAAAGAGGGACCAGGAAAGGAGAAAATCAGCACAAATAATTAATAAATCAAATAGCACTAGTATTAATCTAGGCATATGTTATCAAGGTTTCAAAATAACAAGATATGGTATGATGATAAAACAAGGCTTTTTTTGGTGAGATTCTACTATCATTCTTTATTTTCTATCATGAGAGGACTTTCATAAATGATTGAAAACCTGCAATTACTTACTGTTCATGGAAAATAATAACCTTCTGGTAAATGGTGAGCAGGTATACAGAAACAGAGATTCTGAGCAGAAAGAATCAGTGTTACCATGCAAACAACTTACAGTTCCATGGCACAAAGTTGGAACTGACATGTTCATCCCGGGAAGACATAATCACTTGGTTATAATGGACTATTTTACCAACTTCCCAGAGATAATCTCACTTGAATATACCACAGCAGCAACAGTTGTCAGGCATATTAAATCTGTATTTGTAGGACATAGAATTCCAAGAAGAATAACAGCTCACAATGACCACAGTTCAAGAAGAGAGAATTCCTGAATTTTGCTAACATGTGTGACTTTAATCATGAGACATCTATATCTTCCCAGATATCTTCAGGCTGAATGTGGAGTACATATAGTGAAGAACTTGCTTAAAAAAGCAAGAGATGCAAGAGAAGATACAAATTTAGCCCTGCTCAACTATAAAGATACTCCACTGCAAAGTCACCTGCTGAACTCCTCTACCACAGATGCATAAATACTCAATTATTAGATATAGGATAAAAACAAAGGGTAATTAAGGAGTCTGTGATATTGAGAACAAGGCTAGGAAAGTACAATCAAATAAAATATTACAATAAAGAAATTTGGCTAAAGAGGGCTTGCAATAGAACAGACAAGAAACTTTGCTGAAATGCCCTGAAAGACTGATCAAGACTTGTTAGGGTTGTGTTTAAGAAACAGAATGGTTAAATCAGTTAATGTATTTGTAGTAATTTGATAGTTTGAACTAAAACACTATTAAATTAATCAGGGTTATGCTCTGATTAATTTAATAATGTTTTAAATGTGCTATAGAATAAGTCCTCCAGGAAGTGTAGTGATCTTAGACTTCATGCACACTATATATATAGTTTCTCAATTTATGGGACACTTCCTGCAGGAGGAAGAAACAAAGAAAGGCAGGGCAGCTGCGGGCTGCAACTACACAGAGTAGAAAGTTTGTCTCTTCATTTCTGAATATAATTCCTGTTCACATTAAAGGGTTTATCATGACTACGGCCTGCTGATCAGTGAGATACTTCAGTGTACGTGGGATTGAGGAGACCATAGCTGAATACACAATAAAGAGAAAATTGAAAAATTGGAGCAGGCTCAAAGAAGAACCGTCAAAATGATTTGAGGCTTAAGATGTTCAATTTATTTAGCTTATGAGAGAGTACAGTTGGTAAAGATAGAGTGCAGGTAGAGTTGTGTATTTATTCTATGTCTCGTGGGATGCATCTGGTCAAATATTTCCATACAACAGAATTTTATTTTTCTATCTTTTCCCTTTAAAAACAATACTCAGAAATTACATTTTAAAAATGTTAGAGAAAGTAAAGCTTGCAAGATTAAGCATAAATGGGTCCACAATTGTTAAATTGCACATACAAGCTTAACTGTGTTTGAGTATTAATATTACTTTATTAATGCATTAAATATCCCTTTGTTCTTATAATACCGTTTTTAGTTATCCAATCACATCTACTTTTTAAATAATATGATATGCTGTTTTATATTTCTCTACATCCTTAGATACATGTATGAAACTCTTATTGTACTTCAATTTACTCTATCCATGCCAGACAAAGAATCCATGGAAGTTGATATATGAAAAGAACATAGGAAACCATACTTACACATCATACTGTAGAACAAGAAAACCAATACAAAGTAATAATTCACATTTATTGGTGCACAAATTAGCATTGTAGTTAACTGTCTAATCTCCTGAAATTCATATAAGGAAGGTTGTTTACCAGTTGTAAAGAATGTGTGTAGCGTATGGCTGCATATGCATTGTTTGAGAGTTTATCATGTAAAAATAAGATACTGTAAGAAAAGATATTAGACTGCCAAGTCAATTAAAAAAAGGACAAGTACACAAGAATGAAAACAAATTACAAGATGCTAGACGTGTAGCCACTGTTAGTGGTTAATATTATATAACTGTATAGCATGTGACTGTATAAGTAAAGGACTGTTTGGCTTATCATAAGTATGCATAAAGGTACAGCATTCTGTTTGGTTGTACAATCTTAACTTTGTAATTTCATAATGAGTGCTAAACCATCTAGCCAAGGGATTAGTTCTGCCTTCACGTGAATGCGTACAACTCCCATTGACTTCAGTGAGAAGTCACCCACTTGTGTGAAGGCAGAACTGATCTCTTAGTGGTTGCTCAACATAGTTTGCTTTTATGGATTAAAATGCGCATTTCCCACTAGAGGAAATGGCTGCTTTTTAACATTGCCATTTACTTACAAGGTAAAAACGCTGGGTCAGATCCCTTAACTGGCATCAGCTGAGGATTTGTACTAACTGAGGATCTAGCCCATTACTGCTTTTGAAATTGCAATATGGGGATTTACCCATGATCTTGAAGGTACAACCATGTTGGATTTGATAGAAATATTACCTTTGTCTTTACCAGACAGAAAATTAAATGAAGCTGTGAATCTAAACAGATTTATTAAACCAGTCATTAATATGCCATGTATATGTTTGAATTAATTGAATCTGTGGTGACTAAAAAAAAAGATTATGGTGTAGATGCCAGCAATTAATAGTGTGAGAGCCTGCTCCTTGGCTGTGGGCACTGTGTGTCTTAATAACACACTTGAATTTTGGGCTTATTGTCTGCCTTGGTTGGGTGCTGCTGTTGGACTATTTTTTTCAGTGTAATCATAGACATTATTTCAGCTGACTTCTCCCCAATAATCAAAGTGGTGATCGCTACACAGCTTAATAATATATATTTGAATGCTTATTGTACTATTTATTCATTTAGAGTTCTATTCTTTTTCTTTGTGTAACCACTCTGTTCCAATCTTATTTAAAATAGTCTGTGCCCTCAGGCAAGGAGGCCCTGAATTCCAGTTTGAGAAGGACAGATCTCTAATTATCTCATTATAATTGTTTGATGATAGATGTCTAGATTTTTTTTTTCGCTATTGCATGGATGCTTGGGTAATAAATTGATGAGCACGGTACAAAATATTAATTAAAGAAATTAAATTATATAGTTCTAGAACTAACTAGATGCTATAGCCCAAATATCTTTATAATCTCCTATTAAGTTTGGATTGCTTTCCCGGGAGCCAATAGAAACATAACTACTTCCACCAAAAGTGTAATAAAATAGGGAGCATATACAGACAACCTCAAACCTGCTGTTGCTCACTTCTGTGAGGCAGAGGAGAAATGCCTACTTTTCACCACCTTTCTCTACCTACTCACGCAATAAATATATATATATATTTTTTCATACATCCCACTTAGATACCTCCAGTCATGTCAGATCAGTTTGCACTAACGCACGCAAAACCGGTGGAAATCCAGGACGTAGCACTAGGAATGGTCTGACTTTTCAGTATGGATAGATGCTGCACGTACTTTGATTATTCAGGGCCATTGCCTTGGATAACCTCTAGGTGACAGCTAAAAAACAACTGCTATTGGATTATAAATATAGGTACTACATTTTTTATTGTAGCTGTTTGGTACCATTATTACATTACTATATAATACTCTAATAGGCTAGCATGAAAGAATGGACCAACTCGTCAAAATCAAATAAACTCCTTCTTGAAACTCAGGTCTGCACACAATCCAAAATGAGCTCATTTTTTTAAATTTTTGAAAGTAGATGGCTAAGTATCTTGCAGTTACATACTCCATGCTTCTTGTCCCTCCTGTAGCTTTCTTGTCTGATATTTCTTGCCACTTCCATCCCCAAACTGAGATCTGGTGAGTCAGGCCATTCTCCCAGTGCCTTTCCTGAGTCCATCATTTGTTCTGTGCTCAGGCTTCTTTATGTTTGCTGATATTTCAGATTCATCAAAAGGTCACTGCAGGTCTGACAGTCTCTGCTGTGCACAGTACTGGCTTCAAATCGTGTGTATTCTCTAAGGGCTTCTCTCTCTCGGAATCAATGCTATGCCTCTAATCCAAAGCATTTGGCTATATTCCTGCAGCTTTTCCAGACTGTTTGAAGCTTTTGAGGCTTCTCCTGCCTAACTCCCTACTTCTGTAAATACATAATGTATTTGGTCTTTTTCCTAAGACCATGTTTCTACAAATGCATGTGTTGTTCTTTTTCTTCGCACCCTTTGTGTATACATCACTCTGTAGCTATTAGTCTGGCCAAAGTTTAGGGGAAGTTTGTGAATTATTTCTAATAGTTTTCTCCTTGTCTCACTTTCCTGTTTCTCCTCCTCTTGCTTTTCCATTCTCTAAGTATAATCTGATCCCTGGATTATTAACTGAGTGTCTTTCTATTTCCCTTCCTTCCCTAGTCCATGTTTTGTTACTCCACCTTCCCCTCAGCTGCCTCTCACCATTCCCATCCATATGCAGGCTCTTTTCTGACATGCTGTGCCAGATCTGACAAACTGCTGTACTGTCTACTTTCTTCAAGGCTTGAGTGGCCTCAGTATGTCTTGTGCAGTTCTGACTCAGCGGAGCCCAGGAGCATGTAAGACTGGAAGGTAACAGCCGAACTCCCTCTCCCTCTTCCCGCCAACTAATGAAGAATATTTCAGCAAAGCAAGCATACCTGTCTGTGAGTGTGTGGGATGGAGGGGTCCGATAAGAGCAGAAGTGGCATCAAGGACACACAAAAAGAGAAACATCTTAGAAAAGTGTGGGGTGCCTCCATGTTCCGTTTTATCACCCTTCCTGTGCAATGTGTATATTGAGCTGTTATAAGGCTTAGTAAGAAAGCACAAGGTGCTGTGTTTTCAGCATTCTGACACACCCAGCTTAGCCTCTTGCTCATCCATCATCGATGACATGGGTTCAGCTCCTTAGTCAGTGAATAAGTGAGACTGGCAAATAGATGAGAGCAAGCTGACTGATGCTCAACCTAGACAAGACTGAGATGATGGTGTCCTACAGGAAGCAACCAGAGGAAATGACAGAGGTAATATACTCCGTCTGTCAAAAGAACTGATATCTGCTATTAGTTACTAGGATTCACAACTTAGGGATTCCCCTTCTCTCTAGCTTGGATCTAGCCAGGATACCCTCCAGTTTTCCAGTATGGGAAGGGAAGGGTGGTTGTAACGCTCTTATATTGTTCAGGAGCCCTAGGTTGAAAACCCCAATTTAGAAGATGTACCCTCTTGTTTCTAGAGGTGATCCCTCCAAAACAGGATTGAGACTCATTGTCAGGCAGCTTGCCCTGCCAATGCCTATGCTGAAGATAAAGGAAAGCTGAGGCTTGACAAAACCCTCGCCGGGATGATTTAGATGAGGATAGTCCTGCTTTGAGCAGGGGGTTGGACTAGATGACCTCCTGAGGTCCCTTCTAACTCTAATATTTTATGACTTCATTCTCCTCTGCTGACAGTTTGAGAACATCACCACTAAATACACTTAGCTCTATTGTTCAAAGCTTTTTTAATTAACTACTATCTTTTCTGTTCTTCTATTTGCGGTATTGTTCTAATATTTTGGAGCAGATAGTGCCTGTTTCACAAGTAGCTAGAAACAAAGTAAAATATCATTCTTATGGTATTATTTGAAGCAAAGACATAAATGGATTCTAAAGCCAGAGAATGCTTACTCCTAACTGGTTGTTCCCTACTGCCTCCTCATTACTTATGCACAGTTTTAGAACTTCTCTCATTATTAGTAATCGTTTTTATTGTTTTCTCTGTCAGCATTAACACTAATATTTTGTTTGTGTTGCACAAAAAAGGAACATATTTAAAGTTATTCCTTTAAAAATCTGTGTTCATTAACTTTGTTGTTTCTTCAGGGAAATGGATTAGGCATTAGGTTCATTATATGCGACTCAGGTTATTTTGTTTCAGGTTTAAAATTAGCCAGATTATATCACTGTTAAGTTTTATCTCTGCCTTTCATTGTGATTTTAAATTTCAGCTGAAGACTTTCTTGCCTTGTGAGGGTGAATGCCCATGAAAAATAAAGGATTGATGCATTCTTATGAGTCAGAGAAATCGGATCGCCTATTCATGAATAGAAACGTAACCTATGGTTTATAATTACTGGCATTATAATTAGTATTAACAACACACATTCCATACTGATTTAACACTAAGATCATACACACAGAGTTTAGAGGAATCCTTCCGAGCCCTGATGTGCTCTAATATCACATGATAAATTATCCCTGTCTTCCTGTCTTATGGAATACTTCCTGCCCTCTGACCTTCTTTAATTACTGCTAGTAGCATCTCAGAGGGACTTTCTTGAAGTTCAGAAATTACTGTATTATTTTAATTATTCAGTAAAAGACTGATTAAAGTATGTCTGAGAGCAATGCGTATCTAATTCATAATTACATACATAAGTGATAAGCTCAGTGGATTAGACTTTTTACCTCAAGGGATGTAGCTTGAATCTAGCCTCGATCATGAGTAGATTTGCTGTAAAACATCTTTCCTAAGAGAAACTTTCAATATTTGATGTTTTTGTCTCACATCTAGTATTCCTTCAGTAGTAATTAGCAACACAAAGTTTCTAAAACAATTAACCCAAACCTCCCTTTTTGGAAGGATATATGATTTCTTGGGGATGAGGGAAAAATTATTTTGTTGTGGGGAAAGGGATTGCCTTCTTCACTAATTGTTCACCTTTGGCATAACTGTTGCGCTTTATGTATATACACTATTGTTCAGAAAAAAGTGAAAGAAGAAAAAATATGCTTTTGGTGAGGCTATGTCACTCATCAGTTTGAAGTCTGGTCATGACATCTGAATAGCAGGAATCTGACACTGAATGTATGTATGGCCCCAAATGCAACATAAATAGATGATACCATTGAAATGCAAAATTGAAAACACAAAACCACAAGTTCTGCCCCCCAATCTTGAATTCCTCAAATAGAGGTGAAAGTCTGTCATCTTCAAACAAATGGGAAAATGACTAGCTTTTCATCTTACTATGAAACTGAGAAAGAGATAGGAAAAGAAAGTTAGCATAAGGTGTACACTCTAATAAGACTATGTTACAAGACAATCCCATCAAATATTGTACTAGAGTAACAGGGATATATGGATGATTACTCTTGGGAGGGTAATAGCGATCTCGTGTTATTAGTACTGAATTTATTGAAACAGTATGAAATTTGAGATGACTGGAAGTTGTTTAATTAAATGTTCAGTTTCTGTTTTGGGCTAATATTTCTATCCAATTAAATATGCCTTAGCAATAATGTAAACTGTCTTCCTTGTAACACCTTCCAGTCTCCACGGATATTGATTATGGAGACATGGATGCTTCAGATGAGTGCACAAAAGCGTGAACATAGATCTGAAGCTTATCCAAACTACAGAACCGGAACCTCTTGGGTCTGCAAAATTGGGGTGCTAATCTCACCTGTACAGATTGAGTATGCAATTTGTAAAAGTACACAAAAGCATCCTTTACTAATTAAGGATTAAAGTTATGTAATTTCTCCCTATCTGAGTATTAACCTGGCATTTTAAATGCCATCAGGTGGGTGGAGACAAAGTTCATATCTAAAAGAATGTGAGCTATTTTCTGGCCTATCAGAGGAAAAGGGGTACTTTGGTCCTTTTAAGAGGGTTCTCGCCCTATAATGGGTAGTAGAAGGCTAGTGGGAGAAGCTTACAAGGACAGAGATAGGAAGAAGAGAAGAGCTGGAAACATCTGGGCCAGGTCATGGGGAGGACACTGCCCTTCCTGCTGACCAGAAGAGCATCTGTGGAGTGTATTCATGTAGTCCTGGAAAGGCCCTCTCTTACCTGGCAACACCCATTAACTGGACTGGGTTTCCCATGATCTACTGTGGGCATTACACTACTTACCCTTTCCTTTGTAGGCTGGGAAGGAACATATCCCTCACTGTGAGGTTGGCTGAGGCAGAGTAAGTTTTTTAACTTTCCCCACAACAAGTCTAAGACCTGATGGGTTAAGTTATAATGTTGTAGCTTAATATATAAAACTCCTGGCAAATGACCAGTACAGGTACTCGTTATGGAAGGATCCCCTTTTATTTTCATGCTTTATTTTATACTTCCCTTAGTGAGCAAATGGCCAATCAAATGCAGGGTGCCCAGAGCAAGACCAGATTGTTGCCTTTAAAGCTGGGGTGCACATATTTCTTCCTAAACAGGCTCTAACTGGCTTCTTGGAGCCAGAGCCATTGTAAAGGAGGGGAGAACGGAATACATTTTCTCCCAGTCCTTCCCAGCAAATCCCCTACACTTCCCTGAGCAGATTGACTGGGACTAGAGAGAACCACAGTTCCAGCTATTCAAAAGTAATATAATATAGCTTTCAATACCTCTTTTAATCTCCAGGCACTGCATCCACTCCTCTCATCAGTCCCAGAAAGGTTTGGAAGTGATAAGAAGTTTAGTTACTCTCTAAACTGCCTGCCACAAATAGAATAAAAGAATTGTAGGACTGGAAGGGTCCTTGAGAGGTCTGGTAGTCAAGTCCCTTGCACTTAAGGCAAGACTAAGTATTATCTTTCCAATCTGCTCTCAAAAATCACCTGTGATGATTTTTTCCACCACCTCCCTAGGCCATTTATTCCAATGCTTAATTACTTGGCAGTGGGGAAGTTTTCCTAATATCCAACCTAAAATACCTTTGCTTCAACTTAAGCCCATTGCTTCTTGTCATAGCCTCACAGGTTAATGAGAACAATTTTTCTCCTTTTTCCTTGTAACGTTTTCATTATCATGACCACCTCAGTTTTCTTTTCTTTTCTTTTCTCCACACTAAAGAAACCCAGTGTTTTTCTATCTTCTCTCATAGGCCATGTTTTCTAGACATTTAATCATTTTTGTTGCTGTTCTCTGGACTTTTTCCAATTTGTCCACATTTTCCCTGAAATGTGGCATCCAGAACTGGACACAATATTCCAGATGAGGCCGAATCAGCATGAAGTAGAGCAGAATTACTTCTCGTGTCTTGTTTGCAACACTCCTGCTCTAATACATCCCAGAATGATATTTGCTTTTTTTTGCAAGCGTTATGCTGTTGACTTATATTTAGCTTGTGATCCACTGTGACTAGGGCCCTACCAAATTCCTGGCCATGAAAAATGCATCATGGGCCGTGAAATCTAATTTCCCCCATAAAATCTGGCTATTATAATGGAGGTGTGCTGCTACTGTGCCCAGTTGCTAGTCCCAGCCAGGCAGTGGTGGGATGAGACTACTACTTCCGCTGCAGGAGCTGCATCCTGGGCCAGGTCAGATCTACCTCTGGGAACCTCCCTCGACTGCAGGAAGCTCTGTGGCTTGAAGCTTGTTTGATAATCTGTGCCCTACTATGTTGTTTTTCTCAACAGATGTCTGGGTAGTTCAAGTCCCCCATCACCACCAAGTTCTGTGCTTTGGCAATCTTGTTAATTGTTTAAAAAAAGCCTTATCAACCTCTTCTTCCTAGTTAGGTGGTCTGTAGTAGACCCCTCCCATAACATCACCCTTGTTTTTTTTACCACTTTTATCCTTATCCAGAGACTTTCAACAAGTCTGTCTCCTATTTCCATCTCAATCTCAGTCCAAGTGTATACACTTGTTATATATAAGGCAACACCTCCCTTTTTTCCCCTACCTGTCCTTCCTGAGCAAGCTGTACCCTTCTATGCCAATAGTCCTGTCATACGTATTATCCCACCAAGTTTCTGAGCTGCCAACTATGTCATGGTTGTGTTTTTTAACTAGCATTTCTAATTCTTCCTCCTCATTCCCATACTTCTTTCATTGATGTACAGACATCTAAGATACTGATTTTATTTCCCCCATGTGTCTCTTGTCTCTCCCTTCTCCCTGCCATAATGGCGTAGGCTTCCCCCAATTCTGACCCTTCTCCCAGGTCTCCATGTTTTTGATTTACCTGTAGGCTTTTGTCTATAATATGCATATGACTTATATCATGATCTTTTATTTTCTCTACGTTGGGAATATTTATAAATATATTTTATTTCATGCTTCCTAGTTTTTCTCAAAGTGTCTAGTTCAAAATCAACGAAATGGGAAAAATGAGGCCCGTATTGGGTATTCGGATTTTTTTTAGATGTGAACTTTAGCTTCACTCACTTGCTGGCCTTTAAAGGTCAAGGTAAATACCCATAAGTGAAAAATAATGTGATTTTATACCCCTTAAATAAACAGAATTATATTTTCTTAAAACGAAAAGCCATGTCTCTTCCTTGCAGTCTTTCAATTTTTCTACTCCTGGTCCCAGCCAAAACCAGGAAGTGATGTGCTATTTATTTATTTCAGTATAGTCAATACATTTTCAGGGCATTAGGTATTATATAAAGCATGCCCAATTTTGGATGGATCAGTTTCATAACACTTCTGTAACATTCTCTCAGGCTACCTCAGATGTTCAACAATGGACTTCATCCCTTATTCCCAACATCTGCTCATTTGCACCCCAGCCAGCTCATTTCCTTAGGAAAACACATGGAAGAATACATAAGGCTTGTAGTGTGCTCTGTTAGAACAATGGAGGAGGTAAGTTGTAGAGCTGAGAGCTTTTCACTGTTAAAACAAGTTGGGGAGATGGTGGAGATATAAGCTTGAGCACTTCAGCTGATTGCCACTGCATGAGTATCACATCACAAAGTTTGTCTCTAAGTAGCTAGTGAGAACTAAATCCTTTTAAGGCCCTGGATCTGCTGATGCAAATCCTTGTGTCTGTGTGGGGCTATGAGACAATGTGGCCTCACACAGGTACATGAGTCCACATTAGTAGCTTTGATTGCACCACTGGGCATAGGATAGTTGGATGGAATTAAAATTTAAAAACAACAGGGATGAAGGGCAATTATTGGAACCATTTCAGTCCCCAGAGGGCTGTATTTGGATCAAGGCATGGGCAGAGGTCCACATTGATTTTTATTACATCTGACCCAGTTAGTTCATTCTTGGCTTATCATAGAGATTTTATATGGTTCATATCTGATTGTTCCAGGTTCTGTTTGTTAAGCACAGAGATTTTGATTTAGGTGTTAAAATGTCAAACTAGATCCTTGTCTAAATCATTAAGGATATTCTGACCAGTTCTCTCCAGTCATAGATCTTTGATAAAGTGGGAGCTAATTAGAGAAGAAAGAAGTGGAAGGGATATTTTATTGGAGCATCTTTCAAATGAAATCTTCAACATCTCTTTAACTTCTTTTTGATATCAGCGAGTGCAGCCAGCCTTTGGGAAAGAAAAAGAGGTCATACAACATGGAATTTGGACTCTCTTTCTCCCCATCCCCTGCCCTTTAGTGGAGATATTATGGGTGGCACAGTGGGAATCTTTACTTTTTGAAGAGAGAAGGTGGCCTACAGACAATTTGAAACCCCGTTTGGGTATGCCAATGTGTACATGAGATATGAAGTCAGTCTACTGTGTGATGTCTTTGTAGTGGGGAGGAGAGAGAGAGGGAATTCCAGTGTATTTGAAAAGCCACATATTATATTTCTCAAAATAGTGACTTTTATATTAAAAGCAAAGTCAGTACAAACCATTTCTATTTTAGTTTTTGTTAATCCCAAATTACTTTTGTAATAAGTTAGGGAAGATAGAATATAGTCTATAGGAATATTATCTATAGAAATAATATTCAGTGGGCGGCCCACGGGCCAAATGTGGCACACCAGCTCTTCCCGGGTGGCCTGCCAGCTCACCTTAAAAATGTTTATAATTGAATTCACAAACAGTGATGCATTGCCTATCATTTTCCTATGACTTCCTCAGTAAGTAACTTATTGGCAGTGCTTAATTTGTAATGAAAGAAGTGACGGGACTCAGACCGAGCACAAATTAAGCACTGGCTGGGTTGCCAGAGAGGCAACTGCTGGCCAGGGGCCCAGCTTTGACTGCAGCACCACTGCCAGGAGCAGTGCAGACATCCATTATGATATTGCCATTCTTACTTCTGTGTTGCTGCTGGCGGCAACGCTGCCTTCAGAGCTGGGAAGGCCCGGCACAACTTAAGCACTGCTTACTGGTTATTAAGTTTGTGACCTGTCCGAGCCCAGAGTAGCCCACTGATAATGCCAGGGTCAGGGCAGGCTGTAAAAGGATTCTCCCAGCACTGGTGGGTGACACTGAAGTCAGACTTCCCAACGAGCCACAAACGTGCTTCTGATTCCCCCACACCGGTTATCAAGAAGCCACTATGCAAATACACACAGCCCCTCTTTACTGTATTTCACTCTCTGGCTCCCAAACTGCCACTAGGTCCAGTAAAGAGACCAGTTATTTAAACTCTATGCTCTTTACTCAAAAGATTCCCTCTGATCCCAAAGGACCAGCCACAGTACCAGTTCACTATAAGTTTGGATCTTACCCGAAATACCACGCTGCCAGCCAGTCCTTTAGTAACTAAAACTAAAGGTTTATTATAAAAAGAAAAACAAACAATAAGAGAAATGTTAAAGGCTTTAAAGCAATCAGATACATACAAATGATTTGAAAGTCCATATGCACCAGGTTTCTAGAAAAATTGTGGAGTTGCAGGCTTGTATGGTCCCTCTGGTATACATCCAGTACCTGGATGGGTCCAAGTCCTTCAGTTCAGTTGCAAAGTGTATGAATCCAGAGGTGGGTAGGTGTTGTCTGCAGCTAGACAGGAACAAAGACTAAATGGTTTCTGTGGTTTGATCTTATATACCCTCTGCCTCTGGCCATGCTGTTTGTAGAACTTTACAGGAACCAAAATGGAGTTCAGAGTCACATGGGCCAATCCTGGTAACTCTTCAGATATGTCCTTAGTTCCTTTCTGGGCCTTTTGCTTCTGTAAAGGTCTTGATGGACCATTAAGCGGGCTATTGTCCTGCGGCCTCTCTGTCTCGGGTGTGTCTTATACAGAATAGTTTGAAATACAGGTATATCAAAGATATCCATAGCTTCCCTCACACCTGAACACAAATATTATCTTCTTACTCAGCACATTATAACCTTTCTGACATTGCCTGACATGGCATGTCTTGCATGAATCACTATGATTTTGACATACTGATGTCAAATAACACAAATCCCTCTCCCTCCCCAACCAATCTAGCCAGTGTGAAAAAGTTCTTGTGATAGCATCAGTTATGTTTGAGCTAGGATGCCACCCATTTTTATTAGTGATGGAAATGGAGACAAAAATAAATGGGAGTAGGAGTAAATGCTGCAAAGTCAACAGTAAAAACCAAGCTTTTAACCAAAACTGAACAGTGGATTTTCTTTTTATTATGCTGCCTTATTTAAATGCAAACTTTTGTGTTTAATATGTCAAACCACCTTATCCATCTGCAAAGTCATTAATGTGAGGTGCAACTTTGAATCAAAGCACAGTAACTTCAATGTGGCCTATCCTCCTGGCAGTGTTACAAGATGTGACAAAATTGAAAAGCTGAAGTATCACACTTCAGATTTCATTCTCACAACATCAGCAACTGTAAAGAAAAAAGCAATAGCTGTTTCTCCTCAGATAATATTGGTACTAGCTAAAAAGAAAAAGCCTTTCCTGGATGCCAAGCTTGTGGAGGAGTGCACACTGGAGGAGCTTTTTGCCGAAGATAAAAACAAAAATGACATTGTAAGCCATGTGAAGTAAGTTACCCTGTCTGATTCAACAGCAGTGTGAAGATTGGAGGTAATTTATGCGGATTGTTTGTCGGCACTGATTTCTGATTTTAAAATGCCAAATGCATGTCTCTTGCAGTGGATTGATCAAGCGATTTAAATGACACTGTCCAACTATTGCTGTTGTTAGATTTCATGATAGTGATGTTTTCAAGGAAGAATTTTTGTGCCCAATTCCATTAGAAACCTACACCACAGCAGAGATAATTTTTGAAAAGGTTAAAGATTTTTTTTGAAAAACATGGTTTAAATCTGCATAAAGTAAACTTGCTTGTTACAGACAGAGATCCCTCCTTGACAGGAAAAGAAAGAGAAGGGCTTTGCTTCACGTTTGTCAGCAATTCACCCTTTATTAAATGCACTTTACTGCCTCAGACTTTGCTGTGTTGTAAATTATCTGGGGATTGGAAAAAACCAATGGGTATTGCGATGAGATTAGTGAACTACATATGCTCAACTTATAGTTTGCAGTGTTGTCTTTCTAAAGCCCTTTTACAAGATGTTTCAGCCAAATCTAGTGGTCTATTGCAGCAGAAAAACATTCACTGATTCAGTAGGGGGCATGTGTTAAAGAGGCTTTGTGTGCTTCAAAAGGAAATAATAGAATTTCTTTCAAACCACAGGACCAACAAGTCTTGCAAGTTCGAAGAATTTATTAATGAAATTCCCTCTATGTAACCGGCAGCTTTTCTGTGCGATCACATGAATTCCCTCAACTTGCAGCTCCAAGGCCATGCAAAATGTGTGTGGGATCTGTTTGAAAAAGTGGGTGCTTTTCAGAGGAATCTTGAAATTTTTAAGACAAACCTAACAAGAAAGATGCTGCACTTTCGTACATTGCACGTTCCTACAGATGAAACTTCAATACAAATGATGCAAGAATTCCTAAACAGTCCTATCGAAAATTTTAAAATGTGATTTGAGAATTTTAAAATTCCAAAGAATTTACTTTTATTTGTTTGTGATCTGTTTCTTGTCTCTGCTGATGAACCTTCCCTTCTGAATCAAAGAATTTTCTTGATTCAATCGATGAAGGTGCCATTCAATTAGAAATTGTAAGGTTCCAGAGCCCAGATATCTTGAAGGCAAAATTCAGAGAAGTGGGACTTCGTGATTTCTGGATTCAATATACTGACCAGTTTCAGAATAGCCTGAATCTAGCCATCTGTCTTTTAAAGATGTTCCGATCAACATACCTCTGTGAATCTGGGCTTTCTAACATGAACATTATAACAAACCAACACCAAATCACCCGACACATGAGCATTTTCATCGGTGCATGCAACTTATACCTCCTACAAACCACTCTTCATGAAGCTTTCCAGAGATTGTCGATGTTACCTCTCCAATTACAGACTGACACAAACACAGGTAATAATGTTGATTTATAAACTTTATTAAAAGATAGAAACACTAATACTTATGTTAAAATCAAGGTCTTTATTTATTGGTCACTGAAGGTTTTTGGTTTGGTTTGGTTTGGTTTGGTTTGGTTTGGTTGGGGATTTTTTTGTCAGCCTTCTGCACAAATAGCCCACCTTTTGCAATAAAAGTATCAAACCAGCCCGTGAGTAGATCTAATTGGGAATTGCTGATCCACAGTATGTTTCCTTGGGCTGCAGAATTTGCTACTTATATACATGTTGCAGCTTTGGGGAAGGAGATAATTAATTCTTACTCCCAAGTAAATGTCAATACAAATAAATCTGAAGTAGCAGTTTATAGAATTAGTACTAGAAAACAAATACATGTCTCATAGGGTGAGAGTAATAATATTGGGGATGAGGGTGGGATTCTGTTAGAGTCTCACTTAACTGAAATAGAAAAATAACAACCAGAAGCATAATAGAATAAACTGTTAATACTTTGACCCTCTCTCTTCCCCACTGCTGTGTCATACCTTTGTGAATCTTATCACAAATCTCTACATTTTCAACAAGTTGTGTAAGGCTTATATCATGTGACTCCCACTGGCTTTAATTGGAGTGATGCATATGAACCTTAGACAACTTCTAGAACTGGAGACCTCATAAGTGTTCTATTTAGCTGCTTTTGTTTGAAGCTGATAAACACAGTATAAGAAGAGCAAAAAGCATATGTAGTAACCAAAAATAATTTTACTCACTGTATAATTGTGACATTACTTTCATGGGGGGTACAAAGGAGATTTAGAGCCTTTCCTTTGGGACTCTTTCCATTAATGTAAATGAGTATTGGATCAGGCCCTAAATGCACATATAAACATCTATGAATGACTATTCAATTAAGAGAGAAAAGGTTGGTGAGTGTGATGGGGTCCCCTGGGGTGTAACCTGAAAACTGTGGGAGTACCATGCCCTCTTCACTTTCCAGCCTGGGTTGTCCCTGACAATGTCTTGCTAGTGACAAGCAGCAAGTCCCTCCAGGTGCTGTTATCACCTAGCCCAAGGGTATGCAAAATACCATACCTGGCCAAATTACATGAATGTTAACCTGAGTTACCTCTCTTTTTATGATGCTATCAGCAAGCTACACTTACACAGCCATCTACAGGCAAGACATGCCCAATTTAGATATATGAGTGCCTTGCCTAGCCACTCATGAACCAACAATAGAGAGGCACCAGCCAATAACTTCTCCTCTCCACCCCCTCCCCGCACACACACACAGTTTGTAAGAACTGCACCAAAAGGAGTCTATCCCAAAAATTATATTAATAAATCCGCTCCCTCCTCATTGTGGAGAAGACATGCAACAGCTTTTCTTACTGAGCTAAGATTTCTAGACTCTTCACTCAAAGACCCACTGGTTAAGATAAAACATTCAAACATTATTCACTATAGAAAAATAGATTTTAAGTAATTATAAGTGGCAAATATAAAAAATTAAAAGTAGTTACTAAATGAAATAAACATAAGATTATAGTCTAAGTTCTACTACACACTACCAATATTTGAATTAGCAATGTGTCACCCTTTTCAGCAGGTACAACCTTCCCTGCCTGAGTCAACCCTCCCCTCTTTCAAAGTCCTTTTGTCTTCTAGGCCACCCTTCTAGTGTTCAGTTGAATGAGAGTGGAGCCCCATGATGATGTCACGTTCCTCCTTTTATAGTCTGTTTCAGCTTTTTAGAACATGCATGGACTTCCCATTGGCCAAATAACCCCATTGTGAACATGCTTTCTTCAGCAAAGTCCTTACTGTAAACAATTCCAGTTAGTGGAATCTGTTCTTGAAAGGGTGAGAGAAAACCATTAGCACTGTCTGGCCACTCCCATGTTGTGCCTGAAAGGCTGTTTGTGGGAGTTTCCCAACTTGCAGGATGTTCAACGTTTCCTAGCTTCATGTACATCTGACAAGATGTTGATGTTCAACAGATCAAAACTTTTAAAATGCATACTGTGTACAGAACATATTGTAATTACATGACATTGGTGAATATGGAGTTTCTAGGGTGTTGTTCTAAGTTACAGAGTGTCTCAGTGATCTAGTAAGTATCGTTTATTGGACCACGTTCTGTCGGTGAGAGAGACAAATTTAAGAGCTACACAGAGCTCTTCTTCAAATCTAGGAAACGTACACTGAGTGCCACAGCTAAACGCAAGGTGGAATAGATTGTTTGGTATAAACAGTTATCACATATTTCAAGAATCCATTCAAGGTGAAGTGGCCTGTTAAAATCTCTTCAGTCCAAGGAGGGAAAGAACAGGGGTGGGGAGAAATTTGGAGGTGGAGTTAAGCAGGTTACAGATTATTGTAATAAGCCGTAAATCCAGTGTGCCTGTTCAGTCCATAATTAACATCCCAGGCTCATCTTCTGCAGATATAATGTTTGGTTCCTTTGAGGATGACCTGTGTGAAGTCAGAGTAATCGTTTTGTGAAGAGTGTTCACCTACAGGTGATATGGTGTCTTTGTCTTTTATCATTTTTTATCATTTTTTTCAAAAAAACTTCTCTCACCAACAGAAGTTGGTTCAATAAAAGATATCACCTCATCCACCTTATCTCTCTAATATGCTGGGCCAGCATGGCAGCATCACTGGATATACAATTAACTGTTGTAATACTTATATGACAACTGGTCAGTCAGTAAACATCCCAACTTGTTTCAGCATACTGGCAGGCATATGGGCAGACTGATTCAAGAAGGCAGAAATTGGGGCCTGTCTTTCCCCCAGGATTATTTGTATGGTCAGATGGGAGGGCCCTATTTTAAAGCCTAATCTTCTCCAGGCCGTTGTCACAGGTTATATATGACCTCCTTGAATTAAAGCATAGAGACTTGACATTGAAATACATAAAAATCAGTTGTACTGAACTGATAATAGAGACATCAGCACTCAACAGAGAAATCAAATGAAACAACACTTTCCATGGGTTTGTACTTGGGCTGGGAGACAAAACTGCACATTGGACAAATGTTTATGTCTAAGATCAACTTGTGTGAAAACCATTTCTAGTGCCATATTGTCACCATTTTGAAATGCCATATATTTTATATGTTTTTCAGAAGTTCCATGGCAGCTAATTTGGACATTATTAATATTATCATTGTTGTTATTTTAAGAACAGAAGACAAAGAGGATAGGGCAGCATATACTGTCTCTCACTTACATTAATAATATATTTATGGACACAGACATATAGGCCTATACATAGAAAGACACCATGGCAGGTGAGAAGGAAGTGGCCAGGACGTATGTATTCTTGTTGTTCCTCCAAAACTGGTGCAGAAATTTGGAATCTATTCCCACAATATACACCAGCCAGTAATGCTAGACAGGTGCACCACTCCAAGAAGGTTCTCATGTCTCATCTGTGGCTGGCCTGTGTACGCAGGGATGCTGCTGGTTACAACTGAGGGCTGCTTTGTAGACTTGTCAGTCCTGAATGATACTAGCTTGTGATTGGGCCCCAGTCTCAAATTTTCAAAAATGGATGCTTAAAGTTAAGATCCTGAATTGCCTTTTGAGCATCTAAATAAATAGTAAGATTTCACAATACCTGAGCACCCAGAATCTTGCATCTTCTAGGTGCTCAGCATTTTTGAAAATCAGCTTATTTTTTAGATGCCTCCATAAGGATTTAGGAGCCTAACTTAAATCTTGGCATCTTAACATGCCATGAATTCCTCCTTTGCCGGTCAAGTCAGCAGTCTCCCTGGGGCCCTGGTGTTCAGACAAGGAGTAAGCATCCCATTTACATGCCACAAAACAGAATTGAAACAGAAGCAAGATTTCTTCAGGTACAGTTATTTGTGGATATAGGAATTATTTATAAAGAACTAATTCCCATAAAATTACCATGGAGGTATTCCTGTGTTTCAGTATTATGAATGAGCAAATTCACTTTAAAGAATTTATTTATTCATATACATCCCTCAATAATTTCCAGAGAGCTGCCCAAATATTCCTGCATTTCACTCAAAAATGTTGATTTAAAAATGAAAATTGGAATAGTCATACCTCAGGGATTTTTTTAATTGAAAAAAATATCAATTTTTGTCCAAGTTGCCCCACAGGACATGAGTTAGCCATTTGCATACAACAAATAGAGGTTTTAATGACCGGAAAGAACCATGAAAAAAATCAATTTTCTGTGAGTATCAACCTTTTTTTAAATTTTACCAATAAATTCTGAAAATATTCACAGAAATAGAAATGAACTTATGGAATCAGCCCGTATGTAATTAGTTCTTACCCAGAGTGTATTGTTTTAGACACTTTTTATGACATAGTTTTCCTTTTTGTTTTTGTTTTTGAAGAAAAGAAAGCAAACACAAAGCACATTCCCACAAACATTTCACCAGTAGCCTTCAGTTATAGAGAATGTAACAGAAAATTATAGGCTTCATTGTCTCTCATGCAACTATCTTTTTCCTTTGCTGTATGTGTTTTGTTAATCTTCAGGGTAAATTTAGTTCATCTAGTTACAGGGGGAATATTGTGGATAGCTCAGTTATTAGCAAAAACAGCTAGAGATTTGTTTTCAGCAGAAGAAATGCCTCTGACAAGGAGTCTTGGCATAGCTACCAACATGTAGGATAAGAACCTTTGTGGTTATGGCTGAACTACTTGGGTGTTTAACCCTGAATGCCCACCTATTAATTGATGCTGTGGAAGGCGAATGAGAGAATTAGTAATGAAGTAACAGACTATTCTAGCAAGCGATGCCATAGTCTGTACCCAGTAATGAGCTTAACACCTGGCAGACAATGAGAATGGCCCTAGAAATGAGCTCATTTTGGCGTCATTGTTCCCTGTGCTCTGGAACAAGACTTGAATTCAAAAGAAGTCTGTGGTGTTTTTACACACACATTTTGGAACTGAGCTGCTATTTTTACAGTACAGTGCACTTACTTACAAAAGAAGAATTCCATTTCTCCTCTGTGCCTCAAATGGCACGTTATAGTCCACTTCATCCCCACCAAAAAGATGAGCTGTTAACTTGAATTTTAGCTCGGAATTAGTCCCCCATGCTCAAATATTTTGACTTCATTCAAGTCTTCCAAAGCCAATGTTTTTCATTTTTTTTGGCTTGAGTTTAGGAAGTTCCATGTTTCCAAAAAAATTAGATAGGATTATATTTGACAGGGTGCTTTTACATCTCATGCTACATAATGTACAGGAGCCTATTAAAGAAAAAATTACATTACCTCCAAATGCCAAAAGTTTAGGATGGAAAATTACAGTCCTGGTTGTAGACAAGTAGTTAGATGTTTCTGCCTATATTAATTGAAACTCGGCTAGCTTTTTCAATACTTCTGCGCACTTTCTTTAGTAAAGAAATATGTGAATCTTATCTAATATGGATAATAAATATTGAAAGGGACCCAAAAATGTTTGTAAAACTGGCATTAAGTGCAGTGCAATGGAACTGACCGAAGCAGTCCTTTTGTAAAGTAAAATAAGTTTGGTGGCAACAGGAGAAAAGGTCAATAACTCCCCCACTAACTCCCCTCTTCAGCACTGCAGGAGTATCAAAACAACAGCTTTTAAAAATCAGAATTCAAATTAAAGAAGTGAGGCAGTGGATCTGTTACTATTGATGGTGTCCTTAATTAGTCACCTTCGTGGTAATTGTTGAATCATCTACAAGCACTGCTGCTTCAAGTATGTGCATTTCTTTATTTGTGTCCATAAGAAGGTATCATGTATAACAAAACATACACATGTGGTAGTCTTTTAATCAGAATGTACCCAAGACGTGTTTAATTAGCAGCGGGAATACGAACTATTGGGGATTGAAATCTAAAATCTTATGCAGCCTATGACTGTTCTATCTTCCAAGTTTTAGAGAATTCTTTTAAGTGTGTTGCTTGTTTAGTGCATTTTTTTAAAGTTAACAGTTTAGTGTACACTTGCCTGCAAAGATGGTTTCTTCGATTTTGTTTTGGTTTTGGGGGGTTGTTTTTGAAGGTTGAAACTTGAGGATTATTTTTCATATGTAATGTTTGTGTCAAATAATGATTGTAAAATAAAAATTTTTAAAAATATGAGTTGACTTGTAGGCTATGCATGACGGTTTGAAAGAAAAACAATATTCAGGAAACATCCCAGCAATGCAGACATTCAGCATTTTGTAAGCTGCCTTCGGAATGAGTTCTTAATTCTATTTTTGTACGTGTATATGTTTAATATGCAGGTGCTAAGACATTAGATCCAGCAGTTTATTGGTCACATGATCCCATTTTAAAATGCAGTTTTTGTATTATTTTTATGACTTCATCAGAGTAGTAAACTAGGTTAGTTAGGATGATTTTGATAACACTGATCACGTGTCCAGTTTTGGGACCCCCACTACAGGAAGGATGTGGAAAAATGGAGAGAGTCTAGGAGAGGGCGACGAAAATGATTAGGGGGCTGGAACACATGACTTATGAGGAGAGGCTAAGAGAACTAAGTTTGTTTAGTTTTCAGAAGAAAAGAGTGGGGGGGAATTTGGTAGGGACCTTCAACTACCTGAAGGAGGTTCCAGGGAGGATGGAGCTAGGTTGTTCTTAGTGGTGGCAGATGACAGAACAAGGAGCAATGGCCTCAAGTTGCAGTGGGGGAGGTCTAGGTTGCATATTAGGGAAAACGTTTTTACTAGGAGTGTGGTGAAGCACTGGAATGAGTTATCTATGGAGGTGGTGGGATCTTTATCCTTAGAGGTTTTTAAAGTGCAGATTAACAAAGCCCTGGCTAGGATAATTTAGTTGGGGTTGGTCCTGCTTTTAGCAGGGGGTTGGACCAGATGACCTCTAGAGGTCCCGTCAAACCCTAATCTTCTATGATTCTGTGATATAAAACCAGATTGTGAACCCATTATTCATATTGGTAAGCAATTCTTCATTGGTAATAGACTGAATGGGATTACTGGAATGAATGATGTGAGTAAGGGGTTTGCACTCTGAACCATAGGGCTTTATGTTTGCTAAGTTCTGTCAATACATTAAGGCTACGTCTATACTGACAACAGCAAATTCACCACCGTCAGATCAATTTCTCTGAATTGACTGAGCGGTCAGTAAAGACCTGCTCAGTCAATCCAGAAATTGACCTAGGAAAACCACCTCCAAAAGTGGCATAGCGCTGCGTCGAAGGGAACGCTGTTCCCGTCGGCGCAGCGCAGCGTGGATGGCGCACAGAACAGAAGCAGCAAGTTGACGTGAATTACACAAGTATCTCCCATCGACTGCTGCCAAATCTTGGATGTAAGTATAGACTAGGCATAACTAATGCTCACAGCACCCCAAGAAGGTCCTGTGGTGTAGATAGCCTGGTCACATTTTATATTAACACTCCATTTGTAGATATTTTATAAATGGTTAATAAATAATAGATTAATAATAGATATTAAGCTTGTTACAGATAGTTACAAATACATCTGTAGAAGGGAGGTAAAGAGAAGTACTCTTCTGCTAGCCTGAGCACTAGCCAGGTTCAATTCCCTGCTCCATCATAGACTTCCTGTGTAAATTAATTAATTGGAATCCATTGAGAAAGGAAGATGCTGAATTCTTATGTTTTCCAGTAGTTATTTGTATGACTAAGTACACTTAAGATGATGACGCTAAACTGAAAGACCCAGTCTGAGATTGCAAGGTTACTTACATGTCTCTGTAGCGTCACTTCCTGACTGTAGTAGAACCTTCTCCTCATGTCGTTGTCCCCACATTGTCTCAAAGCCAGTCTGTTTGAGTTAATGAACATGAACTGTCTCAATACTGATGCAGAGACGGATAAACATAGACCAGCTAAAATTTGTCAGTTTACTCACTTGGATATTTCTGAGTGGTTTTCTTTCTTTACTAACTTGGTCTGAGCTAAGTATTTGCCTGCTTCTTGCATAGTTCCAACTTATTACATTATAATACCATGACTGCTTCTACTGCTTGATTCAGACAACAAAATTATGTACCAGAGGGAGGAAGCATTATGAAATAGCACACCAATTTAATGCCCCAGAAAACTTAGATTTCACAGTACCATGCTCTTAAAGCAAAGTAAAACCAACATTTGCAGAGGAAGAGCCTGAGAATGCTTCAGTTGTTATATAGTGGGAAACTGCTGAGCATGTGGGAATTGTGCCCATATATAAATATTAAATACCAGAAAACTCTCTACAAATATCAAAAGGGGTTGACTTACATGACAAAATCAAGAAAATTTCATGTTAAGGCAGACAGATGGTCTGCTCATGGTCCTACGCAAGAAAAGGGGGGAAGGGTCAAATAAGGGCAGAGTGCTAGCCTTAACTTTGAATTTTCCAGCTTTCACAATTTGTCAGATCACTCGTGGCATTCAAACATAGTTTCTGGTATTTAATTTCCTTCGTGGTTTTCTTAAAGTAAATAGTTCACAGAAGGTTCTACTGTTACTGTATTATTTATCTGGAACTATTCTCCCATGCTAGCCATTTGGATATATATATAATTAGGCAGTTTTAAAACTTGACTTTAATTAAAACAGGTTTCAATACCCCTAAAGATTCTGGTCTCTTGAGAAATAATTAGACAAATTTTTTAAAATCTGTATTATTGACTTAAGTGAGCATGTATTATGAACTTTTATGGAATACATAATTAGACATTTAAAGAAAAATATGTATCAACCTTATGGAATGCAGTGGCTTACAGTGTAATTAAGATGTATTTATTACATACTATATAGCCCCATAAAACCATGATTTTTAACCATAACATCATGGCCATTTCCAAAAAATTATAAAAATCAATCAGACCATAATATTTTATGTATAACTGGTTAGCTAAGTGTCATTTTTTAAATTTTAAATTTGAACTGATACAGTGGCTTTTGTCTAAGAATCTCAGAGCACTTTATACACATTAAATAATTAAGTCCCTCAACACATGTGAAGTAAGCATTTTACAGATGTGGGAAAATGAGGCAAAGAGGAGTTAAATGACTTGTCCAAGGTCACACAATGAGTCAATAGCACAATTGAGACTAGAATTCAGGAGTCCTGATTCTTTGTTCTAACAAGATCCCTTTTTGAGACATTTTCCCCCATTATGAAAGTTCAAGAGTAGCGGCCTATTTGCCTTGCTTCTCTTTGTCTTTTTTCTTTATTTTACATAATTACATCTGACATAAGAATGTATCCTTTCTCGTGAGAAAATACACTACATCCTAGCAACTTTAAAAGAGTGTGTAAAATAAAACTGTTAATCCTTTGGAGACAATATACTAACATAGGTAGCACTCATTTGGCTGACAGTTTTGAAAACACTCTATTCTTAACCTCAAAAAGATTTCCTGTTTTTCTTCTCAAATTCCAGCTGCTCCTTCATAGTTACCAACATTTGACAAATTTTGTCAGGGACAGTGTTCCAGATAAGCAGGGGTTCCTGAGGTTCCTGAACCACTTCTCCTATCCCTCCCTCCCCTTTGCTGTTTTCTCCCCTCCACGTGGCTGCTTTCTCTCTTTGTTCCCTTTCTCATTCCCTGATCCTTGTCAGGGTACATGTACTGTTTCTTTAAATCTACAGCAGGAACCAGAGAGGCAGGAGTTATGGAAAATAATGGCATGTGATCATGTAATTAAGAACTGTCATAAAGCATACACACAAGGAGGCCAAAGGTGGCACAGGCAATCTTAATTCTGGCGTTTCCTAACTTTTGAATGCTTGACTTTGCAATTTAATACTCTTTTAAGATAAGTTTTTGTATGTAATTTCCTAAGTTTTTAAAAAACAAATTAGAAAAAAACAAACCCAAAATCCCATCTTGTGGAATCATCTCAACATTCACATGGCTTATCAGCGGAGTTGGAACCTTTAGATTAACAGCACAGACCTCTGTCACCTAAGCTAACAAATAAATTGATAGTAGTACGTTGTTGATGATGTTGCTTGATGCATAATAGAAAGTATTTCGATACTACAGTGATGAATGTAGTATGAGAGCCTATGTAGAATAGAATAGAGACCTCCATCTAGCTAGTTACTAGAGAGGGAAGAAGTACATATTTTGCCAGTGGGGTCACAGCTATTTGTGAGGGCAGAGAAGTGCTGAGACCAAGAATCTTGGATACCATTCCAGATCCTAGAGGGGCGCCTGCTGCAGTGATAATAGATCAGTCTGCCTGTGTTCCCTACACATCGTGACAACTCCTGAACCAATCCTCTTTCTTCCTCATCCCACTGCCTCTTTGTCCCAGGCTCTCTCCCACTGGCCCCTTGTCCCTGTCCCAGTCTTCCCATCTTAATATATCCCCTCTGTTGCTTCCCCACTCTCTGCCCCTGGCTCTTGTTCCCTCTGAATTCAAATCAGGTGGCTTCCTCCACTGTACTGCTTGGATACCAGAAGGGGAGCATTAACAGCTCAAGAGAGCATCTTTCTGCTATCCATTCAGATGCCTGACACTGTTACTCCCACAGTAACTGGGAGCAGCAGTTGCAGGAAAAGTCCTGTTCAGTCGCTGCAGTCCTGGATTGCAGTGCGGATGGAATTTTCAGATGCCAAACTCTTATGAAGACTACTGATCATTTACAAATTCAGATTTTTCAGAAGCTTATAACTTGGCCACAATGGAGGGGGGATGGATTCCCCACAGGCTCAGCAAAAGGCACATTCTTGACTCCAGGGTGATTCCCCCTGCCAAATCTCAAGGTGCTTGAAAGCGTAGAGGCACTGGAGGCTGTCAACAAAACACCTGCTAGATTTTTATTTTAACATGGACAAACCAGTATATTTTTCCCTCATCATGTTCTCAGAAATGGCTGAACCACTTTTTGCTGAAGTTTTCCAGCAAATCAGCCTGAGACAGATATGCAGCATGAAAAATTTCAGCTGAACAATTTTGACAAATTTACAAGCAATTGAAAACAGGATCTGATAATGGGATGTATCAGGCTACCATAACTATAAGTGGAGCTGATAAGAGCCAAAATGTACCAGGGCCTGCATCAGTGTGCAAAGATGAGGGGAGGATCAGGAAGGGTCCAAGCTAGCTGGATAGAACTTCCTTCCACCCTTTGCAGAAGACAGTCAGGCCCAGTCCTTGTTCTAAGGGAGTGCAAGAACTGAAGCTAGCACCCACAATAGGGCTAACATTTCCAAAGTGGACAGAATAGAGCAAAGCCTAGCTCAACCTCATGTGCTCAGGAGGTTGCTGTGCTCAGTAAGAGAAATTATGCTAGCCCTTGTTTCCCCCCTTAAATCAGGCACAGTGAACCTCTCAATATAAAGGACTGTGCTTTAAAGGCACTATCTAGCCCAAAAGATTTGGTGCAAGATTATCCCATGTTTTATATTGCCCACTCAAGGGATTAAGGGGACATAAATTAATTCCCTACTGCTGTTCAGGTACTATGCACCTGGTGGGTCTCCTGCATGGGACTGCTCCTCATTCTTCTGCGCAGGAGAGGTGGAGGGTGGACAGGCAAGAAGCGGAGAGAGCCAACGAGGTAGAACACAAGTAGATTACAGGGAGGGAAAACAAAGGATAGATTTATAACCTAGTCACAACTCCCTTCCGGGTCTGCTCCTGGAACAGCCAGCCCCTTCCTCAGGGCAGATCATAAACTTCCTTGTTAGCCTTTTGTTTGTAGTTTTTATGCCAGTATAAAAGAACAATCAATTGCAATCCTTTACATTATTAATGATCATTAATAATAGTGTATGTACTATGAAACATGGCTTTTGCTGTAAATAGGGCCATGTTGTTCTTCCAGAAGACAACCACAAAAGTTTAGAATACATTTCACAGCTTTTATATGGTATGGTTTTGAAGTGTACTTCGTTTGGGATGAAACATTATATTTACTTCTTCTATTTTCATGGCTTCAGTAGAGTAATGAGCCAAATGAGTCAGGAGGTTTTTGATAGTAACATATAGCACTTCTGTAAAACTTTACACTTTCAGAGCTCTATACACATGCTACTTAACACTGTTTAGAAAAAGACTGGGGCATGAGGGAGAGGACCAGACAGGAGATAGAATAAAAATGAAATACACCAGAAAATAGCTTTTCTGACTTCTTTCTTCCCCTGCAGTGCTACATTTTCATGTTATCTAGAATCATTGTTGAAGCAAAATGACTGACTAGAGAAGTTTTAAATAAATAAATATAAAGATGCTGTTCTGGTATACATTGGTGGGGGGAGGGGATATGTAGATTTCATCTATATAGCCCATTTTATGATATAAATAATAAACATTTTAAACGGAACCTGCAGATAGTACTACAACTAAATGGGAAATCATGTATTTTAAAGCTCTCAATTTTCTGGAACATATACACTGTGTAATGCCCTGATTCTGCAAACACTTCTGCACATGCTTAACTTTACAAACTTGAGTAGCCCAGTTGCTCACAGTACTAAACTTGAGAATGCATGTAAATGTTTGCAGGATTGGAACTTAAGTGAGTTTTAACTGCTCTTGTGTTAGGGCAGGAAAAATATTTTCTGGCTATGTTAAAGAAAATATTTATGAACATTCTGTTGGTAAAGAATGAGGGAAATGAGGAAGACAGAATGGCTGAGCAAAAAAAACACAAATTCTTTCTTTGATTAATGCATAAGGGCTACTTTTTTGCCCATTTTTATTTGACCTAACAAGCAGATATGTACTGTTGATTAAAGTTGGCACTATGGGCACTGTGTGTGTAAACAGAAGTTTTGAGGGTTTCTCCCTTTCACCTCCATGCTGTATCATAAGTGATTGATGGTCTAGTGAACTTTATAATTAACGAATCTTCAATGTTTTGATAATACAGTAACAAAATAACAAGAACTCCCATAATATTTATTTCCAAGAGCATTTTATACTTAACATTTATTAAAGAAAACCTGTTTGTCACTGGGCTCTGATGTAACAAATTACAGCATATATTGCAATTATACAAAATAACTTGCTAAAGAAATGGCTGCTGTGATAAAGTTCATAGTTGAGTTTATTTGTAAGATAATATTTGTTGCAAGTTGCCAGCTTCATCAGCTGAACTATTTTCCCCCAATTTAAGATAGCGGTACTATATTGTAAATAGTTTTATATTTTAAACCTGTAAATGTGGTGCTACAGAGACACATGGTTGCTATGTGCTCTAGCAAAATGAAAGGATTTCTCTACAACCTCATTGCTAATAGGAAACATTAGTTTCTCAGTTGAGAGATGAGTTTCATGGTTCAACATTCACAAGACAGTAAATTTCGTGGACTATGGATTTCATGACACCCTTTTTCATGGAGACATCTATGACCATGACCTCTTATCATTAATACCTCCAGTAGAAGGGTGATGGTGACATCAGCTGATTGCAGGGATGCTGAGAGACCAGCTCAGGATAAGGGATCCCTTAAAACACTTACAGAACAGAAAGGTGGAATGGACATCTTTTAAAAAATATGATGAATGTATCATGGGTCTAATATGAATCTAATTTCAATTATATTTTCAAAGTTTTACATCAAAACAAGTGTCTGACTAGAATCAGAAATGGACTGTGCTCTGGTTCTGCAAGGCACTTAAACGTGTATAATTTTAAGCACATGAGTAGTTCCATTAAAAATAACAACACTTGGTTCTTTATATAGGGCCTTTCTTCTCATAAACATAAACTTAAATACCTTGCTGAATCAAAGCTTGAATTTTAGCATGGGGTTTTTTAAAAAAAATTAATATATTATCTGAAGACATAAAAACCATGCACTCTGAAATAAGAATAATAATGCAGATAAAATTCAAAGAAAGCTGCTTGGAATTTATACATCTATTATTTTTAATAAAATTTGCCATGACTCACCTGTAATTTCCCCTCCCATTCTTGGAATTGACCATGACACACTGACAGCCCTAAATGTTCTGGTATGTTATGTTTTAGCCTTCTAACATCTCCATTTAACTGTGCTTTTCTTTTAAATGCACTTTACGTAGAAATACAAATGATCTTGATTAAAAAAATGCAGACCTGTTACTCTGTTCCACTTCTGAGGTTGACCATTTTGCATTTCTAGTGACTACAGAAGGCAGGGAAATGTGGCACTTCAGTGAAATAAAGGCCAACTGGGTCACAACACTATTTCCCTGTAAGTCGGATCATTTTCAGTCTCTTTCCAAACTCTGAGCAAATAATGTTTAAAACATAAAATCACTGAATGAATGTTTACAGGTAACCAACAGAGGAAAAATAATACATTTTAAAAGCCATTAAATAGAATTTATTTAACATATTATTCTGAAACCAGCTTCTCATGTAAAGTCTTTGACTCTCAGGAGTAAATTCTAATAAGGCTCAATCCTGATCTCCTTACCCAGGCAAAGCTTCCATAGTAATTAAGTAATTAGAGTAGACATGTGGACAAGTAACAATATGACAATATACCACTTAAGACTCCAAACCAATAGAGAGAAACAATTAAATTCCAGATACCAGTTGATCTTGGTGAGAAAAAATAAGATGTTAATATACCAGTTTAGTGGATATTTTGCAGTGGTGATTCTTAATATGCCATGTAGGATTAAATAGTGCTAACTGATTATTGTTTCCTTTCTTGTTCGGTTTTTCTTGAGCTATCTGTGATATATTTTCTTTTTGCTTAATAATTTTAATTTTATTTTAAAGAACACAATCCACCAAAAAGAAGAACACTTTCTATTCTGGAAAAGTGGATCTGTATTGTATGGTTATATACAATTGCATAAACAATTGAAATATTCAAATGAAAAAGAATAAACCTTCGCACAAGGTTTTATTGCCACTATCTCTGTGATCACTGTGGGAAAGGAACTCTGACAATGAATTTTGTCGTAAAGGTATAGCCTGTTTGGGCAGCCTGCCAAGAAATATTGGAATGCCAGTTATACTAACTCAGCACAAGCATGTGAGATCACCCTCTGTTTTGGAAACCCATAAAATATTATGATGATGTTGGCCTATATACATACTGACACCATAGTCATCAGCTAATTTATATGCTTGTAGCATTAGGGAAAGAATTCACAACTTTGGACTCTAAAATAATGGGTGAAGTCCTGGCCCCATTGAAGTGAATAGGAGTTTTTTCATTGACTTCAGTAGAGCCAGGATTTCACCCCCTGATTCAAGACAGCTTCTCTATTCAGGACAGCACTTAATCTCAGAGACATCAATGGGAGTTACGCAACTGCTCAAAAATTAAGTTCACGTTAAATGCTAGCCTAAATACAGATGATTTGAGCATGTGTTTAAGCGTTTTCCTTAATTGAAGCCTCAGCATCCACCAGCTGAGGGAGCTGATATATATATAGGTGACTTCGACATATTCCATCCAATACAAACAAGCCAGTAAAAAGGTTTGTATATACAAGGTTACTCAGGAAAATTAATCCAAATTAACTAGAGGTGTAAATTCAAATTGGATTGAAATACATTAAAACCCTTTATAGATGCTCTTATTCTGAATTGCCTTAATTCAGTTTATTTTATTTACTTTCAAACTGAATTAAGCTACATTGAATTAAGGTCACTTTAGAATGGAACAAGAGTATCCATCAAGGTATTTAACATGGTTTAACTAATCCACTTTAAAAATTACTTTAGATTAACTTTCCAAAGTGTCCCTTTATAGATAAACCCAAATACTAATAAAACAATATAAATTTCCAAACTAGGTCAACTTTATTTGAACACATTTGTGGTGTAATTGGGTGTGTGTGTGTGTGTGTTGGGGGCGGGGTTTGCTTTTTTATAAGAAGCATATCTGTTGAAGGTATCTGAGTTAATATTAAGGGGTAGAATTTTCAAAAGCACCTAAGTGACTTAGGAGCATAATTCCAATTTTAAATCTCATTACCTTTGAAAATGGGAACTTGAGCTCCTAAGTTGTTTAGGCACTTTGAAAATTTTACCAATAATTGTTTTTGGTAAATATACTGAGATACCTACCTGAATTGTTTTAAGATCCCTTTTATGACTGCCAAAATGTCAGATCAGGTTAGGCTGCATTTCCCCTCCATTACCCTTCAATTAGATGCTAAATCCTGCTGGGCCTCATCTCTTGGTTCCCAGGTTGATGAAGGCTTTGGAGAACATACATGTGAAGACAGGGTGCTCATTGACTTGGAAAAAGAAGAGCACCTTATTTCATTAGTGTATTGACCAGGTGAGCAGTATTGAACTGGTTGGCTTCCCATCCAACCCCCCTTTCCAAAACCTTGCAGCATTAGGCCTTAAAAAGGGAGGTTTGTGCAACTGTAGGAGTGAGAATAGAGAGATGACCCTTGGTGGTTTGTGTCAATTATATATGAAACATTCAGTTTGCGCTCTCTGCAATTTTGTTTTTATGTATTTTAAAGAAGAGAACATCTGAGTCTACTTTCCTAATTTTCATGCAGTGGAAAGCTAGCTTCTTCATATGCTAGTCCAAGCAAGACAACACTCTAATCAAAATAAAGGTGATTCAGAATGTTAAAGAATCTTGGATGCTAACTGACTGTTGGATAACTAATGATTTATAATACCAATGAAGGTATCACATCCCCTAGAAATTCACCATGACACATTATAGAGAAATTAACATGATATGATGTGATTTATTGCATACAAGTTTAATTGATAAGCTACATCTTAAATGAGAAAAGTCAATACTGCAGTGTGTACTATCCAAAAACACATTTGCACAGCTACATTCAAGCCCTCTGCTATAACCTGATTGTGAGCCAAAAACATTACGCATACAGTTTGCAATTTGCATGTGAACAGAGACAGTCAGAAGACAATGGAGCTGTGACTATGAGAACAGAATGAAAGTCTGGACACTGTGGCAATTGTCAAAAATGGAAAAATTGGCAGTAGGTTTGAATGTGTGATCAGAATAGATGATGATTATTCAGTGTGACTAATAACAGAATAGCAACCAAGAAGAACGAAATAGAAAAGATAGAGAAAGAAGACTAGGATGGGTGAGGTGAAAAGACAGGTTAAAACACTGTGATACTGGATGTAGCATAAAAACATTCTGATTAATTCTGGGACAAGAGTACAGCACAGCACTGGGAGAATTGGATCACATCTTTATTCAGCAGTGTATATGGAGTTCTGTCTATCCTCTCCTTTTTTACATCACTTTCTTTTCATTTTTGGTTTGTTCTTTTAAAGAGAAAAGTTCATTCTTAACTCCCTCTGCCCCGTCTCCATAAAACAATCATTCAGCATAGTAAGGTGTCAAAGAAACTGAGAGGCAACTGATGCAAGATGCTATCAAAAGGGCTTACGTTTACATTATGAGTAAAAATGTAGCTGGACTGTGCTTGGACTGTAAAGATAATTTTAAAAGATTGGGTTCTTTGACTAAATTTTATCATTACAGAATTTCTAGGAATCTAATTTATAACAAGAATGTCCTTTTCCAAATCTGTATCTTCTTTTTCCTAAAAATAATTGGGATTTGCCAATTAGTTCTGCTACCAATATTTGAATTCAGAAAAAGTGAACAAATAATTATTACTGTTTCAAAAGCTATTCAAAAAAGAAAATGAAATTTGAAGCAATATTTCAGATAAAAGTTCATTAATAATTACAGCCTATAAGAACTAAAGATCTAATGTTTTATGTCTTCCCTTCAATCCCCTTTTTTTTTCCTGCCTTCAAATTTGAAAGTTGTTTCAAGTGATCGTGAAGTGGCTTTAGAACAAAAGCCATGGAGAAGGAATAAATCTATAGGGATTCGTAGCAGTCCTTAACAGCCATACTCCAAGATGCATAGAACCAAGATTCACAATGGGTGTGTGTTTACTGCTTGAAGAGATCTTTGGCACAATCTCTTTCCTGCAGTCCTTCTATATCACTTCTTCCAAGTAGTGTCGGCCGTAACAAGCACCAGGTTCAATATCTAGGGGTTTATCTTAACACTACAAACCAGAACTCATGTGAGCCCTACCCGGTGATTTGGGAAACTAAACACCCCGAGACGCCTCTAAGAGGCAATACTTCCTCACTTGCAAGCACTGAAACTGTTTACACCAAAAGGAGAGACAAGGTGGGTGAGGTAATATCTTTTATTGGACTACCTTCTGTTGGTGAGAGAAACCAGCTTTTGAGCCACACACAGCTCTGAATAAGAATATGTGACTGAGAGATGTTTTTGGTGGACTCTCAGAGCATGAGTCCAGTGAGGAAGTGTCTACACTGAAAAGTAATAGGGCTTAAACTGAGCTTGGTTCAGGCTCAGATCGTCCATCCTCATGGGGTCCTGGTGAGCTGGGTCTGAGCCCTGGGTTTGCATGATTTGTGTGTAGAAGGAAGGGAGGTTACACTTGAGTGTGAGTTTGAAGCTGGGGTTTATATTGCAATGTAGACATACCCTTAGTGATTTCACTTGGTAGCAAAGGACTTCACTGCTACTGCAGCCTCTGCATTGCTTTTCTCTACAATACTGTCCCCACACCAGGTCTTCGGCTCAGTCTCTAGACTTGTTCACCAGTGATTTCAGCGCTGGTAATCACTGAGAAGAAGCAAGGACTCTAAATCGAGTCTGATCGAGTCTATCTGTAAACACTGAAGCGAGAAGGGTCAAGAGGTATCTCGGATTCTTTAAACAGAGTGCACATTACCAGATAGGAACACCCATCTGCCATTCACTTGGAGTGGCATCATTAGGGCTTCTGCTTTGCGAGTGAGGTTACAGGTACTGTGACTCCTCCCCTAAATCAGAGCATGCCAAGGACAGTTTTCCTCATACGATAAGACTAAAGTTTCATTACCTTGGCATTTAATATCTTTATTCAAGATAATGTTTAAAAAATGATCAGGTACAGAGTTTAAACAAAAAAGTTCCTGGACATCCAGGCACCATATACAGATTATCAGCAGGTACAGAGTTTGGTTGGAAGTTGGAGAGTACAATGAAAGCATCATCGGTGGTATCCTAGATGGAGGGTAATAGGTCTGACGGTTTAAAATACAAGCAGTCTGGTAAGTGGGTATGTTGTTCATACTAAAAGTTATGTTTAATTGTGGTTTGTAGGAAGTAGGTACAGTAAGGAAAGCAAGTTGAACCTCATTGAATGAGAAGTATGGTATAGATAATCCTTCAATACATACAATTTGTTAGCAAAAGGCTTTCGATTCCCATCTCGTCGCCAATTCATGGTGGCCTTCAGGCCCAATCTTCTTGATACTGCCCGTGTCCGGTGATGTAGCTGTCCCTGGACCGTGTGATTGTTCCTCATGAGCTGGGCGTAGCGCCGACCAGTTCCACAGGCTCACAGCACACACTCATTGAAGGGGTCCCAAGCACCCAGCACTCCAACAATCAGAGCCTCCGTCATTATCTCATAGCCCTTCACTCTCAGGGTGTCAGCCAGGGGGGCGTATTACACCTCCTTACGAGCTCAGGCTTTGCGGAAGTCTGGGGTCCTGTTTTCAAAGGGAATCGTGACGTCTACCATGACAATCTTTTTCTGCTCCTCATTGGTGATGACGACATGAATTTTAATGTCAATTTTAATCCAAAACAGACACAATTGATCATTTTGGGAAAGCAGGTCTGTCTAGGCTTAATAGATGTGTCCATGCAAACAAATAGGGTCTCCTCCTGAGATATTTTCCACCAGTTCATTCAGATCTTGCTTACACTTCACTTGTCCGTTTTCTCCCTCTCTTCCTCCAGTAGTGCATCATATGACATGACTAACATCTATCACGTATTTGTTCTCTCATCCTCTCCCCAGTTGGAAATGTGTTTGCTGTCAAATGTTTTATTTTGGGAGGGTCTTTGTTTTGGTTTTGGTTTTTTAATATATCTACATGTTGCTGTATGTTTGTTAGGGAAGGCAAGTGAGACAAATGTGCCTTGCACTTGGAGCATGGTGAGGTTTGTGATGGTGCTTAGTTTCTGTGGGAGTTTGTTTTCTCCCACTGGTTCACATGGTAAAACAGTATTGCCATTAACCGTTACATTAATGCGAAAAGTGGTGGCGCTAGTAGCCTTGTTTTATATTTCGCTCTACTCAGTGTTCCACAGTGACAAGGTAATGTTTTGACCAATGGCAATATTAGATTCTCAGAGGTGCAGTTCCCTTTTAGACTTTGGCCTGTGAGGTTTGCTTGGGAGCATTTTGTATGCCATGGAAATGCTAGGTCCCATTGGTTGTAAAGGCAGATACTAACAAAAATTATCAGTGATTTTTCTGCAACATTGAACTGTAATTCATGGACGCTTTGCTCACGAAGACTCTGTAGCACTTTCCACTCCTCTGTCTTTTGAGAAATATGGGAGAACTTGTGAAAACTACTTTTCTGCATTATTCTAGAGTCATATGGGGAATCTGATGCACTGTTTAACACATACATTAGGTCATTTTATTTGTGTCACTATGGAGGTTATCTACTAGGAAAGAGATAGCAATAAAGGAGGAGTCAATGACAAATGGCAGGAAAATCCCTCCACTGCAATGAGTTTAATTACTTGACAGTCAAAGCGGTTAACCCGGTTAACACTCAGTGAGTGTTCTGTTGGTGAAAAATATAGTTATTTGACACCATCAGAAATCTTTGATTTTTGTCCTGCCAATAGCTTTTGCTCCAAGAACACTTCATGCCCATTTTGGACCCTACATATATTTTGCAACTTTTCAAAGGAACTGAGACTGACAAGACTTTCTCTTTCTGTCCCACACTACTCCAGGGACTTTTGGCGCTGTTATTTTTCCTATTAGTATTTAAAGGCAAGGTTGCACACACACAGGTGGTAAACACTATTTTTTAAATTTTTTAATTCTGCTCTCTCTTCATTTTCAAAGGAACTATTTCAGATAATGGTTACCTAACTTTTCCTCACTACAGATGCCATTTTATACCGCTTGTATAGGATCTACCATGTGTCTATCACAAGCAGCTTGCATAGCAGGCACTGGTACAGAAAAGATCTCAACAATAATTTATTGTGTTGGGTGACGAAAGTAATATAAATCCATTTTATGTACTATTTTTCTTGTTGTATTCCTCTGACCCAAAATGCTTTATAACATTACTGAAAATAATACTATTGAAGAGATAAATAGTAAAGATTTAGCTTGGAAAACAGATTGATTCAGAATGAATTTATTATTATGTCACTCAGCTAGTGTAACATCATCAGTTTACACCCTGACCATTCATAACCATGTCATCTACAGCACCAGAGTCAAACTAGCTCAAAGCATCTATCTTTTGACTTTTCTTAAAACTAATTTCAAGCAAGAGAATCCTGTGTTATTTAAGAGAGAGAGCGAGCGAGCAGTGGAAGCAGAAAACCATGGGAAAAGCAACTGTTTTTGTCTTGTTCCCATTCAATTTTAGCATAATAGAACCCAAATCCTGAATGTTACTATAATGCTAATAACAAAAAATAAAAATAAAATTGTTCAGCAAGGAAAAAGCAATTTTTATCTATAAACCCGTGATGCAAAAAGTATACAAGGCTCAGACCTTGTAATCTGGGACTTTGAAGAGGAAAATATGAAAACTTTGGTGATTAGTGCTAACACCTTACATAACAAAATGCATATTTACAACCAATTATATCACATTCTCAGAGATTTCTAGTTTCCCCATGTCATATTGCTACAATTACACAGGTGCATGATCTGGAATACCCCTCATTATAAAAGACATAGTGTGGTTGATAGAGCATTCACTGTGAGGGCTCAGAGACAATGGAACTTGCTCCCACTGTACCCCCTTGGTTTGAAATAGCCCAAATTTGGTGACTTTCCAGATATACTGCAAAAGGCCACTGTCTGATAGAGTCTCTGTGCTTCCTAGATGATGAAAATGATAGCTGGCTAACCGCACACACCAAAGAAACTAAACAACATTTTTTTTCTTTAAACTCTAAACCCAAATATTACAGTAGCCTCATTTTTCTAACTGTGCTGCCTCAGGGAAGGCCTGACTTAAGTTACACAGAAATAAGAAACAGTTTTTAAAAATTTCACTAGTCTGGTCTTCCTCTCTCTTCAAAGCTCAGCAAATGGCTCCTTTTCTCTGCATAACAGACAAGGCTTAGCCATCAACTCCTTCACTTCGTTATTACAGCTATTTTCTTCCAATCAGAAACCAGAAACAACATAACACAATGAAAATGACTGGTCACACAATGGTAGTAGTGTTCAGAAGCTGAAAAACCCACACTCTGATATTTGCATAAAGTCTTTGGCAGACAATAATAAATAAGAATCATCTGTAAAAATAAAAACACGCTCAACATTTCACAAACAGGAAAAAAGCTGTAATTCAGTGAATAAATGGTTCTAATTGTCCAGCTCAGTTTTGAGATTTTGTTGGGATGAGGATAATTCAGCATTTTGCTCAGAAACAATAAAGGAATCCCTAAAGATTTCTCATTTATTTAACCCCCATTATCTTGCAGCTGGCAGTACTTTTACAGACTGTATAGTCTATTTTTTTCCTATCATGCATCTTCACACTGCCCCATCTGATTGGCAATCCATATTCCAGCTTCTCTGGCTTCTTCTGTCAGAAATAGCTGTAAGCACAGTGTTCACCTTCATTTATCTCTTGCATAATGCATTTATTATGGTTTGCTGCTTGATATGGGGAATTTAGTTGCATATATTTAAGAAGTCATTGTTGTTGGTTCCACTTAACTGAATAGCAGAACTCTGTTTTTTCTAATGGAAAAGGCCCTTTTGTTTAGTAAAGTATAAATGTAAAATTATCCTCTGAGAATTCTTCAGAGAGAGTTTTAATATTCTCCAATGTACCACTGAAATTTCTAGAATCCTATTATTTCCTTCAGATGTACATTAGAAATGTTATATTATTAGCCATTAAATTACTTTGAAAGTCTTTCAGGAATACTAAAGAAAACCTTAAAATATTGCAGAATAACTTCATTAGCCTGGAAGGATTTTAATAGTAATCTAAAACTAATTTTGAAAAATATTGTTAGGAATTTTAAAGGATTTTACAATAGCCTAGAGTGTTTGGTATATGAACATTTGAGCTTAGTTTAACCTCTACCAAAGGTTCACAATGAAGCTACTACATTCACAATGCAATCCACCATATTTTCTGTACTCAATGCTAAAATGTTAATTTTTCCCTGTGAAAAATGTCCAGTGTAATTTATATCTTCCAGAGGAAAATGTGTGCTATTTTTCCACAAAGTTAGCTCTCCATGTTTTTTTCCCATTTGTTGTAATGAGTAAATATTTCTTACACAGTCACATATCTTTCTCTGCCAATTGGGAAATTACAATTGCAAAATTGAATTCTACATGTTTAAAATGTTGCCAGATGCCAACAAGTTCTATACAGATGTGTTCCATCAACAAAATTATGCTAACAGTTGAGTTTCTTATTGTGTGAATATTTCTGCTTGGGAAGGTTAAGAGTCTAACAGATACTGGAAACTGAAACCTTCTGTTAATCCAGAGGGCAGAGATGATGCAACTGGCATTAGTTCACGCTTTGCTCATGCTGCCCTGGCAAACATCCTCAACCTTAATCTGAGAGGACATTCTTGAGGGCAATGAGAATGAATTCCTGATTGTGTGGTATGTAAAATATACACATATAACTGAATTTATTAATTGTCAAGGAGACAATTTAATTGAGTATTACCTGCAAGTTCTGGCCCTTTGACAAAATCAACAGTGTTATGAATTATCAATCTGTACTGAATGCAATGTCCCATAATGGCATCAGGGAAGAATATGTGCTAACAGAGTTTACACCTTTCGGGGATTCAGTAATTTGGAATATTGTACATCATGATTTTAAAAAAATGCATTATCAATCAGCTCTGTGTCAGCATCACAGAAATATGTGGGTTTAAAACAAACTCACTAAATAATCTGACTCTTCCATCTGCCACTTAGCTTGATTTGTGGGAAACTGAAAAATAGCACCTCAATCCTGAAAGCATATATACACATGCTTAACTTTATGCTCATGAGAAGTCCCAAGGGGGAATACTTTTTTGCAGGATCCGGGCCTAAATTTGAATGGCAATGTTTTACTAGGAGTTTTCTAATGTCTATTAAAGAATGAACTCTGCAAAAACCCCTAATATTGCAGAAGCCTGGTTTAAGGTCTGGCTTCCTACAGGTGAAGTGTCTTGGCTCAGCCATTAACCTACCTCACTAAGTTCTGGAAATAAACAGCTAGTTTTGAGAGACAGCATTTTCTAGTGGATAGTGCACTGGACTGGAACTCAAGAAACCTTGGGTTCTATTCCTGAATCGGACACTGATGTGCCAGGTGACCTTGAGACATTTCACTGTGCCTTTATTTCTCCTCGCACTCGTTCTCTTGCGAGATTGCAAGTTCTTTGAAGCAGATTCTCATGTACACTACGACCCTGTTATACTGCCAAAGTGATGTGAAAAGGCCTTCGTGTAAATGACAATCAGGCCCTGTGTCAGATTCTTGGGGGTTGCAAATTTTATCGATTTGAAAAGAAAAAAAAAGCTCCACTGAATCTTTGAGTAATGTAAAAACACTGAGTTCCACATATCTTTTCACAGGATTCTGCTTGGCATGCAAAGAACAAAGATAATCAAGAAAGCCTTTTTCAACCTTTGTTAGCTAAAATAACACATATCTTAAAGTAATTTTATTTTATAATGCATTCTACTATTTGGTGCACCTCCAAAACCCAGGCTACATTCTGTAATGAAATTGCCTATTGATAATAGACATTAGCCAAGATTTTTTTTTAAAGGAAGAAAAAAGCCCGACGTTAGGTTCGTAAATCCATCTTTAGGCATCTAAACAGTTGTATTGATTTTTTCAAATGATGAACACTCAAAAACTGAATGACTTCAATGGGAGATGTTGTTTGCTCAGATATTTGAAAATCTGGGCATTTATTGAAGTGTCTAACCATAGATTTAAGAGCCAAACTTTAGTAACCTACTTTTGCAAAACCTTGTCCTTTATCCATTCAAGAGCCATACACCACTCTTCAGTGTTATCTGGAATTCATTCTATAACATTTGATTTCTCCTCCTTCCTCCTTTTTCCATTGCTAAGCATATTTATATTCATCTGCTTTGTGCCAAGTCTGCTATCAAATGTGGCCAAGTGGAGATCTGTGCATGTATAAAATTTGGCTCTTTGTACAATATGACTGAACGTATGAAGGACCCTAATTTTATTCATGCTTTTTGTTCCTCTTTTGGCTGTGCAATATGTAATCAAGCTGCAACTGGGACTGAGAGTTGCTAATGGTTACTGACAGCCTGGGCCATCCTTTTGTCAAAAATGCTTAAGGAGAACCAAAACTAGACACCTCCCAAAATAAAACTTTTGGGATAAATATTCAATTATAACTCCAAAGATTAACCTCTGATATTTTGCCCTCTCCTCTTCTCTGTAAACTAAGTAAGCCAATCTTAAGGCTGATGCTTGACAGAGAGCCAGTATCTAAGCTTAATGCTATTAGGTTCTGATGTATTGCTAATTTCTTTTCTTTTCCCCTCCTGTTTATTTGGAGTTGGAGGGATTGGATGCTCGTGAGAGATAGCGAGCTACTGCTTTTGTAATTTTCTAGCAGTCTACAATGTCTCAGATGTTCCTATTCTATTGTGATTGTTCTCTTTGATTATTATTTTTCTCATATATTGTGTAGTACTGTTCACTTCACTGAGCTTCAGCCATTCTTGCAAAGTAGGTGATGTTGCCTTGTGAAACATATGTATTGTTACTTTAAAAAATACCCTACCTAAGGCAGTGGGCAGTGTTAGTTTGCAGCACTATGTACAGGCACTATGATTTGCAGAAATTACAAACTACTCTTTGCAATATTTCAATTGTACTTGAAAAAATTGCCTCCTGTTTCTTAAGAGATCAGGTGAATCCAGATCCTATTACTCAGCTATATTTAACATTTAGAAATCTAAACTTTACTCAGATACATAGTGACTCCTTACGTGTGCAGACCAGACTCCCTGTGTTGTACATGGATAACTCATTATTATTATTTATGACTGTTTCTCCATATAAATGTTTTATTCTAGAAGACAAACAGCTGTAATTAAGAGATTTATCCCCATAACTCACCTCCTTCTTTGCTCATGCTGGGAAGTCAGCACCTTATGTTCTTGACATCTTAATTTATGGTTGTGTGAAAGACACAGTATTTGTATAGGATTTCTGCTGTAATTCAGTATTATCTCATGGTGCTATTGACATTCAGAAGTCTAATATATAAGAAAAAAATTCACAATGGAAAGTCTGCTGCTAAGGCCCTGAATAGTTTAAATGCACACATTATACTGCAGGACCACAAAGAAAATAGGAAGAACAGAGGAATATCTTCACTTTAGATATGGATGTGGAGCTGTGCTATTCTGTGGCAGGGAAATTGTATGTAATTCTGGAATGAAGGCTTCTCTATTTCTTGGAAGTGTGGGACTCACTCACTTGAAACAATGGGGTATCACAATGACCCATAGAGAATACTTCACAGTGTGCGCATCTGTCCCTAATAGTACCCCAATAATGACACCTACCCTGAGCTGGGCCTGGAATTTTTCTTTGAAAAACGCCAATTCATTTAATCTGAACTGTTTCATGGAAGCCTATCGAGTTCAAGCAATTTTCATTCAAAACCTGCCCGGTTTACTGCCAGCTCACTGACTATTTTAACCAAAATGATGTGGTGGTAGCTACACCACAAGGGAGAGCAGCTTACACCATGATTTTTATCTGTGAGAGAGAGAAGCCTTGTGAGACTTTTTAGTCTGTGCATCAAGGTAGTTGATACATACCATAATGATCAGTGTAGACAGCCCCTCCAGCAACAGATGGTATGTATCTTTATCTAAGGCTTGTCTACACGGCAGCACAGTCTGGAGGAATATTGGGGGGCAGAGGGGTAATAAGAGAGCATAACACATTAGCACAATCTGCCATATATTCATGTGTAGATGCTGCTGGCACCAACTAAAAGGTACCTAGTCTGAATTGATGTAGTCCTGTTTCAAACAGCATATTACCTGACCCGATGGTATACCCTGATCTTAAATACAGTGTGTTCAATTCACGGTACCCATTTTTAAAAGGATATAGCAGTAAAATAAAGAAGTCCAGACAAAGACAGCAGAAATAATCAGAGGAATGCAGAGAATTTCATATAACAGAAGGTTTAAAAGTTTGGTAATATTGGTTTTAATACTGGAGTCCTAGATCACTTAGGTACTTTTAAAAATACCACCAATTTAGTTTAGAGGAAAGACAAAATAGGAAGTGGCATGATAAAAGGTACATAAATAAAGAATGGTATAGATAAAGTCATCTGGACACTCCTACTTACCTGTAACACAATTAAAGAATAAGAGGATCGCCAATTAAATTAAAAGGCAACTGATTTTAAAATATTAAAATGAAATACTTTTATGCACCATGCAACGCTTAACCCATAGAATTTGCTTCTCTAAGATAGTATTAAAGCAAAGAGCCCATTTAAATTTAAAGAAGATTAGACATTTATATGAAGAATAAAACTATCTGCAGTTTTAAGAGTTCACATATACATTTCTAAATTATATTTACCTTGATCTTTGAAGACACATGGTAACTATTCACTTCACGGGTTTAGAAAGAAACTTTCTATTTAATTGTCCATTATAGGGTTTTTCACATTTCTTTGAAGCATCTATTATTAGCCACTCTCAGAGACAGAATACTGGACTAGATGGACCACTGTTCTAATTTTCTGTGGCTATTTCTATATTCTTTATATATCCAGTTTTCACTCCTCAGGAACTTTTATCAAATTGGCTTATCCACTTTCTAACTCTTCTTTAACATTCTCAAAATACATACCACTTTGACAAAATATGGAAGAGCAAAGAGATAGTAAAGCAGCTTACAAATACATCTGAGAAAAACATAATGCTTTGGGATTTACTGACATTGCAGTAAATTTTAAAGCACTTGGTTCTTATCTATTACAAATAAAAGTCCAGCTTACTTATTGTGTCTATAAATAAGATCCATATTGGATAATATAATTTCTACCAGGTATTTTGCGATTCCCCTACAGTAATTTCTGTTTTGTCAGAACCTTTAAATGAGTAAATATCGTATCACACAAACTCTGTCCAGCATCTAAAAACACATATGACTTGCGCAGCAGAATTAGGGATATATTTCTGATAAAAATAACTGAGTGTTTATTTGAAACAATGCTAGGAAAACATCTTTCTCTTCCGTTCACACAAATCAAATTCTCAGTAGGAATTACTGAGGGCCTGAACGACTGAATAAAGCAAAACTCTCTGATTCAGCCAGATGTTGATTATTTAAACATTCCCCTTCAAATCTTTTGCACATCCTGTGGTGCTCTAGGAAAATTACCCCTGCTGCTTCCCACTTGGGAACAAGTAGGCAGCATGCTAAGAAAAGTATATGGTTTTCAAATGCACACAAATGTAACAGGGTTATGGACTTTTTCCTATTGTCCCACTCTGTTAGCAAGTACTGGAATCCAACAAGGAACTGTAGGCTAGTAATTAGTGCCTCACTGGGGTGGCTCATTAGACTCTGACCTGAATATAAGAGAGGCCTGTGCCAGAGAGGGCTAGGCCAGACAGGTCTTGGGAAAAGGAAGCCTAAGAGCAGACAAGCTTCAGGAAAAGACTTTGGCTGGTCAGGTTTTAGTGTTCTTTTGGAATTACTTTTTTTGTTAGTCACTTATTGTATTTGCAACAGTTACATAGCTTTCGTTTCAAGCTGGGTGAGGACTTTTCATGTTACACTAAGCATAAAACTCTGGCTATTGTCACATAATGGAAATTATTAATTAATGCCTATATTGCAGTAGCACTTACAGACGCTGGGATGAAGAACAGGATCCTGTTGTGCCAGATGCTGGAGAAACACATACAAAGGCATAGGCCTTCTCTGAAGAGTTTATGCACTAAAAAGCCTTCCTGCTGAACCTAGTCCAAAACAGTGTACTTTGCTCTAGTTAAGAAAATGCTCCTGAAATGTTGGAAAATGGGCTGCCCTCCAAGCTATAAAAAATAGATCAAGGAACTTTCTTGTGCTATACTGATAGAGATGATTATTTACTTAAGACAAAATTTTATCTTCCTGAACCGCTTACAAGATGTACAAGCCAGTTAATGTAGATGCTCTCTTCCCCTATTACTTGACCACAAACATTTTGCTTGTTGCTGCTGTTGTTTTAGCATGTATTAACATAAGTATGTATTTGGCATAAGGAAGTATGTTACCTTCCTATGATGCCTTGTTACCCAACACATGATGGTAATTCCTATATTTCCTTTCTTTCTTCTGTTTATAAATTTTACTGAGATTTACTGAGATTGTAATTAATAAAATAATAAATATAATTAAACATTGCTTTCAAGGTAAATATAGCTTTTTATAAGAGAGATTAGCATATCCATAGAGCCCTGAAAATTCACGGATATTTATATCCCCGGATGCAGATGTGGATATCTGCTGACCATTTTTTGCAGATCATGCAGAGGTCATGGATTGACTTTCGAGGACCTCTATGACTTCTGGGGAAGGGCTGAAGCAGCTACCATCCCTGGGCCCCATGGAACAGCTGATCAGCTGATAAGCAGCTGCCTGGGAAGAACAGCTGATCAGCTGATAAACTGCAGTTGATTGGGGGGGAGGGCTGGCAGTGCAGATGTGGATACAGTCCGTTCCTCTCAAGTGGATTCCTGATAAGTGGATAATCCGCGTAAGTGGATACTGTTTCCATGGTCCCGTTTTGAACATAATGTTTTCAATGTAAAATGGGTTCAGTTAAGTGGATACCGCTTAAGTGAATAATCCGCTTTAGTGGATAAAAATTTTTAGTCCGGTAACCCATTTTCACATGTTAATGACTTTGGATAAGTGAATACTCCACATAAGTGGATAAGGTTTGTCTGGTCCCGAGGCTATCCACTAAAGCGGACTTTAAAAGAGGAAGGATAAACTGTGGGTCAGATAGAAGTCTATTTTCAGGGATGTGGATCGGATGTGGATCCACATATTTGTATTCGCACAAGGCTCTACATATCTACCAGGGAGGAGATATGAAGAGGAAAATGTGGTACAAGTTTAGGGGTTCAGTTCCATTCCTGACATGTAAGATTTTTACTTTGTTACCTCCATTAACATTAACAAGAATTGTATGCAAAATGTGCTGTGTGCCAAGATAACAATATGCCCTTTCAAATACTCAGAAAATGCAGAAATTGAGATCCTTATAGCAAGTTAACAGCCACATTGCATGTGTTGTATATTTTTATTCTGAAATTTTTTTTCAAAAAAATGCATAGTGTAAACTATTGTTTTGTTGTTTATTTCCCGCATATATAACACCAGCTATGCAGTATGCACAATGTGACAGAGTCCCTAGTGTTTAGGGACTGGCCATTGTGTTATTTTAACTGTTCTGCTTTAATGTCACATTGATATGTTTTTTTTACATTTTATACAGAGTAAAATATATATCTATAAATATTAAGTATTGGTATGCTAGTACATGAGTTTGGGTGACCAAATTGTTCATGAGTGGCAAAGTCACTATACATCATCAGACTCCATCAAGGGTTTTGTTTATGGAACATATTTTGCAGAAAAGCTAGCATAGGAATGTCTTAAAGAGTATTACATTTGTTTTATTAGTACAATATTGCATATCTCTCTGCCTTTTAAAGAGAAATCCCCTTAGTGCCATTAGTCCAACTCTATAGGGAAGGAATTCATGGTCTATTGACCTGGTCACCAAGAACACGTGAAATCTATGATTGGTCAGAACCTCTCAGAAGGATTTTATCATTGCATTTCATGGGATAATTTGGCTAGCTTTCAGGAAAAGACTATTGCTCCATATGGCTAGATAAATCTAGGAAAGCTGTCCCAATCTTGAATTTTCACTGGAATCCCATCGCAATGTATGCGTTAAGTCTAATACTTGGTTGGTGCAGCTGCAACCTGGTCAGAAACCTGTTTGTTCATTTGGTAACATTGATTCTACTAGTGGCCTCCTGTATGGATCAGTCAAAGCATTGATCCTGTTTAATATTGATATCAGTGGCCTTCCCTGAACAGCATTACAGAAATTTGTTTATGCTGATGACATTGTTCTTATACACAGGCACAAAATTCACCAATATTAGAATGCTTCCTGACTGAGGACTTTAATAACATGGAAAAATATTTCTTGATGGATAAATCCAAACCCCAGTAAGAGTATTGTGTCAGCATTCCATCTAAACAACTAGAAAAGCTAGGGTGTAACTGCACGTGGACTCCTGTAGCCAGCAGAAGAGACACAATCCCAATTTGAAATATCTTGATGTGACATTAGATCATATACCATCAGCACCTGAAAAATATCCATGACATACTACAGATACATGTAAATCTCTCCCAGAAAGTACAAGGAACATCCTGAGGGAGCCAATCTAAAAATTCTATGGACCTCTTCATTGACCCTTGTCTACTCTACAGAATTCTACTCACCCTTCTGGACACAGATCTCACATATCTTGTCAACTCTCAACATCATCATGTGGCTCATTATGGGTACAGTAAAATCAACACCACAACTATGGCTTCCCATATTGGTACACTTCCACCGACCCCAAATTCACCAGGACACGAGAATCCTTCAGGAGTCTCATCGTATTTGAGGGACCAAGGATCTTCCAATATATGAAGACCTACACATAATAAGTTTACAACTCTAATCCAGAAAACCTTCTTGACTTGCAGTGCAAGAGCTTGAAGACAGAGTTTTCCCCCAAAGATCAATGGCAAGTGAAGTGGAAGGACACCAATGTCCAAAAAAACCCCACCCCACCCTATCAATGACTCAATTAAAGAATCAGTGCCTTTTCACTCCCATGGAAAATATGATCCATGCCTCCACACATCACAAGGCATATGTGCCTACTGTCTTCATAAATCGGGACTGAGATGCAATCCTATTTGTGACTGCAGAAAAGGAGTTCAAACTATGGGACATCTCATCAATCAATGACCCAAATAAGCATATGCTGGGTATGTATACCATCCACTCTGTGTCACATGAAGTAATATACTGGATTGCTTAAACAGACATGGACATAAAGCACTGCTGTTTTTATGCCATGCCAAAGAAGACGGGAGAAGATAAAACTAGAGTGACTGTTTTAAAAACCTCTAAAAATGATCTAAAATACCTTTTCTGTGAATCAAGGTGGTTTAAGATCCTACATAACCCCATCTGCCCAAGCTAGCAATTAAGTCTGTATTTATCACTGAAAAATCAAGATTCCCAGCACTCTAATAGGGTAACACAGGTGTTTTTTGCCCCGTGTGCATGAGATATTGGACTTCCAAACTGTCACAGGTCCAGCATTGAATATAGAGTACATTATTGGACTGCAGCCCAGTAATACCCATTCTGATCTGACTCATGTTCTTTCTATGTCTATGGCAATGGAAAGTAGAAGGGAGGAGAGAACTAAAATCTTTTCTGTGGTAGATTATTTGTAGAAAATACAAAAAAAAAAAAATTCAGCTGTTTGAAGGCTGCTCTGAATTTTGGGGTCTTAGATTAGTAGTCCTAGCAGATTAGTGAGCAGGGTAGAATTGAGGCGCTCAAATGTCAAATGAAATGTATTATTTGGTTATCCTGACCATTTACACTAGATAGAAAGAGGACGTGATTTCATAATTTCCTGCTTTTTAATTTTTGTAGCAATATTTCAAAATATCACATATCAGAGTAAATTGGTTTTCATGTAAATTTCCAATGGGGAGAAAAATACTAATTGACATGCATTTTTTGTGAAAAAGGGCAATTTTCAAAAAATCAAAATGAAATAGCAAAACCTTGATATGGAGGTTTTCTCATATCTTTTTTTGTTTTGTGTTTTTTTGGGGGGAGGGGGAGATAAAGGGGGTTTGGCTTAGTTATCTTGTGTATACTGTAAGATGTCAGTACAGGATCCAGATGAATTATTCCTTTCCATAACTGTTGTGCTTAATATTCTAAAAATTGCTTTTTTGATAGCGTTTACCCCAAGCCACAAAGAGGTTTGAGAACAAATTTTCACCACTTTCCACCCCTATAAATTCACAGGTTTCACATTCAGGGATCTGGCTCAGTCCCATTTCTTCTATTAAACATTTTTGGTATTTCTGAAGGCTTTTGTAGATTTCTGGGGGTTGTATGTAGGGACGCACCTGTATATGGGTAGAGATTCTGCATCAGACAGGATGTTGCTCTAATGAAGGGGGAAAAAATAAGAACAAACAAATAAAATGTACCTTAATGGTAATATGTGTCCTATCTCCCTCATTTGTTTAAGATTTCTGCCCTTGGTAATTTTTCTGGAAGATGTATCTGAATTAAATATCACTGCAAATATCACAACACAGCAGTAACTGCACAGTGTTATCTGCGTTCTCTCTGTGCACTGGGTGGAGGATTTTTAATTTCATACATCATTTACAACTTGCCACAGTGATTCCACACTCAGTATGTCTCCTTATCAGAAAGAAAAAAAAGAGTCTATATTGCTCAGCTAGTAGCATTTCTACCTCTGAAACAGGAGACTTTGGTTTCAGATCTGTCACCAGGACATTGGTCAGACTCAATGCTAACACTGCAGGAGGATGTCGACTCATCCAGAGAAGATATTAAAATGAGCTATGTTTCAACCATCTCCAATAGTTGTCAGTGTAGAAGGGAAGACTACCATATTAGACAGAGATAAATATAAAACCATATTGTGTTGTCTCCGAAGAAAGTAAAATATGTAGGTTTTGTTATGAGAAGCTCTCTGTGTTACAGCCCTGTGTTAAAGTTACACTTATGCTTAAGTACCTATCTGAATCAGGGCCTGGCACAAAACCTGTTGCACTAAAAGCAGAAAATTTAAAACCAGCTGCGTCATAAGTAGGTACACTTGGCACACAGAAATCAACAATATGGCAATTTTTAAAAGAGAAGTATCAAGCAGATACTAATTTCTTCTACGCCCTACCAAACCACTAATTCCCAAGGGGCACTGTACTGCTGTTCAGTGCTTGCCTTTTCTTTTCTTTTCTGCTTGGTCACTGTGCCAAGGGGAGAGAGGGGCAAAACTGTTTTCTGTTATGGTTGGCAAAATGGCAAGGCCCACTCCTGTGCATAGTCTTAGAATAACAAGATTGTAGAGCAGTTCTGTGGTTAGATGATGTAGTACATACTGTTTTCCAGCAAACCATTCAGTGCAACAGCTGAACTCATTGCCATGTTTCTTGAAAAAAACCACAACTGTTACAGGTTTATGAAGACATTCAAAAATGAAATGAATGATCTGGAGCAAACTCTAGTGTTCCCATCAGTATGGACAAGAGGGGTGAAATGGGGATTGTCACACCAGTAAGAGCACATTGGGCAATGTTCCAGCTATCTAGCTATATTCTATCCAACTATTCCAAACTGTGGTGCCATCAGGAACCACATTGCATTGGGCATTATATTTTGTTCAAATACCGTGTTTGTGTTAATAAACTGCTGCAGGAGCTGCTGTGCCAATCTTATGTGGCTTACCTACAAATTTGAGATTCTTGGGTTCAGTGTATAAAACAATGCAGCCAGCAGCCTGTGCTTTATGAAACACTGACTGTATACACACATACTGTGTTTTGCAAAATACTCAAACCTGCTTAGAAACCATTTATAGAAAACATGTTAGTGGTGATGTAAAATCTAGAGGCCTTTCTCTATCTCATGGCCAGAAATCGTCTCACCCAACTAAGGGAGGAAAGTGAATTGTTGAAGTACTTACACAAGTATTTACCAACCTATGGAGACTTTACCTTCTGCAGCATGATGCTTGAGAGGCTTCTAGAGTGGACAAATAGAGTCAGGCACCAGCTCAGAAAGGCATATGAACTAGAACTGGATGGGAAACAATGTTTTGAGAACTTTTTGAGATTTCAGAAATGTTCCTATTCTGTATGTATAAAAAACACAAAACCCATAGAAGGTTTTCACACAACAAAAGAGAAAGCCTTCCCCCTCTTCTCCCCATCCCCATAATAGACACAGGTTCAAATCCCTGTTCTGCCTGATTGACATGAGGGACTTGAACCTGTATCCCATATTCCAGATGAATGCTTGGCCACCCAGGCTATTGGTTATTCTGAGGCCTGGAAAGGGAAGCAAGGGGGGGGGGTGTATCTCACAATCTTGCATGAGTAGTCCCAGTTAAGGCAGGTGCATGTATGCAACAGATTGTCTCTGAGGAACATCAGGCAGTACAAAGCAGACTAGTGAAACAGTAACAGACTATTTGACATCAGCTAGACCAGCAGCAGTGGCAGCAGCAATCACCTGATACTGTGTTGGCTCAGTTTCTGAGGAATAATAGAGCATATGGCCAACTAAACCATTTCTCACATCACCTCAGTGTTAGTTCAGTCAGGGCAAACTCAGTCTGTCCCACTATTGGTAAAAGAATAGCTCTTTGACGAAATAGCTGCAGGTATGTTCAGAAAGGAAATGTTGGTATCTGAGGAACTATGCTACTGGCATCGGTTACTGTAAAATATTGTTATTTATATCTCAATTGTTCACCATCAGACATATTCTCAGAAGCTATCTTCAGGGCTGCTGGCAGTTTTAGAAACAGAGGGACTTTATTTAGGGCAGCCAATATGAAGTACATCACTTTTTAACAGATGAATTGAAAAAATGCTCCATATTCTCCATCTGTTCCTCTAACTGATGCTACTGTGAGTGGCTGCTTTCCCCAACCTGCTGTAAAACAAAGTCCACAAATTGTCTGGAAACAAAACTCACCCTTTTCTTAGGACTGGTCTTTTTGACAAAAATATTAACAGTAAAATAACAAAGTCTAGCTTGAGCTTTCTCCTCAAGCTAGTAGCTTCTCAGGTTCTTCAAGAATGCTCACATTCTCTCTTGAGACTTATGCCCACTGCCCTTGCATACATGTAAGCTAATAAGTCATTTACCTCATGAGACTGAAGAACCTCATATGACCATTTCCTAGCAGGTCCAGTACCTGCTAACAGGCCTGACTATATCAGGCAGACAATACCCTCATGTTATCACTTTTCTTCTGCCATGTTTGGAAAGGGGCAGCAAAGCTAAACTTCCATTATCCAAAATAGTTTCACTTTTTCAACTGAGTGGGTACAGTATGCTGTAATAGCTGAGTATCCTCAATAGACCTGTGAGCATCACAGAGGGCAGAAACTGAATATTTCTTGTCATTTCTGGGTCATTCTTGCTTTCCTGTATTTGTAAACTACCAGTCAAGCATAGGTGATTCAGAATTTAAAGGGCCCAATCCAACTCCCATCAAAGTCAATGTGAAGACTTTAATCGACTTCAGTGGGAGTTGCACTGGGCCCTAAATGACTATTGGTCTGATATATAAGTGTCATCAGGTAGTAAATCATCTAAGTTCTATCAAAGTTCACCCATTGAATTGTGGGTTCAAAAAGTGAGACTGGTTTAAGGTCAGACTGTAAATCAGGCCATTGATCTTTGATGTGTTTTATTGTCTCAAGAAAACATGTAAACTGCAGTCTAATGTAAAACTTGCTTTTTTCAGGGGTCTAAGAGAGGCCCTTTAAAGGCAGGTACAGCTCAACATGCCTGTTGTCATGCTCCTCAGTCCCTTTAAGGCCTAGTTGGGTGTAGTTCCCAGAAGCAGCATGTGACTCAAAGTAAGCAAGAAGTAGAGGGAAGCAGAACATGATAGTGCCCTGTGTTTAGTGTGAAAGGTTCCAGTGAGAGCAGTGGCCAGCTGTACAAGCTTGTCTGGTATCTGTGCTAGCAGAGGGAAGAAGAAGAAGACCATGCAGGTACTAGGGAAGAGGGATGTGTTGGTGAGCACGAAAAAAGAGGAGAAGGGAAAGAGGGGAGACTTTGCTTGGCAAGGATCCAGGCAATGACTCTCTAGAGATTTTTGGGACTTCAGTTGCAAAGGACTGGAGAGAGGGCTCTGCAAGGCTTTGGACATCAAAGCACAGAAGGGAGAGCTGGTAGATAAAGTTCTACTATCTTGTTCCGTACTGAAATGTGTCATTCCACCAAATGTTGACACATGATCCTAAATACTGTGAGAATTGCTTGTTCTACCCTGGATATGTCATTGTCTGCTGCCTTCAATTTGCAGTTCTGCTGTGGTGGCTCTATGCTGCTTATTCATCTACATGTAATGTAGACATAGAGTTTGTAATATAACTTGTGGGGAATGGGGTGGCTGTGTTTTGGGAGGGAATACCCCCTAAAGTAATTACCAGATTCTCCATTTTAGGCTTAGATGCCATTTATACTTCTTTCTACTGGAGTCTAAATGGCATAGATATGCATATATTTAAAATGGCTGTCCTGCAGTACATCATCGTTCTTTCATTATAGCATAAGATGAAGTTAAGTCAGAGGTAGTTTGAATGGTTTTTCCTCACAAACTGTAAGGAAATTGTGAAGTAAATTCTGATTCTTGAAATCACAAGAATGGTCCCCCATCATTAAGATTTAGTAAGACACAATCAGTGTAATTATTTTAAAACTACAATCACTTGAAGCAACACTGTGGGGAATGGGGTGGCTGTGTTTCTTTCACCAGTTCTGTACCAATGGATAATAAACATCATTATTCCCTTAGCTAATATAAAAGTGTTATACTTATTTAGTGACATTTATTGATCAATTTAGTTTAAAACTATTTTAACGCCTTCATATTTTTTTTTTTATAATAACTAGGCACATCCTCAGGATTGGGATCCCATTGAGCTGAATCCTGTACAAACATAAAATCAAAAACAATTCCCAGAAGCCTAAACAATTGCTGCATCTTATAAATGTATAAATTCCCATTCTGTCCCACAAATGCTGGCTATATTTTATAGGACACACTGTGGAAGTAGTGCCACTTATCACCAATATCATCATAACTACTGATTCCTTTCTTCATTTTTATCTTCTTTGCTGTTTGCAGTTGTTTGGGGATATTTATTCTCTTCTATTTAAGCCTCTGTTGTTTTTGGTAGGCAGCAAAAAAGATCTTAATTCCAACTAGTCTATATTCTTCTTTAGCGGCTGGCTGGTCCTGAGCAGCCAATCAGAACTTCAGCTCAAGCACAACTGGCATTGATTAATGGACACCTTGCAGATCTACTGAATGATTTTCCCCTTCAGAAAAAGAGAAGAGCATGTTGGAGAATCACAAAACATTGCTGCTTGTATTAGGTTTCTTAAAATTTCAGTGTATCAGGTACATCAGTGAAGGGTTTTTAATCTTCATTTTATTTCTTGTTTTAAATCTGATAATGAAGTCAAATAAATGCAATATTTTCTCCATTTCTGTGACGTGCTTCCATTTTTAAAGGTAAAACTATATTTTGGAGAGAGATTATTTAAAAAATTTAAATAAGGATCAATTTGCTATATACAAATATTTTCAGAGTGTGAACATTAGCCTAACATAAAGATTTTACAAATATAAGAAGTGTTTTGGAGGAGGAGTGATCAGATGAGATGTATTACCAGAGAATACCAGCAGTCTATGTGTTAAAAGAGCTTCAAATGATCAGTGTGTGTTTCAGGGAAGCTTCACTGAGAGAAAACCATGCCAAGCAAATAAAATGAGAGATTTTAAAATACTGATAAAATAAGTAGATCCATACTTGAAAGAGTTACTTAATTCGCAGGTGCAAGTCTAAAACTTCAGTTATACACTCAGAACAAATATTTTTGTTTTCCTATCAAGATCTTAATTATCAAACGATACAGAGGAAAACCTCTTAAATATATCAGTCAGGATTGCTATAAGCAGTGTGCACACTCATCGTAAATGTACTTGGAAAAATTACAGCAGAAATACGTTAAATTACATAGGTAATCCATTTCCTTCTCCACCCTTTTTCTAAGAATGCCATCCATAAGAGAAACATAAATCTCAATTCAAGCTGCACAACATTCAGTTCCCATCCAGGTATATTTTCTGTTATAGATTCAGTGCAAATTCCCAGAGGAAAAGTGAATCATATTTGTTAAATTGCACTTATTTTGAATGAAACTTATTTAGTTTAATCAGTTTCAATCTATTTCTCTTTCTCTTAAAAAAAAAAAGAGCTGATTATTATTCCCAAAAGATACGTCAGTAACTACAGTGCTATGCAAATCATGTCAGCTTCAGTTTTCAGCAAACAACTTCAAGTAATTTTTTTCTGTCATGTTCAGTTTTGTCCTGATTTTGCTTTGTGTCCCATGGATATGAAGCACACAATTAAATTAAAAAGTCAAATTAAACCAGTGAGTTTATTGATTCAGTCATGAAACTGATGAGCTTTGATGATTTCACTATGAGAAGGTCCTAGTGAGGTTGTCAGCTTTGTAAATCCCAGGTTACAGTCTTGCCGCACCCGACCTCCCCTTTTTGTTCCATCTCTGGGGTGCAAGGAGATTCAAAGGTTCTTGCAAACCATGATGAATATTAAATTCATAACAAAACTTGAAATTTAGAGACATTTTATCTTCTTTAGGGTTTTATTACAAAAGTTTTGTACGGCTGTGCCATAATCTAAAGTTTAATATAGCACTGCCAAGATTAGTAGGACCATAATTTATTCTGTTTGTTGCTGTTGATAATTAGAGGTTGGAAAAATCAGTTCCCGAAAATAAAAGATTCCAAAACAGTAAAAACCCAGTTCCCCAGCTAGTGGGTTAACCTCCCTGGGACCTAGGATTTGTATTGCCATGTAGCAGCATCCTTTCACATTCCTTGACAACTCTGAAACAGTACTAACATTTGTGTACATTCTTTGTACCTCCCCACTTATAAGATTAGAGAAGAAAAGGAGAATAGAAAGGATAGAAGGATGTTCACATACATGAATCCAACAACGTATGGCGGTTTGACTGCCTTGTGATATTGTAAGAAAAACCTAGTGTAAAAGATTATAATTAAAGGGATTTTTTTGTAATATACATGTAAAATACCATACAATACATATTCACAGTAAATATCAATGAAAAGTGGGTGAAAAGAGCACATTTGTATGTCAGATATTAAAGAAAAGCTGGTTGCAGTATATTCCAAAAATTGTTTAATGGCAGTTCATATGACAATATAAGCTCTGCATAGTTGTCAAGGTCAGTTAAACTTGAGGTAGTGCAAAAGCAGTGGTAAAACAGGATCTGTGGAGTTTAGGGTGATGGTGGATGGAAAAGGAAAGAGTGGGTTTTGCAAATTCCAAGCTCTGTTTAAAAGCTGAAAACAAAATAGACATTTGCTTTGCAGCCCATTTATTTGGGGGAATTTAGAACATAGATTGAGAATCGGTTCCTCCTTGCCATGGCCATGAAAACCCTTCACTTTGGGAGGGGCAGGAGGAAAGCTTAATGTGAAGTATATGCATATGTCAGTGGAAAACAGGCTCCTCAATTTTGGGAGTGAGCCTTTCAAAAATGAGTAATTAAAATGGAAGTTCCATGTTATGCCACTTTATTTAAACTAAGCAAAAATCAAAGCTATGCCAGATGTACATGAGCTGAGAATATCGTCCCCAGTGTATAAGTGGCACTGTTTACTTGATTACTGAGACTGGGGCCTGATCTACACTGCCTCTGGCAGTTGATGGGAGATAAATAATGTACCTTCTGTATCTCCTGTTCACTTACTTACATTGCCGTGCTGCGGCGTCTCCACTGTGCTGTATCGATGTGAGACGCCCTCTGGTCAGCGCAGCCTTACTCCTTTCAAGGGGGTGGATTAATCGTGTTGATCAGACAGCGCTTCTGGGATCAATTCAGTGGGTCTCCATAGCCTGCTCAATCGATCCTGCAGCATCAATCCATGTAGGCCCAGCAGTGTAGACGTATACTTGATAAAACAGAGCTGGGGAGGGGGGAGAAGGTGTTGGGCCTTTTTTTGTTTTTGGCTTGATGTATTCATGGAAAATACACTGGAGGGATCACTTCAGTGGCATATTAAACTAGCATGAATCCTAACCGTAGCAGTGGCATTGAATAAAAGACACAAGCATTAAACTGACTTGTTTTTAAAATGCTGCTCCCTCGCATCACTTTTCCCACAGCATTCTTGTCGGAGCAAACCTTTGTGTGTGTCCGTACACACACATGCGCTTTCTCTCTCACACACAAGTGTGGAATGTACTGGACGACAAAACATTTCCAAAGTCTATTTCAGAAACATAATTTTGTAGAAAGCAAAATGCATTATTATAGTATTGCCCTTAGAGATCTCCAAGTGGCAGAGAGAGTGACCACAAAGGGTAAGGACACTTGATTACCACTTGAAGGGATCATTCAGCTGGACAACAACACTGACAGCCTGTAACTAGCTTTTGTTACACGCATACACTGAACAATGACAATTACAAATGATTTCAAAAAGCCTTTTGTTGGCACAGGCTGGGATTTTAAAAGAAGCCCAAGAAAGTTAGGCACCCAAATTCCATTGAAATTCAGTGAGAGTCGGGTTTCTTTGGCTCCTTAGACTCCGTTGAAAAACCCAGCCACAGTTTGCAGTGTGTATTTCTTTTATCCTTTTACAAATTTCTGCATTGGTTTGGGGAAATAAGGAAAGGTACAAGTTAACATTCTATACAATTAGGACATCAGGATTTAAATTGTACACTTATTCTAAACATAACTTGTAATATTGATTATGTGATTGTGATATAAACATCATAATATGCTCCTTTCTGGAGCAGCAAATCTCTGATTGGGAAACCTAGATTATAGTAAAATCAAAACAGAGTCCTGTTCTCTGGACAGACCCCTGGTCTCTCTGACAGAGCCTTTCAGATCTCCCTGTCTACTTGAGTTTTGGAGTCTGTCCCCAGAGTTAATTGACTTCTAGCTCAGTAAACTAAGTTTGCCATAGCTGGCTTTTCTCCTTTTCCCTGTAGGGGGTACTAAAGTGTTTCATCCCTCTAAGCTTTCAGCTCTGGGGCTCACATGTATGTAAACTATCAAACCAAGTGGTAAATTGCATGCATCGCACACATTTGATCATCTTACCTTCCTGTGTCCCTAAATCATCTTCTCTAGGATTTGGACCTGGTCTACATTAGAATCTTTTTTGCTGGTATAGGAATATCTTTTAGTGGTGTGATTATTTTTAACAACATTTTTTATCAGCAAGTCTATACCTAGTTATAGCAGAAAAAAATTACTTTTGTCAATGTAGCTTATTTCATGAAGCTATGAATGTAAAAGTACTCTTTTGCCAGCATAAATTGTGTCTCTACGAGGATTTACCAGCATAGCTATACCACCAAACCCCTTCTGTTTTGTAGACAAGGCCTTATTCTATTATCTCAAACTCTGACTGGCTTTAAACAACAATTGTTACTTTTAAAACTAGCACTTTATAATAGAGTGACTTTAATTATACTAGTTGTGCTGTAATTAAAGAATAATTACACTGTAGTTACCATTTTTATACTTATCATTATATTTATTTCATGAAGTTTCATTCAGTATATAATATAATCCCAATATAACCATTGTTAACCAAATGCCTGAGAATTATTACACTGTAAATGTAGTTAATGTATCTGGATTCTAAAAGCATATAACCAAGGGGGTAAATCATATAACTTTATCCTTACAGTAATTAGTTATAAAAATAAAACATAATTATAATGAAATCATACAGTAAGTGTAAGTATCATGTAATTATAGTTACAGTAGTTTAAACTGTTAACCCAACAACTGTGGAACTGTTTTTATTCATTCAAATGTGGATTTCTCCCCTGTATTAATGCTGCTTTGAAGTGCAGGAAGTAGAATATTCAGTCTTGACCCAATGACAAGTCCAGTGTGGTCCAATATTTTCTGGCGTAGGTATAAAGCTGAGATAATAGTGCAGAAAAGAAATGGAGGAATTAAAAAGAGTATATGCTGAAACAGAGAATTTTAAGTGAATACGACGACTGTTCATGGAAAATGAACTTGTGATGATAAATATTCATACTAGAAACCTTATTGTAAGAAATGTCCAGGTTATGTTTTTATTTCACAAACTTATTTACCAGAAATGCCTAGCATTGCAGACCTGATACAGTTTCACCAGCTTTCAGCACCATAGCAAGAAAGAGAGAAAAGAACAGACAAATTTATGTAAGCAAATAGACACATGTGAGAGTAAAAGCTGAAGGCTTTCTAGAGGAGTCCCCCATCTTCCCTTCTGACTCACCCAGGAGATATTTTATTGACACAGGATATTCTGCAAATTCTGCAGAAGCCCACATATTGCCTTACGTATGTATCTGTATGTTACTATAATTTGTGAGAAGGATCTACTTGCCCAAGAACTACTGCTATTAATATTTCGTTGCAAGCTCCAGGTTTGATCCAAAGCCACCATTCTTGACTTGGTTTCCCCACCACAAACTCCAGTTCTTTCTCTGATTATCCACCACTCATTGCCTTTTGGAATAGAAATGGGATGGGCACAGCGGCTAGATTTCTCCCTTTTAATTCTGCAAGATCTCTCAATATTTGGAGAGTTTATTCAGAAGATGCAGATCAGGAGGAAACCTTCGGCAGTGCTGAGACTGATGGTCTTAAGTTGGTGCCTAACAGTATCATGCCATCATTCAGAAGGAGTTGTGATGATGATGTTGAAAATAGCAGCAGAAATCCATATCCAGTTACTTTTTGCTGACAGCTGCTATATAAATACAAAAACCCAACTGTATTAGGCCATGTCTACACTAGCACTTGTGTTAGCAAAACTTTTGTCACTCAGGTGTGTGAAAAAACACCCCCTTGAGCAACCTAAAATGTTGCCAGCATAAGCGCCGATTTGCACAGTGCTATGTCAGTGGAAGGTGCTCTCCTACTGCATATCTAGTGCTGCTCATTGAGCTGGTTTTATTGTGTCTCCCATTGGCATAACAAGGTTACAGGAGCGTTCTTACAGCGGCACAGCTATATCAGTACAGCTCTGCCGCTGTAAGCTTGTAAGTGTAGACATAATGCCTCCTAACACAGTTTTTGGCTTATGATTTATGAGCCAATGATTTTGAGAGAGAGAGAACCCCCTAAGAAAGGCTGTGGACAGCTTCCTATTGTGCATTTGTATTGTGTTGTGTTGGATCCTTTAGACTAATATTTGTTATAGAATATTAGGCTTTGTAACCTGTGGCATTGGGCTGAGATGAAACTTCACCAAAACACAGAACCCAGCCCAACAACAGAATACAATAAAGAACAGAATTAAGATTTTAATGTGTTCCTGTGACCACTTTAGCTACTGTTATATTGTGAAGAAGAGGAGTTCAGGAAGGTAGTCGTGATGTAATGCAACGTATCTAGAAAGTGACATATCAAGTCAAGAACAAGGAAAGAAGCATTCTTAACTTTGTATTAGCAAGATAGGCACTGACTTTGCGGAATCACTGCAGCAAGTTGGAAATGATGTATGAAATGAGAGAGCCTGCCCACGGCACAGAGAAAATCTATAACTAGAACTATGCAGTCACTGTGACACTGTGTGCTGTTTGCTTTGAGTTATAGCCATCATCTAGGCACCAAAAGTTAGACAACAAGAAAAGGAAAATAGTTTCAATTAGCTTTTCTGTGTCCTGTATGTTCTGTCTTTCCAGTCCTCTTGTAAAGCAATCAGCTTTCTGTAATGTTTTTTATCACATACAATCTTAAAATGTGAAACCTTAACATTCCAGCTGTCCTGTAGAAAATCTCCTTTCTGTGGAGATCTCTCTTCTTTCAAGATTGGTGGAATTTTAAAGCACCAGAACTATAACTTCCATTTCTCTACCAAAATCCCCAAAATTCTATCCTCGTTAAAGTTAACTAGATATTTTAAAGAAACTATAAGTTTATTAGAGCTTTTAAAAAATTTTGAGGTTGCTGGGATGGTGTGGAAAGTGTGAGGTTTTTTTTTAACCAACCACTATAGAATAAAGGGATATTTCTTGCCAAATTGAAATGATGTCAGGAAAAAATCCCATAGCAGTATAAGGCCTTGTCTAGACTAGGTTTTAAAGGTCTGTTGTGGGAAAATATTAGCTAACATGTTCTAGCGTTTTTGAGAAAGCAGTGGAGACACGATAATGTAGGTCCAACATGTATTATTAAGTTGGTGAGTTAAATTTTAGGATCCCTCCAGGCTTTAACTCAATCATTTTAGCACAGTTATTGATGATGGGTAAGAGTCTCACCCCTGCTCTGGCCCCTTTATGTCAGGAAAAACAGTCTGAATCCAGTTATGAGAGGATTCCAGATCCAGCTCTGAGAGGATTCTCCCAGTGAGGAAACTGAGGGAGACAGCCATAGGTTATCCTTGAGGAACATCTTACAATTTCTTACATGCCTCAGGGGCATGCCAAGGGTGAGGTTGAAGGTAAGAGGGGCATTTCAAGAATGGGGCTGCAGCACATAGTGCTGTGTAAATTCTGGGCAGGAAGACAGCCCACAAGGCTGTCTAAATTCTGCCAGGGGCCACCACCTTAGCCCTTGGCTGCCAGTTCTGTGCTGCACTTATTAGACATGCATCACAGAATCCAGTGTTGCCAATTGTAAACATTCAAAAACATGAGTCAGACCTCAACATTTAATGAGTTTGGTTTTAAAATCATGCAATATATTAAAATAATATATTATGGTTTCTTTTTATTTGTCTTCTAATTTACACTTGATTCATGTTTTAAGCTTCTCTCTACAACCATGAGGGCTAGTAACTGTTTTTGTGAGAATGGAAATTCTCATGAAATGACTTGTAGGATGTAGGACTTAAAAATCCAAAACCAGAAATCAAAACACCTAATACAATGTCTCCCAATCAAATTACCAGGGTTGGGAACACTAAGTTTTTTATCCAGCATATCTTGTTTACACTAGACTTCTCAAACATGTTAGTTAGAATCTGTGAGCTAACACCATCTGAAAAAACACCCTTTATTCAGATCTAGACAAGGCCTCTGTGTCTTTCTTGACAATGGGTTATTTTTTTGTACATGCTCTTTCCTATGTTTTCCCCTGCTAGTTTGGGTGGGTAATCTGAGCCGAGATTCTGAATCACTGGAAACAGGCAGATGGAGATGGGGAAATAAAAAACCAATGCAGATAGGCAAACATATACAGATGTATTTCCTTTTCCCCCAAAACAAGTTCTGATGAAACATATGTTCTCCGTACTGATACACAGCTCTAGCACCTCCTCTCTTCTTACTCTACTACTTCCTCTCCTTCCCTTGTCCCTGAAGCAGCTCTCTCCTCCTCTCTCCTGCTGCTGCCCATCTTTCTCCTTTTACCATCTCCCTCTGCCAGATGTAGGCAGGTCTTTATTTATTTAGCTTGTGGTGACAAAGGGTTTAAAAACTTTTAGTTCGTCTATCTTTCATGCATTAGATGGGTGGCGGGCCTGGGGAGAAGAAAGTGTTCCTTATCTGGTCTACTTTCGCTAATTTATGGCTCTGTCAGTTTTATAACTTGAAATGGGACTTTTTATTCCTTGCTTAAGACAGTGGGTTTTCTAAAGGGATTAATTCTTAAAACACACACTTACAAGCACACACTTATACAACTTAGGCTTGACTTATTTAGGAATCCGTACCATTTCAATTTCAGCCCGTAATACTGCCGAGGTGAATGAATCCAATAATGGAATGCTTATTTAGCGAGAGGGGGGTGGAAAGGTACAGATGAACACATAGGGTGTCAGTTCCCTGCTGTCACAGAAGCTCTACTGAGCAACGGAGGTGCAAGGGCTCATGTTTGGAGGGAAAAGGAATTGACCTTTCGGCCCACACACTCCGCCTGCCCGTTGGGTCACGAGGTTGAGACAGACCCCCCCTTGCTATTCACCCGACCAACTTGTGGACGGATGAGAGCAGCTAGAACTTGTCTTAGTCCAAAACCTGGTCAATCTATCATTCATTTACACAATAACACATATTCTATATCCAATCTAAATCCACTATTTATTGGGGGGGTTACCTTACCACAAATTATCTTCTCTTATTCTTTTACAAATTCTTAATATACAAATAAAACTTAAAAAACAACTGATTACAATAACACAAGTACACAAAACAGTTAGAATTATTACTAATTTTACATTCACAGTCACTACTCACCACATATATGAATGAACGCAGCTACAGCAAAAAAACAAACATACCATGGCCATGTTCTCTTTACTTTTATGCTATATTTTCATCCATGTTGAACCTCTATTGTATTCACATCCAGGTTATCATCCACAGAACAAAGCCCCACAGGTTATCAGCTCTGACACCTGACCCTATTATTTTGAGCGACGAGCTGGAGAGAGGTGAGATGGTTGATCAGACCCTCTGTGCAGTGCGATTCTGGTGCACTCCCTTCTTGATTCATGGCTCTCCAAAAAGCCTCAGTCTGACGACCCCTTATATCTACTCCAGCTAATTTGTCCGCTAAGCCAATGATACACCCTTCCTTTATCATCTTATCAGCAGCCCCCTCCTCAAAACGTTACTGCTGACTTGCAAGGCTAAATTTTGCAGCGACTGCAAAATCTCATATCTGGGTCTGGAACTGCTACATGTGCAAGTTCCTGTTATCATGGGTTTACTTCTTGGTCAAGGTCTTTTCTTTTTGCTGTCTCTGAGTCCCCCACACGTGGGTTTGTAGCTTTTCTCAAGATGGACTTGGGGCACTGATTTTACAAACATATTTTTACCCTGTTACAGCATAGCTCTCACCTGAAGCCATGCCAGGTTTAACATTTTTATTTTGATTATAAATAGCTGAATCAAGAGTTTACAAAGTTTCCAGTTTAATGTGTGCCTTTATTTATTTATTTTTTTTAATTGAAAGGGAAAGCTAAAATACAGTGTGACTGCTGATAAGCATGATGGAAAACTGTCGCTGGCTGAGCTTTTATGCTTCAACTTCTCTTTTATACACATTGATTTTTTTAATCTATATCTATTGCAGGCTTTATTTTGAAAACAATTATGACTTTTTTAACTCATCATTTGGTATATCCAGGAGCGAAGAAGGAACAGGTTCTCTTAGCACATCCCTCTCCCTTCCTTTATCATCTCTGTATGGAAAACCAAGTTCAGAGTGGTTGAGTTCACTAGTTAGCAGCAAGAAGTGCCTGATTGAAACTATTGATGACTGCCTGTCATCTGGCGGTCTTCTGAATTAATAGGGTCAGTGCTACCAAGGAAAGCCTGATATTCATCCAGTATTACTAGCTAGGTGTCATGCAAAATGCTCAACTTTCTATGATTTCTTTGTGTTGAGAAAATTGGTTGACTGATTATTTATTAACCATAACATTTAAAAAAATATATCCACTTGCAAAAATACTTTGACTAATCAGACATTTACTCTGTCTTTTTGGCTTTTTTCCACATATAAACAAGTACATTTAATTATGGACCGAAGCCTAGTTTGTCTGTATAGGAAAAACTACCATTCAAGTCAGGTATTTTGCCTGTGTAAGACTGTGTTTTAAATATCTCCCTGTCAAAATAGCCACTTCTTCTTTCTGGCATTTATTTTATTGGAATGTAATGATGTCTCCTCTGAAGATTAATGTTCCAAAAATGATGTTCTGAAAAACAGTTATCTAATGTTGTCACATAAGACCACCTCCTTTATCAAGTATTGTAGAAACAAGAGTTCAGTGACTGGAGTAGTTCATTCCACAACTTGGTAGTGTTATTTTGACAGAAAGCTGCATCCTGTAAGTGTCTGAGGCAAACATTTCTTTAGAAATGATATCAGTCAAGGAAGCATGCACTTTCTAAACATGTTTGTAATAACATGAATATTTTTCTAGGTGAACGTGTTCAAGTGTATTGTTTTCCTGCATTTTTAAACATCTCCATAAGTGTATATGGACTCTGTTTAATTTGTACATCTGTCCCTCTCTATTGTCTAAGCTTCATGAAGTATACATAGCATTCACCAAAACGGGCATCTAAAATATGCATGCATTGGAATCTGGAAAGGATATGGTGAATTTGACAGATCCAAAATATGAATATAAATTTTTGACCATTTAAGGCAGCTATTGCAGTTCAGACATTGGCTGTCTCCTTTAAATCACACTCTGTAATACTGAAGCAGCTCTTGTCACCACATGAAAGCCACTAATAATAATCCATTATCACGTAATGTATGGGAGCACTGACTTACTATAGATTTCTCATTAAGGAGCTGATTCTGTTGTCAAGTTATTCTCTTTAGTTGGTGCCAGTGTGCAACTAAGTCAAGTGGGTCATGCAGTACACTTCAATCCTTACATGCCAGAAAAAAGGAAACCCAATATCAGATCCCAAATGACCCAATTGCTTGTACAGAGGGCTCCAAAATATAGTAAAATTGATGTGTCAAAACTGATGCTCATTACACGCATTTTAGTTTCTATTTAACCTCTTTCTTTTTAGGGAGCTGCTCTTTTTCTTCAGTTGTACATAGACGTTATACTGCTACTAAAATATATGGAATTATCTGACTGGGTATATATGGTTATAGAATTATCATGTATTTATATAATGATTGTAATCTACCTGCATTCCCAAAGCACTTTATAAAACTTGCCAAACAATTGTACAACTTACATAAAATATCATGTTGATGATATCTGAATGAGAAGCATTGCATTTATTATGAACCTTTGTCTGCCTCACCTGAAGTCTGCCCAGTAATCCATCAGCCCCAGATCTTTGATCACTGCAAACCTCAGAACACTTCAGACATATATTTAATCTTTAAGGGAAACGCCTGCCAAGAGGAAATATTTCTTTACTCCAAATATAAAATTCTTCCACTCTTCTCCCTCTCCACCCAATTTTCATTTACTTGAAACCCACTATGGGCAATATTCAGCCCTGGAGTAGTGTTTGTTTTAAGGACTGATATCTTTTAAAACTTCAAGGGTAGAAATTAAAATAATAAAATAATATCTTATCTTATAAAAATTCAAGAGAGAGTCCCAGCTTTCCAATGAGATACCCAGCACTTACATTTTGTCCTGGAAGGTCCTAGGATAGCCCTTAAAAAAACCCAAACAACTTTACTATGTAGAGAAAAATCTAACTTGGAACATGCTTAGACGTTTCCAAAATATAGTAGTTACATTTTTGGTTTTGGTTATGCTTCTATTGGTGGTGTGATGTAGAAAATAGTACGATAATTTTAAAAACATTTTCTAAAACCGATTTTCTGTAAAATACCTGGCATATCCAGTATACATGATCAGGGTGTGATATAAAGGTTTTGTTGGCATTTATTAAGGAACGATTTGAGGACTGGAAACAGCTGCCTTATAGTCAAAGACTAAAAGTTCAGTCTATTTAGCTTAGCAAACAGAAGTTAATTAGATGACTTTTTTATGGTCTATAAACACCTATGTAAGAAAAAGATTTTTGATAGTCAAAGGCTCTTTAATCTAGCAGACAAAGACACAACAAAATCCGACTGCTGGAAGCAGAAGCTGGACAAATTCAGAGTAGAAATAATGCATACATGTAAATAGTAAGAGTAATTAACCACTGAAACGATTTATCAGGGGATGTAGTTGATTCTCCGTCACTTGAAGTCTTTAAATCAAGAATGGATATTTTCCCAAAAGATACACAATTTCTCAAGCAGTGCTGTGGCTTGATGTAGGAATCACTTAGTTGGTAAAATTCTATGGCCTCTGTTAGGGCAGGTCTGCACTAGAAGTGCTACATCAGCACAGCTGCGCCACTGCAGCTGCGCCACTGACATAGCAATGGTATGGGTGAGTGCTTAGGTTGCCATAAATTGCATCACTGAGGGCCTTTTTCATACCCCCGAGTGATGTAAGTTAGATCGACTTAAGTGATAGTGTATTCCTGCCCTTAGACAGGGAGTGAGAATAGATTACTGTAATGGTCCCTTCTAGAATTAAAATTTATGAATGTATGACTATTTGTGACCAATTTTACCATTGTTTTAATATATATTTTGTAGAACTGTTATATTTACATTCAATTCATTTAGTGCATTCAGTATGTCCTATATGTTCATGATTAGTTTTGAAGAAAAGTTAAGTATTTTAAAATTTTCATTGTCTGGTTTCACGGTGTTTGTTTGTTTTTTTTAACTGTAAACATTGTAAAAAATAAACTTATTTTTTGGGGGCTTCATTGTATATAAATAATTTCCCTCACTATTAGAATGTAGCCACTGGAGTGAGGAAAAACAAAGATATTGTATTAATGTTTGTACTACAGCCATGGGGCTCTCTGATTTTGGCCCCTTGGTATTACCATAATACAAATAGATATATTTTTAAAGATCTATCCTTCTGCTTCTGCCCCAGAACATAATTCCACATATTGCTGATAAGGCCTGGCATTTGGGCCCCATGAAACCTATGAGTGCAAAGCAATTTCCAGTTACAAAGGATGTTCTCTCCTGCTGCTAATTATGCCACAGCTATTGTAATCTTCCTCCCAGATGTCTGCCATTGATGAGAATCCAGTGTGGTCTCTGGTCACAAGGGGTACAGCTGAGCACAGTGCTTTTGGGGCTCATTTCCTGAACCTAGGACTTAGGGCACTGGACCCTTCCATTCTAATTTCAGCTTTGACTCTAGCTATAGTCAAGTCACTTAAATGTATAGCTTTTGTTCACCCATTTTTAAATGAGATTAGTTATATTTGCCTGCCTCAGAGAGGGGTTGTGATTATTAATTAAATTACGTAACATTCTCCTATATAAGAGCATAAAAAAAATGCACCAAACTCATCAGAAGTAGGGGCCTACTATCTCCCTCTTCCCTGGCTTATTTGACGAATCATTCCTTCAGACTCATTTAAAAAATGCTGACCACAATGCCCAGACCTTGATGCTAATACATAATTTCTGCAACAGAAAGAGCAGGGGAGAAGATGGAGATTTTGGTATAAAATGAGTGAGATGAGTAAGGGACTGGGACAGAATCATTTAATTGACCTTTTTCTAAAACTTAATTCTAGGCCTTTGCACACTGGTGTGATTGTGGATAGGAGAGCCTGAAATATTGCCTGCAGGCTCACTGAAAGATGCTAAGGTTGATTCTGACTACAAGGCAGAAAGTGAAGAGGAATAACATATCTGATTGAAATAGGAGGAATTTAGGTAGCCAGAATGTAAATATCCAATTTTGACTTTGGCCAAAGTATTGGGATTAATACATCTTCCCTCCCTTCTTCTCCTCTTTTCTCTTTCCCTCCCACCCCCGTCAATTTAGTGCCAGAGGATTTTCAACATCCTCAAGGTGGCAGATCTTCGGTTTTATATGTCACAGAAAAGGCAGTCCTTCCCAGTTTTATTTTGGAGGGGTTACTTTTTCAGAATTGAATCAAGCAGAGCGTGTCATCTACAGAATCACCCACATCATTTCCTGCAATACCTGGCTTTCCCTAGTAGTCTCCTATGCAAGTATCAACGCAGACTGACCCAAAGCTTATAAACTCTGTCAAGATCATAGCTCAGCATGATATTGGTGTGATCCTTATTTTATTCGTTCTCTATCAAACATTAACAGGAGCATACATGCAAGTAGCTCAACTGAGCTCTCTAGAGTGAAGTGGGTACAGAACACCAGTCAGCAATGCTCCCAAACTTGAATGGCAGCAGCAGAACTCCTCACTCCTTCAGGTAGGGACTTTGACCAGGTGTTGAGTGTCAGCAAGAACTCTTCACAGCAAGATACAGGTGGAGACACTGCCAGACTCAGCTAACAGGGGGAGCCATAAATAGGAGTCCAGCTTCTTAACTGCTGGCTGACACCAAGGAGGGAGGAAGTGATGGCTTCCGTATCTGCCTGGGCCAAGTGGGGAAAGAAGAAAGGATATGCGTTGGGGGTTGCAAGGTAGTGGCTTGAGGGAGAGAGTCCTTTCCCTCCATTGAGGATGGGGCATAGGAAATCCTAGGGGAAGGGAGATGTAAAGTAAATTTGCCTATGAAGGTGGCATGGTATGAATTTGTTGACTGAGACCAGACCAAACAATCACTGCAATCCCCCATACCTACCTTTTCTGATCCACAGCTCACAAAATGACTGAAAAATTGTCCTGCTCCCAGAGGCCAATGATAATTTGCACACCCAAAGGATTATGGGATATGTTGGGTCAGGGATTATTGTTCGATCATCTTGTGGAGTGAAGACTCAACAGATTGAGAACCGGTGTTTATAATGAACTCTAGGTAAACTTTACCTGTAACTGGATTTTTCTTAACACTGCCCTGCTCTAGCTTCTTATGCATACTCTGGTGCTTTTTCCTGTGGAGTAGGCTGATATCAGCTGCCCCCTCCATTATTTTTAATTCCTGTTTTCAGCCTAGTAGCCAATCTTTCATTTGGGTTACATTATCTTTACATGCACTTGTAAGGTGGGAGAGCTTCATTTGGATAATTAGGGTAATTTTGCTGTCCTCCAACTAAAACAGCACCCTTCTCTATCTCCTACAGCTACTTCTTGTAGCACCTTCCTACTCCCTCATCTGACTTTCTGCAATCTAAAGCAATGGCTCTCAACCTTTTCCAGACCACTGTACCTCTTTCAGAAGTCTGATTTGTCTTGTGTACCCCCAAGTTTCCCCTCACTTAAAAACTACTTGCCTACAAAATCAGACATAAAAATACAAAAGTGTCACAGCACACTATTACTGAAAAATTGCTTACTTTCATATTTTTACCATATAATTATAAAATAAATAATCTGGAATATAAATATTGTTCTTACATTTCAGTGTATGGTATATAGAGCAGTATAAACAAATAATTGTATGAAATTTTAGTTTGTACTGATTTCGCTAGTGCTTTTTATGTAACCTGTTGTAAAAGTAGGTGACTATCTAGATGGGTTGATGTACCCCCTGAAAGACCTTCATGTATCCCCAAGGGTATGCATACGTCTAGTTGAGAGCCACTGATCGAAAGGGTATGGTGCACTTAATCTCTGCAGATTTCAGTTTTGAAATTGGCATTATCCACAGTTGTCTTCAGCCTTAAACCAAAAATGATTATGTAACAGACATTCCATAGTTGCAATATCACATCTTCAGGGAGGTGGTGATCATGAGTCAATTTTTAGCATTACTAGGTTGAAAAGTATCTGAGCTATATTCTTTTTTTTTTGTGTAGACTCTGGTATGAAGTTCCTCATGACAGTCCTCTCCTCTTGTGTGTTCTATTGCTGAAATCAGTTAATATCTCCTTCTCCAGCATTAGTTATGTGAGCATAAAGTGTCCCAAAAACCTTTCACCAAAGTTGGTTATTAAATTTTGAGGCATGAGAATGAAACCTCATTAGTCAGTGGGGCAGTGCTCAACTCTATGAGTTTCTTGTGTTATATTAAGTGTTTCTAAAATTCCTGACACTTATATTTGTTTTACCAAATAAATGGACCTTACGATGGTGACTCCACTGGTATTTTTAAGCTTAATATTATTTGAAGTTATTGTGGGAATGAATGAGGATTATATTACACTCTATATAGTGCAGACTTAGAAAGTAGTTTAATAAACAGATACTTACTTTACCTCTTTAAAGGAAATTATGTTTATTTTAGACATAATTTATTTTAGACCTCTCTGTAATGTAATCCACATGTTTTAAAAAACACAACTTTTCCTTTTATATTTCTCATATCTAAAAAGAGGGGAAAAAAGCCTAGTAGATGTATATATACTCTTCATCCTCAGTACTTATCTACACCGCAATTATAAAGACTCAGTTACAAAGAAACAAAGAAAAACATCCAATAGAACATTTGGTTTAGATATTAAGCTACTGAAGATTAAATAACTCACCTTATTTGATTTTGTAGCAGTCTTGTAAGAGTAAACTACAGGGGGCAGCAAATATTAACCAGCTTTCACATAACTGCTGATGCACAAAATTAATTGGGGCTGCGTAGCAGCTCTCTGCTTTATGGAATCTTGTGGCTCTTTGTTATTTTTCAAGTCTTTTTAATTAAATAATTGATTATACTGCTTTGACATAGGCTAAATAATTTTGGTGATTTGGTTTAGAATCTTGATTTTTAGGCAGTGAAACCCATAGAATGATGATCTAAAGTTCTGTTCAGGACTTTGGTTTCAAAGACTATTCCCTCTCCACCGCAATGCCCCCAAGTCTTAAGTTACTTTCAGTTAGTCTTCTTTATTACTTCCATCAGAGTCTGTTTTAAAAATTGCATCAGTCTATTTTCATTAGTTCTGCATCCCCAGAGTTTTGCATAACATGATGTATTTTACCAACATACACAATGAAATAAAAATTCAAGTCCTGGCTGTCTCTTTTCTCAGAAAGGTACTTTTTCTTCTTTAAATCATCTTCTCCATAGAAACTTGCTTCCCTGGTGGATTACAAAACTAGTGTGAGCTTTCCAGTTTGTCAACAAATGTAGGACCTAAATGCAGTTACATCTGACTCTATATCAGAGATAAAATTAACCTAATAAGTGCAACAAAGGACACCTTGATTGTTTTGATGCTTCTGCTTTATTGTGTGTTTACTGATAGTTATGAATGCCAACACACAAAATACACTGATTCTTTTTCCTTAGCTTTTATACTGAAAAAAGCTTAAACAATTCTTCAGATTCCAGAATAATCAGTAACTAATTCAGTCTCAGTTCTATGTTCCTAGTTGTACACATAATAAATGGTCCTTTTATTAATATATTTATATATGTTCATTAATGAAAGAATATATGATCTTTTTAATGTGTAGGAAATGCCTAATTTGATAAAATATTATATTTCATAAAAATGTAGTGATTTTGTTAATTAGATATTGCACTTATATTTTTAATTGCACTCAAGCTGATCAATCTCCTGATACTTGCAGACATTCTTTTAAAGAAAAAATATTTCATAAAACTGTTGTGATTTACCCTGTTAAATGATATCTTTCACACTATTAAGAGTAGTGTAAAACTTTTTGAATACTTCATAGAAGTTTTTACCTAAACTTTTTAATTTTTAAGTCCATCCATCAAACTGTAGCCTTGTGCCCTCTCCCCCTACTTACAGAACTATTTTTCAATAATAATTGTAAGTAACAATAACCAGTGTGTGGTTTACTCTCAGATGCCTACGGACTTAAGAAACTTTTTCAAACCATTGCTCCAATCCTGCAACCTCACCCATATGAGCAATCTTAGTGAAATCAATGGGTTGTTTATGCATAAATACATCCTGACCTATCACTGAAATTCAGCCACCTCTGAGATGAGGTAAACTACTAACAGTAACCATACTCAAGAGTTTAGGATAGAAAGGGAAGAATATATTACCCAACTGAAACTACAGGAGAATTTAGGTAGGGATAATATAAATATTCCAAAGGACTTGAACCACACACCTGGATTAACATGTGTACTCCTGGGAAAAATCCTCTTAATCTTCAGTTAGCACTATTGGTTTTATATCCCATTCCAAAGACATCACCATCATGGCTCCTAAAACCATGCCTAAGGCTTTGGCTCAGTTCTGAGTCAAAGGATATGTGCTCACTGCAACATTAACTGGAGTACCTACAGTTGGGTTCAGTCCTCTTGAGTCAGCCTGACTCAAGTTAGAGCAGCCACACTGTAAATAACACTTGAGTTGTTGTGTCAACAAGCTGTACTTGCTCAGGTTTGGCACTAACATTTTTGCGTCATATCCTATGGTTCTCTGTGCTGAGCAGCTCTATGAATTTATTCCCAGTGAACTGTGGTAGAACTTGTCTGTCCTTCCTGGGCACTCAAGGGGATATGTGGGAAGGCACTGGAGGAACAGCAGTACTTCAGTGGAGCTATGCTGTGGCCACATTACAAAGTGCGCGTGTTAGCAACTGACATGTGGTGCTAATTCAAGCTTTAGCCTATTCACCCTGACAGGGCAGTCAACTCAAGTTAAGGTTTTTGTGTATGGACAGGACTCAAGTTAACTTCGCACTCCAGAGAAGGTGAAAGTGTGAAATGAGGTCAATTTATGTATTTGCCAAGGTGTCAGTTAAATTTTAAAGCTGAAATATAACAAACTAGGTTTGCCAATATATCATAGAACCCAATAGGATAGCCCCTTTTCATTGAGTCCAGGGAGTGCTAAGTTACTAGTTTAAAGCTAATCATCTTTTAACTTGAACAGTATGTTTCAAATTAGGAGACTTGCTTACCAATCAACAATTTATTAATTTACTCAAATCACATTAATATACAACCAACAGTTCACTCAAATGTGGATGCTACCAAATGAGTGTTCTACAGATACAATACAGTCTTGCAAGCAGTTATCACAGACCAGAGTTGGGGCTCAGCAGTCATCAAAGAACAATGCAAACTACCAAGATCTTTTATTACATTTACTTATGATCATAAATTCTCAGTTCCTAACACATGTATCACACTCCCAAGAATGCAGTTGTCTGCAAGGCACCTTTTAAGACTGTGTTGACTACTCTTTGACTAGATTGGTCCAAAAGGTAGAAGTTTAGAATGTAAAAAGCAATTGCATAAAACAATACTTTTTTATCTCTTTTTGGACATTTACTTGGACTTATAAAGGAGTTAAAATCTAAAATATAGCTGCCTGAGGTCTCACCAGAGAACATGGACTCAGCAAGATAATCTACAGTTATATATAGTAAATAATAGAAAGGGAAATACAATTAAATTAAATTAAATCTTACCTCTTCTTCTTCTGCTCTTAACCCTGGGATGGGGAGATCCATTTTCACACAGCTGGTCTGGGCTTTGGTCACACTTCAGATTCTGCAGCTTCTTGTGTTGAGTTCAGTCAATTCTCTTGAGCACATGCTGCCTTTATTTTATATACCCTAGTTTCAGGGCTCATAGGAGGGAGGCACATTCTTATTCCTACTGGACTCATCCAAGTGAGTGCTTAGCTCTTTCAATTTATTTTCTGTTTCTATTGGTATCCAGTAGATGGTGATGGTGTATGACAAATTTCTTCCATCCATTTCTTTTCAGAGGCTTTTTAAGTTTGATTCATTTCAAGGATTGTATTTCATTATTAGCCCTTACTATCAATTGGGATCCCCCCTTTAAGCAATTTTTCTTAATACCCCAAAGTTATACCCTTGTTTATATGTTTTAACATATCTCGTTGCAGAGAATTTCTATTACATGTAGAATGTAACAATTATTTACAATGAAAACCAACAAAAATCCTATAATCTTCTAAATTTGGAAGATATTCTCCAAAAATTCTTTGATTACACATAAGCATTTCATGTTATTTGGGACGTAGAATTGAAAAAGAGACATTATTCACATATAGAAGATTGTAGATCCGACGTACAAAGCAAACAAACATGAAGCTTCTAATTTGGGGTGAAAGATAGATTATCCATGGTATATTTGATTTACATGAAAAACAATGTATAGTTTATTATTTGGGTGAATACATGTGGCTTGGATTGTTTGTGGTAGCAGGCAGTTTGTCTGATTTGACCTTCAAATTTAGTCACATTTCTAGTTTGCTTAACTTGCAGCTTCCCCACCCATCTCTTGATCACTCAATGTGCAGTGGGCCACATTGCATGGGAAAGCAGGGTGCAACCCTTGCTTGGTAATTTGGAGTTCTTTTTATCTAGATTGGGGGGGCAAGGGAATTATCCTTATGAAAATTATGAGTTATTACTTAGGCAAGAATCTTATTATTCTCTCATTTAGCCATTTTAGTTTCTATTCTTGGGGTGGGTAATGACTGACCTTGGCTGATTTGTGGGTCCTTCGAAAAAGTGTTTCACCTGAACCATTGTTGTCTTCTCTTCAAAGGTTGATCCCCTTTTGGGATAAACAGAGGTAGCTAGTTTTCTAACTTTTGAGGGCCATAAGGAATCATTAATCATTCAAAGTGTATCTGTTCCATATATCCCTTACAAAGGGAATACTACCCACTGAATCACTCATATCTCTTTCAATAAGGCCTATATTTTCTCATATGCATGGTCTGACACAATTCCACCTGGCTTAGCTGATTAAACTTGATAAGATCACAGCCCTAGGGGCTGCAAAGCTTATCTGACTTATGTAGATAAATAAAAAAATGGGAAATTAAAGAATAAAACAATCTATGTATCACAGAGAATTTTTAATTTGGCTAAGAACTAGTTCCAATTCTATAGCATTTTTTTCACTTCCCAGTGCTTTCCTTTTAGTCCATTTTAATTCACAATACCAACATTTACTGTTAATAGTTGTGTTGGAGGCCCAGTACAATTTCAGTTGCTTGACCACTGTCCTACACTGTCCTAGCTTCAGTTGCTTGCTTGGCTATTCTGACCCCTGTAGCATGACATCTTCCAGTTGGCAGAGATGAATAAGACTAATGAGTAACCTTATAGATGTCTCAGTTTCTGCATTCCATGGCATATTATAAGACAAAATACAGATACTGTATGCTTGCAGCTGCACCTAGATAATGGTGATGGAAACAGCAAGTTATCCTTGAATGTCTGGGGGTACACTGTTTTATTGCCAAGGGGCATACTTTTACACCACCCCTCCTATCGCCAGATGTTGTTTTGATGACCCCAATTATCACAGTAAGAATGGAATGTAGTTAAGAGTGAAAACCCAATGTAGGTAATTAGCATATAATGAGTAGAGGGATAATTAGGAGAGGTCTGTTTATGGAAGGGTATAAGAAGTCACCACTTAGGTGAACGGGCGTGCTTCATCAACACTTGACTCCGCGGGAGGTGCTGCCAGTTGGACCAGAGGATCCACTGACTCCCTGGTGGGGGGCCCCTGAAGAAAGCCGTTCCTGTATACAGTTTTCTGAATAATTGCTTAGGTCTCAAGGCTTAGTGAGTAAAGTAAAAACTTAGTTAGTTTTAGGCTTTGTATTTAACCAATATATTTATAGAAAACCTTGCACATTAAACCTTATTGATCTGCAAATCAGACGTACCATGTCTCACTGGTATCCACACTGATAACAAAGTGTCCAGTATCAACAAGTTGCACTGAAATCTTTTCCAGTAGTAAGAGACAGTTAATAAATATTAATTAGGAGAAAATTTCTCTCTCTCCCCCTAAGAATGTTAGCACTTCTGGTTAAATGTATCCTGACAAAACACATTGTAATCTTGAGACTCAAGTATTTTTTTAAAAACATATCCTGAGTTTCAGAGTTATGACACAAGAATTCCACTCACATCCCAAATACTGAACTATTTACTTACTTTACATGTTTTGTTTAATGACCTCCAAAGTCTAAAGGGACAACACAGGCTCCATGTATGTGTTTTATATAAGCTAAGTTTGTGTAGATACAGGGAGTTATAACCTTTTAAGATGGAAGAAAACTCTTGTTCCATACAAATAAACTAATACTTTTAATATAGATGGGACACATGTAGAACCTTATCCGATAAATTGATTTCAGAATTTCTCAATTTAAAAAAATTTAATGGGTTCAACATGTATCGTGGAAATCAGGTACAATCATATAGTAAATGCTGTTACTTTTTATAACTGGATCTTCCCAGCCATTTCCATAAAAAGTAATTTCCCCCAATCTGCTACTGATATTGTATGTCTAATATCAGCCATATTAGCATGAGAGCTTCTGAGGGAAAAAAAGGAGCATCAGTGTTTGTCTGCCCTTGGAGGAATAGCATGTCAAATGACAGCATGAAGGTGCAACTAAAGATTTCTTTTGTGGAGCCAAACTATAACCCTTCATCATGTCAAGTCTTCACATCTGAGAAAAATGTTCTATACAGTGGGAAGAAGAATGCTTCTCACTTGGACAATTGAACAGGGTCTCTTGGTACTTGGACAGGTCTGACACAAGGTGGAATTAATTTGTTAAAGCTTGGGAACTCCATTATGTTTTATCTTTCGGGGCTCACACTCCAAGTATATTTTGTCTTTGGTGAGGCGCCTCATTATCCCATGCTGTCTGGGCATGTGTCATAAGTACCCAGGCTGCAGGTGACAAATTGGATATGTACTTACAATTATCCCATTAATATCACAGAGTTGTGCATTTGAAGGAAGGGTTATGTATGGCTCCAGGGAACAGAAACCCTAGACTATAAAGTTCCAGTTCTCCCTTGAAATACATGGGCACAACACCATTTGATGGTGCATAATGTTTTTTTCTCAGATAAAACTAGAGATACATTAAAAACAACAACACATTTTGTATCCAGTTAACTAGGATATATGATGTCTCTTATTAACAAATTCCCTTTTCTCTTTTGATGAGTTGATGATGAACTGTTTCTTTGAGTTAGGATGTTGCCTGTTGTCTGTTATGAGATCTACTTTTGTACTGAGGAAGACATTTGGTACGTCTCATTCTCAACATACTGCAGGACAAATAAGAGAGTTATTCAGAGAGAATGGATTAGGCAGCCTTCTCAAATTACTTCTGTTTTGATTTAAAATAAATGAATCTCAATTTATTTAAGATTAGCTCAAATTATACATATAAAGGATCCCTAATATGCCTTGGTTTTGGACTTTGGTTTGAAAATATTATCTCTCTCACACACACATACCAATCAATCAATTTTTACATAAGGCACCTATAAACCTTCCAGACATGAGCCAGAACCAAAAATCTTATACTTGCATTGTAAGACACGGAATTCTTTATTTATTTATTATTGTACTTGTAAAATTAATTTAATAATGGAGCTACCTAAAAGAAAGAGTCCTTTTAGTCTATTTATTTTGCATTTCTAAATAGCATTTAGCAATAGAGTTCAGAAAGATGCAAAGAAATTCCTAACCGATATGTTCTTCTTACAAAAAAGTATAAATTTCCTAACTGCTTCCTTTGAAATTAAAACGGCAACTCTTTGTAACTGGAATTTCTTTTTTGAAGGGAGAAAAAAAAAAGTTCCTGTAGCTTCAAATGGGCAATAAAAATGCTGTAATCTCCTACAGTAAAAATGTGATTGATGAAGAAAGGTAGTTTTTATGACACAGCAATGTTTTGAGCAGACCGAACCAAAAAGTACAATATTCAGATTTTAAAAGAAAGATCAGTGACCTAACTTTCTTTTACAGGCATGATTTGGTTTATAATAATCTCCTGAGACTTGGTGACACATTCATATCTGAGGCAGGCTAAGGGAGATAAAGGAATAAAAAGGTTTTATTCTTGCTTTGTTGCCCAAAAACTTGAGCAAAAAAGGTTTTTAATGAGTCAAAACAGAATTGGGAATTGAGCTTCTTGGACCTTACCGTGTATTTAGGAGAAGATGATTATGGGCCAAATTCTGTTCTTCACTACAGCGACTTAAATCTTGACTCTTTTGATTTAAAGCTGCGTTTCTCCAGGTATGCCTGGTGTGCTTGAGTGTAGAATTTGGTTACTATTGTACAGAGAGAAGGCAGAGGAAAGACTGATTATATCCAAGTAGCATCCTGTAAAAGACTACACTGCTACACTGCTTTATTATATAGAACTATATAATTAGAACTTAAAATAGTTTAAAAACTGGCACATGAAGAACAAACATTACTGCACAAAGCAAAGTTTGTTTACTTGGCAAAATGCAGATAATACAGCTCTGAAATGCACGTCTAATAGACAGTGGGGCTGATTGCAGAGTAATTGAGAATTGGTACGTTGTTATATTGTATCATAAATTTGTCTTTAAAATGCTGCCATGCATTTAAAAGAGTTATGTAAGAGAATTGAGACAAGTTTTTCCTGACTATATCAAACACGCAGTAACTGTGAAAGGGAATAGAAGGACATTCTTTCCCCTGCACTGATTGGCTGCTTGCTATAATCTCCACCCAGTTACTTCACCTGATATCCATGTTCTCCTCTTTTCTTCTCTCTCTCCTCCCCTGCTCTAGCCCAACCTTTATCTGTCTCCTTTCAATGGCCTTTCTCACTTCTTTCTTCTCGCTATTTAGTTAATCCCTTTCTCAGTAAATCCTGTCCTAATTTTCTTTTTCTTTTCTTTTTTTTACATTGCAGCATGATGTTTCCACACCATTGCTCTAGTAGTTGCTCTGCTTCTATATGATTTCCTTTTTCTCCACCCTTTGTTTGACTTGACTACATAGTAAACATTTCAGGGCAGGAACTGTCATTCTACTTTTGCACCGTGCTTAGCACAATGGGGCCCCTTTTTCAGTTGGCTCCTAGACACTACTGCAATACAATAATAATAAAAAATAATAAAAAGTAAAAATATCTGTTATTTGCTAGAAGAAGTTGTTGAGAATACAAAGGAAGTTGTAAGTGATTGATTTTATGCATTATACTGATGTGCATGTCATAAAGGGAAAGGCTACAGGGCTATAGATTTAGCAGGTTGTGGGGACCATGTATACAAAGAGATCTTTTTCAGAATCTCAATATCAAGTATATGCTATGGCACTGACCTGTCAAAACTCTATCAGCATTGAATAGCATAGCTCCACAGAAGGCTGACCTGGCAAAGGCTGACCTAGCAGAACAGAAATTAAAAGCTATTTTGTGGCCACAGTTTTCAGAGCTCGCCAGAAAGATGATAGATTATATTAATTAGCTCCCTGTCTCCCATATACCAGTATATCTAATTCCTGGAACTAGGAATGGGTCCACAGCACACAGTATTTCAGAAGCTCTCAAACCTGCAGTGTTCCACAGTTCATTTGCTCGTGGTCCCTGCAGAGTTGGATGGTCACAGGGTGCTGCTTCTCCCCCTAATTTCCAGCTGCTAACTAGCATTACAAGAAGCTAAAAATATATGAAATACTTTCCTTACATTGATTTTCCATTTCTGAAATCACTGCAAGTTACCAGAGAAATGTTATGTGGTTGTGAATGGGAGGACACGTGCTCCGTACCACTGCAGGTGGAAGGAGAGGTGCTTTATTAAATGATATCCAGTATAATATACTCCGCACTGTGTTCAATAGAGGCAACATTTAGTTGGATCAGGTCCTTTCTCCTTGTTCCAATGCCAGTTTCCTCCCTCTCACCCTGAGAGGGTCTCCTTGCCAAACCAGTCCCTATTTCCTCCCTCATGGTTCTTTGTCCAGTCAGTTTCACCTCCTTACCCCCGTCCCAGCTCCCTGTCCTAGTCTCCCTCTCTAGGATCCATCCAATGTATCACTCCTTGTTCCAGTTTCTTTATAAAGTCAGTTCCAGTTCTCCCCCCAGGCCAATTCCTTCTCAGATTTGTCTGTCCTGCCTGCTTCCCTTTTTGCCCCCCTGCCAACGATAGTGTTCCTAGTCCCACTATCCTTGTCCCTCCAGTCCAGCCTCCCTTCCTCCTACCCCACGGCCTGTTGTCAGTCTTCACCTGAAAAGCCAACTGATTCCCACACAAGGTGCCAGGACTCTTGCTGATTTCCCCCAGTTCCCTCACCTGTTATCCATCCCAGCCTCCCATCTCCCACAGCTCCCAGTCTTCTTGCCCAGCCGGTCCCAGTACCCTTCCATCCAAATCCCAGTCCCAGGTTTTCTTCATCACCAGTCATATTGTCACCAGACTTTTTTGTCAATCTACTCTTTTCCCTACCCCGATGCCTACTGCATTCGAATCAGATGCTTTCCCCCTCCACACTGCCTGGGTGCCAGTCAGAGGGAGTAGGGAACGGGTCTCTGAGAGCACAGGAAGACAGGCTCCTTGTACTCAGTTTCAGTGCACAGCACAACTCCTGCCCAGAGAAGATGGGAGGTCTCGAGTTTTTTAACATGGGCAAAACAATATATTTTTCTCTAGCCTCATTCTTAGAAAAGGGTTAGCTGTTTTTCACTAGGAGGGTGGTGAAGCACTGGAATGGGTTACCCAGGGAGGTGGTGGAGTCTCCATCTTTAGAGGTTTTTAAGCTGCATCTTGACAAAACCCTGGCTGGGATGATTTAGCTGAGGATAGTCCTGCTTTGAGCAGGGGGTTGCAGTAGATGACCTCCTGAGGTCCCTTCCAACTCTAATCTTCTATGATTCTATGTTTTGGGTCAAATTTCCTGTCCTCTGCTCTTGGTCTCATCCCCCACAAATTAAAGAAGAAAAGAAAAGAAGACAGCCTGAAGCAGGGACCCAGCATGGAAAAAGAACTCTACCAAATAGTTACTGTTGGGAAAAGTTGTAAGCAACTGAAATCAGGGTCTTAAAATGGGGAGTTTCAGGCAATGGACTTTGTAATGGACAGTGGTATTGGCTCCACTTATGTTTAATGACACCAGTGAATTATATAGTGAGGCACATAGTTTGTGGTGATCCTGCGCTAATTATACCACTGGAAATACTAGAATGGCACAAAAGTTTAAAATCCTTATACAATTTGAGATGCCAATAAATGACTCCAAGATTTCACCCATGGTTGTTATTGCAGCTGAGCAAATAATTCACAGTGAATATTTTATTTAAAGAATTATACTACTTTGTCTGTTTGTGAATTATCCACAAGGAGCTTTCTATGTATTTGTTATGCAAAGTTACTTTTCAGAATAATTGTGGTGAGCAGGTCTTGGGCTGTAGATCACGGAAAAGCCATTTGATCTGAGCATTCAGCATAGACTAAATTGTATCATTTAGCCACTGACCTGAGCTGAAGTATATGTGGAATTTTAGAGGGCTAAATGTACACAACGGAGCAGCATGAGATACACTACCCTTTGGGATATGGTGGCCTTTTCCCCCTACTGTGTTCAGCCTGCAGAAAGGGCTGGTGTGAAAGGACATAGCCATTCTTCCTCTGCACCCTTTTGGACTGGCGTGCACCCCTGTGGATGCCAAACAGATTAGTTCCTGTAATTCTCTGAGCATAGGTTCAGTGATTGTAAATGACTCTTGTGTGGGATGTTCAAGTTATGGCACTGCCTCCTTCCGTGCACCTCTGTAAGAACCAGTCACAATCCAGCCCTATCTGATTAAAGTATGGTTGTAACTGGACCATATTGGTCAAAGAGTATCCTTCTTTGAGTGATTGCTCATGTCCATTCCACTATAGGTGAGTTCACACCACCATGCACAGTTCCCGGAACTTTTTTCCCCTTAGCAGATCCCGCAGGGCCGGCTCTGGTGCCCCTGGAGCCCTGTGCATATGCTGCGGTATATGAGGCACTGCCAGCCCTACAGCCCCTCAGTTCCTTCTTTCTGCCTGTGACAGTTCCTGGAACTAGCCTTGCTCACAGCAAGTACCATTCCCCACTGTTTGAACTCTGTTATTGTAGAGCCTTAGTATAGTTTAAGTAGTTATTAAGTAGTTGTTAAGTGTTAAGTTTAGCATAGATTAGGAGCCCCTGAAGGGCTTAGAGTGGCCGGCTATGCCTCAGTCACCGGGATTTAAGCTGTGGGCCTCCTGCGGGAAGGCCTCCCCGCTCAGCAACCCCCACGACCAATGCCTGAAGTACCGAAGGGAAGAGCAGAGAAAGAAAAAATGTAAAATATGCAGGGCTTTTAAACCATGGAACCAGAAGGACCGAGAAATTCAGTTAAAAGCCCACTGATGGAGGCAGCGCTCCACCTGACGTCCAAGCCATCCTGCTCCTCGGCGCTGAGCATCTCCTCGGTGCATAGCGCACCCCCAGCACCGACATCGACTTGGCATCAAGAGGCATCCCTGTTGCCAAAGAAGAAACAGCAGTGCACAGAGTGCAGACGCTGGCAAAGGCAGAGTCAAGTGCGGAGATGCCCCAAGTAAGGGCCGTTGAGTCGTCTCCGGCACAGGTACCTGCGAGCAGGGAGCAGGGACCCTTGCCAATACCGTCGACACCGGAGGCTTTCCAAGTGGTAAGAACCTTGCTGACCTTGCCTACGCCGCCTATGCTACCCCTCCCCCCCGCTGCCGTCCCAGGTCAAACCTGCGTTGGGTCCCCCCGAAGGGCAGTGGAGACCCCCGGCAGGGGTGGAAAGTCTCCCACTGGATGGTCACCGGGGTAGAGTGAGGACGCTTCCTCAGCAGTCACTCATCGAGTCAGTCCGTGTCAACTCATGATGAGCCCCCTCCGCGGCGCCGGAGTCGGGGCAAACCAGAAGGCGGCACCGCTCAAGGTCCACTAGGTGGCACCTGGACAGTTCCAGCTCTCAATCCCGGACACCAAAGAGTTCATCCGCACCTAGGTGGCACAGAACCCAGTCACCATCGTGGAGCCCAGCACCAAAGAGTTCATCTGCACCGAGGCAGCACAGAACCCAGTCACCCTCAAAGGAACGTGGAACCCGATTGCCGGAGTCCAGGTCGGCACCATGAAGCTCTGATCGATACCTACCCTGATCCCCGGGGGGAAAGAGGCACCATAAGTCGTCAGTGCAGAGACATCAGTCAGGGACATCGAGCTCTTCAGAGCATGCCTCCATTCGCTGGCACCAATAGCAGAGACGGAGGCGGTCTTTGTCATCCTCCACGTCGGAGGTGTTGAGGGGTTGGTCCCTGGCATGGAGTGGCACCAAGAACTGGAGAAGAGCTCAGCAACGCCACTCCAGTAGCTCAGATCCCAGCAGGGGGGCAGCCATTGGGACAGCCAGAAGGACGAGCAATGCCCCCATGAGGCGCCACAGCTGGTGGCACAGCCAGCTCCGGTTGGCCACAGGATCAATGGCCACAGCACTGGCCTTATTGGGGCCCATGGGGCATCCACGCACAGAGGCCACATTCTGCCCAATCATCTGGGGTCCAGTCTGTGCCTCCCACACTGGGCAAAACCCAGAGACACCATTCCTCAAATGAGGAATCAGACCCCCCTGGAGGGTCCATCCATGGGTGCACCCAATTGTCAGGGGGGGTAGGTGAACAGCCACAGGTTTTACCTTGGCAGCCCTTCTCCTCCTCCTCCCCAGACAAAGCAGTCTCCAGGGACTATATGGTGCCACCGGAGGATTTCGGGGTACACCAGGAGCTGCTTAAGAGGGTGGCCTCTAACTTGGGGTTGGAGGTCAAAGAGCTAGAGGGCGAGGAGGATATCCTCTTTAACGTGCTGGCGACAGCTGCCCTAACGAGGGTGGTTCTACTGGTACGTGACAGGGTCCTTAAAATTGTCAAGTCCCTGTGGCAGAATCCAGCCTCGGTTGCCCCTACATCGAAGGCAGCCGAAAGAAAGTATCATGTCCTGGCTGAGGGGTTCGAGTATCTGTTCATCCACCTGGCTCCGGGAACCCTGGTAGTTGATGCAGCCAACCAGCGGGACAGACAGGGCCAACCAGGGTCCACTCCCAGAAACAAGGACAATAAGAAACTAGACTTGTTTGGGAGGAAGGTTTATTCGACGGCAGCCCTGCAGTTCACAATTGCCAACCACCAGGCCTTATTGGGCAGGTACAACTTTAATTTGTGGGACTTCCTCAGGCGATTTGCTGAGACCCTGCCACAGGAGCAGGCCGCAGACTTCGCCACTATCCTGGACGAGGGAGTCATGGTAGCTTGGGTGGTCCTATAGATGTCCAGTGACGCGGCAGATTTGGCGGGTAGGGTCATGGCCTCTGACATCGCCATAAGATGGTGCTCGTGGCTGCAGTCCTCAGGGCTATCGCAAGAGGTGCAGCAATTCATTCTGGACCTCCCCTTCGATGGGTTGGGCCTGTTTTTGGACCAGACCAATGCGAAGCTGCATGGTCTCAAGGATTCCAGGGCTATGCTCCGCTCCCTGGGCCTGCACATGCCCCAAGCTTCCCCACATCAGTCATGGCCCCAGGCGTAGCAGTAACTGAGGCTTCTGCCTAGGCCTTTCCAGCCCTACAGGGGCATGGACAGAAATAGGGGGTTTAGAAAGTGTAATTAGCCTCCTAACTTGTCCTCAGCCTCCCAGCAGCCCCCCCCCGCAAGGGGTCGGGCAATTGGAGGATGCAATTTTGATGGTGCACCTGAGGGTGGCACACCGACTGCTCTCCTGGATCCACCCTGCCCCTTCCTGGACAGACTAAGTCCCTTCTACACCGAATGGGCAAACATCACATCAGACCCATGGGTCCTCAGGCTAGTCCTTCGGAGCTCTGCCCTGCAATTTACATCTACCCCCCCACTCCACAACTCTCCCCCGTCCCTCTTCAGGGACCCCTCTCACGAGAAACTCCTCCTGCAGGAGGTCGACACACTCCTAAAAAAGGGGGCAGTGGAAATAGTCCCCCAAGACAGAAAGGAGAAGGGGTTCTACTCAAGGTACTTCCTCATCCCCAAAGTGAAGGGGGCCTGAGACCCATATTGGACCTGCGTCATCTAAGCAAATGCATCAAACTACTCAGGTTTTGCATGGTCTCCTTAGCCTCCATTATCCCTTCCCTGGATCCAGGGGGCTTGTATGCCGCCCTCGACCTCAAGGACGCATATTTACATGTGTCTATCCTCCCCAGCCACAGGCGTTTTCTTCGTTTCACAGTGGCTGGTTCCCATTACCAATTTACAGCCCTACCCTTTGGCCTCTTGTCGGCCCCCAAGGTGTTCACCAAGTGTATGGCGGTAGTGGCTGCTCACCTGAGACAACATGGTGTGCAAATCTTCCCTTACCTGGACGACTGGTTAATCAGGGGCAGGTCCAAGTCCCATGTGCAGGAGAGCGTGACCATCACCTGCTCCACGTGTAGCAGGCTGGGACTGCTCATAAATGAGCAGAAGTCCACACCAACCCCAGTGCAACGCATAGAATTCATCGAGGCCACCCTGGACGCTTCCCAGGCCAGAGCCTTTCTTCCCCAACCACGGTTTGAGGCGATGGCCTCCATCATCGCCCAGCTGCACCAGTGCCCTACAACAGCCAGGCATTGCCTTCAGCTGTTAGGCTACGTGGCAGCCTGCACATACGTAGTAAGGATAGCTCATCTGCGACTCAGGCCACTTCAGGCGTGGTTGGCCTCAGCATATATGCCCAGCAGACACCTCTTGGACTGGGTGGTCACAGTTTCCCCACCAGACCTAGCCTCCCTAAACTGGTGGCAGACCCCCAGGGCAGTGATGAAGGGCATCCCTTTCAGGGATCTGGTGCCATCAATCACCCTAATCTCCGATGCCTTGGACGTGGGATGGGGAGCCCATATCAGCATCAACCTGAGCACTTAGGGGATCTGGGCACAGGACAAGAGATGCCTGCACGTCAATGTGAAGGAACTCAGGGCCATTCACCTGGCATGCAAGGTGTTCCTCTGATTCCTGGTGGGCAGAATGGTGCAGGTGCTAACAGACAATACCGCAACCATGTTTTATGTAAACAGGCAGGGAGGAGCACGTTCCTTTACCAGGAAGCCATCCACCTGTGGGACTTAGTTGTGAGGCACGATTTTCACTTGACTGCCTCTCACCTTCTGGGAGTGAGGAACGATGAGGCAGATCGCCTCAGCAGGTTGTTTCTACCCCGCCACGACTGGTCATTGCATCCAGAGGTTGTGACTTTGATCTTCCAAAAGTGGGGTGTTCCCCATCTGGACCTGTTCACATGGGCCTGGAACACAAAGTGCCTGAGGTTCTGCCACTTCCAAGGCTGCGAGGCCAGATCGATATCCAACGTGTTTCTCATCGACTGGACGGGAACCCTCATGTACGCATTCCCACCCATTCCGCTCCTGCCCAAATTCCTCTTGAAGATAAAGAGGGACAGGGCAGATGTGATATTCATCACCCCAGTCTGGCCGAGACAGCATTGGTTCAGCACGCTGCTGGACTTTTCGATCGTCCCACCGATGGAGCTTCCAAAGCAACACAACCTTCTCTCCTAGGACCATGGTCGCCTGCTGCACCAAGACCTGGACTCCCTGTACCTCATTGCCTGGATGCTCTGTGGCTGAAGGAGGGAGACAGAGCCTGCTCGGCACAGAGCCAACAAGTCCTGCTGGACAGCAAGACCCTCAACAGAGGTTGAGTATTGGGCCAAGTGGAGGTGGTTTATCTGTTGGGTGGAGTCCTGGGGCATTCCGCCAAGCCTCTCTCCTATTCAGGTGATCCTGCAGTGCCTGCTCCAGCTAAAACTCCAGGGTCTGACACTGGCCCCACTGAGGGATAACTTGGGGGCCATCTTGGCCTTCCACCAGCAGCTAGAGGAGAGATCCCTGTTCTTCCAGCCCATGTCATTTAGCTTCCTCAAGGAGGTGGAGAGGCTCTACCCACAGGTCCATGACCCCATGCCACCATGGGATCTCAACCTGGTCCTCTCGAGACTCACAGAGCCTGCCTTTGAAACCATGGTTTCATGCCCTCTGCTTCTCCTGTCATGGAAGGTAGCCTTCCTGGTGGCCATTATCTCAGCTAGGAGGGTCTCCGAAATTAGGGCCTTGACCTCGGAACCCCTGTATACATTTTTTATAAAGATAAAGTGCAATTAAGGCTGCACCCAGCTTTCCTGCCTAAGGTGGTCTCCCAATTTCACTGTAACTAAGGTATCTTTCTCCCCGTGTTCTTTCCCAAAACACACGGTTCAGAGGAGCAGAGGAGGTGGCACTTGCTGGACGTGAGATGAACCCTGGCCTACTACATGGAGTGGACAAAGCCGTTCCAGAAATCGACGCATCTCTTCATTGCAGCGGTGGAACGGATAAAAAGATCCCCTGTCTCCACCCAGTGCATCTCCTCCTGGATCACATCATGCATCAAGCTTGCTACAAGCTGCCGAAGGTGCCGCTCCAGGGGACCATTACAGCACATTCCACCAGAGCCCAAGCCTCATCTACAGCCTTCCTGGATAGAGTGCCCATGCAGGACATCTGTAAAGCTGCCACCTGGTCATTAGTGCATACCTTCATGACCCACTACACCATTATCCAGCAGGTGAGAGAGGACACTGGATTTGGCAGAGCCATATTGAGGGCAGCTCAACGGGAACTCCAGCCCACCACCAAGGTATGGCTTATTAATTACCTATAATAGAATGGACATGAGCAATCACTCAAAGAAGAAAACAGGGTTACTTACGAGTAACTGATGTTCTTCGAGATGTGTTGCTCATATCCATTCCACAACCTATCCCCCATCCCCGCTGCCAGAGTTGGCAGAAAGAATAGACTGAGGGGCCATAGGGCCAGCAGTGCCTAAAATACCGCGGCATGCACGCGGGACTCCAGGGGGCACAAGAGCCAGCCCTACGGGATCTGCTAAGGGGAAAAAAGTTCCGGGAACCATGCATGGTGGTGTGCGCTCACTTATAGTGGAATGGACATGAGCAACACATCTTGAAGGACATCAGTTACTGGTAAGTAACACTGTTTCTCCTGAGTGATATTCTTGGAACTGGATTTCTGATGCAGAGACACGTATATGTATTTCAAAACTAACTTTCCATGAATATTCTCCAATATTTGCTTAAAACTTGCAGTGTCTGTGAGCATCCCCACAGGTAAACACACTCATTTAAAGCACTTGCAGAGAGTGACTGTAATAGGGACACAAACACAGATGAAGAAAATAGGTTTAAAAATCTAAATGTCTGCTTGTAGAAAAAAACCTTGCAGTATTCACCAAGCTCTGATAATTACACAGTAACTCACACTAATGTTGCTGCATTATCTCCAGGGAATTGCTAGTTGTAATCTTTCCTAACATCTGGGTCAATGGAGAGCCTGTCTTCAAAACTCTAGGTACCCTTAAAACCCTGAAAAGTAGAACTAAAAAAGAGTTTCTCTTCTGGAAGCTATGAAATAGTATGAAAATGTCTGAGTTTTCACCTGTGTAATTATTATATAGATTGCATTATCACTTATTTGTATGCCATTGAATTAACAATAGTGGATTAACAGTGGATCTGTGATTGCTCATAAGAAAATATAAGGTACAGCGTAACACTATTTGTTTCAGACCACTCAATAATAGTATTACTTCAGACATTCACCTTCAGATTGAACAGTAATAGTAATCTTTGATCAATAAAAATAATGGCATTAAAAGCACTACCTGAAATTTGATTGTGCAATGTACCACATTATCATAATCACAAAGAAAGAGAATCCTGCAAACAGATGGCTGCTGATTACCTCAGATAAGTGGGAGAAAATGAAGCCTTGTAAGGGGAACTAACTTTGTAGAAAACCAAAATTCCTGTTTTATCTCTAAGACATTCCCTATTGTTGATATTGCTGTTTGTACAATAATCATAAATGTTACTACTAGCATATCTCTAACTCAGATAATTTCATAGTTGTTTATAAGCAGAATACATCATGGGATTGCTGTAGGATATAGGATTTATCCTTACTTATAAGACATACTTGCATACCTCCTACATGACATTCCTCCATGTGTGCTAAGTGTTTCCCTTTATTTATGAGGACATATGCCATAATCCTCAGCAATCCAGGGTGCATTCTTTCTATATACAATACAAGTTACATTGAAAAAAATATTGTTTTCCAGAATCTGATTTAACAGTGCTAGAGTCAATTAGGCTCAGCTCTTTCCAATGTGTCTAAATTGTGGTCACAACCTTCTCCAACCTGCTTTTGCACACTTGGATGATGCACCCAGATACATAATTACGCATTGTGCACAACAAATATTGCAAATGTAATTTAGTGCTGACATCTGATAATCTTGCCCTTAGAATTAAGGATGTCACTCCTTCTGCAGAGACATGTTCTTCATTCATGCCTTTCATGATGTGTTGCATATGCCTCATATTGCATCCTGTTGTACTTAACTTTCCAGAGTTTTTGAGATAGTGTAGTCTACACAGAATAAATGCCTATTGTTGCACAATTTTGGGAAAATGTCATGATTAAACAAAATGATAGTTTTGACAATGAATTTCCTAACTGTTTTGTCTTAAATACACAATTTAGTTATGTTTCCTGTAATGGATCTAATCAGCCAATCTCTTTAAACAAAGTAAAGATTTTCTAGTTTAAAAAAAAATCTTGTCCATTCCTTGAACAAAATATATTTTTTCAAATGTATGTCTCTGATTATTAAAACTGAATAAATTGATTCTAAAGTGTAGTAAGCTAATTTACTGTGGTCACAAAATCCATTTTTACAGAAAGGTCATCTGCCAGTATAAAAGCTCCATTTGTCCAAGTGTAAAAACAAAGACATGTGAGGTAGTGTAGATAGAAAATTGTAATCTCATTCTAACGAACCAGCAAAATCACAAGTGGGTTAACCCAAGTTAATCATGTTTGGCTCTTTGAAACAGGGCCCAGGCTTATATTTCTTCTTCCAGTTTCGATAATTACAAATGACTTCAAAAGAAGAAAGAGCCACAAAAAAGGAATATGTTTAAAAAATATTTATTGTTGCATACCCTTTTAGTAACATTCTCTATGTGTATACTACAGAGTATATTGCCCTACTGCAGACACAGCATATGCCAACAGAGGGAGGTTTTCTGCCAGTTTGGGAACACCACTATCCCAAACAGCATTAGCTATGCTGCCAGAAGCTCTCTTCTGTTGGTATAGCTGCATCTACACTGGGGTCTTTGTCAGCATAACTGTTGCTAGGGTGTGTAGTGGTTTTATATCCCTGACCAATATAGCTATGCCAGTATAAGTTTTAAATGTAGACCAAGCCATAATTTTTAATTTGGTAGTGTTAATACGATATTTACAAGTATGGTTTTTTTGGACATTAATCTCCTGAAAAAGAGAAATTTTGTGAAATGTTGACCCAAAATTGCTGCAATTTTCTTCCAATCAATAAACAGCACAACATGTATTAAGTTACTTTTGCAAGTGAATTTCCCAGATTTAAAGGGATACAATGTATTAATTTAGAATTGCAGCAAGCATGGCACAAGATGCTCCCTCCCCCACCTTGACCACTTACACAAGCGGCAACCACAATGTTGGTCCTTGTGCTTTTTTGTGTGGGGAGTATTAGCACTGTTGATGATGCTAGATGCACTACCATGTTATCCCTTCCCCAAAGACTTTGCATAATAAAGAATTCAATTGAAAACTGCTCAGTGTGGGTAGACCCTTGTGTTTGCTTAGAATCCCGTTGAAGTCAGTAGGGCGACTTTCAGGATCAAGCCCAAAGATGGGCTACAAAGGGTAGAGAAAAGGAGACAGTCTAAGGCCCGGTCTACACTTATCTTTTGGATTCGGCGGCAGTCGAAGGGAGATATGCAAGTGTCGTAAATCACTTGCGTATCTCCTGCTGACTTCACTGCGTCTGCTCCACGCGCCATCCACCCTGCACTGCATTCCCTTCGAAGCAGCACTACGCCGTTTACCGGAGTGGTTTTCCTATGTCTACACAGAATTTGCCGCTGTCAGTGTAGACCCAGCCTAATACATCATTTTTAGTTTTGCAATTACATAAACAAAATCTACTTTCCCTAATTCAGTCCAGTTGTCTGTTTCTTGTGGGCAGAATATTTTAGAAAGGAAAATTATTCCTAATTTATGTCAGCTGTGAATACTGAAGAAGTGAAAATCTTGAATTATATAAATTATATACATTCCAGATTACTAGATCGTCTCCATAACATCCCTGTGAAGGCCTTATATTTACTCTGCTGAGGCACAGTGAGATTACAATGCAAATCGGACATAGCGCAAAAGGAACCCAGGTGTCCTGACTCCCCATTCTTTTCTCTAGTCCGTTGGCCAGACAATTTCATGATACACTGAATATTAGTGGTGAGAAGAGATTACATGGGAATGAAATGTTGATTGAATTGGTATACATAATATTAATTAAATGAACTCAGAGAAACACAATTAATTTATTATTTTTACTCTTTTCACCTGATTCTCCTTCACTTACACCACTGCAAATTAGTAACTCCACTGAATCAATCCAATCAGTCAGAGTTATGCTGCTTGAGAGCCAGTGTAAATAAGAGGAGAATAAGACCCATTGTATCTGACAGCTTGGTGTTTAGATTTGGTTTTAAGACCTAGAGTTTGTGTGTGTTTGCAGGGAAATAATTGTTTGGGATAACTAGTTACGGAAGGGACTGTGCCATCCACAGTATGCTGCCCTGAGAGAGACTGAAGACCAACTCTCATCTTCCATGATTTTTTCACTAATCTAATTCCATTGTTGTAGTACAGTAGTTCTTGGTTTATACTGTGTGATAGCAGAATTGAACTCTGAAAAATATTGAGCAAAAGTCACTATTGTCATTCCGTACTAAATTTGTCACTTTCAAGTACTTCACCTGTTTCCATAATTTATGATGCTCTGGGGTGGAGTGGGCAGGATATTTTAACTAGAACGTGACACACGATCAAGTGATACCAACTGTTGTAAGTATTTTGGTTCTTAACTGGAACATCTCTTGCTGTTGGTTTTTTAACAGTTTGCTCAGTACAGGAGAAGAGGGCTATCGAAGTTAGCCCTTGGTGTTGATGGTTGTATCACTGTTTATTTTCCAGATTGGCATTGTACTACATTAATTTCTATTAGATGATACCTAAGGATAGATATGCCAACATGAGTAACAGTTTGCTATAGCATACTGCTTTTTGCTTTTTGCTTTAAGACTAAGCTTGATAAGTATATGGAGGGGATGTTATGAT
>ML675612.1:32196098-32454833 GCA_007922155.1 Mesoclemmys tuberculata | reverse complement strand
CTATGAGTCTATATCCAGCAAACTGATTTATTCATGTCTGAGTGAAGGCTGAAAAGGTACACACATGAAATGTTGAATTTTTGCAGATACTTTCACCTCCTTGTTTTATATTTTGCTTTTTTTTTGTTTTGAATTACAGTGGTCCAGCACAACGTTACTTTTCCAGCATAGCCTTCTCAGTTACAGGGCTCTAGGATATGTTATGTGTGTATATTTTTGGCATGGCATTGGACTGTCAAACAGATCTCTTTTGTTACAACATACTAATATATATGCTTCAGGCTATTTAATTCTTCTTACCTATAACACTGCTCTTGGGCCAAATTCTACTTTCCTTACCTATTGAAGTCAATGGGGTTGCTTGTGTGAGGAGAAGATAAGGAGGATTTGGCCATTGGTCTATTTTTCATAGTCATCTAATGGATATGGAGGAATAGTAAGATGCTACATAATAGTTCCATAATATCACTATTCCCCCCCACCACCACCTCCCTCCAAGCTTGGCAGTCTGTGACTTATTTGCAGCAGATGCATGGTTTCTGAATGGCACCTCAGGGTATTGGATAAAGGCTTGTTGTGGCATATTCTGTTGTCACAAATATGTCTGGATACAGCTACTGAAAAATGTTGACTTATTGGGGCTCATGTCTCCATGGAATGCAAATTGTCTTTGAAGCTACCCTTTATGCAACTGCTATGTGCTTAAGATTTCTCCTCCTTTTCTTCTCCATGTTGGGGTTCTAAAGTAGTTCTCTTCTTTTTCCAATAGCATCTTCCCTTATCGGAAATTCATAATTGAATGTCTGGAATATATTATTTGGAACCAGGGACTGGATTATCTTTAATTTTGTTATATATGCCTCTTCTTTTTTTGGTCTTCACACTGCATGAACTGTTATAAGAATAGAAAAAGGTACCGGGGTAAACTGGTGGTATGCCTGTCTTTTTCTGATTAGTAGGCAAAAATATTCATTCAGAGGTGTTCTTGTGGTGGGACAGCATCTAGTAACAATGACCAGAGGAGCAGCAGTAGTGCTATGTATATGCTCTGGTAACTTACATTGGGTTGATAACCCAAAATAACCTGCAGCATTTGAGAGTCAGGGACTGATAGAAATTGTTGTGACAATTTTTTCCTCTTTTTTTAAAATAATTGTTTGTTCCAGAACTAGAATAAAACTCTTTCTTTTCTTTACTCCCTCTCTGGTCTCTGAGTAAATATAAAGAAAAATAACAACCCCCTCTAGAAAAGAAAACATTTAAAGTGCAATTTTATTTTTGCTTCAACTTAAAAAAATCCAGTCTTTCTTCTTGATTGTATTTCTCAGTTAAATTATGCACAAAATAATTTTCATGAAAGCAGTTGTTTTACTGTTTCCAGAAAATGAGTCCTTTAAAGTTTCTCTTCCTCCTATTTTTTGTTTGTAAATAAAGCTTATTATATATTAATATGTTAAAAGTACAGCAAAAGTGCATGTACATAAAAGTACATGTTGCAGCACAATCCATGCTTGCCCTTTGCGGCAAAAAATAAGCCCCCTTAAAAATAAATAAAATAATCCCGTTAAAAATACACTTCACAAATAAAATGAAATGATGATATCCTAATATTATGATAGAATGAAATTTTTGCCTGTTAGGCTCATTCCTCATTTTTTTACTCCCATTAGATGTTGATGGCACTCAGTAATTTGTTGCATATACTCAAAGCATAATTATGAGGACATTCCCAACACTACCACAACGTACACTCACAGAGATTACAGATTTATTGGGCTAAATAACAGTGGCTTTTTAGGGGTCACATTGGGGTGGGGGAAAAGATTATGGTACTCTTCCAAGCTACACCTATAAAATAAGATCCACACATGATTTACCAAATTGAGATGTTGCTCACTGTTGATTATGCAGACGTTCAAAATATGATTGAACATCCTGGTCTGAGCTCCATTGGGTTGCTTGAGTTTGGGTGCCCTCACTGGGGCTTCAGTATGACCCTGAGCTTCACTATGGTCTCTGGGCTTGGTTCCTGCTTCTTGAGTAAAAATAAATCTCGCAAGCACCCAGCAATGAGACCTCCCTCACAATATCACTTAAAATAAATTGTGTAGATCTATGGTTTCCTCCCACCCCTCACCCATTTTGATTTGAGGAATTCTTGTTGCATGGTAAGCTGTGTGCAAGCAAATAATACACATTTTATTATGGTTAAATGCAAATGTATGCATCAAACAAAGAATGTAGGCTGTACTTACAGAATGGGGGACTCTATCATAGGAAGCAGTGACTATGAAAAAGATTTGGGAGTCCTGGTGCTTAACCAGCTGAATGTGATGCTGTGGCCAAAAAAGGCTAGTGAGATCTTGCAATGTTTAATCAGGGGAATCTCAACTAAGAGTTGACAGGTTTATTTTATCACTGTATTTGGCATTGTTTTGACCACTACTGAATTATTGTGTCTAGTTCTGGTGCTCACAATTTAAGAAGCATGATGATCATTTGGAGTCATTTCAAAGAAGAGCCATGAGAATGATTAAAGGATTTGAAAACATGCCTTATACTGATAGACTAAAAGAGCTCAATTTACTCAGCATAACAAAGAGACAGTTAAGGGGTGACTTGATCAGTTTTGTAAGTACATACATGGGGAACAAATATTTGATAATGGGCTCTTCAATCTAGTAGTCAGCAGAATCATAGAAACGTAGGAGTGGAAGAGATCTCAAGAAGTCATCAAGTCCAGATCCCCTACACTGAGGCACAACCAAGTAAACCTAGACAATGCCCGACGGTTGTTCATCCAGCCTGTTATTAAAACCTCCAATGATGGAGACTTCACATTCTCCCTTCAAAGCATATTCCATAATTTTACTCTTATATAGTTAGAATGGTTTTCCTAATAAATGGAGAATAATGGAGAACAATTGATCAAAGTCCTCTTTATAGAAATCCTTAACATACTGGAAGACTTACCAGGTCCCCTCTCAGTTTTTTTTTTCTAAAGACTAAACATACCCAGTTTTTTTAATCTTTCTTTATAGGTTAGATTGTCACACCTTTTATTATTTTTGTTGCTCTTCTCTGGACTTTCTCCAGTCTATCCACATCTTTTCTAAAGTGTTTTGCCCAGAATCGGACACAGTACTCCAGGTGAGGCCTCACCAATGCCAAACGGAGCAGGACAATTACCTCCCATATCTCGTATACAACAAATATATTCCTGTTAATCCAGAATTATATTAACCTTTTTTACAACTGCATCACACTCTTCACTCATTCAATTTGTGATCCACTATAACCCCCAGATCCTTTCCAGCAGTAGTATCAAGTAGCCAGTTATTCCCCCATTTTGTAGTTGTGCATTGGATTTTTCCTTCCTAAATGAAGTACTTTGCACTTATCTTTACTGAATTTCATCTTGCTGAATTCAGACCAATTCTCCAATTTGTTGAGGTCATTTTGAATTCTAATCCTGCCCTCCAAATTGTTTACAATCCATCCCAGCTTGGTGTCAACTGCAAATTTATAAGCATACTCTCCCTTCCAATATCCAAGTCATTAATGAAAATATGGAATTGTACCAGACCCAGGATTGACTCCTGCAGGACCCCACTTTGATAGTGAACCATTGATAACCACTATTTGAATATGGTCTTTCAACCAATTATGCACCCACTTTTTGGTAATTTCATCTAGATCTAGATCACATCTAGTTTGCTTATGAGAACTTAATCTGGGACTGTGTTAAAAGCCTTATTAAAATCACAATATATCACATCTATTGATCTCCCACCCTCCTCCACAACACCAGTCACCGTGCCAAAGAAGGAAATACAATTGAATGGCTGGAAATTGAAGCTAGACAAAGCCATACTAGAAATAAGGGACACATTTTTAACAGTGTATGTGATTAATCAGTCGAACAATTTAGAAAAGATTGTGTTAGTTTTTCTGTTACTGGGAATTTTTAAATAAAGATTTTACACTTTTCTAAAGGATATGCTCTAGGAATTATTCGGGGGAAGAAGTTCTATGACCCTTGTTATACAGCAGGTCAGGCTAGATGCTCACAATGGTCCCTTCTGGCATTGGAACCTATAAATCTATGAATTTTTAATGTTTAAATTAAAAATCCCTAGATATCTAAATTAATCCCTTACTGATGTCAATGGGGTATTTTACACCTCCCAGAGCTGCTATTTCAGGCTACCTACTAATTCACTTAGACATTTCTGCATTGATTACACTTGATTCACATTTCTGAGGCTTTCTTCTCAGTCATAACAGCTAAAAACTTGCTTTTTTACTGAAGGCTGTGGTACTAGAGAACAAGATTGTAATAGCAACAGAGATGTGCTACTGCAGTGAATGGGTGCATTCTAGCTGTTTCTGAGGCCTGCTTTATTTTCTCCCATCTCAAATTTTGTCTGGCTGTGGAGGAGGGGCATTGTGCAGAAGCGCATAGCACTGCTACTATCAGCTACTTAGCTGTTGAGTGTAATAACCAGGAGGCGGTTATAACTGCTGGTTATCATGGGCTGGTGGGCAAGCAGCCGTGGCTCCTGGCCCCTTGTGTGCTGGCTCTGAGGGTCTGCAGAGCAGAAAGAGCCTGACTGGGATGTGAAAGAACTGCCCTGGCTGTGGCAACATCTTCTAGCCCTTTCCTTAACAGGACAGGCAAAAAAGAGTCATGGCTATTGGAGATGAAAGATGGAAGGATTTTGAAGACAGTAAAGGCTGGGGCAAGAGGCACTGTGAGGAAGAGAAAATGAGAGGTTTGGGGAGATGACAGGGAGAGAATGAGGTGAGTTTGGAGAAGAGATGAGAGATGGGGGTAAGTGGGAGTTTCGAGAAGAGAGACTGCGGTTTGTGTGGAGGAGCGCCTTGTGAGACCAATTGAAAGGGGTGGCTTGTGAGAGAGGAAGAAAACACTGTAGAAAATAGCTGAGTCTGAGAAGACATCACAGGTCTTGGTGGTGAAAGGAGACTTCAACTACCCAGACTTTGGTTGGGAACGTTATACAGCAGTGCACAGATTGTCCAACAAGTTCTTGGAATGCACTGGAAACCACTTTCTATCACAGAAGTTGCAAGATTGGCTCTTGTAGATTTGATTCTGACAAATTGGGAGGAGCTGGTTGAGAATGTAAGGTGGAAGGCGGCTTGGGTTAAGGTGATCCTGAAATGATAGAGTTCATGATTCTAGGGAATGTTAGGAGAGAAAACATTCTTTTTTGGCAGAATAAAGGCAATGGACTTCAAGAAGGCAGACTTTAGAAAACTCAGATTGATAGACTTACTTCTTATGGGATGTTATCTAAGGGAAAAAAGAATTGAAGGGAGTTGCCTTTTTTTTCAAGAGACATTATTAAGTGCACAAGAACAAACTATTCCAATGGAAAGATATGAAGTATGGTAAGAGACCACCCTAGCTTAACCAGGAGATATTCAGCAACTAGAAACTCAAAAAAGAGTCATAGAAAAAGTGAAAACTAGGTCAGTTTATGAATGATGAATATTAAAAAACCTCAGACATACAGGAATAAAATTAGAAAGGCCAAGGCACAAAATGAGACTAAACTAGCTAGGGATATAAAAGTAAGATGAAAACATTTTGCATTAGAAGCAAGAGGAAGACCAAGGACAGGGAAGCCCCATTACTTAATGAGGAGGGAAAGACAACAACAGAAAATGCATCAATAATCGAAGTGTTAAAGTTTTGTTTCAGTTTTCACCAAAGAAGTTAGTAGTTGTCAGATGACTAACAGTGTAACATCAATGTAAATAAGGCTAAAATAGGGAAAAGAACAAATTAAGAATTACTTGGATAAGTTAGACGTCTTCAAGTCAGTAGGACCTAACGATATACATCCTAGAAATAGTTAGGGTATGTCCCCGCTGCAATAAAACACCTGCTACTTGCCTGTGTCAACTGATGGGCTGCAGGCTGTAAAATTACAGTGTAGATGTTTGGGGTGGTGTTGGAGAGTGGGCTCTAGGATCCTTCCCCCACACAAAGCCTGGATTCAGCCTAAACTCTAATGTCTACACTGCAATGGTATGGCCTCACAGCCTGAATGCCACATGCCCATGTCTGCTGACATGAGCCAGCCCCAGGTGTATTATTGCAGTGTAGAGATATCCTTAAGGAACTTTCTGAAGCGATCTCTGTGTCATTAGCGATTATCTTTGAGAATTTCTGGAGGATGGAAGAGAGCCTAGAAGACTGGGAAAGGGCAAACATAGTACCTATCTATTAAAATGGGATTAAGGACCACCCAAGGAATTGTAGATCAGTCAGTTTAACCTTGGTACCCAGAAAGATAATGGAGCAAATAATCGAACAATCAATTTGTAAGCACATAAAAGATAATAAGGGGATAATTAACAGTCAACATGGATTTGTCAAGAATAAATCACGTCAAACCAACCTAATACCCTTCTGTGACAGGGTAACAAGCCTTGTGGATAGGGGAAGCAGTAGATGTGATATATTGCAACTTTAGTAAGGCTTGTGATATTGTCTCAGATGATCTTTTCATAAACAAACTGGGGAAATATAGCCTTAACAAACCTACCATAATATGGGCACACAACTTGCTGGAAAACCTTACTCAGAGAAGTTATTGATGGTTCACAATCAAGCTGGAAGAGTATATTGAGTAGGATTCCACAGGAAACTGCCCTGGATCCAGTTTTATTCAGTTTTCATAAATGATTTAGATAATGGCATAGAGTTTATAAAGTTTGCCGATGATACCAAGATGGGCAGGGTTGCAACTGCTTTGGAAAGCAGGATTGGAATTCAAAATTATCTTGACAAAGTGGAGAAATGGTCTAAAATAAATAGGATGAAATTCAATGACACATGCAAAGTACTCCACTTACGAAGGAATAATCAATTGCACAAGAAGAAAATGGGAGATGACTGCCTATGAAGGAGTACTGTGGAAAAGAATATGGGGTTATAGTGGATTGCTAACTAAATATGAGTCAAGAATGAAATACTGTTGCAAAAAAATGACCATCATTCTGGAATGTATTAGCAAGAATGTTGTAACCAAGACAAGGGAAATAATTCTTCCACTCTGCTCAGCTCTGATTAGGCCTCAACTGGAGAACTGTGTTCAGTTCTGGACACCACATATTGGTAAAGATGAGAACAAATTGGAGCAAATACAGAGGAGAGCAACAACAAAGCTTAAAGGTCTAAAAAAACACGACCTACAAGGAAAGATTGAAAAACTGTTTAGTCTGGAAAAGAGAAGACTGGAGGGGACATAATAGACTTCAAGTACGTAAAAGGTTTTTATAGAGGGGGGTGATAAATTGTTTTCCTTAACTACTGAGGACAGGGTAAGAAGTAATGGGCTTAAATTGCAGTAAAGGAGATTTAGGTTAGACCATTGGTTCTCAGACAGGGGATCACAACCTCTCAGGGGTTGCAACATGGTTATGTAGGTGTCCCGATTTGTGAGCCTCGTCCCTGGCCAGACATAGGGGTCTGAGCCTCCCTGATTGGAAGGATATTGGGGGAGGAGACAGGTGGTGATACACAGATACTGCTCACCTCCCCCAACATTCCTCTGTGCCCCCATAGGGAACTGTGGGGGCAAGGAGCAGAAGCAACACCAAGCCTCCCTGCATCCAAGTCACTTTCCCCACTTGGGGAATGCTGTGAGGTGAGCATCAGAACCTGCTGCTCTCTGCCCTCCCCTTACACAGCCCTGGGGAAAGTGACCTGGATGCAGGGAGCCCTGACTTTGCTCCTTGCTCCCACCCCCGCCCAGAGCTCCTGAGGGGTGCATGGAGGAACAGCTTTTGAGGTGAGAGAAAGCAGCAATACCAGCCACCTGTGCTCCGTGCATGCAGGTCTGTTTTCCTAGGTGGGCACCGGCAGGGTTGGGGTAAAGAGGACACAGTGCAGGGGTTAGGGGTGAAGCAGGAGTGGGAGCCCAGAGGGGTTGGGGCAGGCACCCACAGGGGCAAGGAGGTCACACTCTCAGGCTTTCTATGTGAAAGGGTCACCAGTACAAAATGTTTGAGAACCACGGGGTTAGACGTTAGGAACAGCTTCCAACTGTAAGGATATTTAAGCATTGGAACAAATTATCTAGGGAGGTTATGGAATCTCTTTCATTGGCGATTTAAGAATAGGTTAGACAAATAGGGATGGTGTAAATACTTCTTAGTCCTGTCACAGCCCAGGGGACTTGACTAGATGACCTATCAAGGTCCCTTCCAGTCTTACATTTCTATAATTCTATGGAGAGGACTGTAGGGGAAGGAGGGGAAACTGGCAGATTTTGTGGGAGATTGTAAACTCAGTACCCTGTTTGAATTAGGGATGTAAAATATCATTTAACAAAACAACCATTTAAACGATTAAAATTATATCAGTTAAACGTTTAACTGATCTATTTTACATCCCTAAGAGGTTGTGGGGGATGCCTGGTGGCTGAATGGGAGGCATCTCTCTGTGCCTTGGCCCTTCCGATCGCACCTCCATGCCCTGCCCAACCCCTGAACCCATGCACTCCCTGCCACACACTTGGCCCTGCCCCAGGACCAGGGACACCCCCCAGGACCAGGGACACCCCCAATCCCCTAGACCCTTCACCCAGATGCACCACCCAGCTCACTGCTGCTTAAACTGGTGCTGGGGCCAAACCACTAAGCTGCCAGGGCTCTCCCCTGTGCATGCGTGAGCACATGTCCCAGCCCTTACCTACCCATCATCTCTCCCTGCAACACCCCACCCCTTCTGAGCCCCCCACCACATGCATAGCTGCCCCCATGTAGCAAATGGTTAATGCAATTTGTAAACAGTAAGACTATACTTACCAGTTAACTGTTTAACCATTTGATATTTTACATCCCTAGTTTGAATATTGTTGCAACATAAGACAAGAACTGGTCGCAAATTGCACCATAGGAAGAGGAGCAAGGGGAAGCCAAGCAAGTTCAAGGGGAATGGGCATGTCTTTTTTTTTTTTTTTTAAGTGAAATAGGAAAAGAGCAACTTATGTTGGAACTAATGTATGGCATTACAAGTTTCTAAGTCAAATTGAAAGAAAATGATATTGAATGCTTATAGGGCAATGTCCTAACAAATAAAGCACAAGCTGGGGTATTAAATGTTGTCACTACAGACCACCAAATCACACTAGGGAACAGGATGACCAGCTCCTTATGCACTTATCCGAAATGTGTAGGAAAAAAAGATGCATGATTGTGATCATGGGGGACTTCAATTTGACTGATATATGCTGCAGGTCTACTGGTACCAGTACTAAAATTTCTAAATATGATTGATTAAATTTCCAAAATCAATACATTGTTGCATGCAATAAAGGGGAATTCTGTATTAGACCTTTTCTTGACAGATAAAAAGGAACTGATCACAGAACTAAAAATTAAGGGTAGTTTAGGTACAAGTGAGCCTGACGTGATCACATTTATAATATGCAAACAGAATAATGTCCAGCCCAGTAATACATGCACTTTGCTCTTTAAAAGGGCCAATTTAACAAAGCTGAAAATAATTATGAGCCAGATTTGCTGGCAGGAAGAATATAATGAGAAAAATATGAATGATAATTGTGAATTGTTTAAGAACACTTTACTAGATACCTGAAGTCCCACAATTGAGGAAGAAGGCTGTATTGCTTAAAAAACCAACTTGTTTAGAAGGGAAGTGAAGGAAGCTATAAAATATAATACATAAATGGAAGAAAGGGGAAGTTGATACTAATGAATATAAATAAGAAGCTTGTAGAAAATTGATAAGGGAAGCAAAGGGGCACAAGATGAAATCTAAAGTCAGCAGAATTAAGGACAATAAGGAGTTTTTAAAGTATATTGGGGTAAAAAAATAATTCTAACAATGGTATTGGTCCATTACTAGATGGAAATAGCAGAATTATCAACAATAATGCAGAAGAGTCGGGAATATTCAATTAAATGTATCTGTTCTATATTTGGGAAAAAGCATGTAATGTAGTCATATCATATGATAACACTTTTTTCCATTCCACTGATATCTCAGGAGGATGTTAAATAGCAATCACTAAACCTAGACACTTTAGGTCTGAATAACCTGCATTTGATAGTTTTAAAAGAGGTGGCTGAATAGCTTGCTGGACTGTTAATGTTGATTTGAAATAGTTATTTGAACACTGGCAAAGTTCCTGAAGACTGGAAAAAAGCTAATGTTGTTCCAATATTTAAAAAAGAATGACCCAGGTAATTATTGGCCTATCAGTGTAATATCAATCCCAGGTAAGATACTGGATTGTCTGATATGTGTTTCAATTAATAAAGAATTAAAGGGTGGTAATACAATTAATGTCAAGCAACATGAGTTTATGGAAAAGAGGTCCTCCTGTCAAACTAACTTGATATCTTTTTTCATGATATTACAAGTTTGTTTGATAAAGGTAGTAGTGCTTGGACTTCTGTAAGGCATTTGTCTTGGAACTGCGTGACATTTTGATAAAAATTGATTAAAAGATATAAAATTAATATGTCACACATTAAATGGATTAAAAGATGGTTAACAGATAAGGTGTGATTCTAATAGGGTCCCACAGGGATTGGTTCTTGACCCTATACTATTTCACATTTTTATTAATGACCTGAAAGAAAACATGAAATCATCACTGATAAATGTTGAAGGTGACACAAAAATTGGGGAGTGGTAAATCAAGAAGAGGACAGGTCATGGATACAGAACAATCTGGATCATTTGGTAATCTGGGCACAAGCAAACAATATGCATTTCAATATGGCTAAATGTAAATATATACCTCTACTAACAAAGAACATAGGCCATAATGACAGAATGGAAGACTCTGTCCTTGTAAGCAGTGACTTTGTAAGAGATTCAGGAGTTGTGGTGGATAATCAGCTGAATATGAGCTCCCAGTGGAATGTGGTGGCCAAAGGGGCTAATTCAGTACTTGGATGCATAATGAGGGAAATCTCAAGTAGGAATAGAGAGGTTATTTTACCTCTATTTGGCACTGGTGTGACTGCTGCTGGAATACTGTGTCCACTTCTCACGTGCACAATTCAAGAAGGATCTTGATACATTGGAGAGGGTTCAGAGACTAGCTGTGAGAGTGATTAAAGTATTAGAAAACATGCCTTATAGTGAGAGACTCAAGAAGCTCAGTCAATTTAGCTTAACAAAGAGAAGGTTAAGGGGTGACTTGATTACAGTCTATAAGTGCCTACATGGGGAACAAATGTTTAACAACGGGCTCTTCAATCTAGCAGAGAAAGGTATAACGTGATCGTGGAAGTAGAAGGTAGACAAATTTAGATTGGAAATAAGGAGTAAATTTTTAACAGTGAATAATTAACTATTAGAACAATTTACCAAGGATCGTGGTGGATTTTTCATCCCTGACAATTTTTAAATCAAGATATTCTCTAGGAATTATTTTGGGTAAATTCTGTGGCCTGTTATATAGGAGGTCAGAGTAGCTGATCACAATGGTCCCTTCTGGGCTTGGAATCAATGAATCTATGAGTTGTGGTGAAGAGGATAATTGTGTGACATTGCAGGGGAATGTCTTTGCACACGTCACACTCATACTTTTGGGGTAAAATTACTTCACTTATCGGGACCTTTGTGCCACAATGGAAGATGCCTTTGATATCACCATGAAGAGGGAGTCAACCAAGCAAATACCACTAAGTTTTCAGGCTCAAGATCTGATGTGTTTGATTTCCATCAGCTCAAAAGTTTCCTATAGCTTTAGCATGTACAAAAACCTCATATGGAATTAGTTTGAACTGTAGCTCTTTCCTAAAAAAGGCATCCGCTCTGGTTTACAATGAATGTTTTTGTGTTAACAGAATTCTGAGTTGTTTCCCTTGTTGAAAAAGAAATCCTCGAATTGAAAAACTATGACTAATGCATGATTTCCCTCACAGAACTAGTTTAATATAGAGAGTATTTTTTCAACATTGGAACGTAAAAGATTTGGCACCAAAGTTCTGCTAATAATTTGGATTCAATGAAACAGATTTAGTCTCTTCATTCTTTTTTTCTTGAATACATTTTTGGCTAATATATTTATTTTTACGGCCCTGATTTCTGTTTTAATTGAATTACTGGGTATGAAAATGATTAGTGGAAGTTGTGTGGTTGGCAGATCTGTTTTGTTAATGTGGTTTTATTTAATACCTCTTGTTCTATCCAAAACACATAGACATTCTTAAAAGAACATGATAGTGCGTAGTTTACAAACCACACACAGTAACAAAGTGAATGTGTAATGGGACTAGAATGGACAGTAAATCAGTGAATAACATGGGCGTTAAAGAAGGAAAAATTGGTTGAAATGATAGCAAAATTATAAGAACAGTGCAGTAACACATACCATCAATCATGTTTAGCCTGTGTTGAAATTAAATGGACTGTGGTATGAAGGAGGTCAGTCTAGATGATGGCGTAGAAAGGTTTCTTCTGCTCTCAAAAATCTGTTTTTTCATGGCCACTTTATATCCATTTGTGCTTGTGCTAATATTGTCCTTTAACTTATATAGCTCTTCTTCCTCCCTGGTATTTGCCCCTTTAATATATTTGTAGAGAACAATCATCTACCCTCTCAGCCTTCCTTGCTAGACTAAACAAGCCAAGTTCTTTCACTTTCTTCTCTAGTAGCTCTCCTCTGCACCTATATCAGTTTAAATGAATCTTTCTGGAACATGAGTGACCGGAATTGTACACAGTATTCCAGATGAGGTCTTACATTAATGACATTAATACTTTTCTATCTGTATCGGAATGCCTTGCTTAATCCATCCTAGGATCATGTTTGCTTTTTTCAAAGTTGCATTGGTGGCTAATACTCATTCTGTGATTGACCAACACATCCAGATCTCTCTCCTCCTTTGCCATTTCCAACTAATGAGCCCCCATCTTGTAACAGAATTTCTTAGTATTAGACTAAGTGCAGGACCTGGAACTTGTCCTATTGAATTTCAGCCTATTTCTGTTATTCCAGGCTTCAAGGTCATTCTTTCTGTATCCTATTCCAGTCCTTCCCTGTATTGACGATGCCTCCCAACTTTGTAACATCAGCAAATTTAATTAGCGACTCCTACTTTTTGTGCCAAGGTAATTAATAAAAATATTGAATAAGATTGGCCCCAAGACCAAAGTGAAAGGTGCTGGATTAATAGCATTATAAACCAAAGCCATCAGTTGTTCGTTTTCCCTGGATTGGCCCACCAATTTGTTTGCCATGCTCTGGAGGGTCCACCTCCAGGAATCTGAGAGTAATTCAGTCTTCCCTTGGCCCTTTAATGAGGCTGGGTCTACACTGACAGCGGCAAATTTGCTGCCATCACATCGATTGCTCTGGATCGACTGAGCGGTCTGTATAGACGCACTCAGTCAATCCAGGAAGCAACGCAGGAAAACCACCTCGGTAACTGGCGTAGCGCTGCGTCGCAGGGAACGCTATTCCCTTCGACACAGCACAGTATGGATGCCATGCGGAGGAGACGCTGCAAAGTTGATGAGAGATACGCAAGTGATTTATATCACTTGCGTATCTCCCATCGACTGTCACCGAATCGCAAAGGTAAGTATAGACCGGGTCTGAGACTGCCAATTGTGATGGCCATTTTTGCAATAAGGACATTTGTCCACTAGGAATTGGATTTTGATCCCTAACTCATCTTAAACCAAGATAGCAACAATCTCAAAACATAAACCATTATTCAAAACAGTGACATATGGGGCGGGGGATGAAAGACTCCATATCCCAGGTAAATCTCAAGTTCTTTGTGTAAGCAAACAAAACCATGTGCCTTTGAAGAAAAACCTTTAAGATATTGCAAACAAGTAACATTTGTCTGATGAGATATTGTTTGATCTGAGGCATTATTGACTTAAAAACTGATCAATGTCCCTTAGGGATTAGGGAGAAATTTCCTCCCATATCTTTTCCTTTGCTTCCTTCCATTACACCCTCAAGGGTTCCATATCAGCACACCGCATGGGCAGTCATAGGTAGCTATTGCTCCTTCTGGTTTGATTCTGTGTCTATTAATTTATTAGCAAGAGGACAGGGTCACATGAGAGAAATGCAGAAGTATCCCAGCTCCCAAGAGACCATGCAGGCTGCTTCCATAACACTTCCAGACTCAAGAAAGAAAGGATCAAGATATAGAAATAATCCCAGATTCTCTCTGTGGCAGCGCATTGTTCACACAATGCCTTCAGCTGTCCTGAATGTGCCTATTAAGTGGATTTTATGTCCATTTCATGAACTGGTTTGTTGTACTATGAAAAGGGAAAAAAGGCTATTTTCTAATGATAGGTAATAATTTATAAAACTGCAGGTGACGGGCTTTATTCCATGTGTAACCTCTCCATGCACGCCTTTTAATCAAGGACACTGAGAGGAGAGGCTTCAGCAGTCAGCCTGAAAGGTCACACTGGAAGGAACTGAAGAAAGGACAATCTAGGTAAAAACATCTCTTTAAGACCTGGACATACTATCCCACTTTCCCACTTTTTTTTTTTTTACATGCACAGTGAATCTAAATTGGAAAATAACTGCCCAATGAGAGACAAAAATTTATCACTCAAAAGGTCAAGAATCAAAACTAAAGTTGACACAGTATCTTACCTTATACGTGCTGTGTACCTTATTTCCTGCTTTAAATTTAGTTTCTTAGATTTCATTTCATTTTTCTTTTTTTCCATTATAGCACCTTTTGAGAGGGGAAGAAGCTGTAAAGTTCAGATCAGGTGCTGTATTTGAACTTTTCCTAAATTTAGATATATTCACGTCCTGGGTTTTGGTTCAGTTCATTGCAATGATAAACACCAGTGTGAATTTTAGATCCAAATGGTGATCTGAATTACCTCAAAATTTGTCAGGGAGAATGTTCATGTAAAGGTCCCCTGGTGTGGGTGGGGCCAGCAGCCCTCCCTCGCCGTCAATTTCCAAGGGAGGCCACACCTTCCGGCGCCTGCATCCTGTGGGGAGTTCTATCGAAAAGGGGGGAAGTTTCTAGCTGTCAATAGGGTGAGCCACAGTTCACAGCCCCAGCCCTGAGGCAGGGCAGGCCAAGCAAACGGGAACAGCCTCTAGCCCTCAGCAGGGCGAGTAAACATTTCAGAGCCCTGGCCCTTAGGCAGGGTGGGACAGGCAGCTGAGAACAGCCTCTGGCCCTCAGCAGGCGATCACCCCTAGGTCGGGGTAGGAAAGGGGGAGGGGAAACGGAGGCCCACCTGACTCCAGTGTGTCCCAGCCCAGGGCCCTGGCAGTGACAGGTTGTCCCATCACTGGGACATCAGGGCTTCAGCTGAAACATGCTCGTTTACAGTCCTGACTTGGTTACAGGCCATAACGCAGCCGGACGGGTGTCTGGCTCCCCTGGGCTCCTTCCTTCTCCCCTTCCCTAGAGGACCTTGTCCCCGTGTCGCACCCTATTTCCTCAGGTTACTCTGCCCAGAATCCTTTGGCCTTGTCGTGCAATGGCAGGTCTGGGAACTCTTCAGAGTTGTCCAAGGAGGGCAGCTCCTCCAGGTCACAGGGGACTCCTCTGGCTCGCTCGTTTTAAAGTATGTTAATTCAGTTGTTGATTTTCAGAACTAGAATGGGGCAATGGTATAAGACTGAATTCTTTGCGAGCAGCGGCTGTCTTTGTTCTCTGCATGGATAGTGCCTTGCACAGTAGGACCATGGTCCTTTCTTGGGGTTCCTAGGCACTAACATACTACAGGTGGTAGATAATAATCAAATATGTTGGTATGCCATACTTCTTATTTTGATGATTGGGGAAAAAGGGAATCCAGTTAGTAGTAAAAATGTGGAGATATGCCCCTATTTCTTTTTGGGGGGCATATCTTTACTTTACTTGGTCATAGGCTGGGTCTACAAATTTGCCACCATCAGATTGATTGCTCTGGATAGACTGAGCGGTCTGTGTAGACCTGCTCGGTCAATCCAGCAATAGACGCAGGAAAGCCACCCCGGTAAGTAGCGTAGTGCTGTGTTGAAGGGAATGCTGTTCCCCTCTGCACAGCGCAGCGTGGACGGCGCGTGGAGCAGACGCAGCGAAGTCGACTGGAGGTACGCAAGTGATTTTATGTCACTTACGTATCTCCCGTCAACTGCCACCGAATCCGGAAGGTAAGTGTAGACCGGGCCTCGGAAATGATTTATGAAGTTCTGCCCATATTTTCTTCTTTGTTTCTCTGTCTGTGATTACAATATGGGGGTACAATCTCTCCTCCAAGCACAAGATTTACATTCCTACCTCAAGAGGTAAAATAATCCTTTCTATGTAGTAGCATCTTTTCTGAATTTAAAGCAAGCTCACCATTGACCTGCTGCAAAAAATCTAAATAAAAATATAACCCCTGCAAAAATTGCATTTTTCACTCCAAATCTATTCTTTTAAAATTCTTCAGCAGAGTTTTCATTATTTCTGACATTCTCCAGTAGTAGAAGACAAAGCTATCTCTGCTGTCCAAAAATTTTATTTACAGCTTTCATTGCATATACTGTTGTTTATTTCCAGTTTGTGGAACATATTCTAGTACAGTCTAAAAAAACTGATCTTGCTTCATCAGCCTCAAGTCCCTTTAGATTTTCATGTATCATGTGATTAATTATTAGTTTCTTGTAGACTTTTTACTCTTTTCAATTTTTTTAATTTCTTTTGCACAAAGAGCTAAAATAAAAATAGTGAACCAGGCAAAAATAATAAGAAAAAGTAACTGTACTTGGAATCGCCTTTTTCAGACATCTCTGCCTTACCAAAGGGTTATTACTTCAAAGATTTATAGGACTCATAAATGTGTGAAAGATAAAGATAAACCATTGAATAAGTCTGCTGAGATACCAAATTAGCACTTAAGATATGCATATCCAAGGTGTGTTAGTTGAATGTAGTTTTGTTTACTGACAACACATGTATTACTTGTCTAGTAGTATTTTATTATCTTTAATGTTTACTGGGAGATCACAAAGACTTGTAGCTTATAAAAGAATTTTTCAAGTATCAGTGCAGCAACTCAGAAATGCTTCCCTTAATCTTTTGGTAACCCAATGCCTAATGTATACATTAATGGAGCTTTGTGACAAATCACCTGTTAGATTTCATCTGACAGCTTGTCGTATAGTAATTATAAATAATTGTAATATACAACTATCATAATGCTTGCAACAAAAAATGGGGGAGGTAATTACAGAGTATCCTTTGTGCCCTCCCCCTTGCTCTGCTCCTAAAGTGACTCAGTGATCCTCTTTGATTGAGCTGGTTCCAACTGTTAATGGAACATCCTACTGTAATGAAGAGTTTCGTGGGGATGCCCATTTGTCACAGTTGCATGCCACAGTTTTAGGCACAAGAGCCAAGGGGAAAATAACACTGTACAGTATTAATCTCTAATATAAATACAGTGCTATTTAATGTTTGAACTGCATGAGATTGCAACCTGAAAGCATTAAGGACTGGTCCTGCATGTCCTACTCAGGCAAAAACTCTGGCAGAAGTCAGTGGGATTTTTGTCCTGAATAGGAAATGCAGAATCAGGCCCTAAACGGTGAAAACCAAGAGGAGAGCTGTCTGTCCCCCACACTCATATAAGGGGTCTCTGAAAGCAATGAAACTAATTGTGTGAGTTAGGTGAACAGGATTTAAACCCTTATTTTTTAACAATGGAAGTGTGTGTTTATATATGTGTATAGATAATTTAATGATATAAACAGAAGCAAGAGATTCTCCCCACACTAAAAAGTTTAACAACAGATTCATATCCACAGTACTTAGCTTAATTCGGTATCTCTGTACCTGGTAGCACAGCACTTTCAGTTTCTTCCGTATTTTTAGAGGAAACATTTCTAAGTTAATATATTTTTGAAATGTTCTTAGAATTCAGTATTGTGCTAGCATTACAGTTATGTACAGTATTATTGCAATCTTGGCAATGAACTGCACAAACCAACACTAGTAGAACATTGTACTTGAACTTCTTAATATATTTTGTAAAAGAATATTATTCTCACATTGTTTTAACTTGTGACATTTTGAGTTATGCTTCCTGAAATCTCTAACTTTTAGAGGGCAATAACGTAGCAGTGGTAAAGAAATAATAGGTTTAACATTACAGCAGAAATAGACGTGTGTTTATTTCTGCTATCATTATTGAAGAATTTAAGCTGTGATGATAACACAGCAAGTGCTGATTTGCCTTTGGGCAACAGTGGACACAGAATTTTCTATACTGTTTCATTCCACTCATATCAGCTTTATTGCACAAATCAGAAAACTTACAAAATGAAATTCACGAGGTACGCCTGGCTTTAGTGGTTTATATAGAAGGAAGCAGATTTATTTCTTATTCATACCACAATGCTGACAAGAAGAACACAGGGAGGAGCCATACCAAGCTGGTTATAATAACCCCAAACTGTGTGGAAAAAGTTAAATGTAGTCTCAAAACTCAGATCCAAATTGTGGTGGTGATGTTAGAATGCATAGGGGGCATGAGATTACTGACCAACTCTTGTGTATCATTCCGAGATCACAGCATGAAGAGTACTGAGACAAATGGGTGTCCTGCTGAAAACTGTCAGGACACTGGATCATTATATTAACACCTGGAATACCTATTTAGCTTTGTTATTTCAAAGCAAGCATAGTGTCTTCAGTTCCAGGGGGACTGGGTTTTGATGGGGTTTTAATTTTTGTTTACATTTCCTGGTCATATTTATTCTGAAGGAGATAAAATTTAAATATTGCCATCTAATCTAATCATATATATAAAATCTCCATTCAACTTTTGATTTTTTGTTTTTGTTTAGTTTTCAATGAAAATAGCCTCCATTTCATTTAACAGGATGAAAAATGGTCAGGCATGACCCATGCCATATTTTGACCGCTTGCCCTACTCATACTGCAGTTATTAAAGCCATTTGGCATTTTGGAAGATGCAATGCTCCTTTAAATATAAAACTAACCTTGGGATCATTTTGCGTAGTCCAAATGGATGTACGTCAAAAAGAGGAAAGGAATTTATAGGAGCTGGGGAGGAAGAAAGTATATCTTCCTTCTATCAGGAGTAACCTTAAAGCAGGCAGCGCTACATTTTCAGAGTAAAATCAAATGTTATAAAACAAAACTAAATATAACACAATCTCAATATAATAACTCAATGGGAGTTCTCATGAGCATAAATCAGGATCTATCTGAGATAATTACATGGCTTTCATCCCCCTAATATGTGAATACCTCACAGTCTTTAATGCATTTATCCTCACAACATCCCTGCAAGGTAAGGACGAACTTCCTCTCCGAATGACTGTGGTCTGGAGCAAGAAAAAAACCAGGGACTTTGAGCCAAATTTTACAGTGATTTACATTCAACTGTACTGATTGCTCTGTAGTTCCATGGGCTGTACATGAACAGGGAATTTGGCCCTGTGTCTTTACAAAGAAAATAAAGTGCCCTGTAAACCTCTGGAAGTATATGCCAATGATGGATAATTATTATACACCTTTAGGGACAAATTCTGCCTGAGTTACAGTACTTGCAACTCCATCGCTTTCGTTTGGATTGCGCAGGCTGTGAATAGGGACAAAAGTTAATCCTTTAATGTCCACTGTGTTGGGAGAGTTGTTGGGTAAGCGCACATATACACAGTCTGCGTGTGGGTCTGGAGCATGCGGAGGGAGGAGAGAGAGGGGGGCATATCTGAAGATGCCCATAATCTCCGAGTTCCGTGTTCCAGTGCGTGCATCCCTGGGACCCCCCCGCACCCACACTTCACACAGTTCTGCAAACGTGCGTGTGCGCGCGCGTGCCGGAGGAGGTCTTGTCTTGGCTGGTACAGCCGAGCTGGAGCCCTGCGAGTGACGTCAGCGCCGCCCCCTCCCCCCGCGTGCCTCTCTGGTTCCCTCGATGTCCTCAGTCGGTCCGTGGTGCGGGGATCCGCCGCCGGCTGCGGGGTTCTACGCGCTCACCCCCGCGCCGCCCCTGTCGGCCACGCAGCAGCAGAGGATTTAAAAACAAAGCGGGAGGGGGCGGCCCCTCCCCCCTTGGCTCCTCCACACGCGCGGCCCCCCGCGCCCCGCCTTTCTCCCGGGCAGCCCCAGCGGGGGCTCGCTTCCTGCGCGGGGCCGGCCCCTCCCGTCTGTTCGCGCCGCACTTTGTTCGGGGGCGGCCGGGCGGACCCAGCGCTGCAGAGCCGGCGGAGCCGGGCGGCCGGAGACAGCCGGCACGCCGGAGCGGGGGGCGGCGGCGGAGGAAGCGGAGCAGAAGCTCGGGAGCGGAGCGGCGGGCGCGGGAGGAGCCCGGGCGCTGGGCGGGGAGCGAGCCGCCCTGGATGCGGGATCTCCGGACTGCCTCCCGCGGACTCTCCCTCACGTCGCGGCCTTGGACGGCCAGAGCCGAGCGCCAGCGCCGGGCAGCCGCGACCCGCCGGCTCCGCTGGCGGCTGCTGCGTGGCGTGGATTAAACTGGCCGCCCCGCAGCCGAGCGGCAGCAGCTAGAGGCGGCGGAGACGGGGGGAGCCAGCATGGCCAGGTAATTCCCCGCCGCTGCCCCGCCTGTGCGCCGGCCGGACCCGGCTGCCCCTCGACACCGCCTGCCCCCGGCCCGCCCGCCCGCGATGCTCCCGGGCTGGAATGGCGGGGCGAGGCTGGGAAGATAGTTGTGCTGAGGGGGGGTTGGCGGGCGAGCACCATTGACATGTCCACAGAATTCCGCCCGCGAGCGCGTGTAGGGCAGGGCAGATATTCCTGCCCCGAAAGGAGCTGTTTGTGTGGAGGGGGGCGTTCTGGCTAAGGACCGGATTTGGTTGTCTTTGAACTAGTGGGGAGAAGGGGAACTAGAAGCAATCAAAGGGAAAGTGGCTGCCATTCAAGGTGTGGGAGGGATTGTTTGGGGACCTTTACACACTGGAATAAGATCAGTTCTCTCTTTTCCTCTATGTCAGTTGCATGTGATCGTGCATGGTGATACTTAGGGTTTTTTTTGTTTTTTGTTTCAAAGGTGTGTGTTATTTTTTTAACCGTTGTAAGGAAACCGAGCTAGCAGGGAGATTCAGCTTTGTGTAGGGTTATAAAGGAACTCTCACATTTGTCCAGAAAACTTGTTTTACCAGCTCCTTCTTAAAATTCATGTTTTGTTGTAAGCAGGCACTTTCTCCTCTTTTAATGTAGCCTGCCTTGACTTATAAATACAAGATCCATTTTCTTTAATTCACTTCCAAGTGCTACATTTTTTGGGGGGGAAGATATTTTTTCCTTAAAACTGTCACTCCCTTCCACGCCATCATCACTCTTCCTTTTCCAGACACCTCTCAATAAGCGAATTTCCCTTTCTCCTTGTTGTTTGAGGTTGTTGTGTGATGAGAATACATTTTTCTGCCTGGCCTTTCTACACTGTACCACCACATAGAAAGGTGTGTATTTCTTCTTACCTTTTCCCCATACATACTCACAATGTAAAATTGAAGCTTTTACATATATAATGAGGACCATTTTGTTCACCTAACCACAGAGCAGCGAAGGTTTTATATTTTTGTGTTCCTTCAGTATCTGCTGGAGAATGTGCGGCATTTCATATGAGACCTTGGATACTGATTCGCTTTGGAATTTGCTAGCTACAGGGGTTGAAGATGTTTATTTTCATGTTTTTCTTCTCTCAAGTATTTAAACTTAGTCTCAACTTTCTATGTGAATTCTATCTTGTGACCCAATTGCCTTCTCCCCACCTTCTGTACAAACACACAACTTCTGTAATATCAAGACTTTTACTTTGAATCTTGATGCAGAGATGAAGAGACACAGCTCTAAGTTATTTTGTGTTTCTTTGGTGTCTGATAAAAGGTTTAGAATATTTACTGCTTTCTATTCTTTATATAAATGTGGTTCAGAATATATTGTATTACATAATTTTTAGTGGTTTGGGAAAGAGCAAAGCTTTATTGTTCATTGTTATTGAACAGAGCAACTATGAACAAAATAAAATTCTCCCCTTCCCCCCCAAAATAATTATATGTACTTGCATGTAACTGTAGCTAGCAATTTTGTGACAGTTTCCTTAAATTCACTCTCATGAGATCAGCTATTATTGTATTTTTTGAAGTGTGAAATTGACAAGCCGGTCAGTTTCATAAATTCAGCTGTCAAATTTTGTCCAGTTAAAATAACTAAAAGCTGTAATGTGTCGGCATGGGATTTTCAAAGAACTAGGTGGTGTGACTTTTACACAGAAATGGAGAGGGATTTAATTTGAGACTTTTTACGGGAGTAGCTTTCCAATTTTAGTTGTCACTTGTGGTGGTACGCTGGAATATATTTAGGTTTCTCTCAACGCTGAAATGATGTATAGCTTTTGTATATCCACTTTAAGTACTGAGAGCTTTGGCTAAGTAGTAGACTTCTACTCTAAGAAGGCACTAAGAAATTCATTGTGGTTTGTGTGTTCTATGCCAAGCTGTCAGAAATGGTGTTTGAAAAGGAAAACTGCATCTCTGAGCGTCTAGATTTCAGGTTCTGTGTTTTAAAATCTGCTTTTCGTATTAGCAATCATATTACTTTTTAATGAATAATAAAAAGTGGTATAAATTAACCATTCTGTTGTGGCTGTTATATAACTCAATTATTAGTTGTGGTAATGCACTGAATGGTAAATGGTAAATACATACAGTATTTAATTTTCTGAGGGGCTTGTGAAAACAGCTCTGGAGTTGTATTTAGAAATGAATTATTTAGTATTTTAAATTTAATCAGCTTTCATTTTTAAGGTCACTCTTCATTTCTAAGCCGGAATAATACACAGAGACTAAAACTACACATGTAAAGTGTAGGGATCTCCCCTTCATCTAGTGCTGTGTGTGCTAAACCACTAGGGGCCTGTATAAACTGCTCTTATACAGCAAATGCCAGTGCATAGCATATGCACCAGAATGACATTTTTAACACAGATAGCCAGCATCAAAATGAAACAGTTCTATGATTCATTGCCAATAAATTAGACTAATGTTGTTTGGAAGATAAATGAAATTTGTATGTTGTCCTCCTTCTCTCCACCCTCTCCCCCAAATAATTATATCCAGAACCGTTGACTCCCCTGTCACTGAGGAAGGACGATATCTGAGAGGTGATAGCCTACACATCTTTTTCTCAATTTAAACTATGTGTTTCCTTCTTAGACTAATACTGGCACTGTTCACATAATGCAAATGAAGGGTTAAAAGATAAACTAAACAGGATTACTTTAAGGAAGGAATGGACGTAGATTGATGATGTATTTAAACTAGCTTTGTAAGTGCTGTGTAAGTTCACAAGCGGGGAGATTCCAAGGCTGTGGCAGGAGTATAGTCAGCACTTATGGGATCTGGACTGAAGATGCTCTATATGTTTTTGAGTGTCAGTTTCACAAATTTGAAATCGACCAACCATGGAATTCTTGATAGACATTAGGGAATAAGGTCAAGTATACTTACACTGTTCCTTTGTTGATTTTCAGTTTTTCAAACTGGCAAGGCAGACCATTTATAAAAGAGCACAGCTGAAACATTCGCATATTGAATTTCCTTCAAAATGAGCTTGATTTATCAAGCTTTTGGCCAATTCTATTTTTAAAAGGATTCTGAAGATAAATCAGGATACTGTAAGGTCACATAATGGAAGTGCAACTTCAAATACACTGTGTTTATTTTTTAATGGACTATCTTACTTAAGAAGAGCTGAATTATGTCACATCAGGAGGTTTGGGTGGTCATTTACCACAATAGGCTTTCTGCCTGGTTCTAAAATGTAATTATTACAAATACTTATTAACTTTTCATTTCCAGAAAGGGCTAAAATTGGCATCCTATATATGTATATAAATAATATAATGAAGACCACCTGAATTAGTCTCCTTAAATCATATATATCTTTTCAAGGCTAGGAGTTTTAGGTAGTACTGATAAACCAAGTGTTTGTCTTCTGAAATGCACAAGACATAATTTGAATATATTTACATTCAAAATACAAACAGGACTAATTATGTGTAAATAGTCCATATAAGTGCTTGAGCCAACAAGTTCTACTCTTGCATCATATCATGTTAAGATTTGTACTGAATTTTTTTTAAAGAATGGAGAAAAAAGTATGAATATTGATTTTTTTTGTCAGTTAAATACCAATGGGCCATATCATGCCATCAGTTTTTAAGCAGAATTCCTCATTGCGACTTTTGTTGAAAAACTGATGGCATACTATGTATGGTCCATACATTTTATTAAAACTCTTAATTTCATATTCACTATGGATTGTTTATTTGTTTAATACTTTTGGTACTTGATTTGTTTGGAAAAGGCTTAAAAGAAAGCTACTTATGAATGCACAATGGCAACTAGCAGCCTGTAGCAGAATCAGAGTTTAAAAATATTCCTTCATACATTATCAATGAATTACCAGGTAGAAGCAAAGGGAAGAGTTTTTTTTTCTCTGTGATCTGCTACACCGAGAGCTTCCATACAACACATCTACTGAGGAAATCTGATGATGTAGGAAAAGATTGCTTAAGAGTGCTTTGCCTGTAAATTCCATTCCAACAAGCATCACTTGTTGTTTAAACTGCTGTGCATTCATAGAGCTATGCGTCTGCCACTGCACAGGTTTAGTTTGGGATCTAATTTCCCATAACATCTCTCTGATAATCTCACTTGGTTTTAACCAGTGAGTGATATCACTTATTTAAACATCACACGTACAAATTTTCACATATGGGTTTGATAGATAAAATACATGAAAAATTTTAATAAAAAATTCCTAAAAATCATGTTCTTTTGTAAATATATTCTTCAAAGACTTGTTCCAATTCTAAAAGCCTTGCTTTTGAATAGGTTTTTAAATTTTTTTCAGGCTGCTTTAATTCTTTAATAAAGATGAGAGTTCCCACACATAATTCGTTCTTTTTGCAAGTTCAATTTTAGCCATAATATGTGCTCTTAGATATATGTGTTCTTTACTTTCCTTGGTCTAAAGACTTTGCAGGTTTAAGTTTCTCATCCTTACCAGTTGTGATGTATTCTTGAGAAACTAACATTATTCAACAGTAGCATAATAATAAGGGGAAAACTTAATTGTGATGGATATTGCAGGAATTGCTATATTAGGAGAGATTTCGCAAAATTAAACTTCATTCTTGTACCTGTCTCTCTGAAAGCATCACTAGTGATGCTGTGTATATTACATATATTCAAAATTTAACAACATACAGTACATTTCTTCTCTTATCAGTCCATTAAAAATGATGGGATTTTATGTTCTCACACTAAAACTGTTTTTCTGTTTAATTTGTGACACTGGAAGACATGTCCCAATTTACTATCACACACTACTATATTTCCTGTTGGTTCCAAGTGTAGCTAGGCTACTTGGTATCTTGAATAGTTCTTTCAGTGAGTTTCCATTGGGATAGAAAATTGTTTAATTGTTTTGCAGATAATTAAAATGGTCTGTTTAATGATAGCAGAACTAATCACGTATTGTTATAGTCACTTGATACGTATTTTGTCCATCCCCAATATATTAAACATACTGTATGAAATAGAGCAAGCAAATGCGATGATCTTTGGTTTATAGCCTTTAATGTTCTGGAAATGATGTTTCTAGAAGTCGGAGTTCAGTAAGTGACGCATGTAAAATCTGACTTTTTAGATGGCAGAATCAGCTAACTTCTCATAATAGCTGCTGGGTCAAGAGCCAAACCGAAGGGATCCAAGTGAGACGAATGTGGATCTAATCCCACGTTTGCAGAAAGCTATATAATCCTCCTGCAAATTGATTACTATCCTACTTTGATTTTAGTGGCCCAACTTGGTTTCTTCGCAATTGCAATATGTCTCAGTCTGAGGTTTGGCTTTCTGTTAATTGTTTGGACTCACTGACTGGAAATATACAGACATATTCTGATAACAATATCAGAGGCTTTGTGACCTTTAGAACACAATTGTTTGCGGACTTTGAACTCAGTAACTCTGCCTGCTTTTTATAATGTTGATTGAATTAAAAAAAATCTTAATTGTATTTTTTAACTGTCCCTAGGCTGTGTTCTTTAATGCAGCTTTACTAAAGGACAATGAGATTTGTAGATATGGAATTAAGAGAATGCTATTTCTTTTATTATTGTTTTTTATGGCTACGGGGCCTGAGACATTCAGAATGAAGAATTAACCTTTTGTGGATGTTCTGCTAAAAGCTTTGCACATTCTCTTAAAGTTAAGAGAGGATGATTTTACTTTATTTTATTAGTGGAAAATTCAGACGGTAGTGATGTTAGAAAAGTTCATGGAAAATATTTAGGACATTTCACACAGCTGGCCTTTCTTTATCTACTTCACGCTGAAGGATTAAGGATGTTCAACACAGAAACATGTGTCCTGTGTTTCAACATGCCCATGTAAAATGAATTTATTTATGTACACCTGTATAATTTACTGCTGTGCTAATTATTCTTTGGAAATATTTGACCATTTTATCTTTTTCTAAAGGAAGGAGACCCTCTCCTCTCCATCTTCTGGAACTTACTTCCAGACAGGAGGGTCTCCTTCGCAGATAGACAATTTTTAAAGGTAAGACCAGAAGTCTCCTTTTTAAATTTTCAACCCTTTGAACAATAAATGTGTCAGATGTGAATTATATACTCTTTCTTTTTAATCTAAATCTTCTTTTAAGCATGTCAAGAGTTGCAACCACATACTGATTCTACTTCAAATGAAGTTCAGTACAAAACTCCCAGTGAATTTAATGGGAACTAGATCTCAGGTCCATATATTTGAATAAGCAAACAAGTGATTATTAAAAATGCCAGCAGGTTAGAATTTTAGCTAAACATATGTAAGTGAAAAACACGAATTTGGTGGAAAATACGCAGTATGTTGAAAGGCTGAAACACTGACCAGAAAGTAGAGCAGGAAGGTCAGTTGTGTGTGGTTTTTTGTTTTGTTGGGATGATACTGTGTCTTAAAAAGCTGCTTAACTGCTGCCCAGTGCAGCTGTCCTTCCCTGAAAGATTAGGTTTCAGGAGCAATGATGGATGTTGGATGCCTGTAGCCAGTTGTGGGGTTTGCTCTGAGGTCAACAGTACTGATGGAGGATAGGAATTTACAGCCTTCTGTCTCTACGCCAACCCAACCAGTAGCATTTCTCAGGGAAAAAAATTAGACTAGACACATGCAGTGCTGAGCTAATATTTCAAGATAGTTCAGAAAGCCATTCATTGTAGAGGTTAAAAAAAATAGATTTGTGGACATTAAGGACATTTTTAGTTATCAGAATTTTGGATTTTCTTAGAGTTTAATACACAATACATGCAATAGTGTTTTTTAATGTAAATTCTTTCTTACATTCTGTTAGTGTGTCAGCAAATTTTGATTTAATGTGAGATAAATCTACAGTGGTGACCTATTATTTCTGTAGTTTAGAACATGCATTAAAAATATTTAACAGATTTGAAACCAATCTATTTAAAGTCATTGCACAATTTTTTTCAGCTAAAACTGGATAATATTAATTTTCCTGGAAAAATATATATAAGGATTGTCCTGAAATTCTAATCAGAGAATTATTTATATACATTAATGGTGAAAGATCAAACACCATTTTTATCTTGCCCTGTTTAGTTTAGATATCATGATACATACTGCAGATAAAAGCCCACAGTTTGGATATCTTTGAAATATTCAGTTGGAGGTTATGGTTTAAGGACAGACTCTTAGTATTAGTTATTAATTGCCTAGATTTCCTGATTAAGTTAGACTAATATTTTATATTGGCTTTATGGGACAGTAAGAAATTTTACAAATGAATATGGTAAAATAAAGAAAAAACAGGCAACAAAACATGCCATTCTCAAGAAGGCATGATACTTCCTTGGACTTGACATTTTGTGTATTCCTCATATGGCATTGGTACCATATACTATGTAATGGTAAATATGGGTGTTGCTATAAAACATAGAAAATAATCTCCTTATATAGGGCCTGATCCAAATCCCACTGAAGTCAATGGAAAGGCTTGATGTCAGTGGCCTTTGAATTATCATTAAGACTTTACTGCCCTATTTTAAATCAAGCTGGATTTTTTCTTTTAGTAAATCTTGAAGTGCTTAAATGCAAATATCTTGACATAGAGAAGTAGTCTCAGTAAAATATCTGACAGGCTGTTTTATAATGTCCCATAAGGTAAGAAAACAAAAGCATTTTGATAAAGAGAAATATGTTTCCGGCAGGAATATCTTTACAGCACTGGTCCATTAAAGAAATGGAACTGTGCCAAGCAACTATGCTTTCTATTTTATTGGCAGCTTGCCAACAACTTTTATTTGGAAAACTGTCATCAATTAAAATGAAGCATTTTAAATAATAAATATTCACTGTTTACCAATTAATTTAACTATAAATAACAGATGGGTTACTTGATTAGGTTTCAGTTTTTAATCTGTTTTGTGAATAGCATTTTTCAAGTTATCATTAAATGCATCAGTGATCTATTTTTGATTAACAGAATTTTACAAATAGCAAATTCATGTTGCTAACCTTGTTTGATAATTTGAAAAAATTATTTTGTATTTGAAATAAGAAACTTGGAATAATTTCACCAGACATGGCACATGAAGGAAAAATATAACATTAATCTTGAGAAGTATTTTTGGTAGGTGACATTTTGGACACACTAACTAATCACAGGAAAGTAGATATTCAATATGCATTTTTGCAGCCACTAAGGCAGATCTATATATTAACACCTGTGTCTTGCTAAACATTCTGAAATATTGCCTTAAATGATCACATGAAATCTCAACGTACTGATTTGTAGATAAAAACCTCACTGCCCTAACCTCTCTATCATGGAGCAGTTACTTTGGAGATCATTATTGTCTGTAAAGCCAGAAGGTATTTAATTAATGGCAACGCAGGAATAAACATACCTCCTGAAAAGGATAACAGCCACCATGTTTAATTTTGAAAGACCCTTGAATGTCTGGAAGACACTGCAAACAGTCTTAAGCACAACGGTTTTCAGTTAGCTTGGAGATTGTTAGACAGGTTTGTGCTAAATGGCCAGCATCTCTAAATACTGCATATGTGTAAAAAAGGAAATATTTATATCTCCAGCTCTTTAGTGCTCTGTTTGATGGAACAGACAGGTGCCTTTCTGGGCAATACAATCCCCAGAAGGCCACTTACAGGGAATATGTACTGGGGTTATTGAGGGGATAGGTTGATTTAGTGCCCAAAGGTAACCGCACCCTCCAAATAAACAAACAAACAAACATGACAGGAACTCTAGAGCTGCTTTGGAAATAAGAATCTTTCCACTCCTGATTACTGCTACTCTTTAGTCTCAGCTTCTGCTTGCATACTTCTGTGAAAGGGGTTGCAGCATTAAAGACCATGCATTTCTTTGAAATGAATGACACATTGCTGTTTCACAATTACATATCGCAAGCTAGTATCATGAGCATGGGATAGCCAAATACCATGTGCCATTCCATTCACTTTGCAGATCTGTAATCCATTAAATGCTGCATTTTTAAAGGAATATAATCTGTTGGTAAAAAGAAGAATTATGAGCTGTGCAATTTTCAGCGCAGGGACTTTACAACTTTCCTCTGAACGTTACAATTTTGGAACACGTTGCCTGGGGACAATGCTCTGAACAACTTTTTGGTGTTAGCTACTCACGTATTTGAATAGAATTCAGCTGATAAGCCCTCACACAGCTATATCCACTAATGAGGATTTGCCTTTCACAATTAGTAGCATATCCATGCAGTGTGTGACCCAAAGGGATTTTCAAAGACCCCATAGGTGTTCTAAAGGATAAACTTTGCCCATGCTACATGGGGAAGAAATGTTAGAAACGGACTTTATGGTCTATTACAATCATTATTTTCAAGGGAACACTCAACCTAAAGATACCTGCACCTGGTGCAAGTCCTAAAGGAAGTCTGTGGTCTTTCAAGGCTCTATAACCTCCCCTTGAGCAGCCACTTTCTAAAAAAATCAAAAAAATCACTCACCAGAAATTCCATTTATTGGAGACTCTCCTCTGTTGTCTCATCCTGTGTAAGTTTCAAACAATCAGCATAATGGCACCATGTATCAGGCAAGGAGGAAAAAGAATAGTGAGAGGTAGGGACTATATAATCACATAGCCCTTTTTTGCTTTTTTGTCATGTATAAAAGAAGTATGTAAATTCTCCAAAAATGTTTTGTTTTTGCTTGTTTGTTTTTGTTTAGTTTTCTGGTTTTTCTTTTTACAACGCAAGTTCTGTTCCTGTCAGTGTTGGAAGTCTGATGACTAGAAAATTAGTGTAATGGTGACATCACTTTTGCTAAAAGAGTAAATAGGAAGCAACTGAGAAGAAATGAGATTTGCAGACATATTTAAAACTCCTTAGGTCTATTCCTTTTGTTATCACTTATTTAACGTCAATCATTCAGCAACATTTTGAACAGAAAAAGCCTTTGTTAAAAATTCAGTACCCTTGTTCTTTAAATTAGGGTGTTAGAAATAACAATAGACATCCCTGAGACCTGGCAGAGGGCCTCTGATAAACCCAGGAAAGAGCAGACTTCACATTCTTGGTATTTCTCGGATAAAAAACAAGCAGGAAAACAAACACCTTTCAGGAATTCTTTACACGTTATATAAAAAAGTAAAAATGGACACAAACCCAATTTTTCGAAAATCTGTGCAGGTCACATTTAAACCCAACAACTCTCAGCCTAAATAAGACTTCCCACAACACATGGGTAAAGCAAAAGTCATAAAATATGGGAAAAAAGGAGGGATTCCAAAAACCTGAATTACCAGTGAGTAATTTTCTCTTGTTGTTAGGCTCCTTCTTCTCCTATCCTATGGAATATTAAGATGTCTTCATAATCTATGTCTACCTGGTAGTGCATGATGAAAGTGTGACGGAAGGACCAGGCAGGAGGCTTGCAGATTTCCAGTGCAGTATAAGTTCAAGCCTCTTATCTAAGGAGGGAGAAATACCCAGGGTAGAGTGACACTTAGCTAGCAGAGGTGGAATCTTGTCTGTATGGTGAGATGTCGGATCAACATATGACTTTAGCCAATGACTGAGAATAACATGGAAGCTGCAGACTTGAGGTCTTATAAATGGATCATACTACTTCATGTTTCTAAGGGACTGCACATAAAACTTGATGAAGACCTTTACATCCAGAGTGCAGTCTCTTCTCAAGAGTCAGGGTTAGAGAAAAGGGTCATTAGAATTATGGTCTCATTCGCAAAAAAGTCCAAAGTAACTTCAAGGTAGTGGTTCCAGGAACAACTAAAACACAAGTTTCTCAAGAAAACACATTATTATGAACAGGAAGCTAATAACTGGGGGGTGCTTAATTCTTAAAATAAAAATAGTTACTTTTACAGACCATAGATGGAGAAAACATTTTTATGCATATCCTCACAAAGGCTCAGAAGCACAGAAGGCAAGTCCTATTGAGAGTTCATTCTCTGAAAACTGGTCTTGTAATGAAAGGGCTTTGAAAAACTTGAAAGGTGTAAGGATAGGAAGTAAAAGTCTGCTGGAATCCAGAAGGCCAAACAGCCGAAACCTTAACTCTGAAGAGAACTCCAGGCATGTTAGGCCCAGCCCAGCCAAACCAAACCATCTAAGCCTTGTTGAGGATGTGATACGACTGCAAGCATCCCAATTGGAAAATGGCCAATCAGATCCACAGTTAAGCTTCTAGGTCAAGGGCATGTGGCTACTTAGCTAATATGTTTGCAAGCTCAAGGAGAAAAATTATGAATCTTTGTTTTACTCTTCTCCCAGATCACAAGCTCAGTAAAATGGAATTTAGAAAGGGAACCAGCCTCTGGAGGGGAAAATCATAACAGATTGAGGGAATTCATCCATTTTCCACCACAAAGGCCAGCAGCTAGGGTGACAGGAACTAAGAGGCCTCTCTGATCTTGCGCATAATGCAGGGATCAAAGGAAGTTGGAGACAGAGAACCAAACTCATACCCCAGACAAGGAGTTGAAAGCTTGAGAGCAAAATTTAAGTACCGTGTTTCTCCAAAAATAAGACATGGTCTTATATTATTTTTTGCTCTGAAAGATGGGTTAGGTCTTATTTTCAGGGAATGTCTTATTTTTTCCTATGAGTGTAAAGTGTATGGGGACCTTTACTTGTGAACCGCTTGTAAACTGTAACTAGGGATTATTTTTGAAGTAGGGCTTATATTTCAAGCATGCTCCAAAAATCCTGAAAAATCATGCTAGGGCTTATTTTCGGAGTAGGTCTTATTTTCGGGGAAACAGGGTATCTTAATGTGAGATATTGAGCCAAATAAGACATTAAGGGATGTCTCTCTCAATGGCAGAGGGAGAGGACATCTCCAAGTGGAACATAGAAAATGCAGCGCTAAAGCGTCATGCTTCTGGGACAAAGGGTGTTTGAAATAAGAGTCTTTAAAATACAGTGATACCACACAAACAATTATTAATCTCCACACAAATGACTGTTCTTGAGTAGTACTAAGTTGTATCTCTGGCTCTACAGCAGACATCAAGTTATAGGCATGGCCAGTCATGCAACCTCTAAGCCTTTAACCTCATCATCCTCTTCTACAGAATTAGGACAATTCTTCCCTAATTTGAAGCTGTGTTATGAGAATTAACTCAGTAATTTCATACGGTTTCTTAGAATGTAAGATAGAAGGCCCTATTGTAAGAGCAAATTAGTATTGTGTGTGACTGATCTCACTCTGGACGTCACCATAGCTCTAGCAGTGTGAATAGGTTATGGATTAATACAATTCTCTCTCTAACACTGAAAAAATCATGGTCAGGGTGAGTTTCACAAATATAAGAGCCATCGGGAGTACTGGTCTAAGTCCTTAGTTATATAGCAAATTCATCAAGAGCAGCAATTCTACAGATTACTACTGAGAACTCAAAAACCCATCAGAGAGATTAATTATGATGTGGCTATAGGAGCAGAGGGGAGAACTGAATTAAATATCTCAAACACATTTACTGTATAGACAGAGAGTACAGAATATTATGGGACAGGATTTATGGATGGCAAGAGGACTGAGATGCAGACTCCATTACTGAGATGCACTACCCTAGTGAGCGAAGACAACAATTAAGAAGTCCTCCCAAAAATATTCAACCCAGATTCTACCTGTACAAAATGTCCCTCAGAAGATCGCCTGCAAAGTAGAGATTCCGTATTCCAGGGGTTCACTTTTGGGTGCTGGTTCACATATGAATTCCCACTCCGGGAAGTTATCCCAATCCCTTCTGTGCAAAAGTCAGTTTGCAGAAAAAGACACTTAAGATCATATCTCTGTGATGCAGCTCTGCAATTACTGAAGGAGTTGGGTGCTGAGAGGCTGCAATCATTTGAACAATATATGAGGGCAGGTGATGGCTGCACAGGAATAAGCCAGAATGTAAGTATAAATGGACAGCCTGAAGCTTGAGCAACAGGCACTTTGCAGGTTATTTAGAAGACATCAGACAGGGAGTTAAGGGGCCCTGAGATAGCTCCTTGGTGCTTTATTAAAGGAGACCCACAGAGTAGTTGAGATTGTTGTGTCAGACAGTCCTCTCTCTCTCTGCTGCATTTCCTCTCAAATTGCAGATAGCCCTCTGCTGTGTGAAATGGAAAGCAGCAGAGATGAAAATTAGAGGGAATTTGCCACTGCAGAGTGGAAAAGGAAGACAACTGGCCCAGTTCAGTGCCCTGAAAGCTTTTTAAGGAACCAATGTAGAGCCATGAGATATTGAGCCACCACTGAGTAGAAGAGAGGAGATGACTCCTACCAGGCGCCTGAGAGACCAACTGAAGTCCCTTAATGAACAAGAATGTCCTCTAAAATCCTGGCTCCTGCAGCTCACTATTTGGTGAGAGACAGAAGATACCCAAGAAGGCCTAGGGACCAGCACTGAACCGCTGGGGAGAAGGGAGAGAGTCTGAGAACAGCACTGTAACTTCAGAGACAATGGAGGCAAGTAACATCCTGCAAGTTGATTGCAGGGCTATAGCGATTTTGTATTTTGAATCCCATTCCAAAGTGAAAGCAGATGAGGGAGCTGGACTCTCAGTAGCTGGGACTTAACAGAAGATAGAATCTAGTAGTGAGCATGCTGTGCTGCAAATTAGAACCAACTGCTGCTAAGGAGAGCCACCTCCAGCAGACTTGTCTTCAGAGTCAAGACAGAGGAGCTCTACAGAACAGAATATAAGGAAAGTATTAATTGCTCTACATTTTCCTGGGAGCCTGCACAGGAGGCAGAAGGACAACAGCAAGTTGTTTCCCTGGGGTGGTCACTTAATTCATCCTCAAGGGATGGCCGTTGCCTAGAGAGTTCCCAATAATGGAAAAACTGGGGTGGGGTCTGTACACCAGTCGCCCACCTACCTGGAGAGGGGGATTCCCCCCGAAAGGAGTCAGTCTGGCACTTGTGCCAGTGGTCATAGGTGCTGCACTGGGAGATTACTGACAGTGCACAACAGTGCTCTTCGCTCAGTGTGTGGAGTTTGGGATTTACCCTAGTCCAGCAGCTTTATGTGGCATTTGCTAGAGCTGAAAGACATGAGACTTCACAGTGAAGTATGATATAGATGTCATCACTGTCATAGCAGAAGAGTCTTTAAAGGACCATAGATGTTAGGTAATTTTCCTTTGCTAACATCTCCAAAATGAAGCTTAGTCTGCAAGATGTAAATTTCCTAGTAAACTGAAGAGTCCCTCCCCCCTGTGCAATAGTCATGATTAGAAGAGAGGGCAGCAGGACCTGTACCATTTAGGCACTCACACCCAGCAAACACAGAGGGGTTTCGTTTAAGTCTTCAGATGAATGGCTCCTAGATACCACAGTGATGGTTCTCCTATAAATACTTGTGTAATAATAATATTCATCATCCTAACAAAACCAATGATATTCTTCAGTAGTAAGAGCAGTCTCTTTCTGCCACACCCACCCTCCCCGTTTGTCCCCAAACCACAAATTGTTTTAGTTTTGTTTTTTAAAAGAAGAAAATCCATCTTCAATCTGGACACTTTGCAGGGTCTATGCAAGGTCTCTGGGGCTGCTCCATCTTCCATAGACTGCATAGTTCCATTGGGGTGGTAATATTAACTTCTTACGGTGCTTTACAGTCTATGGCCCTGATCCTGCAGCTGTGTCCGCAGGGGTTCAGTCCTGTGGCTGGTTTGCACCCCACTGCCTTTCATGGTGTTCCAGCCAGGTGCAGAGTTCCTCCTAACCAGATCCAATTGGAATATTGTGGCCTGTCGTAGGTACAAGAATAATTTCATTTATTACTGAAATGCAGCCTCCTCTAAGAAGAGGATGGCAGTCAGGCAGACATCCACAGGCACAACATACTTCTTAACAGTTTGGTCAGGGGAAGTTTTGGCCAAAGACAGAATGAAAAAAATCTTACCCCTTACAAAAAGTGGAATACTCTTTTTAGAGTTAGCGGAATGCAGACAGGAACCTGGTGTTTAATGTGTTCTCAAAAGACCCACACATAATAAAATGTACGCCCTTTTATGTACCTTGGAAGCATGAAAGACTAAGTTGACTTTAACTAACAGACTCTGAGTACCACTGCCTGTCCTCTTCTCAGCACAAGCTGTATGATTCTTCCTTTGCTGCACTTCTGTTGATTGGCTTTGGGCCAGTATCTTTATGTGCCAGTTTTATCAACCCACTCTGAGATTTCACCACCTTTCATAGCTGCCAGGATTTGAACCTGCAATCTCAGAGAATTCAAGATTTAAATCTTCAAATCTTGAGGCATCCCCTTTATCATGAGGGGATCACTTTACTAGAAATCTAGTAGTGGTACTTTTACTACTTAATAAGATAAAAGTATCCTGAATTTGTTTTCATAGGTAAGCGTGGCTCTTTTCTTGAGAAGAGGGCCTCTCGAGTGCAAATTATTCTTTTGTGTTGTCAGTTATAACTTGAACTGCAGAAAATGTCTATTTACAGTTTTTGGATGACCTTAGGATTTGGAGAAGTTGTACATTTGTAGATCTGACATCACAAATTCAATCACCATGTGGAATGTGAGTTTAGCACAGTCTGCAATATGGTGGCATCCAGTCACGTCAGCTGTTCATCACAACAACTGTTATCAGACACTTGATATTATGAGCTTTTTTGAGATCTTTAGTGTGGTTATTACACTTAAATTTAGTCCTTATTTTGTATCTAAATCATGTGCAACATCAACTTGAATAAAATAGAAGATGAAAATCTGGTTGTACAATTAACTAATTTGTATGTTGAATTTTTTAGTGTCTGGTATCCTTCATGCATGGATATAGGGCTAAAATTTTTAAAGCCATTTATGGACATTTAGCTACAAAATTCTATTGACTTTGAGAGTCTTTTAAACGAACACCCTCAAAACACATTTAACACCCTCATGTCTACTTTTAACTGTAATCACACCATATCAAATAAAGGGATTCTAAATTCTATTTATAAACGTTTGGAAGATTAATAAAGGACTTTTTAAAATGAACAAACAACATTTTCTCACAGGAGGAATTATTATGGACAGTGCCTGCTTGGAAACACACTGTCAGCCAAATCCCCCTCTCTTAATGTATGTCCCAAAATACTGAATAGGATGACTCACATAAATCAGGTTAGTAGGAGTTGGCGCTTTGTCCTGTTACCCCACCCACACCAAAAATGTTGACTGACTTAAAAAAGTGTACAAAATCATGAGCAAAATACAGTGTGGGGGAAGTGAGAAATGTTTCATGTAGGCCATGATCCAGCAGAGCATTTAAGCAGATGCTTAACTGTAAGCACGTAAATAGTCCTTAACTTTAAGCACCTGAATAGCTCAGTTGAGTACTGGTGAAGTCACTGTAAATTTTGTAATTGTGTTTAGTAGGACCAAAATTTCACCTTAATTTTTTTTAAGGTTTCTTCTAAACATAGATCCAACTCTGTGCAAACATGCAAGGGTTGGTAGGTAAGCATAACAATGGTGTTGATATCCGTCCCAGCCAGGTATTACAATCCTGTTTCACTGTTGTCTGTTTTTATTCAAGTTAAATATAAGACTGAGTTGTTAAAGTAGGTTTTTAATGATTTATGAGGCTTTTCACTGAAAGTTTTAGAGGCAAAATAATTCTCTCATGGCAGTGATTTTTGAGATGGAAGAGTCTAGCAAAGAGGGTTACTTGCAAAGAAGAAGAAGAGATATAAAAATTCAGCATAATACTTAACTGAAGTCAGTTCCGATATGTAACAAATTATATGAAAAGGAGTAATTAATCACTTCACAGGAATAACATATATTGAGCTTGAGGTTTTGTTTACATTTAATTTTGCATGTCTTCCTTCAAGTGTCCCAACAAACGTTTGTTATAATTGGACTTTCTTAATCAGCATCATTTGTTCAAATATTCTGATTTGAAAACAGGAAATGTCTCATTTAAGATGTTTATCCAGAAATTGAGTGTACATTTGTTTGCCCTTCGGAAACCATTTTGACAACTTTGAATTGCATCATCCTGGTCTTATGGGTGTCGTGATTCCAAACAAGTCTTGAAATATATCAGTAATTATTTTAGCACTGGGCTAAGATCGTACCTGCTGTAAATCCATTGCATTGAGTGGAATGCAGAAAAGAATTAGCCTTTTGTTGCAAATTATGGACTAGAATTAATTTTATTCCTGTGGTTTTATCTGTGTCTGAGATTATTCAGTGTCCGTGTCATACTCTTAAAAATAGGTCCCTGAGTGTTATCTGATTTTCAGGATGCCAACACTTTTTCCCATATTTTATTCTAAATATGTTCAAAATGCTTCTGCTTCTATACTGTCGTCTTGATAGCTTTTTTGGAAATCCTTATCCAAATACATACTTAAGACAAGAATGTTTTGGAAATCATATCTGCAAGATGATAATTTAAACACTGGATAAATCCATTTAATGATATGTACTTGCATTTACAAGGTATTTCTGCACAAGGTCCAAATTGCATCCTGTTTGTATTTCAGAAGAACATCTGAGAAGCATAACATTTTTTTCAAATTTGGTATGGTAACTTGTGTGTTCACAGTAGAAGATACTCCAATAACCTGAGTCGTCTTAGGGCAAACGCTTCTAATTTTCTTGTACACTCTGACCCATTTGCTTCAATTTTCTCCCTCACATTTCTTTTCTAGGTTTTTAGAATTCTCTATGCACATGAATTTACCAATGAGGGAACAAATACATTTTTACTTAAGTGACTGTGAAATAATGTAATGTTCATTTAGTTTAAAAAGGAAATGTTCACCTTGTATCTGGTGGCAAAATATAGCCAGTAGAGTTTTTAATGGAGCTATAAGAGCCTATTAATAAAATGCCAAGTCCAAGGCCCATTGAAGTCAATAAAATAGCTTGCATTGATATCAATGGGCCTTGAATTGGGGCCCTGGTTTCTATATCTACAATGAATAAAATGTGTGCTTAGAGTTCGTTTTCACATTATCTAATGGGAGACACTGTTAATACTGATTGTCTCAACACTTTGCCTTCTTCCCCACTTCCCACCCAATTTCCTACAATTAGCATAGAAGTCAGTATATTAAATGTGTTTTCTGAACAAATAATTCAAGGTTCTGATTTTTGCTTTAAAAAAAAAATCTCCACCATTAGTTCAATAGTCATAAGAAGCCTTGATGAGTCTTCAGTTGTGAATGTGGAAGGGGGAATATAATTTTAAAATGTCCAAGTAACTGAAAGTTTGAAGCTGTTGCAATATAATTATTTTACCAGTTTTCTTCTTTATTCAGTATCAAGGCATAGTAGCTTGGTTTAACTTGTGAAACCACGTAAAAAAATCATTATTTAAATATCTGAGGCCGTAACTGCAGTTTGTCAGTAAGATCTTCATTTCAACATTGGCAATAAACTACTTAATTTAGTCTTTATTATAAATTTGCTATGTGTTTTCAATGGGGAAGTGTTTAATAAGTTAAATATCGTGTCTTAATAATTGTTGTTTTGTACTTACCTAATATGAAGTAATCTTAAGCTTAACAAGACTTGTCAGCTGTGAGAATTTCTGTTCAAAGAGGCACTTTTTATGGACAGTATACAGTTGCTAGTTCCAGAAAATATTGGGTAAAATAGAAGAACGTTTCACACTACTCACTGGTTTGAATCTTTCCTGTTTGTGCAGTTGATAAATATGAAACATGCATGATTAGAAGAGTAAAACTGTTACATGTTTTCTGTTTATACCACACTCTCTATTTTAGCAAACCTGTATCACAAAATCATGGGAAGCAGACACCAAATATGAATATTAATAGTAAATGGCAGTTCCAGTTCTGTTTAAAAGAATATAAAAACAAAATTTCTGAAGACCCTATCTTGCATTTAATTGAAGTAAATGGGAATTTTGGATTGTCAAAAATGGAGAACTGAGCTAAATTTATAGTATAAAAGCTTAAAATTCAAAATAATCCACTGTCTTCTAGTATGGCCATAAACTTAGTCAGGCACAATCAAAAGCATATACACTGGATTCAAATATTTTGATTAATTTCCTGTTTCATATACCTTGTAGTCCACTGGATTGTACAGTCTGTTATTCCTGAAAATATTATTGGTTACAGCTGTAATCAGCTTTCTTTTTGCCTTGTAATTCATTGTCTGTTACCAGTAATTTTCACATTGTCTGTTATTATTTGCATGAAAGACATGATAGCTTCAGCTGCCATTGGCCTTGTATTTGACATCTTTTTGTTGTTCTGCTTTTATGACTACAAAAATACGCTGTTCCCTGCAGTCAGATTTTGGCAGGGTCTGGAAGGATTTTTCTCTAAGCAGTGCTCTTTTCAGGTAAATTAAAGGCAGTCTAGGAGCTTTGGGGATTACTGGATCAATGCACATAGGTTTTTTTTTTTTTTTTACATAACATTTTCATTGTTGGATACTCAAATGTACTTAGGGGCTGTCTTATTAGGCACCAGGAGGATTTGGGGTTGTTTTCTTTTTGATTCCCTAACTACTGTTTGTATTTGATGCACATTATAGCTCTCAGAAGATTGAGAACACTTTTCATTATTGCCTTTTATCTGTCATGCTGTTTGAATGATTTTGCTGGACACTAGTAAAGTAGGAAATGGATACAAGTAAATTACAACTTGTATCGATTTCCAACTGTCAAAAAAGCACTAATGGAAAAATAGAATATGGCCTGTGTAAAACACTGTTATTTAGAAAGCAGTTTCTGCTAAATTAGTATATGTAAATAGTCCTCTCTACATAAATGCCTCTGTAGGATCAAAATATTTACAATTATCATTGACTCATAAAAATAATGCAAAGTTGAGTCACATAAATTCATACTTTTAAATTTATGAAGATTCTTTTCCCAAAAGAGAAAAAGACATTACCATTACCACAAATAGATTGGGTTTTTTTTGTTAGCCTTGAGATGTGATGCAAAAATTAGAGCAAGAGTAGAATTTCTATAGGAAGAGGAGAACATTTTAATTAGAGATGGGTTTGAGCTGCAAAATTCAGATCAGATATTTGAAAAGTATAGCAGTGTTTTAGATTTGAATATTATTTTTTGTACAGCTCTAATTTTAACATGTCTGTACAGAAAAGTATAGTAGTCCTCTCAAGTGCTGCTCAGTTACATATTCATCTGGATTCACCAGGTCAGACCAGGTTGTACTTTAGGAGCCAAAGCCACATTCCAGCACCAGATGACCATGAGAAGGAGGTGAGGATTTCTTTCCTCTTCCTCCCTTGAGGTGCACAGATGTTATATCAATCTGATACTTTTAATGACTGAGGTAGCAGTAATATGAGGTGACAGTATATGCTCTTTTAACAAAGAGAAGAAGGACCAGCAGATTCCTGCACGCTTGGCCTCAGTTTTGCTTTCCACTCCACAGACTGCTTTGACGAGAGAGCCTCTCATTTGGTACCACAGCATGAGGCCCTCTGCATTTTGCTAGATTGGATTTGACCTGCTAGAATTTTGGAGCAAGATTTCCAAAAATAGGTGCTTGAAGTTAGGCTCTTAAGTTTTTACTTTAGCACTTGGAAAAGTGGCCTGTATTTTCCCCCTCAGAAGTTCTGAGAAATCAGTAGCTCTCAATTAATGTCAGCCTAGGGCCTAGTCTATGCACAGTAATTGTATGAGGGGTGATACTTCATTTATATATTTATCCTTGTACAGCTCCTAGCATGGACACTGTTATACCAGTACAGCTGCATTTGCACTATGAGGGTTTGAAAAACTTGGCCTTGTTTGTTTGTCATTTAGACAGGGTGAAGATCACTGACAATTTCTTCTACAATAAGGCCCTATTATATACACAAGACTTCTTAGAAGAATTTAAAATACCTAAGTTAATTTAGGGGAGTTATTTGGTAGGAGTAAGAGAGAGAACATTTTTCATAAACAATTTTATTAATCTGGCTTTAGCTGTTTAGTTTCAGGTCAAATCATTTTCAGAACTGTTTGGTGATTTCTTTCTATGTACTTTAGAATGCAGAAAATTATGAGAGAGGTGAGGCACTGTCACATGAGTTGTCATTTTTTCCCCACCTGACCCCAGTTAGCTCTAGGGTCAGCTATTTTAGTGTACACCTTTACAAAATATTTTTCCAGAATTGCTGTTTTCTTCACATGCACTGTGATGTAAGATCTTTTATATTTACCTGTTACTTGGAGCTAGTCTTTCTGCCTATGCTTAAACTGTTGATGCCATACTTTGGAATGGCAATGTTGCCAAACCCAAACATTGACAAATCATTACTCAGGTCTCCCCAAAGTCACAAAATTGGGTTAAAATCATGAAATTTAAAAATATTTAGGGGTTTTTTGTGACTTCCGGTTTCTGAGACTTCTAGGGTGGATTTGAGCCACATCTCCAGGTTTTTCTTCAAAACTGTAAGGGCTAGAAACTGTCTTTTTGACTGAAAGCTAAAATTCTCCCATAATCAAAAGCCTCTAGAAGTTGGGGCTTTAAGCACCTAATATTGTAAGACTCATCATAAAATTGTGAGATTTGGCAACACAGTGACTACAGTGGAAAAACCTGCCTACCTTTACAACTAAAGTACTCTAAGATTAATTCTTCTTTAGATTACACTCCCTGCAACGTTTGAACATAGTTTTTAAGACAGAGAGAAAAATGGTTTTTGAAATGGGTATTGAGGACACAAAACATTTAATCACCTTAAATCATGTTCCATAAAATGGTTTAAAATTGGTGGTGTAGCCAAGAGCCTAATTCACTAGGGTTTTTTTCAGTTACTTGGACATTTTGTGTGTGTGTGTGTGTGCGGATCAGCAGAAGAAATGCACAACTATTCTTTACACCTGTGTCATATAGACTCATAGGTCAGAAGGGACCAATATGATCATCTAGTCTGACCTCCTGCACAAGGCAGGCCACAAAACCCTACCCATACACATTTATAACAACCCCGAACCCATGACTGAGTTATTGAAATCCTCAAAAGTGACATTTGAAGACCTCAAGCTGCAGGGAATCTACCAGCAAGCGACCCATGCCCCATGCTGCAGAGGAAGGCAAAAAACCATACTAATAACCTATTATTTTCTGTCAGAAAGTCTTGATTTTATTAGTATACTATGAAGACTTTAAAAAAATTCACAGTCTTGTTCATCCTTTGCATTTTGTACATTACATGTTAAGTGTGAGCAGATTAGGTGAAATTTTTATTTTAAACTTCATCACACTTTCACACACTGTTGTCAGAAGCTGCTTCAGATCCACTTTCTTGATGGATGGGATCTAACCATTGACGCCCACATGCCACTACCATTTGGTTCTGGGTAGTGATTGACTACAGTTCTAGCTTTGGGTCATTCACACCTATGTCTGACATCTGCCTAGGCCAATGGGATCCTGCAGTCCAGCTGCCCAGGCCATGGAACCAGCCCCCAATTCCTTACACAGTGTCTCTTGCAGAAACCACCTGGTAATGGGAGCTTTAGTTTCTAGTTAACCCCTTCAGAGACATGGTAGTAAAGCAAGGAAACACTGGTTTAGGAAGGAAATTTCTTAAACACACACATTTTACCCTTAGAAAGCACAGGAGAGTTACAGGTTTATGGGGGGGAGACATCCTGGATGTAGTCCTCAGTCTGATCTCTTCTCCTTTCTTGAGCCTCTGGGTTTGGTCCAAGTCTGTAGGGGTGGCAATGTCCCTGCCTCCACTCTCTCCAGCTGAGTGTTGTGTTTCTGACCATGAAATGATTTCCTTGGCTTAGAAAGCATTCTCTACCAACTCAAGAGTCAGTCGGTTATGCAGAGAAATTACAGCTCTCCTAGCAACAACCCCATTCCTGTCATCTAGCATGCAGCAGCGGAGAGTCATCACAGTTGATGGGTCTTGAGGTCTATGTTAACTAAAATTAGGGAGTAATCTTAATGATTTTTTTTCTCTGTAGTTTAAGCACTCTACAAGTTTCCCTGATTCCCCCATCTCTTCCCATCCTTTGGAGCTCATGATCTTTGCACATCCTCAGATTTCCTCAGCTCACAGTGTCCTACAGAATCTATGAGCACTACAGGATTCCTGTTTTCCTCCTTTCCTCTGTTTACTTTGTAATAGGTAGGAGCTCCACAGGATCTCCAGCTCTTCTCTTCACCTCACCTACCACACACCTGATGGATAAAAAATTAAGCATTGACCAGAAGCCCATAAAATTTTAAATATTGGTCAAAATTTCACATCAGGGTAATTTTCTAAAACTTGTAGTGCCAAATGTAATGTTGATTTTGTGATGTGGAAAAAAGTTGACTAGGAACTGTGGAAGGATGGGGTCTATCCACATTCATTGCCTTTTTTTACTTGAACCTAGGTAGACCAAGATCAATTTTTTTTTCAATTTAGCCTGCTCTGTTACCTAGCTCTATTGCCATATATAAGCCAAATCTATTTCTTCTAAAATAAAAAGGCTGTTCATGTGACAGTAATTTATATCCTTTAATTGTTCATTAGCACAACAAAATGGCTTTTAATAACAACCTATTTGGAGTTCTTTTGGGTATGATTAATGCAATATTCAGATGAGGCTCTGAAACTGATATTTTTTAAAGATGATCATTTTCATAGAGTTCTTTTCCCCTACGATAGACCGGTAGAAAGCTTGAAAGTATTGTACAGCAGTATTTTCATACTTCAAACCTGTTATGATCCCATTAAGAAACTAACACAGTATTTCATGGTTCCTCTATTATGTGGTATTATTACTGTTCTCTAACTTTTTTATTTTATAATGGTGGAATGGATTTCACTACTCAGATATGGGTCATGTTGTGATGGGGCAAAATCACACCTAATCAGAATTGAGTGAGGAAGATTAGCTGGTACCTGCTTTTACCAAACATGGCTCTAGCTTGTGCTATTAATTTGTCCCTTTGATGAGCAGCAAATTTACTCATAGAAGTAATAAACTTTACAAAAATAAACAAAGAGAGGAAGGGTACTAAGCTCTTGAGAAATATAATAAAATGTACCTTACAATTTTATGTACCATATTTCATACACATATGATTCTGGACTATGTTGTGTTCATTTAACCACAGCCTGCATGTGGATGGATGCTGAGGTGCTCAGCACAGTGGGATTTACTATGCATTGTGACATGAACAATATTCTCCCATATTGATGTCAGTGTAGCTTAGTCTTGGTCTGAAGGAACTGCCTCTGTATGCATTGCCTAGTTCAGTTTGGTACCCATGTTATACTTGTCCTTTCTGCTGAGACCCAGGTTGCTGGGCTGTGATGTGACCTAGAGCCCTGCAACCCAACCTTAACTCGGCAGAACCAAACTACAGATGTCTGCTCTGGATTGGTTCTGTTGGGAAAACAACCCAACTTCGGGTTCAGATCAGATCAACTCTCCTCTTTCTGCCCATGGAGTTGGCAATACCCCACTCCAGCCACCTGCTTCCACCTCGCTGCAGTGTGTGCGCTGTGTGTGATGGAGTAGTCTGTCCCTTATGGGTGGTACTGCATTCTGAACAGCCAACCTCTGGTGGGAATGTGGTATTTTTTAAGAGTTGAGAGGTTTGATTATAGATACAAGAACCTGGGAGATACTAGGAGAGAGGAAGCAGTCCTGGGAGTAAGTAGAGTTTGGGAGGAAACCCTAGTACTATCTTCAAGGTTCACGAGCCTTGCAAAGAGGGTTATGCAAGGCTCCCCTCTCTCTGAATCAATTGTGGATGAGCTGGGAGAAGGGGTAAGTATAAATGTTACCTCTTCTCCCTCACAGCAGGGCAGACGCCTGCAGACATGCAAGGGAATAAGAAAGCTCCTGCAGGACCCTAAATTAGCAGGGAGCAGACAGCAGCAGGAGAAGGCTGCCATACTCTTTGAGCCTTAGGGCTAACTGGGGCCAGCTGAAGTAGGCAAATTTAAAATCAGCTCTGGGAGGAAAGTTGGGGACTCTTACCATAAGGAGAAGACACAGAGCCAGAGAGGTAGTCCTAAAACAATTATTGCTTGAATTACCCAGCTCCAGGAGGTGGGCTGCAGCTCTTGCCATAAAGAGAAGGCACAGAGACTAAGACATCTTTGAGGGGACTGGGAACAGAACTTTTGAGGGCAGGCTTCAGAGGAATCCTGAAAGCACCTTTTACTTATTTGGCACATTTTGTTCTGGATCATTTTGTAATAAACAAGCCGCAGGAAGGTGGTATCAGGTTGTGTCCAGAATGCCTGCAGTGTAGTTACTGGATTCCTGAGATTGGAAACTGAGACAAGAGTATGTGCTGTGCCACACTAAGTCAGCAAGGAGCACAGAAGGGTAGACATGTCCTTTGACAGGAGGGAGCATGTCTCCTGAAGAGTGGTAGTAGGTATCACTCCGCAGCATGCACAATGCGCAGCAGGGGGCAGTGCATGCATTGCCAGCATGCTCACCTGCTCCCATGCTGACCGCAGGCAGGCAGAATAGGACTGACCCTGGGGGTAGGATGTGGCAGCATCAGCAACTTGGGTTTTGGGAGAAGGGTTGTGGGCTTGAGTCCATGCCATGCCTAAAAATGACCCCTGAGTAGACCTCAAACGTGGACACTTGCCCATTAGAAATTGAGCTGAGATCCTCAACTCAGGTATGTTTAAAAATCAGCACATCTTAATAGATTTTCTGTCTCTACTGATCAGGGCTGAATCTGAACTAGAGATCTAGATGTGAAAGGTGCCATATCTCATTACAAATTACCAAATCATCCAGTTCCCATATAGAATCAGCTATAAGCTAAGGAGAAAACTACAGTTATAATGTGAGATTTAAAGAAGATAAGTCAGTGTCTGAGAAGGGAGACAGAACTACATACTGATCAGAAAACAGTCTCAGAAAAGAGAATCCCAGAATTCTAGAGAGCTGATGGAATGAGGAAAAAGTAGACAAAGTCTGAATGGTTGTGGAAGCTGGAGAAGAGGAGGTAAGAGAAGTAAATAGAGAGTAATTTCAGGGATAGTTTGAATAGCAGGATTAAATTAACTCTGAGATAAAGGGAAGCCAGTCAAGATAACAGGTCAGCGTGATATGGTACAGTGAGTCATCTGCCTGAAACATTCTGGATCCTGTGAAGTTGAGAGAATAGGGACGTAGGTAGCCCAAGAGACGAAGAAATTGCAAAAGCCAGAATAGTAAGTGATTAAAACATGAATAAAAGGATTTCAGTGGAATGAGGTTCCAGGTGACAGAGTTTTGGAGCTGGTAAGTGGCAGATAGTGTATACTGCCACCTACTCGGGAGAGGTGAGATGATCAAGAAAATGGAAGTTTAAATATGACTCCCAGTTCTGTGGCCATAGAAGAAAAATTGAGGTCTTAATTGCGGGGAGAGTGATGATGGAGATAAAGGGAAAAAAATAACTTCTTACCCAGAAGAGAATTGCAAGCTTTGTGCAATTTGTATTACAAAATGATGGTATACCCAATATCTAACAGAATTAAGGAAGCAGAAGAATGAGTTGAGGGCAATATCCTGTGTCCAAAGAGCATGTAAGAGCCTATAGGGCTAGAACATGAGCCCCTAGGGATCTGAGCTACTGATGCCTCTACATCGCCGTTGCAGGTTTAAGTTAGACAGCTCCTCGGAGGACCCTGCAAAGCTAGGCTCAGCAGAAAGTACTGCCCCCCCACCCCGCTCCCCTGGGCCTGAGTGGCAGCCCCACAGGTTGGCTGATACCAGCATATAAATCAGGAAGCCATGATAAGAAGCTGTGTGAGCAACACCACAGACTGTCTGCCTGCTTCTGCTCCAGTCCCTGCTCAGGATAGACCCTAGGTGGCTTCTGACCCTGGTTCTTCCTCAACCTTGCTCTCTGAGTGCTGTCTGAAACCTGGAGCCGGAGCCTGACCCTGCTCTTCTGGTAACCTGACCTTTCCTGCCTCCTGATGCTTGACTCTTGGTGTGCCCTCTGGCCTGTCTGGGTCTCTGACCTCTGGGCACTAGATCTGGCCTGATTCCTTACTGCTGCTCTGACCACTAGGTCAGCCCACCCATGTTCTGGTTGTGGCAGAGTGTGACAAATAAAAACAAAGTTCACAATGAGATGTCCCGTAGGGGAAGTTAAAGGGAAACAAAAGCACACCAAGGAGAGAAACTCTTGGCCTTACATTAAGAAGAAACAGTGGGGAAAATGTAAGCTGTCATGAGAAATTAATTACTAGAGAGATGCAGATTTGAATCGAGAGGAAATCAGTAGTATATTTCTTTCAGCATTTCCTGGCCCTGCACCACAACTGCTACATTATGAATGTTCTTTAAAATATTTACTATGCATATTGTCATAAAGAAATGCATTATGCCATTCCTGACTTTGTTTAATAAACAAGTAACTACTATTTCCACATTCATCTCTCCATGAAAAATCTCATTAATTGAGTAAGAGTTAATTAAATACCATCAGTAGGTAAGTGCCAATATTCAAGAAGCAGTCATAGCGACAAGTTCAGATAAATGAAATCCTAGTGTTACATATTATAATTAGCTAGATTTATTAAATAAATGCCAACAAAATTAAGAACAAGGAAGGTTCTTCACAAACATCACCAAGCAGTTTTCTCTTCTTACTTCCAACTCCATGGACATTTTGGGCTTGAATGCACTGCCCTGAAGTGCAGACTACGGGAGTGTGACTACCAGTGCGCACCAACATACTGTGTTGTAATTCTCTGTGTGAATGCTGCAGGTGCTAATTAAAAGGTTCCTAGTTTGCCTTAACCCAGTCCTTTTTCAAACTGAATGACATTAAAGCGAATTAGGAACCTTTTAGTTCATGCCCACGGTGTCCACACAGAGGAGTTACGGTACACCACTTTGATGCACACTGCTATTCACTGCCCCATAGTCTGAATTGCAAGGCGGTATAAATGTAATCTTAAAGGCCTTTTGTCAAGGTTATGTGAAAATTTTTAGCACTGGTGGGATGGGCTATTAGTACCATGTGCTGGATGGTTGGGAAGAGTCTAATCTGGCTTCTCCTCTTCCCCCCCCTCCCACCGCCCCGCTCCCCATGGGAGTTGGGGAAACACCTGCCCATGTGCTGCCCCCAGAGGGGGGGAAGATGGAGTGTTGAGGCCATTTTGAGTCAAATAGGAAGCCTGTTCTGATTCTCTTCTCTGCCACTCAGGCATATTCCCAGTCCAGTGTCTGCTTCTGGTGGTTTGGTGGCAGCATGGGCCCTGATATTATGATGTTTTTTTTTTTTTTTTTTGGACAGATGACAACATTTTTCCTGAGGCGCAAATGCGAGTGAAGGGAAATGGCAGTTTTTAACAGGTTTCATTTACATCTGAATGGAATTTCAGAAGACAAATAAAAGGCACTTCTGTAGCTTGAGGGTTTTCCCCTCCTACACATTTGAAAGAACTACTACAAACAATAGAATTTCCCCATAAAAGGTCATAAGAATCCTTCATAATGAAAAGTGTTAGGCAACCTAAATATAGGACTCGCCGCCAACGTTCCCTGTAATCATATGGCAGTTATATGCATGTATTCAGTAGAATTGGCTTGGTGTGGTTTTTGTTTTGTGTTTTTGTTTTTTAAATTATCCTGCTTTGAAGAGATAGAAAACGGCAATGTTGTGGGAATGCTGTCTATTGTGATTTGTCCTGTTTCTCTAACCCAAGTAGAATGGTGATCTTTTTCAATCAACAACAAGCTAATTTCAGCAAGAAAGCTTATAAGAGTTTCCACCAACAACTGATTACCAGGCATGTGATCCCCCATGGTGATTATACACTGTTTTGGCTAGAGGAACATATCTTTTCAACAGCTGTTATCATTCTTTTACACTTAATAGGTTAAAATGGCCTATCTGCCTTTCTTTATTTTCTGATTCTTTTATTGTTGGAAATATTCTACTTGCGTATTTGAAAGGAAATTTAAAATTGTTTCTCAGTGATGACCACAGATCTACATCTTCTCCTTTCTTGGGTATGAGTCTAAAATGACAGTCAATCTAATTTTCACGTAGATTCTGACTGCAATCCTTTATTTGTTAATTTGTTTTTGTACAAATCAGATGAAAGAATGTCTTGTCTTATATATATATATATATTAATTATTTTGCACATTGTGGTATAGATTGGGCCTTTAGCCTCAAGTCTGAGTTCAGGGGTGGAATGTAACTGCGCTGTCCCAGGAGAATCCCGGGGAACGAATTGGTAACTTGGAGGCCCTGTCTAGATCAGGAAAATAGGTTGTCTTTGAAACCTATTTTCAAGCATAAGTCATGGGTCAGGCCATAGGTCATAGGTCGCCATAGGTCGCCATAGGTCAGGCCAGAGAGTTGCAATTCCTCCCATGTTGGATAAAGAAAATAACATTACAGTTGTTGAAAAGATACATCTTACTTGTCCCCACTGTGCTTGGCCAGTTATTCTGTCCAGTGAGGGGCAAGATTCTGTTCCCTACTTTTTCCCTTGGAGGGGCTGTATCTGGAGAGGAGGGGCTACACATACCACACACAGACCCAAGATATGGGCATGCCAAGAAAAGGAGTGGAGAGTAGTGGTGGGAGGTCTCTTACACCCCTTTTTAGCTGAGAAGGAGAACCTAACTTTGTGAGTATTTAGGACTAACAGCCTTGACAATGCATTGCCAGTTTTAATTGTTTTAGGAACAATAATTTCCACTGTAAACACTCTGTGGTATTTTTGAATGTTCCAACTCTTTTATAAACTAGATAACTACTAATCAGATAGACATTTTTTCTCTCTATTAACAAGGTATAATTTCTAAGGACATATTTGACACATCTTGAATCATATTATTGTACCTGGATGTAACATATAATACAACATAGTGATTATTTTTGCTTCTCCCTATTCTCAAACTTAAAATAGAGCAATGTAAACTTTCTTTTAATTTTGTTTCTTCCAGCAATATTCTTCCTCCTTATCAAAGCCCTTCCCCACCAATTTGCACCCTAGGTTGCTTTTACTGCCATCCTGCTCTTATGTTGTTCACCATTTTTAGCTGAATTTAGAAGCCAATCAATGCCGATCTTGATTGGTTAAAAGCCTCATTGCTGAACAGAAAAGGAATTCCATTCAGTTTAGGGGGAAGAAGGATATCTCCAGTGTATTGAGCCTCTAACGGTCCCAAGAAGGACCCACAAATTAACCATTTCTGCATTTTGTTTAGTTTTTTTTATAATAAGTCTGCCATCTGTACTTATCAACAGTGCAAAATGGATTATTTTAGTATACTATTATCACAATTATTGCTATTATTATTAACATCATAAGTGCTGATTCAACATGCCTCAGGATATTATACTAGATATTATGAAAATGTATACATTTGAAGAATGATGCTTTTCCATGCAAATTCAAGCCAATTATTTTAAATGAATCTCATTCAAGTTCATTTAGCCATGGCTTAATTGGCTTAGCTCTGTATTTGGTTTAATACAGCATTCCCAGTAAACTGTGGTAAGCAGATAAATCTCAAAAGGAGATACTGGTAATAAACGTGTCATAGGTGCAAATGTTTATGCATTTTCTAATGTTATGTTATGAAAATCTTCGTAACCAAAACTAATACTAATTAGTGCTAACCTCTAGCTTATCTGAGGTAGAGGCCAAACTTGAACATCTTAATGGGACAAAATCGGAGGGACCGGACAATCTCCACCCGAGGATATTAAAGGAACTGGCGCGTGAAATTGCGAGCCTGTTAGCGAGAATTTTTAAGCAATCGGTAAACTCGGGGGTTGTGCCGTACGATTGGAGAATTGCTAACATAGTTCCTATTTTTAAGAAAGGGAATAAAGGTGATCCGGGTAATTATAGGCCTGTTAGCTTGACATCTGTCGTGTGTAAGGTCTTGGAAAAAATTTTAAGGGAGAAAGTAGTTAAGGACATTGAGGTCAATGGTAATTGGGACAAATTGCAACATGGATTTACTAAAGGAAGATCGTGCCAAACCAACCTGATCTCCTTCTTTGAGAAGGTGACGGATTACTTAGACAGAGGCAATGCGGTAGATCTAATTTACCTCGATTTCAGTAAGGCGTTTGACACGGTTCCGCATGGGGAACTGTTAGTTAAATTGGAAAAGATGGGGATGAATGTGAAAGTTGTAAGGTGGATAAGGAACTGGTTAAAGGGGAGATTACAGCGGGTTGTGCTGAAAGGTGAACTGTCAGGCTGGAAGGAGGTTACTAGCGGAGTCCCTCAAGGATCGGTTTTTGGACCGACCTTATTTAACCTTTTTATAACTGACCTTGGCACAAAAAGCGGGAATGTGTTAATAAAATTTGCGGATGACACGAAGCTGGGGGGTATTGCTAACACGGAGAAGGACCGGGATACTATTCAGGAAGATCTGGACCACCTTGTACACTGGAGTAATAGTAATAGGATGAAATATAATAGTGAAAAGTGCAAGGTCATGCACTTAGGGATTAATAATAAGAATTTTAGATATACGTTGGGGACGCATCAGTTGGAAATGTCGGAGGAGGAGAAGGACCTTGGGGTATTGGTTGATAGCAGGATGACTATGAGCTGCCAATGTGATATGGCTGTTAAAAAAGCAAATGTGGTTTTAGGATGCATCAGGCGAGGTATTTCCAGCAAGGAGAAGGTGTTAGTGCCGTTATATACGGCGCTGGTGAGACCCCACCTGGAATATTGTGTGCAGTTCTGGTGTCCCATGTTTAAGAAGGATGAATTCAAACTGGAACAGGTTCAGAGACGGGCTACTAGGATGATTCGAGGAATGGAAAATCTGCCTTATGAAAGGAGACTCAAAGAGCTTGGCTTGTTTAGCCTGGCCAAAAGAAGGCTCCGGGGGGATATGCTTGCTCTATATAAATATATCAGGGGGATTAACGTTAGGGAGGGAGAGGAATTGTTTAAGTTTAGTACTAATATAGGCACGAGGACGAATGGGTACAAACTGGATATTAGGAAATTTAGACTTGAAATTAGACGAAGATTTCTAACCATTAGGGGAGTGAAGTTCTGGAACAGCCTTCCGAGGGAAGTAGTGGGGGCAAATGACTTATCTGGCTTTAAGACTAAGCTTGATAAGAATATGGAGGGGATGTTATGATGGGATAGTTTAATTTGAGCAATTGATTTGGATTATCGGCAGATAAGTCTGCTCAATGGTCTGTGGGAATGTTGGATGGGATGGGAACTGAGTTACTGCAGAGAATTCTTTTTTGGGTACTGGCTGGTGAGTCTTGCCCACATGCTCGGGGTTTAGCTGATCGCCATATTTGGGGTCGGGAAGGAATTTTCCTCCGGGGCAGATTGGCAGAGGCCCCGGAGGTTTTTCGCCTTCCTCTGCAGCGTGGGGCATGGGTCGCTTGCTGGTGGATTCCCTGCAGCTTGAGGTCTTCAAATCTCACTTTTGAGGATTTCAATAACTCAGTCATGGGTTCGGGGTTGTTATAAATGTGTATGGGTAGGGTTTTGTGGCCTGCCTTGTGCAGGAGGTCAGACTAGATGATCATATTGGTCCCTTCTGACCTATGAGTCTATATGACACAGGTGTAAAGGATATGTAGGAAAACAGGGTTTGTCATATGTAATTGCTGTTTTGTTGAAAACACTTACCATACCATGCTTTTGTCTCTACCTCTTTTTAGTGTGGTTTTTTAAAAACTTTTCTTCCAGTACAAGTGACCTTTGCTTACTGACTGAAGAGGTGTAAATGCAGCTATTCAGCATTTTCTGGTAGAAATTCCAAGCAGCAATGAATATCGGGTTGTATACAAAATAAAGTGCGCCTCAGTAGTAGTCAAAATACCTTTGTATTACAAGGCTTTTTATAAAACATTATATATATCTTTTTATTTTTCACTCTGCCTTTGCTCTTGTAGTGGTTAGGTTATAGTATACCTACCAAAGCAGATATTATTAGTGCATGAATAAATATTTAAGCATGGCAAAAATTAGAAAAAACTGCCAACTTCAATCTTTTGAGGAATTGTCAAATACTTCACCAGTGTTATTAGTATTCAGTTTGCATCAAAATAAGAAAGTTGTGAAGGATTGTACTTTCCTATCCTTTATTAGCAGAGGCAAATAGGAAAATGCTTACCAACCAAAAAGGTGATCTGAAAAGTTGCATTGATTTTGCAGTTGCTGAAATAGCAGCATTGTAGTCTCTGAAACTCTTCTTAGGATTCTGTGGTTTATACCTTTTGATTTTGCTGCATGCTTACGTTATAACCCATCTAGGCCCCAACAATCCTATGAATGCTTGTATAGCTGCTCAGTTTTGAAGTGAATGGTACTACTCACATGCTTAAAATTAAGCAGGTGCAGCGCAGAAGTGTTTGCAGGATTAAGATGGTACTGTCCTCTGAACATCTTAATAGACAAAGAGAGTCCTACAGGGACCACTCCTGCAAATGCTAACACACTTGGGTAACTGTGGGCATGAGTAGTCCCATTGATTCCACATGCATAAGTGTCTGCAGGATTGAATTTATAAGGTCTGATTTTTACTAAAGCCTGCCCTCTTATACTTCTCTGGCAGTATAAAAGGGACTAAATATAAACTAGGCTTCAAAAATTCATGGTGGATGGTAATGTGTTCTTCTGAATATAGCATGACCATTTGTTAACTTACTAAATCAGTATCTATGTATTGAGCTCAGTCTAATGTAAATTATTTACTTTTAATCAGCCAATCAATGGTCAAGGTACTTCAGTGTTCTGAAACAGTCTTATTGAAATTAATTAACACACATTTCAGAGGTTTCTGGGAAATCCTGACTGGCTGTTTAGAAACAAATGTGTGCATTTGGTATTATTGATAAAGCGTTGGACAGGGATTCCTAGGGTCTGGGTTCTATTCCTTGTTTCTGTCACTGGCCTCCTGTGTGACTTCTGGCAAATCATTTCACTTCTCTGTGCCTCAGGTTTCCCATTTGTAAAATGGGAATAATGATACTCCTTTAAAAAAAAATGGTACTCCTTTATAAAGTGCTTTGAGATTTACACATGAAAAGCATGACCAAAGAAAACCAAAAGCACAAATAAAAATCCATTAGTTATGTATGGTGCTTGTGATAGAATTGTTCAGTCTCACTTTTCTTTCCTTCAACCCCCTCGCTGATGATGTATTAAGTACATATGTGAAGCTAGAAGCCCAGAGCACATTTATCAGTTTATTGTTCTCATTGTGGCAGTAACAGAATATTACCAAAAGCCAGGTGTTTTGCAGATGTCTTGAGTGTGTATAATGTTAATAATTACAGCTTTGGAAGATAGGTGCATGCTACATTTGATGACCAACTAAGGTTCAGGAGATTCAATGAACTGTGCGACTTTATTCCTGTGAAAAGAAATATCCTATTCACAGAAGGCTAGCTCTTTTGTGGAGTCTAAATTACAGTAGCACCCCCTCTTAAAAATGTGTCAGTGCTTGTACTGCAAACCCTGCTCTTCAGGGCCTTATACTGTGCATTTAAAAAAAAATATGCTGCAGATTTGTCCTTCTCTCTCTTCACTTCCCCCTCCAAAAAACTTAAACACAGAATTATCCCAACTATTTTTAATCTATAAAAGCAAAAATTATTTCAGATTTAAAATGAAGATATCGTGTCGTCAGATGTTCTGTTTTTGGAAGGTTGTGGATAAGGCACTGAATTAGGTTTCAGGAGATGTGGGTTTAATTCTGGCTCTGCTGTAGACATCCTATGTTACTTTGGCCAAGTCCCTCAGTTTTTCTGTGCCTTTGTTCCTCATCTGTAAAATGGGATGGATAATACGTCCCTCTGGCATATGGTAGGATATATTTATTAATCTTTGCAATATCTCAGTGCTTTACACAGCGGGAATTAAGTATATAGACATCACATACAGTGCAGAAAAACTGTTTTGAGTGTGCTTTAGAGAGTTTTAAACATTTGTTTTGGACTATTTGTGTATATGGCCGCCAAGCAAAGTTCCTTAGTTACTATGAGTCCAATTGTATTGCTTTTCTGTATTTAAAAATATAATGATTTTAAAGACTAATATTAAAGTCCTTCTGGTGGTAGAATCAAGTGATCTTTGTATATTTGGAAAGCTGGGAATGTCCCTTTTCATATACCATAGAGATTCTACTTCTAGTCTTTCAGGGCCACAAAATCAGGCTTTAAATCTGTGAATTTTTTATTTTTAGCAAAACTTTCACAGGCCCAGGGCTGACTTTTCCCTATCTTGGGCCTTAGACAGCTGTAATTTTGGAGGGAAAATTCCACTTTTTGGGAGGGAAGAGGAAGAGACTTTTTTTGGCCGTTTACCCACTCTCTTCCTCACACCCAATAGTGGCTGTGTTTGAAGATGCTGAGGGGGTTGGAAAATCAGACAACGACCCATGACAAGGATTAGCAGGCAGAAAGCAAATGAGTTGGTCAAAAGTGCATGTTAAAGAAATGTATTACATGGTAGTTCTGCAGTTCATCACATGAATAATGGATATCACCTCTACACACAAGCATATTTACATGTCTGTAGGTGATATTCATGTGATAAATTAATTTATCATGCACCTTTGACCAACTCCTTTGACCACTAATCTTTCTCTCCAAGGACTTATTCTAGTAATGCATACCACTGAGCAGCTACAAACAACTGACATTTTTCAATATCAGCCTGCCACAAAAGTGCTTCTTGGTGTAACGTACATTTATTTATTTAATTAGGGAGATACATATATAAAATTATGTATATAAAAGTTTAATTACATTATAAAAGCATATTTATATATCTTTATTAAGTACAGTACATCATCCTGTAAATATGTACTTGCGAGTCTAAATTTATGTTCACTCAAATATGTCTTGTTCAGCCTCTTAGGTATATGATTCCTGTAGCTGTTTTATATACAGGTTGTCTGTGATTGATTGATTTTAAGAAAAGTTAAAGTTGAAATGAGTTAAATATAATATATACAGCCATAATTTAGAAATTTGTTTCTGGCACATGAATGTTTCTTTTTTATATTGTTTTGTTGTTTTTGTTGTAGTACTATTGAGTTGAGAGACTTCAATGATATTTTCTTTAGGAACAGTAGGAGAATTTATTGTTTCTTTCAGGGTGACACTGTATGTGCCAAAAATCTGCTGTTGGATTCAATGTTCCAAGGAATCTGAAAATATTTAATCTTTTTTCACTACACATGCATGTATATGGAGCTCTGGTTCTCTCTTCTCCCCATTTTGTCCCTCCATTTATTTTTTGATATATGCTGTTTATGGACACTCAGAATAAACCCTGTCTGGCCCCATTACTACATTGACATTTTTCTTTTATACAGATACCTGTATACTTTTGCCTTCACTTTTGTAACTCGTCATGCCAATTTAAGTGCTAATGAGCATCGCCATAAAAAATAAAATAAGAGGCAAACTAATAAGGGGCAGAGAAAAAATTGAGCTTCGCTGGCAGTTCTTAGTACTTTTCTCTGACTAGTACTAAAAATCAGTGGCATTTGCTACAGCTGTGGGCTCAGTTGAAACCGAAGGCACATCTGTGTGTAGTTTTTTTTTCATTATGCCATTTTTAAAAAGACCTACAGATCTTCCTCTTCACCTTTTAAAAGCCTATTTTTGTGATAAGGACTACTGACAATTAAAGGTCTAATAAGTGTGACATTCAGGACTGGCCACCGTTACAAAAGGGTTGCAGAATCAGACCCTAACATTATGGAGTAACCCTCTTTCCTCTATCAATAAATTACTGTACAGGTACTTTAATTAAAATACTAATATTTCATTTGTCTTCTAAATGAATGATGCTTTCTTCTAATGAAAAAGAAACTAAATTTCAAGTATACTCCCCCCCATGACGATGTACACACATGAAACAATGACCAAATAAATTATACAAGATAAATGTTTGATTATGGAGAGCATAAAATATGGATGATTTTTCTGTTGACAGTGCTGAGATAATGTGACTGTCCTCAGGAATAAGATTATGATCTGTTCCTTTATGCCTCAAGAGAATAAGTTTACAGTAGTGCCTTCTTAGATTCCCTTTGTGCTGTTCTCAGAGATTCACTGAACATTTTTTACTTTTCAGACTTCCCTGGATTCATTTTTTGAATTGAGTTTCAGGAGCTATTGTCTAATAGAGAAGCTCACACTATCATTAATATCACAGGTCGGCATAATATAAGGGCTGCAACGTTAGCACATCATAAAATATCAGAACACCACACTGAATAAATTGCTTTCAAGATTATTAAAAAGCAATTTTGTTTTTAATAATGGTAACATTATTCATGCTTAACATTAAGATGATCCTAAAATATTTAAGGAATGCATCACTTTTTATGTAGGGCCAACCTTATACAAACTAATATTTAACAAGATACTTAACTTTTTGTTGGTGCTATTGTGGGGAAAACAATTGGACTAAGAACTTGCTAGAGAACATGGGATGTGATGTATAATAATAAAGAAATCAAAGATCATGAAGTCTTATGCTAAAATTTTCCCTCGGCTTTGTTTTATGATTTTGAAAAATGCAGGCACGTAGTCAACTGAATTGAGTGATTGTCAATATTCCATTTACATGAATGATCACAAAAAATATCCACAGAGCAAACATGTAAAAGCATCTTAACTCTCCGTGAATGAATGGTGGACATACTTATTTTATTTTTTAACATTTAAATACAAAATTCTAGCTGGAAGTGATAAATTAGAACTTTCTACTCTCAGACCTTCATTTGCATACATAGTTTGTCCTCAGTGTTGCATTGCATAAATGTAGGGAGTGAAATACTATGAAAATGAAACCCTGGTGTTTAGATCATCTCTTTATAACTGTATACTATTTGCAGTATGTATATTATTTTCTTGTTTGGGGTCAGAAGAAACTTGATTTTCCTTTGTTACACAATTGTGTTTCAGTTCATGACAATGGTGCTTAGAGCTTAGATTAGTTGCTTTACAAAGCATTATAAATAATAATTGACTGGGTAAAGCTCTTAAAAATGAATGACGTACTATTTATTCAAATGCTATATTGTAATGTTGTACTTAATCCTAAACAACACAACCAATGTCAGCATAATCAGTATATAAGTTGAAATAAGGATCCATAATTGCATGGGGAAGATTATATTAGATTTTATATATATAATCTTTGTTTTAGATTTGAGTTACCTCCCATTCCCTAAAAATTTTATCCCTAAACCTTACAAATAGAGATTTAAATGAAAGGGAGGGCCATGGAAATCCAAAGACTCCAGAGTGGCCAAAAGTTGAAGATTAAAATCCATACTCTAGTGGATATGCCATTTAAGGAAAATGCCACACAATTATAAAGGTTGTCTGTACTTTGTCTGTATCTTTATTGAAAACATGACAGATTGTCATTGTAAAAGCAAGTAGTCCTTATGTTAAAGGGAAGATGCAGTCACTCTTCTGTCTCTTGTAATAAATTAAATAAACAAAGACTTTGGCAAAAGACAATGTTTGTTTGCTTGAGTATAACTGTAGGTTTTATCTTAAAAGTAAAACTGATAGAAATTAAGTCAGGGAAACAAAGTTGTAATGTGCTCACCATCTAAAATGAAGTGTGGCACAGCTGATGATAAGCATTCTTTCAAGATTTGACTCTTAAACAACAAAAATGTATGATGTTAAATGTGCCGTGTAGTGATTCCCAGTAAAAGTTATATTGGTTAAGCCTCATTGTTAATATGAATTAATCCATGGTATTGCCCGCACAGTTTCAAGATTTTGGGAGACTTTGGCTTCTTAGGCCTGGCTGCCTGATTCAGACAATGAGTCAGCTAAAACTCTTAGAATTAGAGACAGCCTTAAACAAATTGTTGGCACCCTTCTACTAGTTTCAATAACATCCTGTGGAATAAATAATCCCCCATCGCTCAGCCTGCCAGAACAGCATATAGCAACCACTTCAAACCCTTTTTCCTTCCACATTTTCAGTATAAATTAGTTTAATAATTCAAACCTCATGTAAGGATTTTGATTATAGGAGCAGGGACATTAAAAAGCAGGTATTACTAGCATCAGAACAATAACAACCTACGACCATGCTATAGCTATTTTCCCAGGTACAAAAACTACCACAACTTTGAAAATAAGTGTTAATATGGATTACAACTGCAAGTTTTTTAGCCATCCATGTTTAACTGAAACAACATAGGCCCTATACTTTATAGTGTTTCTGGCTCTCAAGAAGAAATAGGGGACAGGTTTGAAGAATTTCAAGTACAATATATTGTTACTTTAAAAACAATGTTCATTAATGACAAGAAAAATAAAACATACATATTCCTTCTCTTTGACTTTTCCTGATATTTAAATGTATATATTATATATAAACATAAACCACATAACTAAATCCTGATTCAAAGGACTAAAAACAATTTGTATTCCAAAGTGTACTGAGTTGAAATTTTTCAATAAACTTTCTTATATGCACATAATCAATAATTCCTCAAAATTATTTATATAAAAATAAATCTCAGATACGAAATAGTTTGTCACTAGTTGATGATAATGTCTTTGAATGTATGGTATTGTGATCACATATGTCAGGCTGCATTTGGTTTCATTAGAACTGAAATTCAAATAATTAAGGAACAGGTTTAAGCTGTCTTCATGTTTTTTAAAAAAGGAATACTTTTAAGTTTTGGCTGATCTGAGAAGTTTGTGTTTTTAGTAAAGTGTAGAAATCAGAACCGGTTATTTTGTACCTCCCTGGAACAGACAGTTGTAATTTCACAAGCTCCATTTCCATCTTGTTCCTCTGAAGTTTCATCAGGTTCTATAAGATATTTGCACTCTCACCATGGATAGGGCATGTTCCATCAACTCTTCCCTGTGCTGAGCTGCATTTTTGGTGGCCTCTACTGCTTATATCACTTCTTCAAATGCCATAGATCTTTGAAGTCCAAGAACTAAGAAAATTTGAGAAATATGGTCAGTAATGGAAACAACTTTTCCAAGTATTTGTAGACTCCTTTCAGAGACTTCTGTTGCTTTAGAATGGTTGGCTTTCTAGTCAGAAACCAGCAGTGTCTTTACATTTTGGATAGCTTGAAAACCAAAATGTACGTAATCCATCTGGGACTTCAGACTCATTCTTAACCTTTGCATCTTCACTTTCAAGCATTTTGATTTATATGGTTGCTAGACTTATGCAACTGTGTAAATAAAGCATTATACACTCAGGAAAAGAGGTAATTGTTATCAGCAATATGTCTGTGGTCAAAGATGAATTTCCAACTCTGAGTGCATTTCTTCTTTGGTTTGTATTAAAAAGTAGGACTTGACAGCTGCTGTTCTTCAGAAGTTAGTCAATGTCTGGAATAAATGACAGTCATTGGATATTACTTTTAGGCAGCAGGCTGCTGCATTCTTGTTTTACAAAATCAAGGAATTTATTTCTTAAGCCCTCTTTGAGGTAGAAAATTCATTGAAACATTTAATTGTTAACCCTTCAGCATCATAGTTGATACCTTGTATGTGTGCTAAGCTATACTATGCAATATGTGACATCTGCAGTTGGCTTGCAGAAAGTATGGCTGGATAGTTTTCAAAGTGGTGAAGACAAAGCAATGCTTTCTGTAGTTCACTTATGAACTGCTAGAAGCTTTTCAAAGATCTTGCTTACAATTTTGATTTAAATCTTTGTGGAAAAAATGCATCTGTATTTTCTTCTGCCCCATGGTAGAAATCAAGAAATCCTTCATGTATGCCATTGTATACAAAAGAAAGGAATTGAAAAGAATCTTATCATTAAAGGTGATCACTTTTTTACATGTCCTTTGACATGTAATAATAATAATAAATAATAATAATACTTAATTTAATAATAATTTAAAGTGGTTTATTATTCTTTAGCTATCTCAAGACCAGCTAAGCAGCGTTTGTTGTTACTGATTCTTGTAACCGTCCTACAGTTTGTTTGCAAGCTTCATGACACAATCCGTTCACAAACAACTATGGTGGTAATACTCATCCTGATACTTGCTACTTCAGCTGCTGCTATTTTCTCTTCCTCAGCGGAATCAGTATTAGAGACAAAGTCAGCAGTATTTGGGTTTAAATGCAGTTGCTTGTTTATATTTTCCTAATTTCATGTGATATTTGAGTAACCCCATATCTTTACATTCCAGACCTGACATGCTTGCCACATTAAGCTATCTCCAAACATGTAAATCTGCTTCATTTTTTCTTCTTGTGCATCAAGTCCAAATGTTTAGCTTCCCTTTCACATTGATTTATGCTTTTAGCCAACTCTTTTGGTAAAATTATATGGAAATTATTATATATTATTACAAAATTATCATTATAAAATTAATATAATTTAATTATATGGAATTTAATAAATAATTATTACAAAATGTGTGTTTATCAGCCATGCATGTGATTGATGAGAGGAGGAGTAGAGGATGGGGAGCCCATAGAAGGCAGAGAAGACATCCCAAACTTTCCTTCAGTTAGGTGTCAAAATTTTTAACTAGGGTTATCCAGGTGCATCACTGCTTTTTTAGATATTTATGATATAATGTGTTAATAACTGTAATGTATAGACAATCAATATTAGGTGTAATATTTAAGCATCTGCCTTACTCTCATAAATGGACATGTCTACAGCTTGCTGTCCCAGTCAGGAGACTCTTTGGGGGGGAAACCAGTTAAATGTTTTGCTGTAGGACAACTTTAAGTACTGTTAATTATCCGGGTTGTTCTGATAGCGCACATTAGCTGTATCAAAGGTGGTAAATTGGTGGATTGATCTGGCAGACAGCCAGGTCTTGTCCTGAAGGTTTAGTATGTCTAATTAGAATGTAAAAATAAGTAAAACAAATAACCTCCCCTCACCCTATATGTCCCCAGCTTGGCGTTCAACACAATTCTGTGTCCATTGGGTTTGGAGTCCTATTTTCTCAATGGCGTTCTCATCTGTCTGCCTCCCACTTAGCCACTCGTACTGTCCTTCCTCTGAGCATTCTGTGATAGATGCTAAATTTGAATTAATCCCTTGTTTACCAGGGACCAGGTAGTATGCCAATACCTTGTCACAGAAGATTATATTCTTATACTAAGTGTTCCAGATTTGAAGGAAATAATTTGTGCAACCGATGTTCATTCTAAATTAGGCTTGGCAAATAATGTCAACTGACCAGACAATTACCATTTGTTATACAGTCAAACATTGTCAACTCTTCCAGCAAGAATGCCCTGATGTAGGCAGTGGCCTGTCTTTTTTACTGCATCATGGTGCCATTCTTTCATTTTTTTGAGAACTTAATTTTTTTATGTTTCACATTTTTGAGTTTAAAAAAAAACAGTTAAGTATTTTTCCCCTCTAATTAATCAAAAGTAGCTAAGACAGCCTATTTGAAAAAATAGTCTTACTGTTTTTTGTTACTAATAAATCAGCGCTTTCAAATGTTTGATAATTTTTTACAATATTTGACCAGTAAATTGACCAATTATTTTTAGACAGTGGTATGCCCAACCCTATTCTAAATGTAAGAAAAATTACAGCTAGGTGGGAAATGGTTTTCTTGTCTTGGGAAAAAATTTGAGATTTTGAAACAGGACAGTCAAAATTTCAAAAATTTTCATGAACCACCAATCCAATATTTTTTCAGTTTGGGTTGTTAAAATATTGGGTTTCAATCCCCCACATTTTTTTTTAACTAAAACTAGCTTAAATTTCAAAACAAAAGTCATTTCAGACTGAAAGGCTGGATCTCTATATTTTGAAAATATTGAAACAGGTTCCAATTTCTTTCTTTTTTGAAACAAGTAATTTCTTGAAACTAACAAATTGGCATGTTCTGACAAAAAAAAGTTTTTTTCAAAAGGATCCTGACTAGATCTAATTACAGTACCTGAAACCATTAAATAAATTATTGGTCTTTTGGCAAGGATTCATGAAGAATAATCTGGTTATTCCAGAGTATTTCAAGGCATGGAAAGTAACATACTTTACTGTGAAATAACCACTTAAACATGTTTCCAATTTCTGAAGAATGAGACTTGGCTAAATTGTCATGGGGAAGTCACACTTTTATGTCAAAGGTCCAAAGCATGTGATTTTTAACAGGAATAGAACAAGACATAGGAGAGTCAAAGATTTGGCCTTCTGCTTCTTTTTTTTACTGTGATCGTGTGTCAGCCGGAAGAATGACTTACTGATAATTCTAGTTCCCAACAGTTTCAGAAAGCTAGGTCAAACAGGGATAGGCCCTAGTCCTCAGATTTCTTGGATTTTATTGTAAGGGATTAAGGAATATAAGATTAAACTTCTAGAGAGGGATGTCTTAAATTAATTTCCTTCATTAGAACAAAGACATGTGGGACCACTGATTTCTAAGAAAATCTAGCTGCCTGCATAGCTGCCAGGACACATTACCATCAAGAACTTGGTTAGTAATATCTACTTCTCTTACTTGGTGAAGAATAAAACAGTAAGATCTTTTTAAAAATTGTTTTAACACAATTAATAAAATCATTCCTTGATCCACATGCTCGAAAGTAAAAATAATTCAATAATAAATCTTTTCACGTATTTGTGAGGTCTGAGGTCCAATAGACTTGACCGTTTTTATTCTGTTGACTCTTACAGTGAAGGTATTTGCATTTAGCAATTAATTATGCTTATTTGAAGTACTCGGTTAGAGCATATTTGAAATTATCATCTCTTGGAGGTTTTTTAAAATTGTTTATGGCATTTACGGTATGTTGGCTTTCAGTCCAGAGGATGCATTTTTATCATACCAATTTCCATAGTCCAAAACCAAGGCTTTTAAAGTGATCACCAAGATTTGACTTGACATAATTTGTCTGGATATTTAGAACAGTAGGTGTTTAGAACTATTGATCTTTAAGAATTCCATTTTGTGTTGTACACTTTCAAGTTAAAATAACTGAACTTTTTATCTATTTTTCTTTTTCCTCTCAGGAGCTGAAATAAAAGTTTCAAAGAAAGTAAAATTGTATGGCTAATTATTAAGCTTCTGAATTTATATAACCCTTTCCTCCCCCCCTAACATGACTAGAGATTTTGGGTGCATCAGGTTTTGGTTACTCAGTTACTCTGAAAATCAGGCCCCTTTAAGATGCTTCTGGTCTGGGAATCCAAGACATCCAAAATCAACATTTCATGCCATGTTTGTTAGTAGAATTATTGATCCAAGCATAAATTAAGTAGCATTAAAAGTAAATGCTATATAAAATTGGCTTTTTTCACTCTGAGCAATAAATTCAGGAGGAGAATTTGATTGGAGTTTCTAATACATATTGTGTCATGAGATGAGAGAGATTCTGGGTTTCTGAGCTCATACATTATTAGCTACAGCTCATCTGCCTTGCCTACTGCTCTGACTGCATCACCCCCTTTTACATATCACTTCACTGGTTCCACATGCCCTTCCTCCCTCCTTGAAGTCACTTGCAAGATTCTACAATATTCTATCTGCCAGTAGGGGGACCCAAGTAAGGGCAAAGTGACAGCAGTGGCTTAAGCAGATGTTACTGAACATGCTCAGTACAAGCTAAGCACTTAAATCTGGGGGGAGCACGTGATACTCATCGCCATGCGCTGCCTTTGCCTGCCTGCATCTCATACTGATATTCAGCCAATCCCACTGAGGACTTGTGCTCTGCCAATTCCTTCTCCCTCCACAACTCTCTCATTTCCAGCTCACAAATGCCTCCACAAGTGTCTTGTCTTGTGCTGCCACCAATATATCCCTGGAGTTTCCTCTTTGATCTTGTATGACTTTCAAATCCCTCTTTAAAACCAACCTTTTCCCACAGTCAAACATTGATAATTTTTGGATTCCCTTTAAGCTATTTAAAGTATAATAATAAAATAATATACTCTTCAGAAACTACACATGATACACTGTCCAAAACCTTTTGATCTAGAAACCCCCTTTACCTTTCTGGACTGCACTCTGATAGTAGAGTGGGCCAGTTTCTCCTTTATTCCCCCCATCAATTTATTGTTGCTCCTCTCTATCATGCTGGCGTAGAAAAGAGGGTAAAGAGGATTTTCCCACAAAGTATTATGTTTGTTTAAAGAAAGAATGGAGAAGGGATGTATTTGAAGTAGATCCCATTAGCCACTTGTTACCAGCTATCACTGAATTCCAACCTGACCAGGACAAGACAGAATACTGGTTGAGATAACTCCAGAGCGTAGCTGTGCTGGAGCAGCAGGGAAGCCCAAGTTGGAAAAAAGCCAAGGAAGAGGGAGTGAGAAGCTGGCCAGTCTGTGATTTCAAGATGGCAGCAGGTAGGAAGGACCCTATAACTGGGGGGCGAAGGGAAACTAAGGGAATGGGAGGCTGTATACGTTTAAGGAAGGTGAGGGGGGAGCCAATGACCTGGAAAGGAGTGAGCTGCTTGTACATTTTCAGGAGTAATAGGGGAGCAGTGGTGGCAGTTATAGAAGAGGAGCTATTGAGGGAGCAGAATGTATTGATTAGAGGCAGAAGAACCCTAAACTGGTTAGTCCACTGATAAATGTTATTTGAGAGATCAGAAAAGAGAGAGAGAGTGCATGTGGAAAGTAGTGTCTAATTGCCAGTCCTATTCACCACTTCTTTTGGGTGGTCTTTGTGGAAGAGACCATGCTTTTACTAACTACGTAAAATTACCATACAAATTTATGATGCTAGATTAAATGTTTTACTTGCAGCAATAGTAATAATACATTACTTAGGACACCATGACAAGGCACTTCATCCAGCAAAATCCCATATCTTGACTGTTTTGTTGTTCTGATCAATTAGTATTTTTCTTGGGTTTCTATTCTGCATCAGGATGGGCTAATGCAATCCAGGGGCACAAGAACTTGTGCAGGCAGATTCTGATGCAGGATTAGGTCTTTGGTGTATAACACAGAATCTGAACAAAGTCTCCTTGTGATGACAGGAAGAGAAGACATCCCCAAAGGTTTGCTTGGTATCTGAATTCTATGGCAAGAGCTACTGTTGATTAGAACTTGTTTGCAGGTTCAAATATTCTATCTAGTAGCTATTAACTGTAAACTGCAGTTTAATCCTCCTGCTCATGTCTTCGAGTTTCTGCCCAGTAAATTTACTAAGGTTTTCATAGAATCATAAAAGATTAGGGTAGAAAGGGTCCTCAGGAAGTTATCTAGCCCAACCCCCTGCTTCAAGCAGGGCCAACCCAAACTAAATCATCTCAGCCAGGGCTTTGTCAAGCTAGGCCTTAAAAATTTCTAAAGATGGAGATTCCACCACTTCCCTAGGTAACCCATTCTAGTGCTTCATCAGCCTCCTAGTGAAAAAGCTTTTTCCTAATGTTCAACTTAGGCCTCCCTCACTGCAGTTTGAGATCATTGTTCCTTGTTCTGTCATTTGCCACCACTGAGAACAGTCTAACTCCATCCTCTTTGGATTCCCAGCCCCTTCAGGTAGTTAAAGGCTGCTATCAAATTCTCCCTCACTTTTCTCTTCCCCAGCCTGTCCTTATAAATCATGTGCTCCAGCCTCTTAATAACTTTCATTGTCCTCCACTGGACTTTTTCCAATTTGCCCACATCCTTCCTGTAGTGGTGGATCCAAAACTGTAGACAATACTCCAAATGTGGTCTCACCAGTGCCGAATAATCACTTCCCTCGATCTGCTGACAATGCTCCTACTAATGCAGCCCAATATGCCTTTAGTCTTCTTGGCAAGAAGGACATACTGTTGACTCATATCTAGCTTCTTGTCCACTGTAACCCCCAGGTTCTTTTCTGCAGAACTGCTGTACAACTGCTGCTTAGCCAGTTGGTCCCCAGTCTGTAGCAGTGTATGGGATTCTTCCGTTGTAAGTGCAGGACCCTGTACTTGTCCTTGTTGAACCTCATCAGGCTTTCTAAGTCAGCAAGCTAATTTTTTATATGTCATAGATTTGGTCCAGTCCTGGGAAGTGTTTCTGAATATCTTGACTCCTGTTGCAGTTGAGGTTTTGAGAATAAAGGCACCATTTTACATTTTGTACTTTTCTATTTGCTATGTAGTCAACGTTAGAGCCTACACAGTTGGTGTTTTTACCAGTCACTATAAGGAAATCATCTCCAGGTTTTGATCCTAATTATATATTTTAAATGTATCAAGCCATTTTTCACATCTGTTAGCATTTACCAGAGGTGAAGCCGTTCAAAATACAGCATGATTTATTTTGTCAATCTGCCATTTGTCTTTCCCGTAGGAAACTTTTCCTGCAAGGTGCTGAGCATCCTTAACTCCCACAGATTTCAATGATAGCTGATGCTCTCAATTTCTTGTAGGAGCAGGCCCTTAAAAGGAAAAATGACTTGAGTAATGCTCTTAACATATTTCAGAACTGAAGTCAACTGCTGGAAAGACAATATGTTGAGATTAAGCTTAAAAAAAAATCAAAAACGTGTTGTAACTATTCTAGTGGTTGATGGGCGGGGAGGGAATGTAGTTTTTGAAAAATCCTGTTTGGAGTACAGATAAAGTATCAGGAAGAACATTCCAAGGTAAATGATGAGCTCTCAAACTACATGAAAAATGTAACAGGAAACTATTAGGAGTAGGTGGCAAATCTTTATAATAAACTAATTTTCACATTAAAAACTACATGTGTAAAAGGTATGGTCATGATATGTTCATTTGTAAAGGATTTACATCTTACCTATCTGAACAGTTTAATGACCGTATTGTTAATTTAGTCTGAGTTACACTTTCTATATGAGTTTGCTAACAGAACTTGACATAGAAGCCTTTGTGAAGAGACTTGATTGGTTCTGTTACCATGGCAACATGGATGAATGGAAGAATGATTTCCTTTAGGAACCCTTCCTAAAAGCTGTTTTGTACCCTATAATGATATCTCTAGATTGCCATCCCTTGTGAGAGGTGAGCAGAGATCACATCATGGGTCAACTTGGTTCCTCGTGTTTATAGATTATTCTCAGCAATCAAAAGACTGCTTTGCTCTTCTTTTTGTTTGTAGAGCTGAACCAATTCCATTCTCCAGTATATACTGATGATAGGAAACTCAGCTAGACCTTTGTGTTTTGAAACACAAAGAATAAACTAGAGCTATGCCAACTATTATATTGTTTTAAAATGGTCTCCAATAGCTAATGGTTCTTACAGAATTTGAATTCTTCATTTATCACTTCATTTATCTGTCCATTTGAAAATCTTTTATGCTGTGTTGTGCTGTGCTATTATCTTGGGAAACCTGAAATATTAACTAGCAAGTAAAACAGTTCAATACACAGTTTAAGAGCTGGAGACCTTGTTTAGCATTATGAAGTCTCGGTAAAACCTAAGGCTTAGTATACAGATTGCATTTGTTAAAGGGTGAAATTGTGCGCCATTAATAGAACCATTTTGAACAGGAAAGATAACTCAAATTATCACCACCATAGGGTACTTTCTAGTAGCTAATACAGTCAAATTGTTATTTAAATTGCGTTATGATATAACACAACAATGATCATGGTGTTTGAGCTAAGGAATAAATTTGTAATTTCTCCATTCATGCACTTTAGTGTAGCTACTTCAGTTTAAAAAGATAAATGATGGCATTTATTTATTTCTTTAGTCATCTGTGGTTGATACAAAGGAGATTGCTTATTAATCGTGTGGGTTTTTTTGTTAATGAAATGCAGTACTTTTCTGTCTCTTAAAGCCTTAATTTTTATAAATCTTTCCAGAGAGCAGAGTTTACTAGTGCAATAAAAAGAGATGCAAAAAGTTCAGTTGATTCTGTATGATAACAAAGCAGGTCTTTGTAATTATTTTTGTTAGCTTGAAAAAGTGTATTTTTTTTTACCATTTGAAGTATTATTTACTTTTATGAAAATGGTAAAATTCATTTTTAAAGAAGAGAGAGACTGTGGAAGAAAGATTTGGAAGAAATGAATGTGTTATAGAGAAGAGACCACCAGATCAATTCTAGTCTGATCTCCTGTATATCACAGGCCACCAACACAACCCAGCATCTTCAAACCAGACCCAAGAATAGAAATTAGACCAAAGTATTACAGCCCGCAGGAGACTAGACAGCTATACGTGGCAGGAAGAGAATAGGAGGGACTGAGGTATTCGAGTGTCAGAGGCCCCTGAAATGGCAGGGAAGTGATTAAGTGAGATATACCCTGGTAATCTTGGCAAATGACCGGCACCCATACTCTGCAGGAGGCGGCAAAAAACCCACAAGGTCTGATGTTTCAAGGGCTTGAGGAAGGAAAACCATCATCTTTTGCAGGCTGCAATTCAGACTGCATTTCATGGAGAAAAGGAATTTCTGTCTGTTCTAGAACAAGTTCAAGGTAAGCTGTTCAGAAGATAAAATAAGGCTAATGTGAAAAAGGATGGCCCTAAAACTAGTATAATTGTTTTTCCAAAGATAATGGGAATAAGGAGATGTAGGCGAGGCTAATCTTAGTTGTAGTTGAACTGAAATTTATTAAGATTTTTAGCATCCACTAAAACTGATCCAGGAGAAATATAGGCCAGAGAGATTGGCCGAGGTGTTTGAAAGGAATTTATTAGACCAGAAAAGAGGCTTATACAAAGCCTAAGATTTGTGGCTGAAACCATTGTCTGAAGAGATTTAGCTCACCTTTTCTTTCTTAAACACTTCCAGTGAATTTTTAAATATATGGTTTTTCATCATTTGTTTTTCCTTCTGTGTAGTAGGGCTCAATCCAATTTATATTTAATTCTTTACATGTATTTGCACATCAGTGGAGTACTAGTGTTTCCCTACAAATCGTTCTTGGCATTTGACTTTATTCCCTATGTTACATAGGTAACAAACCATGGGCTTTAAGTAATTGTTGTTTAAAGAGAAATTGTACCTTGTAAAGTTGTAAGTGATCAAAAACATTTTTGTGTAGGTTTTATTTCAAAGTTTCTGACTAGTTTAAATGTTACAGCTAAATTGATATTTTCGTGTTGAATTGCAGTGTAATTTTAAGAAGCTAGAAAAATACATCCGTCTTTCCTGTAAAGAAAGATCATCTTTATTTCAAGGTTTATTCATTCTTATGGTTGATCAATCCTGTAGAAACACACAGCCCTTTGTAACAACTGTCAAAAAATCATTTGTGCTACTTTTCTGTAACCATGCTGTGTTTAGACTTCTGCATGTAGTCAAGGTCTCCCTTCTTTCACGCCAATTATTTTGGGATTTTTGGGATTACCTCATTCCTTTTGTAATTTGTTCATGCAGATCTATTACTTTATGTAATACAGGGTTATACTGAATTGCTACAAGTTTGAAGGTGCCAATAACATTGTGTAGACTAGGGGTCTGTTAAACCATTCGCTACTGCAGAAGCAGCTTAGAAAGACCTGACAAATTCACTTGCTATATACATATTTATAATCCACAATTTTTTCCCTTTATGTTTGTAGAATCACTGGGGGAATGTGCACTCCAGCTGGAAATTATATAATACACTTACATGAGATACCTACTATGAAAAAAATAACTATGAACACTGATTAATTAGATCATTATACAAATAACCTTACAGCAATAAATACCCACTGTGTGGCAGAAAGACATATGTTTATCATAGTCAGCTGGGGCACACTTGGGGCACAGAGACAGATAAATTGGTCCATGTTGTCTTACCACACAGCTGTCATTGCAGCACTGATAGCAGGTGATAGTTCTGCAAGTGTATGTCAAATCTGTTCTTATCTGTTTTGACATCTGTTGATGGAAGCTCTCTCTTCTGTTTGATCTAGACAATGACCTTGATATTCCTTGTGAACAGTAAAGGCCCACAATTGTTGTTTTAAGAAGGAAGAAGTCATAGTTTGTGCCTTTCACTTGTCATATCAAATTAATAGACAGCAACTGATAATAAAACTAACATTGCTACATTTAAAATAGGCACTTTGACGGCATCAAATCTCTTGCATTTGTTTACTTATTGAGATTACACCTTGCTATCTTACTGAATTTCATGCAGCTAGGGTAATCAGTTAGAATCATAGAATATTAGAGTTGGAAGGGACCTCAGGAGGTCATCTAGTCCAACCCCCTGCTCAAAGCAGGACTAACCTAAGCTAAATCATCCCAGTGAGGGTTTTGTCAAGCTGCAGCTTAAAAACCTCTAATGATGGAGATTCCACCACCTCCCTAGGTAACCCATTCCAGAGCTTCATCACCCCCCCTAGTGAAAAGGTTTTTCCTAATGTCCAACCTAGACCGCTCCTGCTGCAACTTGAGACCGTTGCTCCTTTTTCTGTCATCTGCCAACACTGAGAACAGCCTAGCTCCATCCTCCCTGGAACCTCCTTTCAGGTAGTTAAAGGCTGCTATCAAATCCCCCCTCATTTGTCTCTTCTGCAGACTAAACAAGCCTAGTTCCCTCAGCCTCTCCTCATAAATCTTGTGCTCCAGCCCCCTAATCATTTTTGTTGCCTTCTGCTGGACTCTTTTCAACTTGTCCTTCTATGATAAAATGAAATAAAATTCCCAAAAATAAAATTTAAAATAAAAAACGAAAACCTTATTTTCCCTTTATTTCATGCGAGATTCTCACATGGGCCCCCAAAGGTAAATCAGTTTAAGAAATAGGGTCTTGGGGACAATTTTTAAAGCAGAGTAAACCTTTCCGCCATCTCCTTAAACCAGGTAGATAAATCAGTGCCATTTGTCCATAGGAATGATTTTTTTTTTTAATATCAGCCTAAGATCTTAATGGGAATTAGGAATACTTTGACTGGTTTGATCCAGTCACCCTGTGGCCACAATGTGAGCAGTAGGTCACTAATGTAACAATGCAGTAAAATGTAAACCAAAATAAATGCAAGTCATCTCTTATTTGGGTCTTAGATGAAATATCAGAAAGGCTATAGGACAATCACAAGCCCTGATTCACCACTGTTTTATGCTGATGTAACTAGAGTTACTTCAGTGTAAATGGAGAATAACACAGTGCCGAAATAGTCTTTACAATTATATCCATGCGTTAATCCCTTCATCATTTGCATTCTGTCTTCAGTCTGGTTTAGGAGTTCTTAGGGGCTATTACCGTAGTACTTTGCTGACATAGGGTTCACATATAAACGCCCCTATAATTTAGTTAGCATAGGAGAGTCTCAGATCAAGCTATCATGGAAACAGATGATCTCTTTCATCTTTAGACAAGAGGTGAATTACATAGTTCAGCCATCTGGACTGAATGCGGTTGGTAAGATCAAGGCCTGTAGCAAATAGAAAACTATTTCCATAGCACCAATAAAATCGAACAATTAAGTTAGAAACTCCATAATCCAAAAAAGCCTCTTTTTGGACTGATTTCAAGTTCATTTGCAGTTTCCAAATATAATTACCTATTTAGAAACATAGTAACACTTTCTAAATAGTAGTATAATTCTCCCCTAATATGTAGTTGTTTTGTTAGTTTGATTATAGTGATTATGGTGTTCATTAGTACTGACTGGTTAGGTGCTTTGGTTCATATCATCAAACAAACTGCAGTGTGTATACGCAAGCTTCTATTTGAATCTTTTTGTTTCAATCCCTTTAATGGGACTAGATTTTTTAACAGAAATATATTTTTTACTGTACTTATGACTTGCTTATGTGATAGAACTAGGTTTATATTTCCATTCATTACTAAGTATTAGGACAAGTCTATTTATAACAGGATCACAAAGGGATTCGGTGTGAAACAAATGTGTACAACCTGTGTTGAACCATTAATTTGAGCAAAGTGTTTTTGTCATGTTTTCACTAGTACTTTAAATACATCTATAAATACCTATCATCAGATGACATATGTTTAAAATAAAATTCTGAAAAAAAAATTCAGCTTGTTACAGAAAAAGGATCTTAGAATTTATTCATCAGTACAGAAACATGAAATTCAAATATGTCGTGATGTTAAACATGTACAGAAATTTTCAGAAAGCTTGGGTCAAAACTCATTTTGGGTTTACTAGTAGTCTTGAACAATATACGACATGTTTAGCTGCATGACTCAAAATGACACATTTTAAAAATAAAAGTTTTACGGATGTGTACTGCTGAAGTTTAAATAATTAGTGACGCTCTGGTGTTACAGTATAATGTTTAATCTTGCAGTTACATATGACTGGAGTGTACATGGAAAAAATGTGAATACTTGCAATTAACATTTTAATTAATCTAATTTACGGGTTGTAGGAAACATTGGTATTTTAACTCTAAGTGTAAAAGTTTGACTTTAAATGTGAATTATGTATCAATAACTTGTTTAAAAATATTAAACAAAAATATTGAAATCTGTTGGTGGAACATGAGAGCATTTTTGTTTCTTGAGAAAGACAGGTGGGTGAGACCTCATGAATAAAGAACTAAACAGGAGATATGTAATTTGAAAGTAATATTTTTTTGTGCACTGGCAAGAAGAAACAGTTGCAGTACATCCATTAACCAAAGCTTCCTTGTGTTCTCCAAAGTTGTATTGAATTCTTCATTATGTTCCAAGCTCTCCAAACTCCCAGCACACTGAAAATCTGCTTTCTAGCTTCTCTAAACTTGGTTAGCAAGGAGTGGTAGGTTATGCTCAAAGGGTTGGATCCATAGCCCATTGAAGACAGTTCAAAGACTCTCGTTAACTTCAGTGGGCTTTGGATCAGGCCCAAAGTGAAGAAGTGGCTAGTTCGCAGTCTTTGAAACAGACATTTTGCTGAAAGTGTAATTAAATGAAGGAGCATTTTTCAGTGGAGAATTTGTGGAGTAAATCAGACTGACAGATACTCATTACAAAACACATTTAAACATGAAAGAAGAAAAGGTTAACTTAGCCTTAAATTAAGGATAATTAAAACTGTTTGTTTCTTCTACATAATCATTATTTACAATTGGGATGGAACTTGTAAAAACAGCTGCTTACTGGAGGTTTTTGTTGGTTGCAAAATCTTTGAATTAACAGTATATCACCTTGAAAATTTGTGATGGTAATAACAAATGTAAACCAAGTCTGACTGCACAAAACCATTAAAGGGGTTATTTAAGGTAACATTTTTGTATGAACTACATGTTTCATGCTGTTCATGATTTATCCCCCACCCATTCCAATTTTATCACTGGACTACTGTATATAACTGTTTTCTTCCTAGTCCTCCAGCTACTTACACTTCACATCTGGCTGGTAAAGTGGAACAATAATGTCAATCCCCTGCAAAGGTCGCAGTCAGCCCTATTCCATTTATAAAGTAACAGGATGTACATAGAGTTGCGTTGCTGCCATTCTGCTTCTGGGCCCCAAGTATGCGTCACTTCTACCACACACTGATGAAGAGAAAAAGCAACTGAATTACCAAAACTCAGAGTTTATTTATGGCAAAGCAAAACTACTGGGTATTTCTGTTGTCATGATATTTAAAATGAGAGGAGAATAAAGATCTGGTAGATCCAGAAATTTGGACCCAGATCTTTTGATCCTCCATTAAACCATAAAGACAGTACTTTACTCTGTATGCACTAGGCATGCTCTATCCCCTTACAGCTCCTGTGAGTATGTCATCCCCACAGTGACTAAGCATGCTTCACTGGCTAGAACATGTTGATGAGGGACATTTGTGAGTGATCCTGGGACTGGAATTAGGAAAGGCTGGAGGGGCCTGGAGAGAAGGGGTCCGTACACCAAAGTACACTCTCTTCAGAACTTCAGATAGAACCCAGAATTCCTGAATCTTTAGGAATCTGGGGTCTGATTTGCAAAGTGCTGAGTGCTCACAACTATAACTAAAGTCAAATTACCTTACCTCATGAGGGTCTTGTGAAGAAAAATTCATGAGTCTTTGTGAAGCATGCAGAGGCTATAGTGGTAAGCACCGTAGCAAAATCTGTAGGGAAATTAATAATTCAGTATCCAGAGGAGAGTTTGAATGTTGTGTAGTAAATCAGTCATGGGCCACAGATGGAATGATGAGGATAAAATAAAATATTGAGTAGCTACTCACCCAGTGAGCACTGCCTATCCTGTGCACTGACTATAACATGGATCCCGTGGAAAAAATAATACGTGATCATGTAATTAAAGGCTATATCATGATTAAGGCTATGATTTTGGCATGGACATTTTTAGTAAATATCACAGGACACGTACTGGAAAACAGTGATAAGTCATGGAAAGGTCAGATAATGTCATTTTTGGTACATCAACATACACGAGGGTGTAGTGGGAGTCCTGAAAGGTGAGGCATGGAGACTGAGAATTTTGGAGCGTGAGCTCAGTCTGCTTTGGCAACTCCTGTCCCATGGGACTGGGCCTGGACGTTGTGACCTGGCACATGTGGTCACAGTGTCAGATAGGTTTGGCCCGTCCAACCCTCCATCTCCATCAGTGGAGAGGTAGACATGCCAAACCGGAGTGGCCCTGTGATCCTGTGCACCAAGTCACAACGTCACTCGGTTTAGACATTTAAACAAATATGATTTTACAGCCTTTTCCAATATTTTACAGACTTTATTCAAATTCAGTTTCTGTTACCACCATGACCTCTGTAACATAACTGTAGGCCTAATCATGAGGCATATATCTATAACCTTACTTGTAGCATCCTTTAACTTTTGAGTTCTTGGCTTTGCAATTTTACCATTCTTTCAATTTTTATTTGCAAGTGGTATACATATGAAAGAAAATATTACAAAGGTGGACAGTACATCACGTAAGGGAACTTAATAAAAAAAAGTCAGTCTTTTTTTCTTTTTCTGGGAGAGGAAAAGAGACTGAATCAAACCTTACTAAGATAGCATCTATTCCTTTAGAATTTTGGCTATGATTTTGAGCTGCAGCAAAATGTCAAGTACAAGGTAAAACACGATTAAGTTAAGAAGGTCTAGACACTAAAGAAATGTATTTTGAATTACACAAAGACCAATCAATATAAAGAAAAATTACTAAAATCAACTGTAGATTGTTGTTGTATAATGAAGAAAAGTATATACATTTTTGCTAGTTTAATTCAGCAAATTCTGGGGTACATTTTCACTGGGATACTCTTGAATTTTAATAACTCAGTCTCCATTGAGGCTGTTGAAAAGCCATGCAGCTCCATCGTTAAAAATCATGCTAATTATTATACACACACACTGCCATCATTCACTAATGATGCAAGAAATGAAGTGGGAAAACGCAGGAATGTCTCAAAATAAAAATAATGAACATTATTGGAGAGACTGAACTGAGTAGAATGCCCCCTGCTTCCTTCAATCATATTTAAGTAAATGGAGGTGAGTGACTGACCACTAATGGAATTGGAGGCAAATAACTAGCCCAGAAGCTAGGTTTGCATAGAGGGTTGGAGTAAGGATAGAAGAACGCTATTTGCACATTCCTCTGATAAAACCCTGGAAATGAGAGCTGGAAAATATCTATCTGATCATCAGTCTGCTGAAAATTTCTCCCACTCACTGCAGCCATGAAAATGTTTCCTGCATCAAATGTTTCTAGTTCATTCGTTAGTCTTGTTTTAAATGTCTCAGTGAAGTGACCTGCACCATTTCCCTTGGAGAGATTATATGATAACCTAATAGAGCTCAGTGTCTGGAAGTTTCTTCCCGATATTTAGCCTAAATTGTTCCTTTCTTTAATGTCATACAAATACTTCTAGTTGTGCTCTTGTACTACCCTAACTCCTTGGTTTTACACATTTCACATATTTATAGAGAGTGATCATGTGCCTCAAACTCCCCTTTAGTGTAATTGCTTAGTCAACCTATACAAATGTGAGGCCTTGCCTCTGTGGGTTGCCAATAATTGGTGTATCTACCCTGCTGCTGAATCCTAAATGTAGACAAGGACATGCAGGGTTAAACCTTGATTAATTCAATAAGTGCAAACCCCTGGATGCTTTGTCTATGCTTGGTGATCAGCAGCAGAGCAGTGACACCAATTACTTACCATTGATGACTGAGTAAGGGATATTACCATGTATAGATTGCAGCTAATTCTTTTAATATTTACATATAAATCATCCTCCATCTTTGACTTCTGTTCTGTACTATGTGTGCAGAGCAAAATGATAGACAAAAAAAGGTAAAAACTATCTGTTGTGATCTGGATCATCTTTTGCTTTAGGAGAACAACAAGCACGGTTGGTGTCTATCATGGTGTGCTTTTCTGCTCCTTTAATGTCTCATCGGAAAGGAAAAAATGTCTACAGATGCACTGGTGGAACAGCAGTTTCAGCTGCCTGTATTTCAAAATACTTTCACATGCAGCATATTATCAGCATCCAAACACTGGCTATCAGCATTGGTGTGTCCACCTCAGGATGTTGCACAGGCTGTTCAGAAGATTTAATTTACAGTGTAACAACAGTCTCCTGTGCCCTCATTCCTCTTCTGTAGCACTGCATGCTCAATTATGTTTTTCCCATATCAGGCATGCTCAGGATGGAATTCACCTGGACTCTAGTTTTACATAATGCAGGGATGGACTTTTCAGCTCTCTAGCGGTGAATGAATAATTAAAGTGTCCATATGTTTTGTGAGCACTGCTTTTCACATTCTTGCATTTGACTAGGAAATCAGACTATCAAATTAAAGCAATACGCCAAAAACGCAGGAGCAGTTTGTCGCTAATCCTAGTGTCATGGTGGTAGGAAAGCTGGCCACATAACCTCTTTCTCTCTGGAACAACCTCACAGAAAGACTCTCAATTCCTCCACCAAGGCACCGTGGGGATAAGTGATGGGAGAAAGGGTAGTAGCCTCACTGGCCTGCAGAGAGGTGACAATGAATTGTGAAGCAGGCTGAGTGGTCCTTTTTCAATCAGGGTATTCTAGGAGTTCTCCCTGGGCTTTCTTAGGGGTGGTGGTGCACTACAGCACCATCAACTTGGGCTAGTCGCTGTATGCCACATTTGAGGCTGAATGTGAACAAACGGCTGATTCTTCAGGACATTCAGCCACATTAGCAAAGGCAATAAATCCATGGGCATTAAAGAAAATGGTGAGAACCTTGGTATTTTGGTCACACATGGTGCTGCCTTTACTTTCTTTTACAGGGAGTGTGAGAATAACTTGAGTGGATGCCAGTTTCTTTACTTCCCCTACCCACATTTGGAGGCTTCTGCGGCTCTCCCTTTCAGCCCCAAGTGAGGCTTCTGCTGCCTTCTCTCTTTCCATGTTCGTCCTAAGTGTGGTACAGTGTTGGCTACCGGTGCTTATCAGTGTAGGCTGCGTGCATGCATCCCCATGTAGGTGCTGCCTTAGCTCTGCAGATAGCCGAGTCAGCTCTCACGATTGAATGAATCGACATGACCACAGATTAGCTGAGCAACAAAGGCACACAAGCCAGGCTTATTGCGTGCGGCACACTGAGAAGTGACCTACAGAGTATCTCTGGGTCAGCTTCCTATATGCAGCGTTACAATGGCAACGGCCCAACGGCGGGACTTTCTGTTATCCCCTATATCGGACAACATTGTTCCCTCTGACGACCTCTTTTAAACATTGTTACATACAATTTCATTCTGCCCCGTTCGATGTAGGTAATTGCCACCCTCTTGATGTAGGCTAATACCACCCTTTTCCGTTGATTGTCTGATTTGGGCAAAACAACTCCATTTATCACCTTTTAGTCATTTCTATTCATCAAAGTGTCATTTTAGGGAGTTAGTTCTTTTTGGTATCTTGGTGCCTTCTGCACATGCTACATAATTTGAATTTTAGTAATATTTTGGCAATGTGTATATTTGCAGTATCAGCACTTTCCTGTGCCACTTTCAGTTAACTTGGGTTTTTCCACTTACGCTTTTATTTACTTGGCTTTTTCCACTTAGGCCGTAGCCTGTTTTACAGGCCTTATGCTCATTTCTTACTACATTCCCCCGCTTTTTATCTTTTTATGAGGAGGATCGAAAAGTATAGTGCATGGACTTAAAGGTAACCCAGTGGGCTAAACACTGTTATGTGGTCACCTCTTTTGCTGCTATCCATACATTCATGCCCCCTCTGTCCCTGAGTCTGCACGTTCCCTCCCACGACTGATGGACAGATTTTATTCCCGGTTATATATGGTCCCTTATGGTAGGCCTGGGAATGTTAATTCCGAGACCATTTGTATTTAGTGGGGTTCAGTAGTCCATTCTGCTGTTACAGTGCTGATACTTTGTGTTATAGATATATGACTATAGTAAATATATTGATTAAATATAAAAAAAGGATATATGATATATGTGATAGTATATGATTATGAACCTTATTTCATCTGAGATGGTAGTGTTGCTATAGCAGTGTTGATACTGAGTTCCATACCTCTTTCCACATGATTTTGGAGGATGGCTCTTCTTGTTTGGTGTCGCATATAGCAGCACATGTTGAATAAAGCAATTACTGTTAGTCCTTGTATTGCCATCAATAATACACTGAATGTTCTGACTATTGGGTGCAGGGTAATGTCTGGGATTGCCCACCAAGGTGTGTCTAATGCGCTTTATACACTGTCTATCTCTTCCATCTGTTGTTGAATGAGATTAGCTTTTGGAATCAGAGATTCCTTACTTCTTGCCACCAAATCATATACATCTAATTTCAAATATTCTATTCAATGGAACATTTCAGTTAATAAGCTTTGGATATGTCCAGGAGGGGGAACAATTTCAGTAAGAATGTTCACACTGCTGGAGGACCAAAAAGCATGAGTTCCAATTTGGATGGTGCTGGTTATTTGTACACAGAATCCTGCCTCCTTTTAAGGGCACGAATATCCATGTATAGTGAAACTGGAATACCCCAAAGCATATACCATATCATGTATTCACACCACTTCATTAACCAATTCCTTTTGTACCAATCGGGCCCAGTCTTTTTTTTTTGTGGTGTTGGTGTCAATTGTGGCATAACATTCACAGAGCCACGCCATTGTGTTTGGTACAACAGGCCTGGTTAATTTTTATACCTGATCGGTTACCAGTCTCACAGTAGGGTAATGTTGTGTATACGTATTGTTTATCAATGTTCCCACACTGTTGGCTTTAATATACCTTGACTGGGGCCTTAGCCTGTTTTACAGGCCTTATGCTCATTTCTTACTACACTAAGGAAAAAAAAAAAGCTTGTGGTATTCCTATCACTGCCAGACCAAGAACTCTGGCTACTGAAAGACTCTTTCTCTAGATCTAGCTCTGGTCACACAGTAGCTTGAAAACTCACTATAATGTGAGATATTTTTGAAGCTGCCCATTCAGAGGATTGGGTGTATTGACAGGTACTGGATAGTTGGTGGATGAGAAGAAATGGAAGTGGCTTCCTGTTGCTAAGAAGTTTAAAAAGGCGGTAATTGAACCATTGTCTGAAGGTAATCAATGGTCTGCGCATTACTCTACCTATCAGTAGTATGATTGATCTCTTTCATTTGTGCTTGCCTAAGACCATTGATCATTATTGTTTGCAGAGTTTTATTACTGTTCTGGGATCCTGTTATTACAAAATTACATTCATGCTGACTGTTAGTTCCTTCTGTGAAACTGTATATTCAGTCTCTTTAAAATCCTTTGCTTATGCAGATTTTAAAAAAGAATAACAGTTGCTCTAACATGTTGTGTTCAGTGTGTATGGGATGTTATCTGTCATAACTGGATGTCGTGAGAAACATTTCCCAATGTAGGTTTTTTCATTTGATGGGCAAGTTATCGACATGCTGTTTGTTCCCCAAACAGGTAACAGCATGTGTGGTGAGAAAGTGAAATACGGATGTTTTATTAGCCAGTTAGATATCTTCCAACGTGAATTTCTCCTTGATCCACGGATTTGGTTCTATTTCCAATTTTCATTTTTGTTTTTTTGTGTGTGTATGTCTCCCCTACCACTAGGAACTGGGATGAAAACTAATAATTTGTTTGTGTGCTGCTGAAAAGCAATTAATGTTAACATTTTTGGCCACTGCTGGTATCAGGTTCAAACTGTTGGACACTTTCAGCTGACTAGAGACTAAGTTCCTATATTAATTATCCCTGGGCCATCAAGTCTACCCAGGATCAGAGAGAGAGATTGACTCACTAAGGAAGGACATGGGCCAGTAATCTCTAAGGCAGCAGTTCCCAAACTGTGGGTCGGGACCCCGAGTGGGGTCACTTTATCAGCAGATGGGGTCACAGCAATCCTGAGTGTGCAGAGGATGACGTTTTACACAATGGCCTCCCCCACACGGGGTAACCTCACACGCACCGTATACACGAGGTTATGTTACACGGTGGATGCTATTTTGCTCCATAAAATGGCACCCTCCATACAGCCTGATGTCGCATGCACCATATGTTTGTGAGGTCATGCAGTCTAGATGATGCTATTTTGTAGCAAAATGGCACCCTCCTTGTGGCGCGACCTTCCATGTACAGTGTGTGTAAAGTCACACTGCAGGGAGGACATCATTTTTAAATGGGAATTTCCATGCTGTCTGGGGCAATGGGAAACAATACATTTGAGAATGGGGTCATACAGGGAAAATGTTTGGGAACCACTGTTCTAAGAAATGCATGGTTACAATGTGCAAAGATGAAGATGTCAGCTAAGCTGCTTTTTCCCCTCTGTTTGCTCAATGTTTTCCTTCTCACATAGGTCCCAGTCCTGCAAAGTACTTAAACACATGTGTAACTTCAAGCATGTCCTTAGGTGCTTTGCTGGTTCAGGGCCATAAAAAGTCTTTGAAATTCATATTTCTTCTGTAGATCTCCCTTTCTCCCTGTGGATGGAGCCCAATGCCTGCACAGAGCCCCATAGACATTAGTGGGAGTCAATGTGGGTGCAGGAGATCCACTCACACAGTTCTGTCTGCAGGATCAAGGCTTAAAATGCTTCCTTTTACAGTTATCTTCACAAGAAAATGTTCAGAATCAGTGGTACAGGTTATTAAAGCAATATAGTACGTACAATTGAAAGGAGTGTAGAAGTAAAGGGATTAGAAAAGACAAAAACATCCTTCTATATTTAAAAAAGCATAATATAATTTGTTACTCCAGCTTTTAAATAGTCCCTTGAATTATTAAATGCTTCCTTTTTTTGTCCACAGCAAATCGATAGTAAAATGAGAAGTATAACAAAATATATTGGTTTTGCACTACAGATATTCAGTATAAGGTTATCTGAGACAATGGAATTGAACTGCATTTTTTAAGGCATGAAATAGAGTATTTTCTTTGCATATGTCATAAAGGTAAAATTAGCTCTTGTTCGGAAAAGAACCCAACACTGTGAGATGAATACACTATTTCAAAGGAGGTGAGGGACCCACATTTTATACCTACCTTATATTTGCAGCTAGAAAGAGTCATAGAAATTATAGATGGCATAAAACATATTAGCTAATCTAGTCTATCTCCCTGCCAGTGCATGATTGTTCCCTATAGTATGTTCACCAGGGATTTGACTAGCCTAGTTTAAAATCTCCTAAATTAAGGGATTTCCACCACATTCCTTAGGCAACTGTTTCTCATGTTAATAAATCTCACTTTCTGAAAGGTCTTCCTGATAATCATCCTAAATTTTCCTTTTATTAATTTCGTTCATCTTTCAAATATTTGTATTCTGTTATGAGTCTTCTGGGTTGTCACTTAGCCAGTCTACATACAGAATGCCAATATGCTTTTTAATTTTCCTTTATAAATCTATCCTTACCTGACTCTCAACCACTTTCGTTGCTGTTCTAAAAACTCCCTTTAATTTGTCTACATATTTTTGATATTGAAGTGCCCAGAAATTAAAGTCGTTTTCCATGTTCACTCTCACTAGAATTAAGAGGATGTATCACTTCACTCCTTAGTGATGTGCTACTTCACCCACTGCATGTGCATCCCAAAATTCCATTGCCCATCTTTGGTGCCATATTGCACTGTATGTAAAGTGATACCTGATTTGCTGTCCATTTTCACTCTTGCTTATTTCAAAACTAGTACTCCCAGAGTTCCCCCTTTGATTGAATAGCTGTATAGTATTATTTTCCTCCAGATGTTAGCTTTCAAAAAATCAAATTTCTAATCCCTCTTGGACCCTTTGTGTTATTTCTGTCTTCGGTGGGCAATATTATATGACTTGTCACACAAACTTTATCACATTTTCCCTTGGTATCATTTCAAATAAGGCATTTAACCAGTGTAGAAGGAATTATGAGCCTTCTCCCATTTTAAAATTTCCTACTTTGACTCTAAGCAAAATATTTTATTGCTTTAACTTGAATTAGATGTTCACACAAAGTGAATTTAGCAAATAAGTAATAAAGTAAACCACAATGTGTTAATACTTAATTTGTTTCCTTAGCTACTTGGCAAATGATATGAAAGAACTCTTCTATTACTTTAATTTCTTAAATGAATCATGAATATAGGTTGAATGAAGAATAACAGATGCATTCAAGCACAATAGGTTTTAGTATGACTTGCTGTTTAAAAAAATATCTGCAACATTTTAGCATAAATAAAACATTTTTGCAGTATGTATAAGCTAGTTCACATGGTTTGTCAGATAGCAACTTTTAAATGGGTATGGCATTTTAAGCACAAAAACATGGAGCTAATTTTCAGATCTTGATCTGGGACACTGTCCTCAATTTAGGGTCATCCATTTTACTCTCAGCAAAAAGCCACCTATATTTTCATAGCTAGCAAGTTAGAATTCTGTAAATAATGAGATATTTGTTATATTCTTCTGGAAACGACATTTGAGCAGTGCATTTTATTGACACAGAAAACTGAGACTATATGCCCTCTTTACAAAAATTGTCTTGCAAGCAAAAGTATGTACTGTACATAGTCACAGAGTTTAAGGGACTACTAGCTCATGTAGTCTGACCTCCTGTGTATCACAGGCCAACAATATCACCTACATACTCACCCAACAAACAAAAATAGGCCAAAGTGGGGACAATCCATGGGACACTAGACTATGTGCCAGAGGCAGAAAATAGGAGGGAATGAGGTGCACCAGTGCTCAAGGCCCACACAGTTGCAGGAAAATGATGAAGTGAGATATATCCATATAATCCTGGCAGGTGACCCACACCCACACACTGCAGAGGAAGGAGAAAAACTTCCAAGGTCGCTGCCAGTTTGACCATGGTGGAAAATTTCTTTACAACATATATAGCAATCACTTAGATCCAGAGCATATGGGCAAGTACCAGCCAGCCAAGCACCTGAGATACACAGTACCATCACCCACCCCGACCAGTGTCCCATCTCTAGCCATTGCTATCCGTGATACTTCAGAGGAAGAAGATTTAAAAAGTCCCACACAGAAACACTGAGGTGGGGGACCCCTTCCTGACCCTTTCAGTAAGCCAGCTGAAATACTGAAGCATGATACATTTGTCCTGCTCTCTCTTAAAACTAGTTAAGTTGTTTGCCTCCCCTACCGCCCACTCCTACTGGGAAGCTGTTCCAGAACTTCACCCCCGTCTCAAGGCTATACACCATATTTCCAGACTGAATTTGTTCATGGGCAGTTTATATCCATGTTCTTGTGCCAACATTGTCCTTTAGTTTAGAGAGCTCTTCACCTTCCCTGGTATTTACTTCCTTAATGTATTTATAGAGAGAAATCATATCCCCTCTCATCCTTCTTTTTGTTAGACTAATCAAGTCAAGCTCTTCCAGTCTTGTTTCATAAGATAGGCCCTCCATTCCCTGATCATCCTAGTACTCTTCTCTCTATCTTTTCAAGTTTAAATTAATCTTTTCTTGAACATGGGTGATCAGAATTGTACACAGTATTCCAAAAACATGTTAATACAAAGAAATAAAAATAAGTACGTGTATACAATAATTTGTGCTGCAAAATAGATAGACCTTTCACAGCCTATTGGCTGTTAGTGAAATGTTTTCCAATAGAAACATATACAAAACACAAATGAATCCCAGTTAAACGCAGTAATTAAACACTGAGATAGGCTGAATGAAAGAGAATAAAGATACTTTCTTCCAGCCTTTTCTTCTGAGCATTAAAAGGTGGAAATCTGACCATTATGTTCTACATCTGTACAATTTTGTGTTCTGTCACAAAGCATGACTTTAAATAGTGTATTACCTTCTCCTCCAAATGGTTGAGTGTTGCAAACAGCTTCACTAATTTTGTACCAAGTACATCTATGCCAATTTCAGGTGAACTTTTCTGAACTTCAATTAGCATTACCCAAGTAGCTTGTATTTCATAAAACAATATTGCACTTAAAATACAGCCCAACTTAGCACAAATGTCTCTCAGTTAATATTTAATTTATGAATCAGGTCTGCTGTTGGTTCCCATGGACATGCTAAAATTTTGACTCTGATCTCTTCTTATCCTGATCTTAGAAGAATTCACATTCTGATTCAGACATTGATAGTTCAGAAAAATGGCTCGACCATCCACACCAGGCCAAGTGGTACATGAAAAGCTCTTGAAAAGAGAGAGGCTTTTCTGAATGGTTGGCAACCTGGTGCTGATGAACATCCCTTACACCACCTGTGCAAATGGAGTTGGCAGTATTTTACTGTATAAAAAACACGTGATCAAATGGAACAGATTTTATACTTGTCTGTCTTGGAGAAATTAAACAACCAGATACAGATGGGACTTGTTTGCACCACTTGAGTTTCAGTTTTTTCTCTGGAAAGGACATCATTTCTCTCAGATAGCAGTTAGACCATTCCCCCCCCCCCCTTTTGGCTTTGCAGGTATATGTTCCTGATATAGTGTTGGCGGCTCTTGTGATTTTATTTTTAAGTATATATTCTTAAAAGCCCTAGTCTCTTTAGCCACGTGAATACGTAAGAAGCTCAGCTTACATTTTATCCTCGTGGTGGCAGAGAAGAGCATGAAAATGTGACCTTACCTTAAAAGTTCAGAAAAAAGCAGAAGGTAAATAAATAAATAAATTAACCCTTAAACGTATTATATGTAAATTTCATTATTTTTAAACCAAGCTCATGATTTTGGGGCCCCTTACTCATGATTTTAGTATTTGGGGCTGGCAGTACTGCTGGTGTACTTTTTGCTTCTATGTGTTGATGTGACGCAATGCATCATGAACCCTGCTGGCCTGCCCTCAGTAGAATTTGAGTGGCAGTTGAGTTGGGATTACTGCTGTTCCTCTGATCCCCTTTATTGCCAGGTGAACCCAGTTTTGTTCCCAAAGAGCATACCCCTCTTGCTTAGCTGAGTAGTGTTAATTTACTTATTCCTTCTTTTTATCAAGCCTTTTAGCAAAAGTTATGTGTTGAGCAGTGTGCTTTTGCTGGTCATTTTGGTCTATTCTGTATGTGTTTATTAATCTAATGGCTGATAAAGAACTGACAAGATTGCGGTGGGCATCACACATAAATTAGCAATCCTACAGCCAGTAGTTATGCATTATAATGACACACAGGGTTGTTAATATCAACTCTCACTGTTGGTTGTAGCTATTACTATAGCAAATTGTTGAGAATAATTTTGCTTGCTCTATTTGATTTGTTCCTGGGTGATATAAATGTATTTTTTTTTAAATTGAAGAAATAAATATACCACAGGTTAATTGTACTGACAAAATATAAGTGTTTACATTATGGTGATCTCACTAAATTTTAAACTTTTTCAATCATGGTTTCAAAATTCTCATTATTCCCTCTACCAACTGTTGCTCACATGAACAGGCTAAGGCTGGTTACTAATTAACCTAAAACTTTTCCTTTTCACTCTCTTATGGCATTTTCCTGTTGTTGTCTTTTCTTTCATTCAATTTATTGTGATCTACTAACCCCGTATTTTTGGTGTGCATTCATTATTCACCTCCTTTTGTTTGCTGTGGGAGGCTTAACATTTTTTTTATTGAACTGTTTCATAAGGACCCCAGCTGTTTGCAGTCAGGGATTGTCTCTTTTATTAGCACTTAGAAGACAGAGCTGGCAGTTTGCAGCATGTTTGTACAAGATCCTAGCTGTTGTAAAGGTGCGCCTGTGGTCCCAAATCATTTGGGGGGATCTGACCTTAAACTGTCAGTTGTTTTGTGGGTATAGTCTATGGTGAATACACAGTGTGAGTCTCAGAAATATAGCTTGTAAAGAGAAATATCAACTTGTTAAGAGATTCCACTAATGTTATGAATGATTATCATGCAAAACTTGGAACATTGGCAGAAAACATAACCTTTTTGAAAGGTCACACCACAGTTTTTATGCCTGTAGATAACTGTATCACATCTATATAGCATCTTTATTTGGGATCAGGGTAATAGCAATGGTTGCCAAAATTTAGTTATCCTGGAGGAAAAACATTACTGTATAATTGAATCTATTTTAAAGAGCTGTACTTTAAGTTATTCAGTATTAAAATATATTGAATAGTGTTTAATTAAAAGTACTTAAACAAAAATTTTGCAAGGAGAAAATGAAATAAAACATATTCCTAAGGATAGTACTTCTTTGTGTTAGCAAGGTTTTGAAGTTCTCTAGGTCACTCTTCACAAGCATTCTCACTCAGGATTATTAACAAGATTATTTAAATATTAAGAACATCAACCCACATTTACAGTACTTACAGTAACTATGTTGGGAAGGAACTACAGAGAAGCAAACAAGTATGAGAAAGTATTTACATTTAAGAAATGTAACTTAACGGTATCCGGGATCCTAGTGAGAAATGCTTGGTTGGAATTGAATCATTACCCAGTTAAAAATAACCTTTCCAGGTCATGTCATTTTGTTTGCCGCAGTGAAATAAGTTTATTTCAGCAGAATGAAGCCATTATTAGCTTGGCAGAGTCCACTTGTCAGAATTTTATGGAGCAGAACACTGTTTGGCTGGGAAATTCCATAAATACTGTAATGTGAGAGGAGTTAAACTCCAAGGACTGAAGGGCACAAAGCAGGGGATTTGTCACTAATGCATTGTTTTACCGTTCCACCAAGAAAGTATTAGGATATATGAACAATCATCATTAAAGGTCAAACCAACATACCCCTCTGCATATATTGTGATAACAGGATGTGTGGCTATTAAATAGAAACTTTTTTATATATAAATATAAATTGAATACCAACACTAAAAATAAATGCTTCCATTTTTTACATTACTCTGTGTGTGTATATACATTTTTACACATACTTGTAATCTTGGAGTTAGTGGGGAGGTTATAAAGTAGGAGTAGAACAACTGGTGAAAATCCATATTTAGTCACCCTGCACTGTGTATTTGTTGAAACGTAGGGGGCCTGTGTTCTCTCTCCATCAGGAGAGGAGTGGGCGAAGTAACTGCTCCCTCTGCAAGGTGAATCTGTTTAATTAAGTCAATCTTACAGATTTTGAGGTAAAGATAAACAAGTCAGCAAATACTATCTGGGGCACCCTCAAGCTCCGCAGACTTTCCACCTGTATTTTGAATGCCATAATTTGAACTATGGTTTACTGGAACAAAAATTACTTCTGGGAATGAGTCAGAGTCGTTCAGAGTTTCTCATCCTACAGACTAATATCTTGTTCTACCCAATGGCTGGAAGGTGAAGCTAGACAAATTCAGACTAGAAATAAAAGCAGACATTTTTAAGGGAGGGTAATTAGCCATTGGAACAATTTACTAAGACCTAGTCGTGGTGGTAGCTTCTCCATTCACTGGCAATTTTAAACTCAAGATTGGATTCTTTTTAAGATACATGCTCTAGGAATTACTTTGGGGAAGTTCTGTGGCCTGTGTTATATAGGAAGTCAGACTAGATGATCACAGTAATCCCTTCTGGCCTTGAAATCTATGAATTAACCATTGGAATAATTTCCCTAGGGATGTGCTGGATTCTCCATTACTTGAAGTCTTAAAATCAAGACTGACTGGTTCTAAAAGATATACTATGAGGTTATGGGGTTGGTGCAGAAATTACTGGGTGGTGTTCTATGGCCTGTATTATGCATGTTAGACTAGATGATCATAACGGTCCCTTCTGTCCTTAAAAGTTTGAGTTCCCAAAGGAAGAATTACTGATGGGTGAAAAAGAATGACCCAACAGTAGAAAGATTTATACATTTTTATTTTATCTATGTCATCAATTTATAAACATTTCCCTACAACCTAATATGATTCAATCCCAGAATGTGCTGTCTTATTTTATCATGCTACTGCCTACAGTAGCATAGGCATAGAACAATAGCATGCTGTTATGTATTATCCCTGAATACCATGGAATGGTATGTTAAACATGAAAACACTGTATTATGCTATTTCTTCATATCTCTATTTTTTTTTATTTTGACACACTCCCCCCCCTTGTTCCAGAATAGCTGTATGGATTTCTAAGTTGTTTCCATTTGTTTTTACTATGTTAATGCACCTTTTTTAAAGTTTCAGTTGAAGTCTTCTGCCTTAACTATTCCCATAAAGGTGCTCTAGAGATCTTTCTATTGTAAATAGTACATCAGGATGTAGGCACCTACATGTGTACCCTGAAGGCAAATGGATTTGGGAGTCCAGATTTATTCCAGGAGAAAATTTGAAATACTGTCTCTGGACTTCACCTATTTCCTTAAATCTCTGATCATCCTCTTTCAGCTTATGTCCAAATACTGAGAACAGTGATTCATACCCTTTATTAACATTCCTTCACTTGGAGAAAAAAATGTAGTAGGACAAAACTCTTCATATTCATCAAACATTGAAAAGCTTCCCTGGAAATTTGACAAAATGATTTTTTTTTAAAACAAAGCAAATCTAAAACTTGATAGCTGAAATCGTTACATTTGAACAATACTTATAATTACAGTTAAACCTAGAATATAGAAAAAGATTATTCAAATATAATGGTTCCCAGGGTGTTTTCAGTGAAGCAGGTTAATTTGTGCCTATAGTATATGCTTACCTATAGCATCTGTCCCTGTGGTATCCTGAAGCAGCAGCTAAGAATAGCATAAACAAACATACCATATCAATTGACACAGTTTGCTGGCATTTCCTAGTTTGTATGCTGTCCCTTCTCTATTAATTTCTGGCAACAACATGCTGGAGTCTAAGGATCTCATTTGTGTCTTTGATCATTTGTTTGATGCTTTCTGGAAGTATTTCTTTCAAAAATTAATGAATAGAAAAGAAAGAACGTTATACTGTGTCAGGATATTTTATCAGATAGTTAAACATGGGCTGTGGCTTCATGGTGAAAAAATGATTTAAAAAAAAAATCTGGTACAGTTTTTAGAAGCCATAGCATTAAACTATACCATTTATATCAACCTGCTTGTACAGTGGGGCTTTGTGTGTACGATTTAATATAAATTTACCTTTGAGATACATATTTCTCTTCCTCTTCCCTGCCCCCTCAGCACTAAGAGATATTGTAGTTATTCCCCAAGGGACAGCCAAAAGTTTATGCTTTAAATGGCTTGATCCCCAAACCTCAGATATTACATTATAAAAAGAGAATCAAAGGAAGTTGCAGTTAAGTGAGTTGAATTATTCCCTTGTTAACATCATAATCATTCAAGATGCTTATATGCAGCAGAGTTGGATGCTTCCCAAGTTAAATTGCAGTTCCTATTCATTGTCCATACTATGTGAGATGTGTTCTTCACAAAAAAAGTTAAAATGTGATCAAATACAGGTGTTTCAGGTTACAGTCTGCAACATTCAATGAGCACTGAATGTTGCTAACTGAAGAAGAAATATTTAAATTTGTAAAAGGAATAGCAAGCCTTGCTTTCCCAGGTAAACTGCTTCAATGGTTGAGGTCAACATATGGTATTATCAGCTCTGAGGTTCTACTTGTCATATTCTTGTGGGTGAACTGAAGTGATTTCCTTGTTGTAAAAGATAACCCATGGCAGCAGTGTATTTACTTTTATTGTTCTGAAGTTAACAATGGCCCACCATCCCTCTCAGCTTACAGCTATGTGTGTCTTGTCCTTGACAGCCCTAGAACTGTGAAATCTCCACTCTTGCCACAATTAGATAGTTTACTTTATTTTTATTATTTAAAGTTTTACTTTATTTTTATTTTTATTTTTTATTTCCAGCAACTGCTGTCTTATTCCTCTAAAGGTTAATGAATATAGAGGGTGAGACAGTTGTCAGCCATAATGTGAAAGAATGGACACTACCACTAATAAATTACCTGATGGAATTTGTGTGGGGAGGACAGGGGTAAATGGTAATCCAGAAAATATGTAAACTATTTCAAGGAGTGTGAACAGAAGAACAATTAATTTAGTTTGACAATATGCCAATTAATACAGTTATCGCTGATTACTGTGTTATAGAATTAATGATGACCTGTATAGAAGTCTTATGATAATGAGGAACAAGAGAAATTTAGACATCTCATGCTTGAACTGCTCATTATCTGCCTAGTGCATTAGAGAAAATGATATGACTAATGATAATAGAAGCATTTCAAATATTTAAAAAAATGTCTTTTTACCTTAGGTTCACTATTACTTGTAATATTCTACTTCAGTGCCACCTCTGCTACCTGAGACTTCTAGCACCATGCTCCAATCTGCTGACCAGCTCTAACTTGAAGTATAATTAAAAGAGTGCTGTTCAGAGTGTTCAAACCACTGTCTTATTTATTTTTTTCATCAAGTAATTCAGAGTAAACCACAGTGCCATTGATTTATTTGTGTTTTTATTGATTTTTGGTTCCTCTTTCATGGCCAGGGTCTCTGTGTTTGTCAGCTGTAGATAAGAAACAATTTGGTATTTAAAATGGGGAAGCTTAATGGCCTTTTACTAATACTACTTAGTAAACAACAAGTTTTACTCAGTCATTCTTAAATGTAAAGTAATCTGAAGTTATAAGATGCTAGGCGCTATGGAGTTTATATAATTTAATTTCTAAATTTTATGTATATATAGATAGCGCACAGTGTGAAGTTTATTTATATATATATACACACATTCAAGAACTATTGGTGCTAATTTTTCATACAGTTTTATTTTTTTTGTTGAGCTCTAAAATATTGTTAAAAAAGTGGGCTGACAGTGTGAAGAATGTGGGATTTATTCCAATCTGCCTGCAAAGGGGATTTGACATTAGGGCTTGGAGTTCTTCTCGCATCTTGGTACCGCTAAATGCTACTGTTGCAAATATTTTGTTGAAGTGCTGTTGGTTGGTGGCTGGCTATCCCTAGCCAGAATTGGCAAATTTGAGGAAAGGTGAAGGTGCACAGAGGTGAACTTACTCCCTCAATTTAAAACACAGAGTTCATCCCACATATTTTACACAGCAATTGCCCTCTTTCTCCCACCCATCATAATAAGCAACTTCTCACAAATTGTGACATGAAAATCTATCACAAAGTGCATGTCCTCCAGTTTGAGACACCTGGTTGCCCTTGTACTCGGTCCATCAGTCTCTCATCCACCTCAGATCTATTTTTTCCATTAATAGGCAGAAGAACAGCAAATGAGAAAGGGATTGCTCAGTGCCACAACGAATAAATAGATAGCAAAAACAAAGCTACTGTTAAGCTACTTGAATGCTAATGAAGAAAAAAAGAGAAAAAGAAACACTGTTTTGCATGGCGCTGGACAGTGCAAATAGCTCACAGCTTTGATATTCCTCAGTGCATGGTTAGAAGTAAGTGTCAGGAAGATATCCAAACCCTGTCACAACACAATTGAGTATGAATAGTGCTAACTGACAGGATATAGCACAGCAACTATTTGAGATTTCAGGAAGTTACCAGGTGTTTTTTAAAGTAAATCAAAAGCAGAATATTACACAGTGAAAAAGATCAAGAACCAGGCTATTTAGGATCCATCTTGTATTTTCCAGTGGGAAAGAGTTGTCTGGTCAATACAGTGTAGATTATACAGTCTAAACAACAAGCCCTGAATTTTAAAATACATGTACTTTTTTGGATGTTTCCAAGTTGTACACTTAAGGCCTGATCCACAACTTGTTGAAACTCTGCCTGCCTGCCAAGGACATTGCATTAGGCCCTTGTCCCAATAACAAAGGAGTCCAGCCCAGGCTTAACTTTAAACACATATGCAGTCAAATTTAAATGAATGGGAATATTCACATGGTAAAAGATAAAAGCGTGTGGCTATGCTTTTCCTGAATGCAAATTTCACTGCAGAAAATGGGAATCTTTTCGTTTGACTGTAAGGAGCTGGACTGATCCCCTGTGCCTAATGTGTGTCCGCAAATCTGGAAAATGTGCATGAACATATATTTGCATTCATACAGCTCCAAGAATATAAGCAACTTAGACCCTTTCAAAGTAATTGTGATACATCTAATCAGGAATCAAGTTAAAATGGAAAAAGGCTCTGTGAAGTAGACTGGAATTGCATCCATCAGTACATTCATCTTTGAATATTCAAATACAGCTCATTTAGAGCTGGCTGTGCAGCCTAGATGTAAGTTCAGTGCACAAACAAAAGTCTCAAACTGAAATCTAAGACTTGATCTCTGTGCAGGAAGCTTTATGGAGATGATAATCATGACTGCCTTCCCTGCTAGTCCCCTGATGGGCCAGCAGGAGAGGATGCTCAACAGTAAAACTTTCTGGTGGATCAGGAGCATTAACAAAGAACCTCAGTTAAGCTGATAGTCATGGTGACATACAACCTATGGTATTTTGTATTAAAAGCAAATAATAGCTTCATAAAGTTGCCACCATGACCCTACAATTTATGGCTTCCCCTTACTTGTTCTGTGGTGTCTTTCTAAATGGTGACTATGTGAGTTTATAGGGAAATGATGTGACCAAAGCCAGCAGATATAACAACATAGCTTGCCTTTCCACAGTTAAAAACTTTCTATGCCCACATATGGGATATGATGAGAAGAAAGTGTTCTTAATGCAGTATAGAAAGAAAAGCCTTAAAATAAGAGAGGCTGTAAATTAAATGTTGTAGCAGTTTTACAATATGACTCACATTTTCAGAAACACTAATACAGAACATATTTATTATAATAAAAGCTGCACAAACAAATAAGTTACCACTCGGTTCTTTGAAATTTGCTTAAAGAAAAGTAAACTTGATATTTTCATTCTCACTGTCCCTCTTAATATGGAACTCCACATATGCATAGTATCTATATGACAGTTTCTATAGGATATTTATCCTGGAAATTTACTAGGATTTCTATCATATGCTGGAATGATGTCACTTTACTATTCTCATGCATATGTCAATGACTGTAGAGCGCTTACAGTTTTCAAGAGAAGAGCTATCTTTACAGTAAAGCCCTGTTTGAAGTTGATTTTATACCTACTGTGGCAGGGTGAGGGGGGGGAGGGTTTCCTGCCCCTGTGGATCCCACACTTGCTGTGGCTTGCTGGCTGGGTGCAGTGGAGTGGAAGACTTTTGCAGCCTCCCTGGCTGGAGCCTTTTCAGGGTCTGCGATCCTCCTACCTCAACCTCCCTCACTCTTGTTGTTGTTCCAGTGGCTGGGTCCTCCATCTGGCCTCCATGCCCGAGACCCTCGGCCCTGCCTAGGCAGGCTTCTCCCCAATGCCAGTACTTTCGGGTGCTGTGGTCCACACCAGAAATGGATGTGTTCTCATCACTTCCTAGCAGCTCCGTTCCCTCTCTCAACTCCCCTCCAGCTGCACCCATCTGCCTGAAAAGGAGGCTTTTAGCTGCTGTGGCAAGCACCTTCATTGGCCTCAGGTGGCCTAATTGGACTAATTGACCTGGAGTAACCCTGGATGAATCACCCAGGGACCAAGGATTTGTTGATCCTGGGGCTAATATATATACCTTCCCTGCAAGAAGGGCTGTAAACTGACTCCTGAAGAGGAGGAAATCTTAAACAAGAAGCATTCAAAGAAGATCCAGAAGAAATATGATGAGCAGAAGAACGCCAAGATTAGCAGCATCCTGGAGGAGCAATTCCATCAGGGAAACCTGCAGGCTTGCATCACCTCCAGACCTGGACAGTGTGGTTGAGCAGACGGCTATATTCTGGAAGGCAAAGAACTGGAATTCTCCGTGAGGAAGATCAAGGCTGGGAAAGGCAAATAAATGTACAATACGCAACTAAAAGACCAAATAAAAAAATCCCAGATATTTTTCTAAAAAAACCAAAAAAACTCTCTGTTCAGCTGCACCTCTAGACTCTGGGTCTGCCATGACAAAGGATAACACCTCTGAGTGGACTGCTGTGAAGAGAGGGGCACATTAGAGGAACTTCTTGTTGCTGGATTTAAGAACCTGAGGGAAAAGGAAGCTGCCCAGTGTACTTTGGGTGTTTTCTTCATGGTTTTGTGTGTGTGAATTTGAATGTGGGTGTGAATCCTGCTTGCAGCTTTTTCCCAAGACAAATCTGGGTTACTTTTCCCCTTTTTATTAAAAGTTTCTTTTCTAAAAACAAAAACAAACAAAACCCCTCTCCTATAGCCATCAGGCCTGGCACTGTCACACTACGTACAAAAAATCCAGAAAATTCAGTATTGCACTAACCAGACAATTGGCTCTCTAGCTAGGTGTGGCGATGGGACTATGAGCCACTCCATGTATTGCTTCTTGAAAGACCCAAATAATCAACCAGTTCCTAGCTGATATTTGAACATATCATTACAGTTTAATTCAAGTTAGCAGTGGAAAAGGGACTTGTTAGCGCATCAGGTTTGTCTGCTATCAGGAGTATGAAATATATCTTGGAATTTATTTAAGAATATGGTTTTGCAAGAGTAAGATGCTATTCTGTAACTGTGGTTATAAATATGAAATTTTTGGACCTTTTCCATAGGGGTGACCAGGAGAAGCACTTGTCCATCTATATCAAAAGGTTTGGCCTTGTGGAATCTAGGTTCCTCACCCCCCATGTCTGTTCTAGGATTCCCAGTTTAGCTCTGTCTCATTGAGGACTGAATCACAGTAGCATTTTTCTGCTGATTTTTCATGGTGTTAAATAGTTGTAGTACAAGTCAGAAGCATTAATCTTGCACCAGAGCCCTTCCTACCTACAGCTGCTTGGTCTATTGACTGTTCCTAACCCCAGGACTCTGAACTGTTGATTGAGGTGATCTCAATACCTGTTGTTTCTCCACCTTTTTCCTGCTGAAATTCTGCCAAACTTTTTGTGTTCACTCATAAGTCTGTGGAAGAGGTAGAAAATCCCCCTCTGCCTATGTCTAAATTTCTTAGTTGGAGATCTCAGACTTTTTTCATATGTTCTAGGTGACCTGGTTTGGCTAACAGAAAAAAAAATTAAATGAGTAATCAGTTTCCACCATAGCTGGCTTCTTTCTAGTTTAAAAACAGTCAGACACCAGTATAAGGTTATTTATTTCAGTGGATTTACTCTTAATTTTTACTGGGATAATAGATGTCAGAGTCAGACCCTTTATTCCTAGCTGTATCTCTGTAGTTTTCATTTTATTATTCCACAGTAAAGCCTTTTATAATCTATACAACATCCTTATAACACTACAGTATAGAGAGTGGTGTTAAAAACATTTCCTTTTACAAATTAAATTGTTTCAGCTTTGTACAGGGAGGCACAGTGGGGGAGAGGCCAGCAATTGGTCTCCCTCCTTTTCATCCTCACTCTCCTACCTCTAAAGTAATAGTGATCATCCACAGAATCATTGTGCTTTAGTTAGGCCCATCATAATCTTTTTGTTTTTGTTTTTAAAAGATAAAAAGATCCACAGAAAGTAAAAACTAGACTCTATGCTCCTTTTAGTAAATACTTTCTTGATTCTAAAAGTTGCTCATGTCGCAAGTTTTGTGGGGTGGAGTGTGGGGGACGGTGCTCCCTTACTGACCTTATAATTTGCCTCTACACATTACAGAGGAAGTTCAAAGTTATTCATCTAACACTCTATAGAAGATAAAATATCTCCCCTTTACCTGTCTACTTCTAGTGCCCCAGTTGGTGGAATAAATGGCAGCTAAGGAAATATATTCATTAACTATTTTCAAGGATCTTTCTTCTATTCAATAAAACAAATAAAATGTTAGACACAATCAAATAAGTATTCTTTAAAAAGAAATACTTAGTTTTATTCTCCACTGTTCGTAACAAAATCTTCAGGCAAAATGTCTTTTTCTGGCCTTAAACTAGTGTATGGACTTGGGTCAGAGGAATGTAATGCCACACGGAAGAGGAATTTAAGTCCACGTGGAAGATGTAAAGAGCCAAGAGCCCTAGCTGAAAAGGGCCAGACTCGTCTACCTCTTTTGGTGGACCAGGATTAGGGGAGGTAAGTAGCAAGTGCTAATGATTGGAGAGTAACAAGTGTGACCAGAAACTAAGGGAGTAGATAGAAGAATCTGGCCAGAAGAAGAGAGAGACTGTCCATGAGGTCCTGAAGATTAGAGGTAGGACTATGAACCTACTAGCCTTGCCAGTGGTCAAGTGGAAACTCAGATTGAGAGCTGTATCAGGTGAAGAAAAAATGGTGTTCTAGAATATAGCTGTTTGTTAGCTTCCAGATGGAGAGTTGGTGTTCCTGTCCTCCCTGCTGGCTGTGTGTATTAGTCCAAATTGATACCATGTTGAGATAGAGGAGACACTTTCTGTCTGGGCTATAGCATGAGAATGGTCCTTCCCTTTCTAGTAACTGAGGCCAGTTAGAATGGAATCAAAGGAAATCTGTAAATTTCCACCACTGAGTGTACCGACAAAGTACCAACATTCCACTCTGAAAGAATGATCAAAATTTATTTCTATGATCCAAAATGAAATTAATTTTTTATTTGGGCTAGTATTCCGTGGGAAATGCAATTCAGGGTTGAATTTGGTGGCCTGGAGTTCAGTTCACTTTGTTTTTTCAACTGCACCACTCAGTTTGTCTGTCTCTCCTGGGTACTTTCATGGCACCCATTACCCTAGCTATCTTAGCACCTCAGAATCATTAATGTATTTATTCTCTTAAGGTCCTGTAAGGTAGGGAAGTACTATTTATCTCCATTCTAGAGATGGGGAAGTGAGGCATAGAGAGATTAAGTGACTTGTCCGCCATCAGTATCAAATATTCACCTACAGTAATTTAGAAATTCAGTAAAACCTATTTAAAAAACATTAGAGTGTAGGCACTCAGATGCTACATTGTAAAAACATAGACTAGAACAATGCCTTTTGTCCAAGACCTCACAATGCGTGTGAGGTACAATTTAACCATTTTCCAGATACATAAATGGAGTCAGCACATTAAATGATTATCCAAAGACCATGGAGTGTAGTTAGGGTGACCAGCTGTCCTGATTTTATAGGGACAATCCCAATATTTGGGGATTTTTCTTATATAGTTGCTTTTTATCCCCGACCCCATGTCCCAGTTTTTCACACTTGCTAGCTGTTCCCTCCAGTAGTTGTAGCTATGTCAGTCCCAGAATATGACGAAGAGCTCTTTGTGGCTTGAAAGCGTGTCTCTCTCTCTCTCCAACAGATGTTAGTCTAATAACAGATAATACCTGCTTTGTCTCTCTAATATCTAAAGGCCTGACAGTGGCAGAACTTGAAAGAACAAACAGGAGTTCTGACTCTGAGCCGTGAATTCCGAATACTACACAATAACATTCCCTTCTTCTGTATTATTGTGGACCCAGAATTAAAACTGGTTTTGAAAAAGTTTTAGAAAAACATCTACCAAATTAAAATATAGTTGAAGTTGTTCCATTCTTGCTATCCGTGGTTTGAGATTTTTTTAAAAGAATGCAATAGTATCTACTCAGTGGTTGCAATACCCACACTTTGACATTTCCAAGTATTGATTAATTTATGTTAACATGATCTGGAACAGAAGTTCTGTTAGTATAATTCACCCTTTGTCATTTTAGCATGCTCAGATTTCTAGCTTTATGGAGGAGGAGGTACATGTTTGTGGTTAATATTACGCTGCTATGAACAAAAGCATTCTTTCCTAAGTGTCCCCCAAGTGTTTGCTTTTAAGATTTAGGCTTTGGTTTGTTTGTTTTTTTTAAAAGCGAACATCTAGTATACCGTTTATTTCTGGTGTAGACAAAGGTCATTAAATACTCTGTAATGGTTTGTCTAAGCCTCAAGAACATGTTACAACTACATGTAAAATCCTGGCCTACAGCAAGTCTGCAAAATACATACTTAGATGCCTAATTCTGACACTTACACTGAGAGGTTCCTGGTACTTTATTTTTGCAAGAAAGTCCTCTGCAAATAGCTTTTTCCTATTCAATAGTCTATGCTATCTGTTGATACATGGATGGTAAGTCTTATTTACGTTAACTAGTACTTTCCTTACATCAGAAAAAAGTCATACTAAATTACAATATATTAATAAATAAATGGTGATGAAAAAGAGTGTACATAAATCAGACACACAATCTGTAAGAAACTATCTGTTCTTGTGAAAGAAACAGTTGACAGCTCTAGATAAAGAATAAAGACCATAATCAAACCAAGTAAATGTTGTGAATTGCAATTTCAGTTCAGTGACAGCAGATGAAACCTTTAAGAAATTGTCAAGTCAATACAAAGATATGTTTTTTATTGTGGTTTGCATTTTCTGAGGTGATGCCAATAATATTATGAGATTCTTTTAAAAACATCTGTTCTAAACTAGCTTAGCTTTCATAATACCAAAGAGGAAAAATGCATATATAATTTAATATGTATTAAAGAACTGCATTGTGTTCGAGTGTTTGGAAAAAATGCTATTGGATAGTAGCAAACCAAATAATCAAGTAGACTTGCTTTGGATTCACTAAGTAGTGTTTAGGCAAAACCCTTATTTCTTGGATTTTGCATTCAGAAGGAGCTTCTCTATTTTCCCCTGAGTAAGAGATAAACTACAACCCAGGTGTAATAATCAGATAAAGCTTTCATGATATTAAACAATTCCTACATATGGTATTTTAGGATGGAGAAATGAACTGCTCTTGAATAAAAAAAATAGACAAAGCTATATTTGTCTTTCAACACAGCTTATTTTATTCTTTTGAGAATTGTGATTTGGTGATTTTCTCTGTTAGAAAAGACAGGCTAAAAGGTATTTGATGCAAGGTCTTTTATTTTTGAGTTCTGTATGTTTCTTTCAGTAGTGTTGCACTAGCCAGTCTGTAAGGCTGGGATTTAAGTTCTGTTTTTGATTAGCATCATAATTTTGGCAAAACAAATTATTTCAGGCTGTTCTTATCATTTCAGACTGAGTGCAACATTTACTTTTATTGGTTATATTTGAAATTTTGTTTGTTTATAGATACGATGCAATACAAATAAAAAACAGTCCAAAACAATCTTTCAACATAGGAGACCTTTCAACCTTTGGCCCCAATCCTGTGGGATCTGTGAACACCAGCTTCTGGGCAGAGTCCAATTTATTTACTTTACAGGTTCAGGGATCAGCGTTCACTATTCCTGCTGCAAGATCAGAACCTTAACAAATGCTAACTCTTTTAAAATTACCCATTTTCACAAAGGACATATGGACCATGGTGACTATTCCATTTCAGAACGATGCAAGTATCAACAAAACATAGACTTAATAATGTCAGAATCTCCAATGAAAATTCCACATTTAGATTTACAAGTAATAATATTTAGAACTTAAATTAATATTTAATTTTTTCAACATTTGCATTAATTTTGTAGAAAAATATTCCAATAATATTTTAATGCCATGTCTATGTCCTTTGACAGGAATTATGTTTCTTCTCCACTCATGGCAGGTTAGATTCAGGGTGAAAATCCTGTTTCTTCTGTACTTTTCCCCTCACCAATGCAGCAGCTATTCTGAGGTTGTCCCACTTGTTCAGAATGAAAGACAGGTGTAGAATTTTCAGTACCATACCAGGTATGCTGATACCAGAAGCTTTCAGTTCTGATTTTGCCATACATGAAAAAGTGGCTCTTTATTTTCCACAATCTGTGACATCTATAAATTGAAAATCCTGCCAGTTTTTTCTCTTTCTGCTTACATAAGGTTTTTTCATCGTTCTGTTTCTTCCCCACAGCGAATGCCTGTCTTTTTTGTATGAATTGCCTTCTTACTTGAGTAACTATTTGAAGAAAAATCAAAGGAAAATTCTCTGAAAATAACTGAACTTTCAAAAATTATTTGGGGCAAGGAGCATGTCTTTGTGCTAGGTGTGGTATAAGCACACATGGGGTTGCTCTCTCAAAGGTTAGACAGTCCCCCATGCTTCGAAGCTCATATCTGAGAAAGTGGACTATAGTAAAATCAAGGAAGAGCTTTAGGTGACTAGAACTGAGCCTGATTGTTATGGAAGTCTCTGGGCACCTTACACACAATATTTAATAATCATCACAAGCAATGCTGATGTTAAAACAAAAATCATTCTCTGTTCTACTATTTCTCCCATTCCCCATCTCCTTCTATGTCACAGTCTGCTGAGAAAATTCAACAGACTCCTCTGACTCTTCCCTGTCAGAACAAGGCAAAGGCACCCCAGAGAATTCCCCACATAGAGCTGCTAACAAAAGCATGCTCAGCAGGTAAGGGGAAATATTAGCCTAGTCCAGTCATTGCAATTTTCCTTGCTCAGAACAGATGTAATATATCGCTTTAGATGGAGCTTTATGTCCACCTTGCTCCTCGGGGCAGGTTGGGGCTTTCAGTAAATATGGTACCCTGCAGATAATTTCTCCGGTGAGGACTGAAGTCTGTCATCAAGGCAATCTGGAACCTGGTCTTGCATTCCTATTGCCTTCCTAGCTAAATGAAAGGATCAAACAAAGCATTTAACAAAAGCTAAGAGACCTAAAAAACTCTTCCTCTGAATCAAATTGTGATCCTGCAGGAATATTTTTTGAATCTGATGATTTATCTTATTTAATTAAAAAATTATAACTTCACCGTAGGCATCAACAACAATTCTGATTCAGCTTCCATGTCAAGAAAGATAAAATGAAATCATCTAAAGGAAAAGATAAAGCTGCCGTTCCAGTTCCTGATTCATTAGAAGAACTGATTAACTTTTGAGTAGCTACAGCTGACAACAAAAAGTTGTACTAATAGATTCACTCTTAAATTTTGTAAGCTTCACAAGGATAAGTCAGAAAAATGTGCTATAATTACTCAAGTAGATTCTGTTGTTAAATCTGTGACACAGAGGGAATGACGGTTCTGGCCACAGATGCAGAGGAAATTATGCTGCCCCACTGGACAGTAGGGGAAGAGCAGGATTTGGGGAGCCAAAATAGAGGTTCTGCATCTCCATGCACAGCACAATTAATGACTCAGATATGGCTCACTGACCGTTGCCTTTCACAGAGTAACTAACTGTACAGGAATAGGAGCAGTCACAGAGTAGATCCACATCCCACCAGCCTCAAATTCTGCCTCCTCTCACCTTCCCTCACTGCATGTATCCTTAAACCAAGCCCAGTTACTCTTGGTATGTGAATCATTTAAGGACAAAATTCCAAATGAGAGACATTAATAATTCCTCTTCTGGAGAATAATTTTCAGAAAAATTTAGAACAAGTCTCTAACCTATTAGTTTCTCCACACACCTTTGTCTGCAGCATCTTAAGAGTATCAGGGTTCCTAGGAGCATACAAGGTACAGTACATCTCTGAACACTCTTTGCCAGATTCTGTGTTGCATCTCCTGGAGATGTATTCCAGAAGGGAAGAGACCCAAAGGTGGCTTTATAGATTCTGGGCTGCATAATTTAGAGCAGCACCACTGCTATTTTGGATATTTGAAGTATGTGCAGTGCACATTGTGTACAGCATTACATTCTAGAGGTTCATCAGACTATTGGCCACCAAAATCATGTCAGATATTTGGGAATGCAAGATATTGATTAAATAACTTCAATTTGAAACTGGGTAGAACATTAGGTGATACCATATCTGGTGGCAGTGATTATTACTTTCATATGTAGTGTTGGTGAGACAACTACTAGAAGACTATGTCCACTTTTGGTGTCTATAGTTTTTAAAAGGATTCTGTAAAATGGGAGAGGATTAAGAAAAGAACTACAAGAATGATCCAAGGTCTGGAAAATGTGCCTTACAGTGAGAGACATGAGGAGTTCAATCTTTTTACCTTACTTACACATACAATAGAGCTTGGAATGTTTAGTAGCCCTGTTATCGGTAATCAATATATAGGAATGTCCTAGGTCCTGTGCAGGAATCTGCCCATGGAGAGCTAGCTCACTGTCGGATCAGAGTCTTATATAGTGCATTTGATTAATTCAGGAAAGCATCCCTATTGAGACAAAGTACTTAAGCACATACTTGAATGCTTTTCTGAGTAGGCATGTTTAGTGTTTGATGATGGATCTGTTTAGTTGCATATCCGCTGGCTAAACATCCTTCCCTTGTCCACTCCCACCCTGCCTTGCATGTTCTGGCACAAGGTTAGCCTTCATGAAGAGCATTGTCAGTGTTTGGCTGGGGAGGTGTGCTCTCCATGCTGCTCTGCAGAGGAACACCATGAGTTTCAATACCCAGTATATACCTAGGAAGGATGTGGATAGGATTCCCTGACCCCAATAATAATGTGTTTTTAGCATTCAAATATACCTTTACTTTACTGTATTTTTGTTATGTACTAAATATACAGGTTTTGATATATGAAACCTTAATACTTAAATTCCAGATGTTTTCATTTTTTTAAGCCTATCTAGGTTTCATATTAACAGAAGGTAGGGAACCTACAATGATAACAGCAATACTGCCAAACTGTGAACCCAGATCTTGCCTCTAATATTTGAGTTTTCTTCATTGTATCTTTTTAAATAAAACATATTGTTTGTCACATTAAAAATGAGAGAAAACAAACAAGTGTGTGTGTATAGATATATATGTGAAACACGTTGTCTTCAGCAATTGTTTATGTTTAGATGATCATTAGAGTAGTGTACTAACAGGATGTGTTAATTATGGTAGTAGGGAGTGATAGTAATTCTGTAGTTAAGGTTCGAAGAGTTTCCTCTCTTAGGTTGTATGATTATGATTTCCTCTTCAGTGAAGGTCTTTCATACATGAAATTTGTCATATGTAAATGAAGGCCAGTGGGAACGTTTGGGGAAACTGGGATTTTTACTTCTATGAGATGTTTTTAAGGAAGAGACCTGCTGGTCAGGGTATAGAAAGAGGGTTTTTTTTTTTTTTTTTTTTTCCATTTTTCTTGAAAATTCTTTAGTTTTCTTTGTAATATCATGCGGTAATCCAGAAATGCCTTGGTCTAGAAACTCCTTGTTTATTTCTTTTGTCCTCGATATTAACTGGATGATGTTTTTTAGAAGATTAATTTTAGTTTTTTGCTATTTTTAAGCCATAAGTGCCTGAGTCTAGTGAGTTCAGATCATGCCGCAAGATTGCTTATTCCAGATTCTAGATGAACACTAATTTACTTTGGTTTCCAGTTTGTGTTTTGTCTGTCTGTATTTCCCCTGCTGGCTGAGTGTGGCACTGTAGGAACATCCTGCCTCACTTGCCTCCTCACCAGGGTTTTGTCTCTCCCGGGGTTCGTGTGGCTGGTTCACTTTGAGGTCAAGCCTTTTGGGATAACAAGTCTAAACACAAGTCCCAAATAAACAAAAGTTTCTTCCAGCCTTTGGTGCTTTTCTGAAGCCCGTCTTCTGTGTCCAGTTCCCAATCCTTTCTGAGTTACCTTTCAATCTCTCTGTCTCTCCTTAAGCGAGAGTGCCCAGCTTTTCTCTTTCGACATGGGTTGTAAGTGGGCCGGCTGCAGGGCCTTAGCCATCTTCTTCTTTAGCGCCTTCCTTTTCCCTCTGTTAGTCCTGAGGCTCAGCAATGCCTGCCCTGCTACGAGGGAAGAGGCAGCACATATGCTGGCCCCTTCTCCCGCTCATCCATAATTGGCTGGCTGAGCAGAAGCCTTGCCCAGCCCTCTTTGTAAGGGTCCTTCAAGATACAGTGATGGGATTCCTAGGACTGCTTCCTCTCGATCATTATTTCCTTACATCCTTGTGTGTGTATAGCAGGCCTTTCAAAATCTGAAAGGGCCACACCGCATGATGGGGTATGCTGGCCATATTCTATATGCTGGCATCACTATTCCAAAGGGGTAGACGATCCTGTCACAGTCTGCCTACCGGGATATCTGAGAGCAGGTGACATCTTTGAGTATTAAGTTCTGTATTTTAGTTAGTGGTTTTACACCTCGGTAATGCTGCTGTAGGCTCTGATTCAGGAAAGCACCTAAGTACACACTTCACTTTAAACAGGTGTTTAAGTGCTTTTATGAATAGGGATTGTAACTCTGCTGGTCCTGTGCACATGTATGCATCCTGCATCCTGCACCCTGGTTCATGGCCCTAGCAGGTAGATGGGTCATGTGTCCAAGCAACCTGAAGGCAATGATTCCTTTAAGTGGGAGCCAATTCAAACAGAAAAAGGAGACCAAGGGTAGGGACCTGGGAAGAGACTGTTCATACCAGCTAAGCAGGAGGCCTGGTGGTTGATACCTTGAGGGGTCTGGAGTAAAACTCTCACTTGGGAAAGTCTTTAGGAGAGGCCAGAAAGAAGGACATGTGTTTAGGAGGGAACTGTGAAATCTGTTTGTATTTTTGCTGACATGGACTTATTTTGTTTGTTAATAAATCAGATCACAATCTGGGAATGTATTTGAACCATGTGAATCTGTGCGCATTTACTGGAAAGCTGAGTTGGGGAAACTGAGGGAGCAGACACATGACCAGTTAGAGTGAGTCCTATTACATCAATGCTTTCCTGAGTGGGACCTAACTTGGGCTTTTCTATACAGTGCATTAGTCCACACCAGAGGGGTATATATTCTAAGTGAGTTGTACACTAACTGGCCTGTGTGAACCCAGCTGGCGTGCACTAAAAGATCCTTAGTGCATGTTAATGTAGTAGAGTTTGAAATAGGAGTAAATTAACTTGCATTAGGGAACATTTAGTGTGTGCTTGTGGGGTCCATGAAGGACAGACAGTTCATAACATGCTAGTCCACACTAGAATTTACACACCTCTGGTGTGGGCTAATGTGCCATGTAGACAAGCACTGCACGAGCTTTGAATAGGTATAATCCAACCCTTGTGCAGAGGTCATTGCAAGATTGAGGCCTGAGGGTATGTCTACACTGCCAGTGGCATTGTCGGCAACACAGTATCGATTCTGTGGGATCGATTGAGTGGCAGTGGAGACCTGCTCAGCTGATCCTGGAAGTGCCACCACTAATCTACCCCTGCGAAAAGCGCAAGGCTGTGTTGACTGGAGGGCATTTACAGTCGTCACAGCACAGTGGGGACGCTGTGGTAAGTAGAAGTTAGTAAGTTGACAGGAGATGTGATATGCAAACTACTCTACGTAACTTGTGTATGTCCCTTTGACTTCTGCCAAAATCCGCTGGCAGTGTAGACCAGGCCTGAGTAAATAAAGTATATTATTTTAGCCTAGGTCTCAAACAATTTCTAGAAGGAGGAGAGGTGTCTAGAAGGCTGGCCTCTGTTACCATCATTCCAGAGGAAATTGTTTGGCATTACTGGCTTGTATGGAAATGCCATGTTTGTGACATCACTAAGATAAAATCTGGGTTTTGTGTGCAGTTGGCTTTTTAGCTATGCTACATGGAAAAGGGACTAGGTAACTACACCCGAAAAACAAGAGCACTGATTTATTATGTTTGGTATTGAAGTGACTACTTAAAAAGAAAAGCAAAGGAGTTTAGAGTAAATATAATGGTTTGAGGTCTTAAAAAAGTAAACAGGTAATAATCAGGTGGTTTGTGGTGCGTCACTGTCCTGAGTTGTACAATATTGTTAACTAGAAAGCAATATGAAATGACTATTGGTTTCTGGTACAAAGTTTTCAAGACAGCCCAGTGTATGGTCTCAAAATACTACCTTCCAAGGGATAACCGTAGCATTTGTATTTGTAACACATTAGTGCTCAGAGACCTCAGTCAGGGTGAGAGTCCTGCTGCGCTAGGCTTGTACACAAACAAAATAAAAGTCAGGCCTCAAAATTCTTCATATCCCTGAAGCAGTTGAAGAAGTCATTGCATTATATAACATTTCATAGAAACTGCAATCAAATTAATACAGATAGAGGCCTTAATAAATATTAGCAATAGAGTGAGAGGAGAATTGTATGTATTGGCATGCAAGGAGAGAGATGCTTTTCAATGAGATTTGAAAAGTGATGGTGAGTCCAAATGAAGAGATACACAAAGGCTGTGCCAGTTGCAGTGGAGAAGGCTCTTGCACAACTGGAGAGAAAGTAGGCTGGTAGTAGAGGAACAGAAAAGGCAGGAAGGGGTATAGATAGAGTTAAGGATTCTCTAGTTTTGATTTTTAGATAGGGAGATGTTTATGCATTAGCAGAAATGTATTGTCATGTTTATTCTTTGTGCTCTCTTTCCACCTGCTGACAGGTCCCGAACCATTGAACTAGCAAAAGAGAATGATAGACAGACTAAAGATTTTAACCTCTTATTAACGTTTTAAAATATTATATCACAGCAAGACACAGGCTGCATTATGAGGAACAGGCCTACAGTGATTGAAATATATTTATGCAACTCTGTATAATCTTTCTAGTATTCATTAGAACTATATCTAACCTTTGCAGAGCAAAGGAATGCATGATAGACGCCACTTCAAGTGCTGAAGTAAGATTAAGTTTCTGGAATTTATTCTCTCAGAGATACAAAACATATTTTGTTTTTCTCATACTGTTAGACTATCAATGAACTGCACACATCAGTTATACAAGCATACTTAGCCCCTCTGGCTAGCAGCTGAGATATGTCTGCTTGATGACAATGGGAGTTGCACTGAGGAATCCCATGTCCCATTATTCAGGGGTTAAGAATTGTTTGGAATAAATCCTTATATTTTCTCAATTAATTCAATCACTGTTGTTATCTTTAAAGATGAATGAATAAATAATTCTTCCATCAATAGTGTACTTCTGGCATCTGAGTCAAAAAAGCAGTACAAACTAACCCATCATGTCAACAGCTGAATGAGTTCCTTCAGTAGAAAACCTCTTTTAAAATTAATGGCCTGCTGCAGCGTGAGGAGTACTCAGGAAAGGAAATATTTATAGTTTTTTCTGCTAACTTCTGACCCTTGAAATTAAAAGCACTTTTCCCACTCCCTCAGTTCCAGTTAACCCTCAGGAAAAATGTCTTTCTTCTTGGAAAGAATCTCTTTTATCGACAATAAGATGACACAACTGTCTTTGGGTGATAAAACACAAAGAAAACTACATGAGAGTCTTAAACGTTAGCTTGAAAATTCTGACACACCAAAACCCACACTGTTTTCAGTCTTTTATAAAACTTTTACATATGCCTCTAATATTGCCATCTAGAAAATCTCCAAAAATGGTGGTTTCTGTAAAAAAAGACTCTTGTTTCATTCTGTTTAACCAATGAGAATTGTCGCATTGGCTACCGACAAGATCTCTATGTAATTTACAGCTATACATTAAATGAGGTTTTTCAGAATACTGAAAAATTGTTTACAGTTGGCTGCACACCTGACAGTTGAACATAAAGCTCCTGTACCAATTCATAACGAAATTCCATATAGTTTATGCACAGAATGAACAAAAAAATAGTTTTCCTTTAACAATGCAATCAGAACTTCTTCAGTTGCCTTTCATGCACTGATAATTAAAGAAAAAAAACAAAACAAAATCCCTAACTGGAAAATATACACACTCTTTATAAGTACCTATTTTAAAGCTGTAATTGAGCATTTCATTATAAAGATGGTAATCAATCTAGAACAATACTCCAAAGACAGCACACTCATCAAGAGACATAGCCATTATAATAGAATATGCAGCAGTAACTTCTTTGGATTATCATCAGTTGCTCAAGCATTTCTATTTGAAAGATGAAGCCTCCATAAGGTGCACTATAACATTTTATACCAAGCTCACCAGGCTAAAGATTTCCTGAAAAGCAGCTATTTTGTCATCAAGATAAATACATTAAATTTGTTGATGGTTTTAAAAAATAAATAGCTTTTCAACCTTCTCCCCTAAGCAAAAAGGCTGTGCATAATGAGTTTCAGTATCAAAGTAAAGGTAGCCTACAGAGGATTACTGTCTCTGGAGACTAAGGGTACGTCTATGATGACAGCGGCAAAATCGCCACCATCAGATCGATCTTTCTGGATCGATTGAGCGGTCAGTGTAGACCCATTCAATAGATCAGAAAGTCGATGTTAGTAAACCCCCCCCCAATGGTGTAGGGCTGCTCAGTGCAGTGAAGACAGCGCGCAGAAGGGAAGCACAGCAGTCGACGGGAGGTACGCAAGCTATACTACGTTATTTAAAAAAAAAAATTCATTGTGAGGAAATGCATATATAAAGGTTTCAGAAACAACCTTAACTCTGCCCTACCACACACTATATACTCTAAACCCTCTTACAACATGTCTTCATGTCTACTAATTATGGAGCAAATCCTTCAAACATTCCTTATTTAAGAATAGGATGGAATTTTCAAATGCACCTAACTGACTTAAGGCACAAGTCCCATTGCAAGTTCCAATCAAGTGCTTTTGAAAATCTCATGCCTAGCATTTACTAGAATAAAAATAAACAAAGCACTTGAGTACACATAGTGCTTCATAGAAGACAATTAATAAAATTTTCAAATATGCCAAAGTGATTTAGGAGCTTAAGTAACTTTTGAAATGGGATTTAAGCACAAGTTTCATTGAAGGTTGATGGGATTTAAGCTTCTGAGTAGCTGAGTCACTTTTGAAAATGCAACCGAGGCCATGTCTGTGAGTATGTTAAATTTGCCGTTGTCAGATCAATCTATCCAGATCAATTGAACAGCAGTGAAGACCTGCTTAATCGATCCAGAAGTTGATTCAATTAAACCACTTCCTCAAAAGGTGTAGCGCTGCATCAACAGAAACGTGTTTCCTGTCAGCACATTGGAGAGTAGCTTGTGTAACTCCTGTCGACTGCCACCAGATTTCTCCTGCATTGTAGACCAGGCCTACGCTATGGGAACTATAGCAGCAAAGCTATGGCACCATAACTGCTGCTGTAATCCCGTAGCATAAATGCAGACCAGAGCAGTACAAGGTTTTTTGCATTGACGTAGCCTTGCCGAGGGACGATAGCTAGGTCGACCTAGCCGCAACTACAATGAGAGTTAGATTTACATCGCTATAGCACTCGGGTGTGGATTTTTCATGCCTTGGAGCGCTGTAGCTATGTTGACCTAAGTTTTTAGTGTAAACTAGGCCCTATGCTGCTGAGTCACTTTAGATACTTCTGAAAATTTTACCCATTGGGACTCCTCAAAGTGGTAAGTAGAACTGATGGTATATAGAGTGGGTTGAAAAAATTTTGGTAAAATGTCTTTTGGTCAGAAATTTCCAGTTTGTCAAAACTAATGCTTTTCATGGGAATGTATGAGTTTTGACAATGGTTTCTCAAGTTCAGGATGGAACTTCTGATGAAATTGAGAGAAGGAGAGAGTAGCCAGTAGTCTCTAGCGGTTAATGTACTCAGCTGAAAAATGTAAGACCTGGTTTCAAGTCTCGTCTCTACCTGATTCAGACTAGGAGCTTGAATGTGGGTCTGCTGCGTCCCAGATGAGTGCCATAGCCCATGTGCTACAGAATGAATCTCTTATTTGCCCAATGAATATTTAATTATTTATACAGAGTGGAACAGCTCCAGAGACACTGACAGCATAACCAGTTAGGATACTTTCCTCAGGTGTGGGAGATTCAGCTGAATGTCCATACTCTGAATCTTCTCTGAGTTTTGTGAAAAATCGAAAGTTCTCCATTTTGTCCTGATGCAGGATGGGAAGTTTTTCAAAATCTTCAAAATTTTCATGAAACAGTAAAACCATTTTCTGCTCAACTCTAGTAATAAAATTGTTGGATTTAGTAAATGTTCAGATTTAACTTACATTACATCGCTTATTAAAATTCCTAAAGGATCTTTCTGATCTTATAATTGCACCTGTTACCTACTCTTTTTAATAATTTAATTGAAAGAATAAAATATCCATAAATATGTACAAAAATAATCATATTTTTTCCACTTGAAAATTGTTTGAAATTGAGAGAAATTCATGTTATAAAATTTTCTCTTACAGAAATACTTATGATCATATTCCAAATATGGCATTGCAATATTATCATGTATTTGGGCATCTTTTTTCTGTAAATGCTTTAGCAAATGAGGGGGAAATGATTGCATAAACCCAAACGGGACAGTTTAGATAACTAAGGTAAAATCCTGGCACCAATTGTCATTGACTTCAGTAGTGGGTCAGGATTTCACCCCATAGTGTTGCACACTTTCAGTTTGGGGAATTCTGTAAAACCTTGGACATGCCTCCTTTTTTGGGGAAGATGTATGGATTTTTTATTTGAATTTGGGTCGTACACTGGAAGAACAATGGAAAGCTGAGTCTTCTGAAGTACTTAATTGAGTACATTCGAACACAAAGGGATTCAGATTTACTACTTGCTGCCCGTAGAGGTATAGAATTTTCTGATCAGTGCACTCAAGTTAGTTCTATATTTTATTAACTGGTTCGAATTAGTAGAAAAACCTACATTTGTTAGATAGTCACATATGTTAACACTCTTTAAATATTTCACTAGTTACGGCTCATGTGCAGTTGAGATTTAGACTTTTTTCTTTTAGTTTGAATGTCATAGCAGTACTCTTTAAAGACCTCCAGCTACACATAAATTGAAAAAGCAGAAATCCTGGAAATCTTGCTTTTATGAAGCATGTGTTTCAAAGGCAATTAATTTGTCTCCTCTTCCTTTGGTAAGAAAATAACTTTAATCTCTTCAAATCCATCTTCTTGAGAATAAGTGTGTGTGAGAGAGAGTGAAAGAAAGAGATCCTGTTCTACAGCTCTCTCTTTGTTGGCTATTTATTGCCCTGGTCTATTTTACATCTGTATCTTTTTATTCCTTTTGATAATCAGATTAACAAAACTGAGTGTCAGAGGGCTGCAATCTTGAGAATGATCTGTGTTTTATCTAGAAGGTGAATTTCAGATAATGACCTCTGACTTCCTCCACACCCTTATTCCAGTTTATTTTTATGCCTTTCTTAATTAAAGAGTCTATATTGCCATTAATAATATTAGGTCTACATGTTGGTTTTGTCATCTATCTGACTTTTTTTTCTGCTTTCACAGAATCATAGAAATGTAGTGCTGGAAGGGATCATGAGAGGTCATCAAGTCCAGTCCCCTGTGTGGAGGCAGGACCAAGTAAACTTAGGCCATCCCTAACAGGTGTTAGTGCAATGTATTCTTAAAGTGATGGGGATTCCACAACCTCCATTCAAAGCCTTTTTCAGAATTTAACTACACTTGTTGTTAGTTTTTCCTAATATCTAACTTAAATCTCCCTTACTGCAGATTAAGACCATTTCTTCTTGTCCCACCTTGTCAATTGACATGGAGAGCGCTTGTAATCTAAATCCTCTCTATAACCGCGCTTAACATATTGGAAGACTGTTATCAGATTCCTGCTTGGTATTCTTTTCTCAAGACTAAACATGCTCAGTTATTTTAACCTAAACCTGTTTTCTAAACCTGTTACCATTTTTGTTGCTCTGCTCTGGACCGTCTCCAATTTGCATCTTTCTTAAAGTGTGGCACCCAGAATTGGACGCAGTACTCCAGCTGAGACCTCATGAGTGTCCAGTAGAGCAGGACAGTTACCTCCATATCTTACATACATCAATCCTGTTAATATACTATAGAACTGTATCAGCCTTTCTGCAACTGCATCCTGTTGTTGACACACATTCAACTTGTTTTCCACTATAACGTCTAGATCCGTTTCAGCAGAGGTACCACCTAGACAGTTATTCCCCATTTTGTAGTTGTGCATTTCATTCTTCCTTGCTAAGTGAAGTACTTTGCATTTATCTTTATTGAATTTAATTGTATTGATTTCAGACCAATTCTTCAATTTGTCAGTCATTGTGAATTCTAATCTTGTCCTCTGAACTGCTTGCAACTTCCCCAAGCTTTGTGTCGTCTGAAAAGTTTATAAGCATACTCTCTACTTCTTTATCTAAGTCATTAATGAAAGCATCAAATAATATCAGACCCAGGACTGACCCCTGCAGGATCCCACTAGATACACCATGCCAGTTTGACAGCAAACCATTGATAACTACTCTTTGAGTATGGTCTTTCAACAAGTTGTATACCCACCATATAGCAATTTCTTGTAGGCCACACTTCCCTAGTTTGCTTATGAGACTGTCATGTCAGAGTGCATCAAAATCCTTACTAAAATCAATAAATATTAAATCTGCTGCTTCCCTTTTATCACCAGGCCAGTATCTCCATCAAAGAAAGAAATTAGGTTGGTTTGGCATAATTTGTTTTTGATAAATCTATTTGTTATAATCCTAATAGATACTGCTAATGTTATTCTCTAATTGCTTACAAATTGACTGTTTTATAATTTGTGTCAGTATCTTTCAAGGTATCAAAGTTAGACTGACCAATCTATAATACCTGGATCCTCTTTGTTTCCCTTTTTAAAGATAGGTGGTACGCTTACCTTTGTCCAGTCTTCTGGGACCTCACCTTCCATGAGTTCTCAAAGATAATTGCTGATGGTTCCAAGATTGCTTCAAGTAGTTCCTTTAGTACCCTAGGAGGAATTTCAGCAGGTTCTGCTGACTTGAATACATAGGCTTGGTATACACTTACCCCGGCGATTCAGTGGCAGTCAACGGGAGTTACGCAAACTACGCAGAGAACTTGCGTAACTCCCGTCAACAGCTGTGCTTCTCTTCTGCGCGCCGTCTTCACTGCACTGCGCTGACAGGAACTGCATTCCCATCGATGCAGTGCTACGCCATTTGCAGGGGGTGGATTAACAGCGTAGACTTCTGGATCAACTGAGCAGGTCTTCACTGACTGCTCAGTTGATCCAGATAAGTCAATCTGATGGTGGTAACTTTGCTGCTGTCAGGGTAGACCTAGCCATAGACTCATAGGCTTTAAGATCAAAAGGGACCATCATGATCATTTAGATTGACTTCCTGCACATTGTAGACCACAGAACTTCGCCCACCCAATCCTGTAATAGACCCTAACCTCTGGTTGAGGTACTGACATCCTCAAATAATGGTTTAAAGATTTCAAGTTACAGAGAATCCATCATTTACACTAGTTTAAACCTGCAAGTGACCCATGCCCCATGCTATTGAGGAAGGTGAAAATCCTCCAGGGTCTCTATCAATCTGACCAAGGGGAAAATTCCTTCCCAACCACAAATTTGGCAATCAGTTAGACCCTAAGCATGTGGCAAGACCAACTAGCCAAACACTTATGAAAGAATTTTCTGTAGTAGCTCAGAACTCTCCCCATCTAGTGTCCTATCACTGGCCTTTGGAGATATTTGCTATCAGTCGCAGATTGGCAACATACAATTGTAGGCAGTCTCATCATACCATCCCCTGTTTATTGATAAACATATCAAAGCTCAGTCTTGGAGCCAGTTAGGTGTCCCCCTACCCTTCTCCCCCCCCCCCCTTGGAAGGCTGTACCAGAACTTCATTCTTCTGATGGTTAGAAATCTTCATCTAATTTCAAGCCTAAACTGGTCATCTGATTTATGAAAATATTCTTTAACCTGTTCTTTCTGTATTTTGGCTTGCATTCCTTCCCCCTTGTTAATATTAATTGTGTTGAGTGTCTAGCCACCATTAACTTTTTTAGTGAAGACTTGTTGCTCTAATTTGAGGAGCAGGATTTAATATGTAGTTTTCTCAGAAATTGTATCTATGCTATGTGCTAGTGAGAGAGATGCTTGAATGTAATGTCTGACTTAGTCCTGGAGGTAGGAGGCTCTTGATACCTGGGGGACTTGTGCATCTGTTGAGGCAGGAAGACAATTGTTTGTAAAATTTGCATATCAAATGTATTGTTTATGTGGGCAGGTATGTGCTATCTATGCTACAACATGCAATTATTCATTTTTATGGAAAATATTTCTAAATAATTTGTGCGTTTGGTATAAAAAAATTGGTCAGTTGACTGATCAAACCTTGGCCAAATATTGTCAAATAATATGAAAAATGGTCTAATATTTTAAAGTACTAATTTATTGGAACAGCCACAACAGTACCAAAAATAAAAGACTTGATGGTCTCCAATTAGCTTAGCCTTAGGCCATGTCTCCACTAGAGAGCTTATAAAACCCCTCCACAAATGGCTATAGCTACATCAGTGGGAGAAGCTCTCCCACCAACATGGTGCTTCTGTTGGTATAACTTGCGTCACTCAGGAGATGTTTTTCATAAGTGTCATAAGTTATACTGACAAAAATGGTAGTGTAGACATGGCCTTTGATAGATCCTTACACCTATTTACAAAAAACAAGTTATTTAACTGAGTTATTTTAAGTCTGAAAAATGCAAAGTACAATGAAATGAAGTTCTTAATAAAATAACTAGTTTTTTAACATTAGCATTTAAATGCAAACATTATTGAAAGCTGAACACATAGCATCTGTGAAAGAAAAAAGTCATTTTTAAATACACTTATACTAGGTAGGCAGCAGGCCAGTTCCTCAAGCAGCTTGCTTATCAATATCTCCTTTTTCTTTATCAGTTCAACTGCTTCATCTATATTTTTGTATGCATTATCATCAACAATTTCATCAGTATCTCTGTCTTGTTCATTTGATGAATATTGAGTCACCTCTTTTTCAGCCATTTTCTTCTGTAACCTTCAGTTCTCCTTCGAGTGGTTGCTCAGATGCATTCCACTTAGGTGTGTGCGCGCCCTCGTGCACAGCCTTCCGGAGAACTTTTCCTAGCAGCCCCTGCAGGGGCCGGTCTCAGCGCCCCCTGGAGTCCCGCCCTTATGTGGCGGTACATATAGCGGGACCGGCCCCTCCCCTCCTCAGTTCCTTCTTTCCGCCCGTGACGGCCAGTTGAGAACTACCCCTGCTCTTCAACAGTTTGTGTTTCTCCTTTAAAAGTGAGTAGTTAGTTTATCAGTTCACCCTGAACTAAGTTAGTTTTTAGTTAGTGAGGGTTTTTAGTTAGTTAGGGAGCCTTCGGGCTCAAGGCGTCCCGGCTATGCCGGGTTCGCCGGGCTTCAAGCCATGTGCTAGCTGCGGCAAGGCCTTCCCAGCTAGCGACCCCCATGACCGTTGTTTGCGGTGTTTGGGGGAACTGCACCGGAGAGATCGGTGCAGTATCTGTAAGTCCTTTAAGCCTCGGACTCAGAGGGAGCGTGAAGTGAGGCTTAGGGCTTTTCTGATGGAGTCCGCGTTAAGTCCGGCGTCCGAGCCATCGCGGACTACTCCGGCACCGAGTGTGTCTTCGGTGCGGAGTGCGCCTCCGGCACCGGGGGTCTCGGTGCCGAAGAGGAAGAAGCGCCATCCACGCTTGCAGCGCTCCCCCGCACCGCAGGAGCGGCCGGGGTCGAGTTCGGAGGTGCTCCTCCTCATGGACGTGCCGCCGGCATCTGCTCCGGCACCGGCCCCTGCTCCGGCACCGGCCCCGGCACCGACACTTACTAGGGAGGCTCCCCCGACTCCTGGAAGTGGGGGACCCCCTATACGGGACCCTTCGACGCCGGAGGCTATCGAGGCGGCTCAGGCTTTGTTGGAGCTGCCTACGCCTCCGGCACTCTCTCACCGGAGAGAGCCAGGGCCCGTTTCCCGGGGCAAACCCGCGATGGGAGGCCCCGAAGGGTGGGCGGCCCCGGCACCGGTGGACAGGCCGCCCACCACCCGACGCAGGAGAGTCGAGCTCGGAAGCTCCTCTCCATCTTCGTCCTCGGACGACGCGTCGCGGCACCGTTCCCGGCACCGCTCCAGGTCCCGGCACCGCTCCCGGCACCGTTCCAGGTCCCGGCACCGCTCCGGACATCGCTCTTCGTCGCGGCACCTCTCCTCGTCGTCGAGTTCTGACTCGGCACCGAGACGGCGTTCTCGGCACCGCTCCCCAGCATCAAAGCGGCGAAAGACTTCCCGGTACCGGTCGCCTTCTTCTTCGGCGTCGCCTCGTCGGCACCGAAGTCAGAGTCGCTCCTCGAGGTCGTCGCGTGGCGGATCTCGGAGCGCTCCTTCCCGGCGTCATCACCGCCTGCGTTCTCCTGACTCGGGGTCCCGGACCCGACGTCAGGAACGTGTATGGTCGTCGGCACCGCAGCCGGCACCGCAACCGGCACCGCAGCCGGCACCGCAGCCGGCACCGCAGCCGGCACCGGACCCAATACTGCTACCGGCACCGGCACCGACTGTTGCGGCACCGGCTTTGCCCTCGGCACCGGTGCCGCCTTTGAGCTGGCCACAGGGACCCTGGCAGTGGCCGTTATGGGCCCAGTGGGCGGCCCAGATGGGGCAGGGAACTATGTCGGCCCCTGCCTCTGTCACCCAAACTCAGCAAGCACCTTCGGTGCAGGAGGGTGACCGCTCCTCTGGGGAAGAGGAGGTGGAGGAGGACCCTGGGGAGGGACCCTCCACTGGGCCCCGCCGCCCTTCTTACTCCTCATCGCCTGATGAGGCGGCGGTAAGAGACCAAGGAGCCCCGCTCATTGATTTTAAAGCCCACCAAGAGCTTCTAAAGCGGGTGGCTTTGAACCTTGGCCTTGAGGTCAAGGTCTTAGAGGAAGAGGTGGACCCCCTCTTCGGCCGTGTGGGGGCCCAGGGACCAACGAGGGTGGCCCTTCCCGTACATGAGAGGGTCCTGCGCCTGGCTAAGTCAGTCTGGCAGACCCCTGCCTCGGTTGCCCCGACCTCTAAGGGCGCCGAGAAGAAGTACTACGTGCCAGCCGAGGGGCACGAGTACTTGTATGCGCACCCTGCCGCGGGTACTTTGGTGGTGGATGCCGCCAACCAAAAAGACAGGCAGGGTGCTCAGACTGCCTCCCCTAAAAATAAGGAAGGCAGGAGGCTGGACCTTTACGGTAGAAAGGTCTATTCTACTGGGGCGCTTCAGCTGAGGGTGGCCAATCATCAGGCCCTCCTCGGCAGGTACAATTTGAACCTATGGGACTCCTTAAGGAGGTTTTCGGAGTCTCTCCCTCCAGACCAGGCAGTGGACTTTGGTTTGGTGCTGGAGGAAGGGTTGTCTGTGGCAAGTGCGGCCCTGCAGTCTGCATCGGACGCCGCAGACACAGCCAGCAGGGCTATGGCCTCCGCCGTTGCAATGAGGCGGGCAGCGTGGCTGCAGTCCACAGACTTGTCGTTGGAGGTGCAGCAGTCCATCCAGGACCTACCCTTCGATGGAGCCGCCCTCTTTTCGGAGAGGACGGACGAGAAGCTGCACGCTCTCAAGGACTCGAGGGCAACGTTGCGCTCCTTGGGCCTGTACACGCCCCAGGCGGCTAGACTGCAGAGTCGCCAGCAGCCGCAGCAACCGCCGCAACGTCAGCGGCAGCAGTCTAGGCCGCAGCCTAGGCCCTTCCCCACCGCAAGGGGCAGGGATAGGACCAAGGGCTCTGGACGGCGCGATCGCCCGCCGCCGTCCTCCTCTTCCTTTAAAGGACCCTCTCAGGGCCCTAAGGGGAAGAGACAATTTTGACGGTGTCTCCGAGGGTGGCACCGTCTCATGTTCCCTGGGTTCCCCGCCTTTCCTGGACAGGCTCAAGCCGTATCTCGGCCTGTGGCGGGAGGTAACATCGGACCAGTGGGTCCTCGATATCGTGCGCTGGGGATATGCCCTTCAGCTCCTGGCCTCCCCTCCCCACTCCCCCCCCCCCCGTCCCTCTTCAGGGACCCATCTCACGAGCAATTACTCCTTCAGGAGGTTCAATCCCTCCTAGTCAAAGGAGCCATAGAAGTGGTTCCACCACTCGAGGTGGGGAGGGGATTCTATTCGAGGTACTTCCTCGTTCCCAAGGCCAACGGAGGCCTCAGGCCTATATTGGACCTGCGCAGGCTCAACAGGTTCATAAGAAAGCTGAAGTTCCGCATGGTATCCCTAGCGTCCATCATTCCCGTTCTAAACCCAGGGGACTGGTTTGCCGCCCTCGACCTGAAGGATGCGTACTTTCATGTCTCCATCCTTCCCGCCCACAGGCGGTACCTAAGGTTTGTGGTAGCTGCTGGCCACTACCAGTTCACGGCCTTGCCCTTTGGCCTGTCTTCCTCCCCCAGAGTGTTCACCAAGTGTATGGCGGTGGTGGCGGCCTTCCTGCGGCGCAGGGGGGTCCAGATATTCCCCTACCTGGACGACTGGTTAATCAGGGGCAAGACCAGGTCGCAAGTGTGCGAGGCGGTCTCTCTCGTCCAGTCCACCTGCCATGCTCTGGGGCTGCTCATAAACGAGCAGAAGTCGACGCTGCGTCCGGTGCAACGCATAGACTTCATAGGGGCCCACCTGGACTCGGTGCAGGCGAAAGCCTCCCTCCCACGTTCGAGGTTCGAAGCCATGACAGCGATAATATCGCAGCTTCAGAGGTGCCCCACGACTACAGCCAGGCACTGCCTGCAGCTGTTAGGCCACATGGCCTCGTGCACCTATGTGGTGAGGTTGGCCCGCCTCAGGCTCAGGCCCCTCCAAGGTTGGCTGTCCAGGGTTTACATGCCCAGCAGGCATGCTTTGAGCAAGGTGGTAACGGTGCCCCCTTGGGTGTTGGGGTCACTGACTTGGTGGCTGGACCCCAGGACTGTGTTGGAAGGGATTCCCTTCAGGGCCTCCACCCCCTCGGTCACCCTGATCACGGACGCATCGGACCGGGGGTGGGGAGCCCATATCACCGGTGGTCTGACCACGCAGGGTCGCTGGTCCCGGGGGGAATTGGCCCTCCATATCAATGTGAAAGAATTGAGGGCGGTCAGACTGGCATGCGAGGTGTTTCGCCACTCTTTATTGGGGAGAATGGTGCAGGTGTTAACAGACAATACCACTGCAATGTATTACATCAACAAGCAAGGGGGGGCGCGCTCCTCGGTGTTGTGTCAGGAGGCGCTCCAACTCTGGGACTTGGCGGTGAGATGCAATTTCTGTTTAACCGCCTCTCACCTGCCTGGGGTCAGGAACGACGAGGCGGACCGCCTCAGCAGGTCATTCCTACCACAATACGAATGGTCTCTCCACCCAGAGGTGGTGGACAGGATTTTCCGCGTGTGGGGTGTTCCCCATCTGGACCTCTTCGCGTCAGCGCAGAACGCAAAGTGCCCGAGGTTCTGCTCGCTCCGGGGTCGCGAGCCGGGCTCTCTTTCGGACGCATTCCTCCTCGAATGGACGGGGGCCCTCCTCTATGCGTTTCCCCCCTTCCCGCTCTTGCCCAGGGTCCTCTTGAAAATCAAGAGGGACAGAGCGGATGTGATTCTGATCGCCCCGGCGTGGCCGAGGCAGTACTGGTTTTGCCTGCTCCTGGACCTGTCTGTCGCTCCCCCGATCGAGCTCCCGAGGAGACCGGACCTGCTCTCCCAGGACCACGGCCGGCTACTGCATCCCAACCTGGACTCCCTGCACCTGATGGCCTGGAGGCTCTCTGGCTGACGGAGGAGGAGAGAACCTGCTCGGAGCAGGTCCAACGCGTGCTGTTGGGAAGCAGGAGGCCCTCCACGCAGCTCGCCTACAGGGCCAAGTGGAGGAGGTTCACCTGCTGGTCGGAGTCGCGGGGCGAAAACCCCGGTACGTCCCCTGTGCAGGCGGTCCTGGACTACCTGCTGCAGCTTAGGCTACAGGGGTTAGCGTTGGCCTCCCTTAGAGTACACCTGGCGGCCATATCGGCGTTCCACCAGCCGGTGGGGGGACGTTCCCTGTTCTCCCACCCCATGTCGGTGAGGTTCCTCAGGGGTGTAGAGAGGCTTTACCCGCAGGTCCGTGACCCGGTGCCTCCCTGGGATTTGAACCTGGTCTTAGATAGGCTAACGGGTCCCCCCTTTGAGCCCTTAGCCACCTGTCCAATGATGATCCTTTCCTGGAAGGTGGCTTTTCTCGTGGCCATTACCTCGGCCAGGAGGGTCTCTGAGCTAAGGGCCTTAACCTCGGAGCCCCCCTATACCGTGTTCTATAAGGACAAGGTCCAGCTTAGGCCTCACCCGGCGTTCCTGCCTAAGGTAGTCTCCCGGTTCCATTGTAACCAAGATATTTTCCTCCCCGTGTTTTTTCCTAAACCGCACGGGTCCGAGGACGAGAGGAGACTGCACACCCTCGATGTGAGGAGGGCGCTGGCGTTCTACCTAGACAGGACGAGGCCGCTCCGAAAGACCACGCAGCTCTTCGTCGCGGTGGCAGAGAGGATGAGAGGCTCCCCGGTCACCTCCCAGTGCATCGCCAGGTGGATCACCGCCTGCATCCGGCTCTGCTACGAGCGTGCAGGCGTCCAGCTCCCAGGAGTGGTGACGGCCCACTCGACGAGGGCCCAGGCCGCGTCGGCGGCCTTCCTGGAAAGGGTCCCCCTGGATGACATCTGCAGGGCTGCCACCTGGTCTTCGGTGCACACCTTTGCTGCGCACTACGCTGTCGTCCAGCAGTCAAGGGACGACGCGCGAGTCGGCAGGGCCGTGCTGAGGGCAGCTCGCCGCTGACTCCTACCCACCTCCAAGGTATGGCTCGGGAATCACCTAAGTGGAATGCATCTGAGCAACCACTCGAAGGAGAAAACGTAGTTACTTACCAGTAACTGTTGTTCTTCGAGATGTGTTGCTCAGATCCATTCCACACCCACCCTCCGTCCCCGCTGTCGGAGTCGGCAGAAAGAAGGGACTGAGGAGGGGAGGGGCCGGTCCCGCTATATGTACCGCCACATAAGGGCGGGACTCCAGGGGGCGCTGAGACCGGCCCCTGCAGGGGCTGCTAGGAAAAGTTCTCCGGAAGGCTGTGCACGAGGGCGCGCACACACCTAAGTGGAATGGATCTGAGCAACACATCTCGAAGAACAACAGTTACTGGTAAGTAACTACGTTTTGTGATCCACAGTCACCAGCCTATTTTTTGTTTTTTGACTAGATGATTCCCCCCCACCTATTTCATTCTGCACATGCACTTGTATATGGAAATATTAAAAGAATTTCTGCCACTGTAAGAGTGCAAGGAGGACACAACCCTTTCCACCATGATGAAGGAATAAGCTCTCTTGATTCAACAGCTGGGATTGTACTCCACTTGTTTTACAACTGAATGGGCTGCTTCTTGCTTTACAATTTGGTACTTCCATCAGAGTTGTTTATTCTCTTGTTTATCCTTTAAAATGTGCAACAGTCACTGTGAGGTCACAAGCTGAATCAAATTCATCATCACAAAGGTCTTGGCCCTGGAAGTTGGGTAGCACTATGTTTGGAAGTGATTGCTTGATTTTTCCATGGTATTGTCTATTATCTTTTTCTCTTCAACTTTTGTAAGTGGATTCTCACAAATATATTTCTTAATATTTGGAACTTGTTCTTGCATTTGACAATGTAGAACCATCATTTTCCATATTCTGAATGGTCTTGACTTATGGGTTGAAGCATGAAATGAATTTTGAGTTTCTCATCCAAAAAACCATCATCATCAACAGTGTAGATAACTCAGGAGCATCACCCACCCACCCCTTCTTCATCAGCAGGTAATTGATGATGTTTTTTTTTGCATATTTCAATATTTTTTAGATATTTAATAGAACATGCCCATCAAGCACAACTTGGCTTACTTAGGATGAAACTAAGTGCAGTACTAAATGATGCTGAAAAATGGCTGTTGGTGGTAGTTTGTTTTTTAAAAACTTGACAATACTTCTCACTTTTAATACATTCCCAGGCCAGAATAGAACATTATGATCATCTAGTCTTACCTCCTGTATAATACAGGCCATAGAATTCCTCCAAAATAATTAATAAAGAATATCTTTCAGAAAAAATCCAATCTTGATTTTAAAATTGTCAGTGATGAGGAAGCCACCGTGATCCTTGGTAAATTGTTCCAATAGTTAATTACTCTCACCATTAAAAAATCATGCCTGATTTTCTGTTCTGAATTTCTCTAGCTTCAACTTCCAGCTATTGGATCATGTTATACATTTCACTACAGTTTGAAGAGCCCATTGGTAAATATTTGTTCTCCATGTAGATACTTATAGACAGTAATCAAGTCACTCCTTATCCTTCTCTTTGTTAGGGTAAACAGATGGAGCTCATTGAGTCTATCACTATAAAGCATAGGCCTTTAATCATCTTGCCTATTCTTGAATTGTGGACACCAGAAGTGGACAGAGTATTCCAGCTGTGGTTGCACCAGTGCCCAATATAGAGGCAAAATAACCTTTCTAGTCCTACTCAAGATTCCTCTTTTTAGACAGCCTAGCATCACGTTAGCTGTTTTGGCCACAGTGTCACACTGAGAGTTGATGTTCAGCTGATTATCGACTACGACCCACAAATCTTTTCTGGAGTCACTGCCTCCCGTGATAAAGCCCCCCATCCTGTAAGTCTGGTCTACATTATTTGTTCCTAGATGCATATATATTTACATTCAGCCCTATTAACATGCATATTGTTTGCTTGCACCCTGTTTACTAAGCAGTCTAGATTGCTCTGATCAGTGACCTGTCCTTTTCATTACTTACCACTCCCCAATTTTTGTGTCATCTACAAACTTTTTCAGTGGTGATTTTATGTTTTCTTCCAGTCCATTGATAAAAATGTTAAATAGCATAAGGCAATGAATCGATCCCTGTGGGACCCCACTGGAAACACTCTCGCTCAATGACGATTCTCCATTTACGGTTACATTTTGAGATCTATCAGTTTGCCTGTTTTTAATCCCGATAATGTGTGCCATGTTACTTTTATATCGTTCTAATTTTTTAATGAAAATGTGGTGCGGTATTAAGGCAAACACCTAACAGAAATCTGTGTCTTGTATATTAAGCCAATATTATTACCTTTATCAACCAAACTTATAACCTCATCAAAAAAAGATAGATAGTTTGACAGGATGTGTTTTCTATAAACCCATGTTGATTTGCATTAATTACTCTCCTTTAATTGTTTATTAATTGAATCCTGTATCAGATGCTTCATTGTCTTGCCTGGGATCAAAGTCAGGTTGACAGGCCTATAATTACTTGGATCATATTGTTTACCCTTTCTAAAAATTGACACGTTAGGTTTCTTTCAGTCTTCTGGAACTTCCCTAGTTCTCCAAGACATATTGAAAATCAACATGAATGGTCCATTTTGACACACATGATGAGAAAGTTGTCAGATCTTGTATATCATCTGTGAAAAGCTTTTTCGTAAGGGCATTGCATCCGTAACATGGAAGATGTGGATACTCAGTTATCAACAAAGCATGAGCAACTTTCATATTAGCTATATTGTTGGCCACAACTGAAATAGCCTTCCATGGACCCAATTAATTTATTATATTTTTAAACTGGTAAGCAATATATTGGGTTGTTTGGTGATACTCAGTTCTGCATTGTAATGAGTAAAACATTGGTTATAGAGTTGTAATCATGAAATTAATGACAGCCTCGCAAATATTGTTCCATCCATCAGACACTAGAGACATGTGAGGAGCTTGTGCAGCAAGAACATAAACTCGCCTTTTTACTTTGTCTGCGTTAGCATTCAGAAGACTTTCTGCAAGCTATTTTTTACCTGATTCTTGTAAATTGGAGGCAGTTTATGAAAAAGGTCTGGCATATAGGAATTTTTGACTATATGAAATGGTGCATTGCTGGCATAATTACCTGTAGCAAACATACAGTCAACATTGTTTTTATGGTCATAAGACAGTCTACCCCTAATACCAAGTCAATGAATGTCTGAAGACTTTTCATGAATAGGAGTTTTCAGTGCTGAAGCAGATAGAGTAACACAATTCTTATCAGAAGAAGAAGGAATGGAATAGCTCCACTTTCATAGCCACTCACATCTTCATCAAAAGACTCCATGTTTTGTGGGGATGCTGCCAAAGATGAAGTAAAATGAGAATGCACAGAAGGAAAACAAATTTTGATGCAGAGCAGGTTTCCCTTTCTTGGTTTTGACTTGAATAGTATATCTTTGACGGTAGCTGGACACATCACATGAATTCAATTAATCTTTCTCCATTCTATCTACATGCGTCACATACTCAGAAGCACAGAACTTGTACTTAGCTTTAACAGTTTTCCATGTTCATGTCTAGTAAAATATTTCCATATGAATGATTTTGTCTTTCCCTGAGTCTGAATAATTTATTATGCACTGTTATGAATGCCTCACTACTTCTTGAATGCTCTCTCCATTATGAAATACCTCAGTCAACCAGTAGCCATTCAATTCTGTTTCTAATTACTCTTGTTCCAGAACATTCAGGATATTTTTAGGGATGTTTTCCTCTCCCTCCCAAGACCCTTACATCACATGTAAAGGGAAGGGGACAGGGAGCCCCTCATCCTTGCAGCAAACAGAGTGGACTCATAAACATCAGCAAGAGAAAGAACAGAGCAGAAAAGGAGGGGTTTCTGCAGAGATCTGATATCACACACTCCTCATTAGCACATAACTTTACATATTATCAGCAAGGTTTGGCTGGGGGGGTGTGGAAGGATGGGGACTATACAGGGGATTTTTGTTGAGAAGGCAGGACAGGGTTATTTGCATGGGCATTTAATGTGGGTTGTTTGCTTTGTTAAGGGTGGGGAGTTGTTGAGGGAAGGTTAATAGCTGTGATACTTTTGTTTGTTAAGGGAGAGGCTTAATGGCTTTGCATCTTTTCTCTGTGTCAGGAGAGAAGGTTTAATGACACTGAACCCTCCTCTCTCTTCCCCACTCTCTTCTGAGTTAATTGCTGTATATTTGTCTAGTTGGTTCAGATTATAAACTCATTAGGGCAGGGACCATGTCTTTTAACTTGTTTAGTGTGCTTTGCAAGCCATCATATACATTGCTGGCCTGATATACAAATAAAGATAGATGTGCAATGTTTGTTCTAGAAGATTTCAGCAATCAGAATGGTCAGCTTTCAATTAGTTCACCTTTTCCCCAACAAGTGGTATTAGCATGTAGACAACCGGAGAGTCAAGACATTTAAGTAGGCTTGCAAACAGATGGGACCATGATGAAAATCAAAAATACAGGCTGCTCCCTACATCAGGGCATTCTCGCTGGAATATTTCAGAATATTTGATCCTAGTCAAATAAGTAGTCAGCTGACCTGTCAGTTGACATTGTTTGACTTATTAATTGATAGGCTTACCAAGCCTAAGTGTACTGTGTGGCAAGCTTTTTATTCTTCCTCATACCTTTTAGGAGCACATTGTTAAATCTCAATACCTAACACATGCTCTCTCTTTTTTTTAATTGTTTGTAGACTAAATAATGACCAAAAGGGGTTACAGATGCAGGAGAGGTGAACGTGATGATCATTTGTGCTTTTGGCAGCTCTTATTAAAAAATGGTGAGTCCATTGTCTAGTCAGAGGCACATTGAAAGGGTAAGGCCTGATTCAGTGCCACTTTGTTCAGTATCAAACAGAAGAGAACTTCATTCTCTAGTTGGCTCAGAGGAACTAGACCTCCTGGGTATTTATTGAAATGTTGGTGATGAGGAGCAATGTCCGTAAAAGGATATATGTTATACCCAAGCCCTCATGAATTCTACCACAGCAAAATGGGTGGGGGGAGATGAGCCACTGAAGCTGGCAATAACTCATCTCTCCCTGGTTCACAAGAGGAAGGATCTACTGAGCCACGCTGTCTGGGCAAAATCATCTGAATCAAAGCTCTGAGTAGTGGAGCCATGTCCCTTCAAAACATATTCAAACTCATCCCTGAAAATAATGATTATTTAATTTTACATCAAATTAATATTTTAAACAATGACTTAGTTGGTGTGTTAGATGGAGTAGGATCTGCAGCAATGAGAGTAAAGGATATTTCGTTAAGGTAGAGTGTATTAATATTTCTAAGGGAATTAGAGGATTTTTCAGCAAACTTTGGTCCCATTGGGCCATGAGAATAGGGATAGAGACAGTAGAAGAGGATGTCCACTTGACATCAGAGCAGCATTTCAACGTATTAACAAAATATCTTCCTTCTTGATTGCAACACTCCTGGTTTGGGTCCTTGATCACCTGTTTCTTGCCTTTTTTCCAAATGGAAATGATGATAGCACAAGGGCAGATAGGTAAGCTAGTTATGTGGCTTCTAATCATTCATCATTAATGTCTTGTAGCAATTGTACCTTTGACACTAGATGATCTGTTATGGGAACCCATTAACTTCTCTGTTCTCAGTCCACTTCTGAACATACCATCTCCCACTTGAGCACATCATATTGAAATATATTTCTACAACTTTTATGTAGATAACACCCAATTTTCTTTTCCCTTTAGGTCTTTCAGCAACCCCATCCTGTGACTCCTTCTGCATCTGTCTTAAGTACATCCACCCTTTATTTCATGATTAAAACTTTCTTATTTACTTGTCATAATGGTAGACAATACAAGAATAACTGCTTTGCAAGGGGGCTACATTCTTCTTCTGCATCTTTAACTCATTTAACTCCCTGTTCAGCTCTGACCATCTTCTTACCTTTCAGGTCCATAACTGTAGAGGCATCATCAATATCCATACCTGCTTCTGCTTCTACCTTGGCAGTAGTTTGGCTGAATGGCTTGTCCATTAATTTTTCACTTCATACCTTGGTTACTGTTTGCTCCCTCTTCTGTGTCCTCTCCGAATCACTTATCCAAACTCCAGTCTCTACAGAATGCTGCAGTGCCTTTCTTACAGCTACACACACATCCTTTCCTATTCTACTCTTCAAGGCCCTTCATAGTTATACTTCATTATCTTATCTCTTCCTATCTTTCCACTGGATCCTTCTATCTTCAACCCCTTACTTTTTAATTTTTACACATCTAAACTTTGATCCCTTGATTTCACAGCATCAGTTCCCAATCTACCCTCCTCCTAATTTTTTCTGTTGACTCTTACTCCCTTTTAAAACACAATCAGAAACCTTCCTCTTGAATGTTAACTACAACCAGAAGCTTTTACCAAGGCTTCACATCTCTCCAAGTAGAAATAACCAGGGAGCTATAAGCAGCGAACCAAAGTTCCACTATTTCAAAGGATAGATTTTCAGAATTATTTCTAGATGGAGGTATTATAAGTAGAAAGCATAAATGTTTCACAAAAAATGATTGTGCCAGGGCTTTGTAAATAATGGGGTTTGTTTTGGTTTGTTTTTGTCCATTTATTAATATGCCTCTTAAGGTAATGAGGGTCAGATAATTACTACATTCTTAGGCCCGGTCTACACTTAACTTTGGGATTCAGCAGCAGTTGGCGGGACATACGCAAGAGACATAAATCACTTGCGTATCTCCTGTTGACTTCACTGCATCTGCTCGTGTGCAATCCACACTGCGCTGCGCCGAAGGGAACAGCGTTCCCTTCGACGCAGTGCTACAACACTTACCGGGGTGGTTTTCCTGCATCGATTGCTGGATCGACTGAGCAGGTAGATCCAGAGCAATCGATCTGATGGTGGCGAATTTGCCGCCGTCAGTACAGATCCAGTTTTATATTTGGGTCATTTAAAGTTTGACTATAATAGTGTGTTTAGAAGGTGAAGATAGGCTACTTGGCTAACAAGGACATGCGTTATTTCTTTCAATTTGGAGTCTTCCTTTCACAGCCTTATTTCACTGTTAATAAAATTTGTTTATATTTTCATCTTTACTGATACCTTCAAAATGCCAAGAAACTATCATCAGTTACTAGAGAGGATACTAGATTTTGTCACAGCAATCTTTTTCAGTGGTTGTACTCCCACGGAGGTTTGCATTTGGTGAAAGCGAGGTTTCTAAAGTATACTGTGGAGGAGGACACGTATTGAGCTACGTTGCCTAGCCCTGTTGATCATTATACTTACTATTTTATTTCCTACCAGGCCTTTGGTTTCTAGGAAGATAGTGAGCGAGAGTCCTATTACGGAAGCTCCCACAATGAGAATGTCTGTAGGCTTTTGTTGACTTTTGAGTCCTTTTCAGAATCTGTATGTTTCTTTTTCTAAGTGTAATAAAAATTACTGTATTTTACAAAGACCTTTTATAGTGCTCAAGAATATATTTTTTCCAAAAGAGCAACTATGGGCAAATATTTTTAGTGCTGTTATGTCATATTTTAGTATGGGAAATGCATAGTGCTTTTATTGCTTCAGGAAGTTTTTGTACTTTATTATCAAATCATTTTATAATGCCAACGGTTTTTGAAAAATAACCATTGCAGTTCTCCATCTCTTCCTTTAATATAGTTGTATTGCCATCAGCAATGTTGTAATAAAGTGCAGCCAGGCTAATCTAGCTGCAACTGGATTACTGTCCTGTGTACACCCTGAGAATTCACTGTCTCAGTCAGTCATGCTTCAATCTCACTAGGCAACAAGTATTTTGGATAATATTGAAACAAAAGCTGTAAAAAGTTAAAAAGAAAAAGAAGAAATCATAAAAGCAAGAAACTGCAGAGTTATATCCCACATTAAATCCCTTGTGGTGTGGAGCCAAAATTTTGGCCTGTTGTTAATTTCCAGACTTGAAAATCTATTTTTAGTTTACTTTAGTATCTATGATACCTAATATGATTTTTATAGGGCCAACTCGTGAACTCAGTTCACAGCCCATGTAAATGAGCTGCATGCTGTGAAGGTCCTGGGGGAAATGGGAGACAGAATCTTTCCTAATCCATACAGGGTAACAACAGTTCAGCTCCATGGCGACTTCTGCAATAGCCACTGTTCAGATTGGCTGGCCATCCAATGTAGCAGGTCTGGCTAGTGGATCCATGTAGTCAAGGCCTTGCTAGCTCCTCTCTCACCTGCCCCCAATAACTCCTTACATTCTTGGGCACAGAAAACCCCAATAGGAGCTGTGCGCCACAGTGCACAGATGACACAGACTTTTTCAGAGTCTTAAATTCTGTCTTTCTAGAAACTTCTGATCCTTGGAGAGATGTTGGGGACAGGGTTTTCCTGAAGTATCTGCTAATGGAGGAACCCATTTAGCACAAACCTGGCAATGGTACAATAGTTTTGTTTTCCTTTTAAGTCCACAAGGTAGAATGTACAAAAAACTATGCTGATTTAGACTGCTTGGTTACAGCTGAGACGCCATGAGGACATTAAGTTACAGCTTGTCTGGAGAAAAGAAAGATGGTAAAAAAAATGTGTTATTGCATTCTATTTTTCATTGGTTTTAAGTGAAAAGGAAACACTATCCTTCAAAGGTATATTCATTAATACTGAACATAAGAACTGAAAGTTTTTTGTGTGTAGAGGTCATCAGGTGAATCAGTCAGTTTGCCAGGAAAACTCTCATTTTGTTCTTAAAGCCAAACTTTGGAAGAAGAAATCCAAGCAGTGTGTCTTACTTTTACTTGATAAAAATCTATTCTGTTATATTATCAATTAATGCTTCGTTTTTATACATTTAGGGAAAAAACACAGGTTCTATAGCATTATCGTAGATTTCACCATATCCCTGTTCAGTTTAGTTTACTAGAAAACAGCTCTCATAGATATTGATTCAGTAAAATATTTATTTTAGCTGGTTTTCACCAGGTTTGATAGTAGGCTTCCCTATAAAGCTACAATGTATGCCTTAACTAGTAGGTTCTGCTAGGATAAAATCAAAGTTGGAATAATCAAGGGTAATTACAGTCAAGCCATTCAGAGTTCTAGGATTACTGCAGGTCAAAGCAGACGGGCATTAACAGAGTATGCATTTGTTAAGAAAGATTCCTTTCCTCCAGCATGCAAGTTTCCAGAGAAATGTGTCCATCTACCCCATTTCCGAAAGATATAGGGTGAAATCCTGGCCACATTGAAGGCAACACTACCACCCACAGGATCTCACTCTCAGAACTAACTTTGAGCATTAGAAATAACATAGGTCTGCTACCAGATTCATTGGTGCAGATCCTCAGATAATGTAAACTGTCATACCTCCATTGAAGTTAATATCAGCTGAAGATATTGTAGCTAAGAAATGCCCCCATTATTACTGGAAGCGTCTAGCGTTTTAAAAAATACCCTATTTTAACAGTTACAGAAATGTATACGTTCTCAGCAAGAATTTTTAAGTTTTTTTTTTTTAATCCTGTGCATTCTCCCACCACAATGAGAGAGATGTATTTCCTCCAAAGTGCTTTAAGTTCATGGGTGATAGATCCATCAGTGGCTATTAGCCAAGATGGTCAGGGATGTGACCCCATCCCTTGGGTGTCTGTAAGCCTCTCACTGTCAGCTGCTGGGACTGGAAGACAGTGGATGGATCACTTGATGATTGCTCTGTTTTGTTCATTCCTTTGAAGTATCTGGCATTGGCCAACATTGGAACACAGGTTAATAAGCTAGATGGACCATTGGTCTGACCCATTATGGCCTTTCTTATGTTTTTATTGTACATATTACAAAAGCTTTTTCATCAGGCAGGTAGGCAAAAAGGAAGATGACCAAATAAAATGTCCTATCGTACTGTTTCCCATAGGAAAAAGGAATCTTAGTTAACATGTTTTTATAGTCTGTAGGTATGACTAAGACGTCAGAGCTTTGTACATGTCAAGATATTTGGTATCTTACAAATGCAGATACGCTACAGATAGCTGATAATATAGAATGTGAATCATACTATAGAAAGATTAGGCTAACAGCAACAGTTATTTCTGTCTATTTTAGGATTAAATATAAGAAAGTTGATTAAGATACTCATTTGCATGAGAGAGAGTCGTCTTCATACAGGGGATCCCACTTAGTAGCAACTTATTTAAAGGAAAATCCTGTCTCATGGATATTTTTTTCTTTGCATCAAACTGCTTTGCACTAATTTAGTACAAATGTGGCACTTCAGTATCAACTCTCATTAAGCTATTCTCCATTTAAAAAAAATACTTATTTTCTACGCTGCACAATAATGGGGGTTAGTTCCATGACTACCTTGCATAATTTGTCCATGAGCCATAGTAGCAGAACCATTTGCATCTTGACTCCCCAACGGATAGGCACATAGCACCTGTGTCTGCCAGACCTCGCTTCTTCTCCAGTGTCAGTGAGTCTGCCCCCCTTCCCTGGACTGAGTGTTAGAAGATTGTGTTAGGGAGAGCATCAAGTTTTTTTTCTCCCCCAGTTGAGCTTTGTTTTCTCTTAACGTGGGCCCTCTCACTATGTGACCAGCTCTCCAGCCCCATTTTTCTTACCACTCCATTATTTAGCTTTGAGTGTGGGAACACTAGATCACACCTTGTTCATATTTCCAGGGCTTTCTCACTAACTTCCCCAAAATGCACTGTGGCTTTAAGAGCCCAGGAAGTTTGGAATATGTTCCTTGTGGGTGCTCAAGCTACTCCTTGGCTCCCCTCTCTGGGAACCAGGTCACCCCATTCTGTTTTGGGAGAGAATCCTGAGGCCATTTCCTGGATCCCTTGGTGTCAATAGAGATTGGGCTAAAGCTACTTGGAGGCACTGCTGAGCTTGTAAACAGCACACTGTTGCCTCTTCAAAGTTCTCAGGCCCCGTAGTGCATGTGAATTAGTGGCCCGGTTCATGTCACACAGATTCTAGTACAGAAGAACGCACACAAGCCTAAAGAAGCATACTTATACTTATGGGAAGGCTCACGCCTCCTTTATCCATTAGGTTTTTTTTTTTTAAAAGCAACTAGTACATTACAAGTAAAAAGTCTATGTTGCTGCAACATTAGGGTCCACATGTAATATCACAAAAAGTGAATATATGCAAATATTACGGTGTTCAGGTTCCCACAGCAAGATTAATTTGGCCACTTTTGCACATGGAGTCATAGAATATTAGAGTTGGAAGGACCTCAGGAGGTCATCTAGTCCAACCCCCTGCTCAAAGCAGGACTATCCTCAGCTAAATCATCCCAGCCAGGGTTTTGTCAAGCCCAGCTTAAAAACCTCTAATGATGGAGATTCCACCACCTCCCTAGGTAACCCATTCCAGTGCTTCACCACCCTCCTAGTGAAAAACTTTTTCCTAATTTCCAACCTAGACCTCCCCCACTGCAACTTGAGACCATTGCTCCTTGTTCTGTCATCTGCCACCACTGAGAACAGCCTAGCTCCGTCCTCCCTGGAACCCCCTTTCAGGTAGTTAAAGGCTGCTATCAAATCCCCCCTCATTCTTCTCTTCTGCAGACTAAACAGGCCTAGTTCCCTCAGCCTCTCCTCATAAATCTTGTGCTCCAGCCCCCTAATCATTTTTGTTGCCCTCTGCTGGACTCTCCAACTTGTCCACATCCTTTTTGTAGTGCGGGGCCCAAAACTGGACACAGTAATCCAAATGCGGCCTCACCAATGCCGAATAGAGGGGAATAATCACTTCCCACGATCTGCTGGCAATGCTCTTACTAATGCAGCCCAATATGCCATTAGCCTTCTTGGCAACCGGGACACACTGCTGACTCATAACCAGCTTCTTATCCACTGTAATGCCCAGATCCTTTTCTGCAGCATTGCTGCCTAGCTTGTCGGTCCCCAGTCTGTAGCTATGCATGGGATTCTTCCGTCCTAAGTGCAGGACTCTGCACTTGTCCTTGATCAACCTCATCAGATTTGTTGAACCTCAGATATGTGTAGCACTTTGTGGACATACTTTACTCTTAAATGTGTAACTTAATCTGCAGTTGTCTGTTGTTTTACTATCTTAAATCAGATAGTCCATGAAATGACATTTCAGTAAAAATGTTCACTTGTGCTTTTCCTGACTTCCATGATTTTCTGTGATCTCTGGCAGCAACCTTGTAGTTTAACTTACCTTAAATTGAGGGGTTTTTTTGTATTTTGCAATGTTGTTTCGGCCTTGTTAAATGGTTTGTATGTATGCCAATTATGGAGTGGGAAATAATATGAAACAATGGCTGGAATAATAAATCCATCTTTAGCATTAAAGATGTGAAGGAAAAACCCTTTGTTTCAGTTGTTTTATATTTAACTTGAGGAAGCTCAAATCTGCGACTTTTATTGGAAAATTCTAGATAATGACAAAATATGTTGTGGCAAATTGAATCAATTTTGACTACTAACTTTTTTTTTTTTTTTAAAGGTTATTTATATTTAATGAAAGTGAAATCCTGCCTGCATTATTATTATTATTATTATTTAATATAGATATCGTGGTGGAGCCCAAAGGCTCTCATCAGGATCAGAGTTGGAACCTGTACAATCAGTTATTCTGCAGGGACTTGCAGTTGAGCCATCCTAGATGCCTTGAGGATCTCTGAGCTATTCTGTTGGTGAACAGCAGATCTGTTCAGAGAATTTGCTAAGACTGTTCTGTAAAACTATTCTTCACTCACGGCATCTAATTCTGCAGCACTGGATCCATTCTTCAGGATTGACCCGCTCAATCAATCTGGAATTTGACTGAATAAATCCACCCCCGGAAAAAAGATTAACACTGCGTTGATGGGAGGGCATTTCCCATCTGTGCATTGTAGTGGGGACACCATGCTAATTAGAATTTAGGAAGTTGACAGTAACTTGCATATCTCCCGTCGACAGCTGCCGAATTTTGTGGCAAGTGTAGACCAGGCATATTACTTTTAAAAGAAAGCGTACACAGAAGGTTTTAACCGTGCTTCCAAGCCAGTTGGTCATATCCCACTGGGCTGTGGTGCACCGGTGGGATGCATTAGCCACTCCAGTTTAGTGCTTAAGGAAGTGCTGTGCTGGAATCCTACCTAGGTAAATGTGCACTGCATGTCAGATAGTACCAAACCGAAACAAATACTGGGCATATTTAAAAAAAAGAACAAAAACCATAATGGAACCCAAAACTACTTTTCTAACAGCTCAGCTTTAAAAACCTTTTTGCTACCTGTTTGATAAAAGAACAAGTTAGACTGACTGCAAGCAGTTGCTGTTGTTTTTGTAGAAGTGTATTAGTTTCATATGTTCCATTTTGAAGAGTCTGAAATTCATCATTTTAAAAACAATTCCAAATCGTATCTTTTGTTAAGTCGGAATAATTTCTTGCACACCTAAGATGCTGTATCATTTTCAGCCCTCATTGTCTTTCTATTTGTTTTTCCTAGTGGTGTTTCTAGTTTATGGGGATGGCTGAGTAATTTGTAACTACTGAACTGGTAAAAGTTTTTCCTACTCTTTCAGACAGGTTCAGCAGTTACTAATATTTCTTTTCAGCTGATATCTGAGGATGAAATCATTTTATCGAACAGCAGATGGAAATCTTATTTATATCACTTGACTTTCACAGATATGGAGCTGAGTGGCTGGGTTTGGTAGTGGGCACATTCTAGGACTGTGGGTGTGGTGAATGAAGCATGAAAGTAGACTATTGCAACTTTTCTCTCCAGTTCAATCCTATATACTTTGTCATACACAGGATGTAGTCAGCTGTTTTTTTTAGCAAGAATTATGCAAATTGTTTTCCCATGAAATCAAACCCCAGGTCAGAATACTCCTGAACTTCAGAAAAGTTCAGCACTAGATCCCTTTTAAGTAAGAGGCCAATCCAGCTCCCTAAATCTGAATGCACCTGAACTTGAGGAAGCTGGGGTCTGGCTATTAACTTGGACCTATGGTAGGTGTAGAAGGCCACATTTTCTGCTGTTGTAAATTGGTGCAGCTCCTCGGACTAGGGTAGACCTGCACCAGTTAATAGCAGAATAAATTGACTCAGCTTTTTTATGGGAGTTGACATATCTGGGCTTCTGTCTTTCCTATATTTCTGTGGCTAGGAGGAGAAAGGGCTATCAGAAATTCTTATCTGGAAACTGTTTGTATTACGGCAGGATCCACTGCCAGATTATTCATGCTACTACTGGAGACTTAATATTTATGTCCTTCCATTTCAGATGAGTATTTCCCCTTCTGAAACTTTACTGGAATTTTCCCCTTTGCCTCTCGTGTTCAATGTTCTAAAAGGAGTCTTCAGTTACAGTGCTGGATTTCAGTTACATATGCTGGATTTGTTCCCAAAAGTCATACTGGCACAGGGTTTGCCAGTCTGAGAGTTAAGCTATCTCAAGCTTCCTTTCAGAAGTCATATGGGAACTTGGACAACCAAACCTTCAGTTTCAGCAGTTGCGTAATTGGTTTGTAGATGTATACAGTTGGGAATATTCCATGGAATACTGTCTTAGCAGTATGTGATTGAACAATAGCTCTGTTAGGTTTCTATTATCTTGCTTCTGTTGAAGTCATTGGGAATTTTGTCATTGACTTCAACTGAAGAATAGGACCTTCACTTTATAGGCAGTGCTGCAGATGGGTTTTTTATTGATATTACAAAAATTAAGACTTGGTATTATACATTCCAATTAGGCCACAATAGAATGAGAGAAACAAAATCCTCTATGCTGTCACCTCCAAGCCTTCCTGCATATAATCCTCTAGGCATGATCTCACTTCCCATAACTCATCTTCAAGATTCCTTCTCTCCCTACATTTAAGTCGCTTTTTAAAGACCCTCATTTACTGTGCTGAATACAGTGAATCAAGTTGACTGGTATTCAAAAAATCGCTTTGTTGCTCTTTTTCCCGTAACATCTAGCTATGCTTCTGTTTTTTTTGTATGCTGTGACCTCCTCAGGGCAGGGACTCTTTCTCCTTGAATAACTGGAAAGCACATAGCGCACAGTTAGTGCTCACATAAATAAATAGACCATGATGAAGAAATTGAAATTCAATTGGTTGAATCTGTGTTATAATACTTAAGAAAATTGGGCATCACCTGATAACCAAAATGCTCCGTGCTCCAATTTGTTGTTAGAAGAATGAGCTGCTTCTTGCTGACTGAGAACTTTGTTGTGGTAGTACGCCCTTCATCTCTGCCCTGGCTGATTGATATTGCTTGTCAAGGAACTTCCATCCTCTGTTCTCCTAACTTGTTCTACAAACACACACTCATTGTGGACAGACTACCTGTTTCCACACTTTACTCTTCCCAGTTTACCCTCACACAATAAGGAAAATTGATTGGAATAGATATTGTGGAACAGCTTTCCATGTGAACACTGTTCTGGAATACAAGTCACTTTATTCTGGAATAATTAGTGAGTAGTTATTCTGGCATAAAATCCCTTTTTTATTCTATAGTACAGTATCCACATGGGATGCTAGTCTAAAATCGCTATTTCGGAATAGCTCATTCTGGTCAATTTTCCTGTGTAGACAAGTCCTAAGACCCAACATTGGAGCTTGAGACAGGATGAGAGAAGGCCACACAGTGAATCTATGACCTTGCAGCTGGGAATTGTAATCAAATGGTTTTGCAGGGGGCCCAAGGTTGGCTTGACCAAGACATGCAACTTGGTTACAAATTAGCCCTACAGCAGAGGAGGTGGGAAGAACCTATTGCTGCAGCTAAAGAGCAGGTGTTATCACCTTTCTTCTCTCACCTCAAAGCTGATTGTATTTACTATTGGTTATACTGGGTTCCAAATGTTGCTTTCTCATAAAGCTAGTTGTCTCTTGCCAAAGTGTTTAGTTCCCAGGAAAGTATGGTGGTGCTGGCGGAAAGAGTTATACTTTTTTGTTATAAGAGTAATACCGTGTTGGATTAGCCTTTTTTACTAGTGGATGCTTGGAGGTGGCTTCGTTAATAGCTAGCATGATTTTTAGAATCTCAGGTTAGTCCTTACAAGGGTTTTCCGTGGTAGTTTTCACAAATAAACAAGCAAACAGAAACCACCAAAAAAAGTCCTTACCACTTCATTCAGTACAGTTTGGTACAATTGTTGATGAAAAGGTCCAGGGCTGAGGCTAAGGGTTATTTAGGTCAAAGCTGAAGCAGAACTCTGTGGAGAAGCTTGACAAACACCTGCCTTATCCCATGGCTTGTTTCTCTACATTGTTATCAGCCTGCCATCTGCATGACTTCGCTAACAATATTTTTTAAAGAAACCACTTACAAAATCAAAACCAAACAAAGCAAAAAAAGTCCACCCTGCCTGCCTTCTCTAAACACTGGTATTTTCAGTCTAAAATGCTAACCGCCGGTGTAGAAGCATAAGCAACTGAAGAGAGTAAATAGATGTTCAAGATTCACCTGCAGAAGATATCAGGTTAGTTAAAGCGGTAGCATTGTAAAGGTGCAGAGAGAAGGAGCAGCAAGGATTTCATACTGAGTGGTAGGAGCGATAATGAATGTCACCTGGAGCAGAGAGAGAGTAGTTTGGCACTATTAGTGCATGTGTTCAGAATAAATGGGATGGTATGTCTTTAATATCTGCAAAACACCTAATCTTTTCTTCTGAGCCTCTCACTTGATGTATTTTGTGTATTTTTCCTTCACTTACTGGCTACCTGTAGATTCTGAAAAAAAGGCATTTAAAAGCCTTATTTCACTTTTCAACTGGGGGTGAGGGGACAAAAATTATTTTCAGTGTCACAGTAGAAAACAATTTGGTAAATAGTGTAGTGCAGATCATCTTCTTTCTCTTCCCCTTCCTCTTACTCACTTTTTTTTTTAATTACCAACAACCCCCTATCCCTAGGCATATTTTATGGCTCAGTCATGATGAGTCTTAGTGGCCCTTATATTTCCACTGTGCTTGTTTGCAGACATCAACTTGAATGTTTGCGTGGTACAAAGATTGCATCACCCTTTCAGTCTAGTAAAAGCAAAAACAAAATCACCTCTTCCCTGAAAGTGCATTTCATACATCTCCATCTTTTTGATAGCACTGAAGTCATTATGTAGCAGTTGGCTCTGATACGCTTGCACAGACACAAATTGAGTCCGACAGGACTGATGTCTCATGGACTTTGCTGTCATTTGAAATGCTGGCATGAAGATGGTAGTGATGAAAGGGGGAGCTGGTGCCTTCAGCACTTTGCTTATGAAGATTTCTTAGATTCGTATCTCTTGATAGCAGTAGCTGATTTGAGAGGTAGTTTTACAACAGAGTTTGATAACAGCAGAAGATTTCTAACATCTGGTCATTTTCTTTTTTCTTCCTTGAGTAGATTCTTTCAGCATTGCACTGTAGTGTAAAACAGGCTCTTCATACCACTCACAAATCTGTAAGATCCATCAAGTGGAATAATTAGTATAATCTACCCCCTCCCTATTGGTTTTTATCTTCACTGCATGGAAGCTACTCATGCAGGGTAATGAAAAAGATAGTGTCTTATTTCTTATTGTGCTTGAGCTAAATTTCAGACCTGCCAAAGTATATATCTTACATTTCTTTTGAAAAGTGCAATTAAATTGCAGTTTTATTTTAGTGACACAGTCGGGCTGTTTTGGAATATCTCTAATATTTCCTTTTAGAGGGAAGCATTTTTATGTTTTGCAGTTTCTAATATTGCTTGGGTGGAGCGGATTTAACGAAGAATAAAATGGATTTCTTCTTAAAGGCAGATGCTTAAACTGTGTTGTTGATTAGTTCTTATATAAATAACATTAAACTGACTGAACTGGAATCTGGGCTCTTTATTCATTATTTTTGCTGAATTGCATAATTTAAATATACAAGTAAATCAGAGAGGAAATGTAACCTTTCAGACATGTGGCACCAAAACTGGATATGAGTTTTGAGGTGTTAATATGGAGAAGCCAATATGCTAGCTTTGCAAATCTGGCAGTAGGAATAGTCTGAGGAACAAATTTAGCCCTATCATTCCTACCTGATGCCAGAAAAGCAGCTACCAACATGTCACTTGTTAGTGGACTTTTATTCTGGATGTTGACTCTGCTCCTAAACCCTTTTTATATTGCATCGGTATTCCTCATTCTGGTGATGTATTAACCTAATAGTTCATTAGAAATGATAGCTCATTCTCATGATGTATTACTCAAAAGGCACCGCTGAACCGGTAAGACAAGGTCCAACACTTGGGAAGAGTTGATCTGAACATGGGAGAAGAAAAGGTTTACTATGGCTCCAGCATTTTGGCTTCATTGCTGACATCTACAGTGTCTTGCTAAGTTCAGTGTACCACAGTCTCCTGAATAGTCTCTTTTTACTTTTGAGCTGATTTACCTCTAATTGTGAATATTGGGAAAAACAAAAACAACCCTCGTAACCATATTTTGCGCTCTCTCTCTCTCTCTTTTTGTCTCCACCGCTCCACAGGCTCTGAAAATATTTCATCAGAAATTTCAGACCGGACAGACTCATAGTGGCTTCTGAGCCAGTGAGAACGAGGCTGCCAAAGCATGCTGGTGCCAAGCTGTCGGATGATGCACGTAGCCAGGCCATTGGTGGTGCTCCTGTGCTTTCTGCTTTCTGCTGATGCTGAAAGTAAGCATTACTATTCATTGGTATTGAGGTCTTAGCCATAATGAACAGTTTTGTTTTCAGCTAACAGTTGCTGAGGGCTGCTGAATAAAACTGCTTTTCAGTAAAACTTAAAACACTGTGAGATTCTCCATGGCTCACAGCCAGTATTTGAACAGACTTGTTTATGTGACTTTCCTCTTAATGCCCCTTTTCTTAGTCATCCAACAGTTTCTTCTTTTATTTTCTTTTTTCTTTTCTGTTCTGTTCTTTTCTTTTCTTTTTACCAGTTAGCTGGTAAAGACAATACTAGTGAAATTATTATATAGGCAAAACAAAGCCTAACCTTGCTTACCAAATGGCAAATATCAGCTAGTTCCATTAGGAACATGTTTACTTCCTTGGATATTTCTTTTTAACATTAGTAAAATAAACAATATAATGTTGAGTCCAATTAAAATTCCAGGCACTTTATAGTTGTCACAGCAGCTGTTCTAATGTATTATTTCTGACAGCTGTCATGGAGTACAATATTCAAACAAATCAAGCAGAACTGACAACTTTGTGCTGGTCTGAGTGGGGCATATAGGTACCTGTGTACTGGATTGGTTTTATGATACTGTAGGGCTTTGGTCAATTAGCTTACCAATTAATGAGAAGATAATATCTTCTTTTTAATTGGGAAATAATTAGGCCTACCTTGTTTACATGTGTTCTTTCTCCCAGCTGTCCTGTGGCTTTTTGCCCTGATATTATACCAACAGGAAAAACCACTTGCCTCTATTTGTTGGTAGGCTAGTTTACTATAAGCTGTTGAGTTCACTTCGTACAACAACATTTTCCTCTTGGATCTTCTTAGGGTATTAAAATGGCAACATCAGCAGTCTTGAACTCTGCCCCCCTCTGACTTTGAAGTGGATTCTGATCTCCCTTACAAGGGGGACAACTCTGTTGAGATAAATAGAGTTACAACAGAATAAAAGTAGTGTGGGATCAGAATCAGACACTATTTTAGTGAGAATAATTCAATTCTCATTAAGGCTGTTACTAAACTCATTGTGGATTTCAAGTACTGTGAATTACATTGAGACAGCAGCTCTTAAAATATTTCTATTTTCATGTTTTAATTAAGGCTTTGTTTTCTAAATATAGCCCCATGAAGTTGAAATAAATGAAAAAACAAGCATGCACAAAATATGTATGTTTGTAGAGTACTGACTGTTGAAATTGTTTGGGTCTCTTCCAGACAGTTAACGACCAGCTGGGATAGTTGTGTCTAAGGTGAAGCCAAGGACATTTTAATACTTTAGCCAGCAAATAATTAACTGGGAAATAGCACGGCGCTAGACATTTTTGTTGTTTTAAAGCATCACCTATTTTAAAAGTCAAAATCTATGCTTAGTGAACAATAGATTTTATAATCTGGTATTGCTTTTCTGTGTAAAATGTCAGAGTATTGTACTTCTGGTGAGCTGAAGTGAATTTTTGTGTGTGTTTAGAATGCCTGTTCTTTACCAAGCAGATAACAACTGGCAAAAAGACAATCAAACCAGTACACTGCACTGCTCTTCTCTTTTATAAAGCTTATGAGAAGAAGAAATATACTCTGCTGAGGACTAATGTAAGATTTAATTTCAAACAGGCTGTACTGTAAAAGCACTTCAGTAAGTATCTTAATGGTGTTTTGAGATTAGTTTTACAAAATTATTGTGTTCCTCTCACATTTCTTTATTATTTAGAACAAAATGTGGCAATGGGCTCTTAGACATTGTGGCAGGAGGTTTCTTCGGTAACAAGTATCTGTTTTTAGCTTACAACGTCAACATGCAAACTAAGGGTTGTAAGGTTGTGCTTTAGGATGAGGATGGACTTTTGAAGCAGTTATTGTTGATTAATCTATGCTAGACAGTAAGATATGGTTATGGGAAGCATGGTATATAAACCAACATGGATAGACAAGTGATGCAAAAATAAAGGTTATTCCCCTATAACCAAAATTCTTGCACATGGTTTCTGCTGAGGTCAGAGACGTATCCCAAGAGTGGGTCTATGAAGAGGCTCTTTGAAGAAGATGTTTATCACATGTTTAGTTTCTTTGCCTTTTGGACACTAGATTATACCATACTGTTGTGTCATTAATATTTTCCTGTGATGGTATTGGTTATCAAATGTACTCAGATTGCTCTCAACATAAGAAAAAAATCCATCATGTTTCCATAATTCCTTAAAAAATAAATCCACAAATCAGCCAGGCCAGCTGAGTTCTGTGACAGAGGAGATGACAGCTAGTTCTCTAACCTTACTGGAAGGTGTCCCTGTCATTAATGGGCATTACCAGACAGAATTTCAGGGAACCAGGGCAACCAGCCAAACAGGAATAAATTAAGTTAAACACATCTTGGAGGGGTTCATAGTATTACGGTGTCATCTACTGTTGTTATGCACTGAAGTACTTATTGCTCACTATTCTTGTTTGCTACTAGAAAACAGACTAAAATTAGTATGTTTAGATCTGTTTTTAAAAGTCTTAAAAACAGGAAACTTTTTTTTTTTCCAAATCAGACATATTGCTAAAATGTCAGCATCAAAGTAGAAATGGAATCACTACCTTCTCTCATTGAGAATTTGCTTCTGTAAGGGAAACGGAAATTCCTTAAACTAAACCCAACCATATGTATAATAACCATAATTGTATATTGGAGGGTCTGAGAAGACATGCAAGAGTAATGAGTAGTTGAATAACAGTATTAAACAAAACATATTTTGATACATGTCTTTTAATCATTTCCCTTTATGGCCAATGGAGACAAAACTGAATAGCCCAGTATAGCGCTGTGTGTGTGTGTGGTGGTGGTGGGGGGGAATAAAATTTTTAGCTGACCAATTTAAAATATTTAGTTTATTTAACTAACAACATTCTAAAATGTTGCCTGTTTCTATAGAATTTTGCTTTGCTACTTTTGCTTTTTAAGAAATTATTTACTTTTACTCCTAAGTGGAGAAGTGACACAATGAAAGGGAAATATGCTGTGATTAATGAAAGGAGAAAGTGGATAGATTTATTTTATTTTTTTTTAGCTGTAGTGGTTGAATTTAAAAATGATTAATTCATATATTCAAGCTTTTATGAGAAGAGACTTTCACCTGAGGTATCCTCTACTTCCTGCTTCTAGTCTGGCCATAGATATAAAGGTCCGACCCTACCAAGTGGTGAGTGTCCACATTTCCCATTGACTTCATTGAAAACTGAACATGCTTGGTACTTCAGGTGATTGTCCCCACAGTGAGACCAACTCTTTGCTACTTAATCCTTTCCTCTTCCAGGCCTGGCTGGAGCAAGGAAGTGCAGTAACAAGGGGAACAGGGAGGAGAGTTCAGATAGTTAATGTAACATTCTGTTCATCAAAATAGGTTGGTTCAGGTTTTGGCTGAAGCTTTAAGTCCATTTTAATTTGATCTTAACATCCCATTGGTAAATGTTAGTGAGTGAATGAATTTTAGCTAGATGCTCTTAGAGATGTGTGTCTTTGTGTTTTAGTGAGATTAGACTGTCTAATTCACTTAGTAATCTGATGGAGAAATATCTCTCTGAATGAGTGCCTCTTTCTCTAGCTAAGTTAGTTATAAATGTTGTTCCCCATCCACTGAGCCCCTCTCCTTATAGAGTTAAGACTGAGATTTTTTATTTTCAAGCACTTAATATGCACACATTTTTAAAATGTGTGTCTTTATATGCATACAAACCAGTGCAAGTATCATTCTCATACATTTATTTTAAGGTCTTTCCAAATTATGGGCAATTAAATACACATTTTTATTCAGAATGAAGGAATTTGGCTCCACTTAGTTCTACAGTTAAAAGTACTAAGTACTCTCTCAGCTTAAATTTGAGAGACAAGGTGGGTGAGGTAAAGTATCTTTTATTGGACCAGCTTCTGCTGGTGAGAGACGAGCTTTTGAGCCACACAGAGCTGCTCTTCAGGTCTGGGAAAGATACTCCAAGTGTCAGAGCTAAATGCAAGATGGAACAGATTGTTTAGCATAAGCAATTAGCACATATTGTAAGGGGCTATATAAAATAGAGCGGCCTGTTCACATCTCTGCAGTCACAGGCCAGAAAGAGAGGGTTAGTGGGTTACAGGTTGTTGTAATAAGCCATAAATCCAGTGGCTTTATTCAGACAATGATATTAAGTGTCTAGCAAAGTTATGAATTTAAGCTCCCAGGCTCATCTTTTGAAAATGTCATGCAGATTTCCTTTGGGGATGAGGACTGATAGGTGGGATATAATGTGATCACTTTGTGAAAAGTCTTTACCCACAGGCCATATAGTGTTTTTGTTTTTTATCATTTTCCTCTGAGAGCTCATTTGAGAGTGTAGTGATTGTCTGGTTTCACCCACATAGTTGTTGTTGGGGTACTTCGTGTACTGGATGAGGTACACCAGATGTTGTGATAGGTTTATGTAGGACCTGTGGATCCGGAAAGGCGTGTTGAGGGGGTGTTAACTATTGTAGCAATGGAGATACGTCTTCAGGTTTTGCATCTTTTGTTCTGGCAGAGTCTGCTGCCACTTTGGGTTGTGGTGTCCTGGTCTGTGGGGAGTTGCATCTGATGATGAGGTTGGAGGGTTGTTTGAAGGCCAGAAGTGGGGGTTCAGGAAAGATTTCTTTCAGGATAGGGTCCCCATCTAGTATGGTTTGTAGTTGTTTGATGATACCCTATATGCATACCAGTGAGGGGCAGTACGTGACAATCAGGGTTGTGTGGTAAGAAGGGGTTTTATTTCTGTTAAAGCAAGTTCTCATGGGATACTTGAGTGGCCCATTCCATGAGATAATTTAAATCTCTGGTCGAGTGTCCTTGTTTGATGAAGGCAGTATTAAATGTATTTAGTGTCTGTTCCAGACTTTCTTCTTGGAGCATATTCTGCAGTATTTGAGTGCCTGGTTATAGATAACAGATTTCTTGGTGTGTTTGGAGTGACTTCTGGATCTATGAAGGTAGGTGTTGTGATCCATGGATTTCTTGTATATGGTTGTCTGATTGGGATGTCCAGGAAATTGATGCAGGTGTGGGAGTGCTCCAGAGAAAGTCTGATGGATGGGTGGTGGTTGTCAAGTTGTATTCGAAATCTATTAGGCAGGTTAAGCCATCTGTCCAGAGGATGAACACATCATCAGTGTATCTCAGGTGTATCATTGGTTTCGTGGTGCACTTGTCCAGAAATTCTTCAAAGTGGCCCAGGAAGAGGATAACATATTGGGGACCCATCCTAGTACCCATGGCTATTCCCGTGGTTTGGATAAAGTGTTTGTTGTTGAATGTAAAATTGTCATGGGTGAGGATGAAATGGATTACTTTGATGATGTGTCTGAGGTGGATATTTGAGGGTTGTCCATTGTCTTGTAAATATTCGAGGCAAGCAGCTATGCCGTCATTGAGAGGGATGTTGGTGTATAGGGAAGTAACATCTGTGGTGGTGAGAATTGGTGTTCTGAGGGAGGCTTTTAATGCAGGGAATTTGTGAAGGAAGTAATTTGTGTCCTGGAGGAAGCTGGCCCTTTGTGTTGTGAAAGGCTTGAGGATGGTTTCTATGAGTCCCAATATTACTTCAGTAAGAGTGCTGAGGCCAGATACGATGGGTCTGCTTGTGTTTCCTTGTTTATGTATCTTGGGAAGCATGTAGAAGCTCCCTGTGGTGGGTTTGTAGAGTTTCTTTCTCTTGGAGTTGGTTGGGGAAGGATTTGATGATATTGTTAAGTTCCTACAATACGTACAGCTTAAATTTGATCAGTTCCATTAAAATGACAAAAACACATTTTATGGGAACTGCACCTTCAGGGTTTTGTTTGTTTTATTGGGCTTATTTCTCTTTTGATACTGTGTGAAACTATCAAGAAGCCAGAGGCATGTGTGGACCTGGAAAGGGGCAACATGAACAGACTGAGGATCACTGAGCCCTGTTCTATGTCCACATGTCTCCAGGAGGCAGTGTCTGCCCCTTCTGCCTTCAGCACTGGTACTGCTCCTCAAGGCTTAGTGGGGGAGTTGGAGGTGTGACTGCTGTCCTGGTGCTCCTCTTCTTTGGGCTAGGGCGTTAGGGTTGAGACTGTCTGCCATTGCTGCCTGTAGCTGCTATGGCTCTTCTTTCCCTAGCCTTTGGAAGAGCCTGCCTCATACCTCCATTGCTGCCCCATGTGGGGATGGCTCAAAATCACAGATATTTGGGGAAGGGGTGCCTCCTGACCCTCACTATAGCTTGTCCTGTGGAGGAGTCTGATGTGTGTGTGGGGGAGAGGAAGTGCACCTTCCCTCTCTGCTCTTTTTTACCATTACCCAAATAGGGGCCCGAGGAGTGAATAGGGAGTCCCTCTGTTCCCTCTCCGATTGGTTCCATTGTTGCAAGGCCTAGTGGTGGAATCAAGGGAGTGGACAGAGATGGGGGTCCCTTTTGCTTCTCTCCTGCTAGCTGTGGTTCTTCCTAGTTCCATGGGGGGAAAAAGGGTTCTGTCCTGGTCTGGCAAGGGAGTGGTGGAGGGCCTCTCTCCCTGTTCCTTCTCCTTAGTCCTGTGGAGGAGTTTAAGGGGGGGGAGGGCCTTTGTTTTATTTGTCCCTTGCCCCCCATGGAAGGGTCTTTTGGGAGATTCAGCTTTGGCTTTGTTGCATCCCATCTCTTTCCCATTCATCTTTCACTAGGTTCTGTTGCAAGGCCAAAGGGATGGGGTTGGGAGGGGAGAAAGCTGGCCTGAACTTGCTACTCTGTGCAGGATAACATGGGGTGAGGGAATGGGTTTCTTCCAGCTTAGTATGTAGGTTGGATGTGTGGGAGACAAACATCTTCCTTTCTTCCTTTGCTTTGTGAAGGGGTTCTAAACTGCTCCTCCCCTCCTCCCACAGTAATTCAGATGAGGGGGGGAACAGCACTAGCCACCTCTCTGCCTTCCTCCAAGGCTGTTGCAGACCACTTGCAGTAGTAACTCACTTTAGCAGTGTGACTATCAAACATGCTCTTGGACAGTCTGGGGAAGAAAATGCACAAGAATGCCCCCAGGGACATGCGCAATACCAATCATGTTGTTGTATGAGATTATGATATGATGCTGACCATCAACTCAGAAGTGAAACTGGCTGGCCCTGAATGAATAAAGTAAACAAATTGGGGGGAAAGCAAACTGTTTTCCTCTGATCTTTCATTTATAGTAACCTCAGGTATTATTTGTAACAACAACATTTAAGCAAAGTCTCAGAAAAGTGTGGGTTTTTTTTTTTTTTAGTTGACAGCGTCCCTTTAGGTTTAGCATTTGACAGTTCTCTATCTAGAAAACAATGTATTGCAGCAGTTTGCTCAATAATGAATCTAGTCATCCTCATTTAGAAAGGGGACTGTACAGGTTCATCATGTTTCTTAGTGGCCACCTTAAATGAGAGCCTTGTACTTTTCCACTAAGGCATTAGTAACATTAAACTATTTGTAATGATAAAAATATTTCAGCAATTTCTGTGTTCATATAGTACCGCTGTTGTTTTTCTGTCATTTTCTGAATTAATTGCCCCACCCCCAGCAGAGCATTGACTACTAAAACATGTATGTTTCAATGACTCCTTGTGTAATAGATTTCTTTTTAAACAATGGAATATGGTATTCTGTTATCTCTTTCTGATGACTATAATGATGAGGTGTCAGGGTAAGGTCTGAGCTAGAAAAAAGGAGGTACACATAAAATATCTGTAACTGGTCTCTTGGAAGTCTAGTTTTAAAAATTGAAGGGGCTGTCAATGTTGTACAGTACTGTACTTTTATGGTAGCATCAAATATCCTTTATAAATGCTGCCCCTACATTATTTCCTAGTGATTTTTATCAAATTACTACAAATCCCTTTCTGCTACCCACCACCCACAGAAGAAGAAAACCAGACAGCCCTCCTGCTGAATTAGTCAGTTTTGTGATATGGCAATTCCCTGCATATCCCTGGGGAGACTTTACATAATTAAGTTGAAGTATCTTTGGAGTCTTTATATTAAATGTGAAGTTTATATATGAGTGTTGGCCAGGAACTGTATATAATTCCATGGGAGAGGGTAACAACAGTTCCTCCAGGAACTAGATTGATTATGCAAATGCACTCAAGTTGTAACATCTCCAGAGAAGTACCAACACCTAGAAAGGCTCAGATATACTATTTCAAATTGGGTCCTCTAATGACTAACAAAGAAAGCACTTTTGAATAAATAGCATGAGTTTAAACTTTTGATTTAGCTTACACACAGGACCTTCTGTCCAAGGGGGGAATGCTTGTGGAAGGGTTAGAAGGATTTGGCATACCTCTTGTAAGCGATTGGCATGTATATAGAACCAATTATTGTTTTTAATGTTTTTTCTGTTTCCTTAAGAATAAATGTGCTTGCTTATTGCTTAGCTGTGTGGTAACTTGTAACTGCTGGCAGTTGTGCTGTTCCTAGCCTTCAAAGAGAAAGCAAGTGCAGACGCTGGCCTTGGTTAAAGAGTCTTGCTTGCTGGAATATCACACTGTAGGCAGGGAATTGTGCAACCTGGAAAAGTCTCATCATGAGGGAATGAGGCCTCCTGCACAAAAGAGATGAGGGCTGGGAGCCAAAAACCTTTAAGTGAGTGCCCTTGGTGGACCATGGAGGGGGAATACTGATGCAGTTACCCTGAAACATGACAAATATGTCTTAATTATTTCATCCTAATATGTCATTCATCCTTGGCAACCTAGGTTCTGTTCTGAGACTTTCCTCATCCCTCTTCTGTTGAGATATCTCAGTGTAGCTTGCAAGCCACACTCCTTGCTCTATCCTTGAAGCAGAGTGGAAGCAACTACAGGTGATTGTAAAAAGAATAGACCAGGAGAAACACCAATAGCAAATGCTCAGTATGTCATAAATTTACTCCATCCCTCAATTTTGGTGCTTTTATTCTGGTCAACATCCCAGTTTTCACTCCTTTGACCCCAGAATTGGTTACTAATGTATATGCTATCAGTTAGTATTATGCACCAGCTAGAGAGCTGTTCTAGGCCTTCATTAGAGTAGCATTTGGAAATGTTAGCTTACCATCCTAATGCAGATGAAACAGTTCTCTGATCATGCATTAAACTGGTGGAGTGGAAGACCAGGCCAAATCCTCATCTAGACAAGGCTTTAAAGGAAGAATGCTGGCAAACCACTCACAAGGAGAATACTGTTCCATCTACAGTTTTCACTCAATTTGCCTGTGAGATTTTCTTTGTGAAATAATACCTATTTTTTTTTTTCTGTTAAGCATTTACACTCCTGACATAAAATCATTGAAGTTCTGGTTCAAGATGAGAAAGATTTATACAATACTTTCTGTTCTTTGACTGTTAATATTTCTGTACACTTGGAAATTTACCAAAAGAGATTTTCTGGAAAATAAATATTCTACTAATTTCAGTGGACACTTAGGGTCTAATACTGAAATAACTATTCTGGAATAGCTATTTTGGTAAACTTCCAAGTGTAGACAAACTCTAAATAGAAATCCTTTTCATTGTCTTTCGTGACACTGAGCTTTAAGCTCAAGGAGATTATAGCAGTTATTGCTAATAAAATGCAGTAACGTAATGTAAAATCCAAAGATAAAATCTTGCCATTTCTAAATAGTTCATATTTTTTCATGATCATCTGTCTTCATTTCTTAGTCTTGATATCATCCACTGTATGTGAAATGCAGCTCTTTGTTTATAGGGCTATTTTTCTGAACATTGGAGACAAAAGTGCAGTGTTGGAAATAAGTTTGAATATGGAGTGTTGTCTCCATTTTCTGACAAAAAACCCAGCATTCATTTTGCTTTTATACTTAAAAAAAAATAAAATAAAAAAACTTAGATGCTCTTTGTAGTTCAAACCTAGGACATTTTTCAGTTGATTTTATGAAAATTGCTATATAGTATTGTGACAGTAATTTTATATTGCAGTTGTTAAATCTGACATTAAAATACATCAAGTAAATCACTTGTATTATCAGTTTTCAAAAAGTTTTCTTTTCATTCAGAAATGGAACAGCCTATTACAACAAACCATTCTTTCACACTGCTCTCTAAAGTGAGGGCCTTGGAATGTATATGAAGTTCAAGACAGGAAAATGATGGGAAATGAAAATGGTATGCTGATTGTTCTAAGGCAGTGACTCAGAGAAGGAACCATTGGAGAATTCAAATGGTTGTGTAAGCTTATGTAATTTATCAAACGGTTTTATCATGATATTCGAAGTAAATTTGAATTACGTAGTTCAACTATCCTGATAAAATTCTGGGGTGGACATAATCATTAAAATACCTGAGGTAAACTTCCAAGTACTCACAGCTAGATCTACCACTGAGATATCCAGTTGTAGGATTTCCAGAAGGGCATTATTCATCCATTGCAATACACAAAATGGTAATTAGCTTACCAGTACCAAGTTAAAGATTTGTTAACATTGCCTCACACTTAACTTGTTTGTAATATTAACCCTTTATTCATTTAATATAATTTTAAAAGATGTAATTTATTTGAGGATGAGATAATTTACCCTCTTTTTCAGCACATAGGCCAACAACTGATAGCAAGTTAGAAAAACCTTTCATATGGGTAGGTTATTCCATAGTTGTCCAATATAGATTTCTTGCATCTTCTGCTGAAGCATCTGTTGCGGGCCATTGACAGAGACATTGTACTGGACTTTACTGACCATTAATCAGACAAGTTATGGCAGTCAGTGCTCTGTCTACAGTATATTGTCTAAAAATTACATTTCTCCACAACAGACATAAGACTATTAGAGTGTGAATAAAAACCTTTCTGCTTAAGCAGTTTGGGGTAGGGGTGGAAGCAACATAAAGATTCCAGGCAATCTTAGTGAACACCTTGACATATGAAACCATTTAGGAAGATCACTGTCCACTTTTGGCCTGTCCAGAACAGTTAAAGGAAAAATACCAGGATGACTGACATAATAGGACCTCATTGTAGTAAGTAATTTAAGCCATATTCATCATAACAAATTAGCTAAGTGACTCTTGGTGAATACTAATGTTCCTCAATGTTCATCCTTTTAAAATTTTATGAATATACACAAAGCTTTAAGATTTTTCCACACCATAGACTAGGTGAAAGGTTATCATCGTGTAAGGCTATCAACGGAAAAAGCAACTAAAAGGAAAGGCTAACATAAAGCAAGTCTTGTCTACTTTAACATTTAATCTGAATTAGAAAATGAATTCAGTCATATTCACATGGAGTGAAAGTTGGTTGATGGACCATAAACGAAGGTTAAAATTAAACAGTAATATATTGAGGAAGGCTCCAGTGTAATGTCACACAGAGATTGGTGATAAACCCTTTGTTTTCAGTATCTTCATTAATTGTTTTTGGAGGGATTAAAAGAACATATAAATAAAACATGAGGATGATGCTGAATAATGGGGTTTTATTAACTCTGTACAATCTACCTATCTTGTACTTATCACCAGTAGTACCTGCTGATGATAGATAAATAATATCTCTCTCTCTATAGCTTGAAAATAAGTGTAATTTTGGAAAATGCAAGATGATAAATCAAGGGAAAATACTTAATCACCACTTGCAAAGTGAGATGGAATATCACGCATGGAAAGCAGTAATTTCAAAGCTTTAAAAAAAAAAAAGTCCTAATGAGTATTGGTGTGCAACAAATTGGATATGGATTTACAATATAACAGTAATTTTTTTAAAAGGCAATGTTGGAATCCATCTGCAGAAGCATCACATTGTAAAGTGATAGAAAGTCATGTTATATTAATGGCGAGTCCACACCTGGAATAACACGTTCATTTCTGGGGTATCAAAAGGATACTATCCATGAGGTAATACTTAAAATAACTAAGGGCCCCTTCCTGCAAACTCGTTCTCAAGTGAGTCGTCCTTAATAAAACAAGTCCCATTACTTACTTGCTTTATTATTTAGCACTGTTAGCCTTTAATATTTTTGTTGATTTTTTTTTCCTGGTCTCCCTCCTTTTTTATAACATTTTTTTGGTATCCCAGATATAAATGGGCAAAACTGCCGTTTGACTTAAGCGGGACCAGGATTCCACCCAATGTATAGCAAAGGGTTGGACTAGAATATCTTGCACTAAATCTTTTTCATCTTCCTTGTGCTATTTGTCTCAATATCTTCAAAGTCTACTTACATGAGAAAAGCAAGCAGGACTGTACTTTTTCATATCTATGATTCTGTGAATATGATTAATAAATGGTTGTTATCTAATGATGTATATTATAGAAACAGTGAAAACAGTCAGAGGTGAAATTTTGACCATGAGATGTTCTTGAACTTCTTTTGAAGGTGTCATTATATTTATTACATCAAGCCCCAGTTTTCAGATGAAATCCAAAAAGGATATTCCTAAAAAATGTGTAATTACTATTTAAATTAGATGTCCCATAAGGAGTCCTTTCAGAATCAGTGAAAGTTATTCTAAAGTATATTAATTGAACATCAATTTGTTATTAAAGGCATGTTTATTTAGAGTTGAAGTACTGTATTAATAGAAATATATTTGTAGAATAAGTTTTACAAACCTCAGTAAATGTTTTTAATCAATACATATTTAATTAACATATATATTAGGTGCATGAAACAAATGCTTCTCTTTGATTTAATAGGGGAATAATTGTATATCGAGTATCCATATTATTCTGGTTTTGAACATCTGTGAAATACCATGTGTATCCCTTATTCTACAACGGGGAACACAATTTTAATAAAAGAAATTCTAAATGCACATATTATAACACTGTGATATTATGAAGCTCCATTCACATCAGCACAGGGAAAACATACTAATTTTTTTGTCAGAATTGTAATTATATTATCTGTACATTTTTTAATAAATAACTTAATTTTAAATTATGGAAACCCAAAAACTGATAATAGTTAAGTTTTTCCTTTTGTATATCTCTAATTTCTTAAAATTTGTAAACAAAACATCTACAACCTCCTGGGTTGAGCCTATGTATTTGTTATCAGTTGATATTAATTTTTACAGCTGAATTACAGACTTCTAAATTAGTACTGTGTAACGGAAGTGCTGGGCGACTTAACTTTATAATGATGAGATGACACTACTACATTAAGGTTAATTTTTAGCTTTATATGAAAAATTGGGATTTTCCCAAGGCAGGAAGTCTTTTGAAGATTGACAGGATTTTTCCCCTCCTTCATTGTAACATGTTAAGATGCCTCTGTGTTTGACAGATTTTTTTTTTCAATTTGGTGGCTCATTTTTGGTACTGCAAAAGTAAGCTGAATACTTGTGAAATGTCATGCATGATTTCAATTAAGACAATGGATAAGTGTTAAGCCTTGGAATTTAGACAGTTAAGTAAAAGATTAAAGGCAGAGGAGACTGCAAAAATTAACATGGCTTCAGCTCCCTAGTGGACACAGCAAGCTGATCCCCCCCATGAGGGCTTCCTGACTTTGAAATCAAAGATAAACTTTGACAATATAAGCAGAGAGAGAGAGAGAGAGAGGGAACATGTTGACATCCTTCACCTGAAGAGACAAAGAAATCAAAACTGTTTGAGCTTTGTGCTGGATCCTGGCTAAGAACTGGCCAGCCATGCTGGAAGAATGATTGTGGTGAGTAAACTATTTTGATCAAAAGACTCTAGTTTAAGTTAGGTGTAGCCTTAAAGCATATTTTTATTTTGTTTGGTGGTAACCATTTTTGTTGCAGTTCTTTCCACTTGGTATCATCTAAATATCTGCTCTTTGTTAATAAACATAATTTTTTTTATACATCTCAGTACAGTGTTTCAAAGTGAGGAGTAAAATCCTGAGCCAAACTAAGAGGCTGATGCTGTGTACTGTCTTTTTAAAGAAGCAGTAAACTTGGTAACTTTTTGAGTGCTACAGTGAGAGGGACTGAGCACTGGAGGGTAAATGGTTTTGGGGAGACTTGAGACTGGAAGGGCTGTTGAGGTTGCCCTGCAAGCAGTTACCAGGCTGGAAGAAGCCAGGGTGAGACCATTGTGCTGGCTGCTCTGTGTCAGGGCTCTAAGCCTAAGCTGCACAGCACAGCAGGACCTAGGGTTCCAGATCAAGTACACAACCACTTTCTGGTCTGACTAAAACCCTCAGAGCATCCCACTCGCACTCATGTTTTTAGAATGAAAGTGCCAAATCTATGTCCTTCACTACATTTTCTGTAACCACATCATAGGTCATTATGTGCTCCCTCACCCCAATGCATATTCATTTTACACAGTTTAATTACACAGTCATCCACCATTTTCCTTGGATGGATGGTAAGCTGAGGTTGATGGAAGGACATTCAGATCCATAGCACAAAGCTCTTCAATTTGAGCTAAAGGCATAACTTACAGCAAAAGCAGGCTGTTATCTTCTATGTGGACTAGCCCAAGAGGGAGACACTATAGACATTTTGCCACAGTTTTATACAACTATTTGTAAGACATCAGGGGAATGGGGGGTATCCTGGTTCTAAGGCAACAAACTTCATTCTTCTGCCAGCAGTAGCCTTGTCTTAATTGTCACCTCAGATGTATTTTGTAGTCCCCTGTTCTAAGCTACCCTCCCAGAACTGAGAATAGAAATCATTACTCTTGATTTTTTCCCCTTCACTAACTAGTTCATCAGGAATTCACAAATGAGTTGCAATGGGTTGTACTCTGTGGATTGATAAAACAGTGATTAAATCAGCAAAGTCTGTCAGTTGCTAAGACCCAGAGGGAAGGAATAACTTGATCCCTTCCTCTTCTTCCTCCTTGGCAGTACTGGAGAGTGGTGTGCAGAATGCAATGTCTCAGTGGAAGATGTACGCTTCTTGCCCACATAGTGATAGATGCAGGTAAATCTGAATGGCATTTTTTTTAAATTAACATTTTGAATGGGCAACTCAAATTTGCTTCCAAGAACTGGTTCTTAAAGACAGCAAACCAGTACAGGGGTTCCCTTTTCTGCCCCTTCACTTAAGCCAAAAACCCTATAAGACTACCAGATTTGGTAATATTTTGAGTTCCAGTTGTGTGAAAGAGTTTTAGAACTGTCCATGTCTAAGTGATTGTTGTATTTCAAAAGGGGATTGTGGGGGATTTTTTGGGACGGGAGGGGGCTGATTCTATTCCTGCATCAGCTTCCTTCTTCTTTCCTGAATGCACTCTCTGAAGCCAGAGGAGACAGACAGTCTTACATTCTAAAGACTTAGTGGTTTATAAAATAACATCCACCTAAATATCCATTGCCTGTAAATAATCTTACCAAGACCATTTAAATCCATGGGCTCCAATGCCATATTTGTTTCCAAATATTCCCAATATAACAGATGCCAATTAAAAATTGCCTATTTTTTCTTCCGAACAACATACTTTCCACGCCCTGCCAAAAAACTAACGAACAAAAACAAAACCCCACCACCACTTGTTGCACCAGAGTCTAAGATCCGTAATTGCTCCTGACTCTGGAGTCCTCCCTCACATTCTTCCTCTCCATCACCACACCAGCTGAAATTCCCAGTTTGGCGGGGAAAGTCCCAGGTTCTGAATATCCACCATGGTCAGCAGATGTCCCTGTTAATGTCCCTAGACTGCTGACAGATATCCACCTCAGCCTCTGCATTGCATAGGAACGCTTCCTCAGGAGAAGAATTAGTAGTTCAAACTACTCTGCTTCCTCTGACTTCTATCCTTGTGTAAAACAATTAGTGACTAAAGTTCAGCAGGAGATGTCTTGGTCCTGGACAGGATGGTGTGTCCTTTACTCCTGCTGTTCAGCTGAACTGTGCTGAGTCATGGGCGGCATTGCCATGCAACACCACAGTTCCTGCAGCATCTGGAATGCTAGCTTCAACAGCCCCGGCCCATCCAGTTCTCTATAGCATAAGAACTGTGTCTCCATTCACTGCCTAACATGAAATGACTCTTGGCCTCCAGATATCTGTCTCACCCAGCCTATTGATCCCTTCCTTCTGCATGATCCTGAGCCCCCAGCGATGTAGTCTTCTTTTGTTCCCTTCTAGCCCTTTCCCAGTCCAGCTATTCTCTTCCCATTCTGCCTCCTGCTAACTCCTTCACCTCTCTGGCAACCACTAGTGTCCTGATTACTTTGCATAAATGTCCCAGGAAAATTTCATTTGAAATGTTGGCAACAGTGAAAGGAGAAACAAAACAATAAAAAAGAACATCCATGTAGACATAAAAGTCTGAAAATTTCAGCACACTTCATCTGAGTTGCACAGATTTACAAAGCACCGTTGTAGAAAAAACCTGAAGCATTTTCAGCCGTGCTCCTCATCCCATGCAGATGTCTCATTCCCCCTTTCACTTCCAATTTTGGATATTTTAAATTTTTTTGGATTGCAAAGAGGAGCAGAATATCTCCAAAAGTAACACGTCTTTGCATGCAAAAATTGACTGACAAAGAGCTTTTTCTTTTTTTGCGGACACTTTGAGATTTTTACTGAAGAAATAGTGTGAGATCTCATTTCAAACATGAAAACGAAACAGTGGCTAATTTATTTCACTTGTTGAGACCATAGGGACCTTCACAAAGTGGAATTTTCTTTTATTAAGTTTCTGTTTCTCTCTTCTTCCATAAAAATGAGGGGTTTGAACTGTGAAACAATATAGTATTTTCCCTTCTTTTAAAATCTAGCTTGTTATTTTTATTACAAGTGAAAGTAAGAAAATAAAACTAGTTTGTTTTTTTGTTTTCTGCATTCATTTTAAACAGTCCCCTAGCAGACTAGCTTTGCAGTTGGAATAGATTGCTAGTTTTTACAGTTTGTTTTCTCTATGCATATTTACATTTTTTAAAGTAGTTTTTTTTAAACTTCTTGACTAATTGGGTATTATAGCCTTCACACTTTGTGAATAACCCATGAAAGGAATTTATTCTTCAAAGTCCTATCCTAAAAATAGAAAGTTTGGTTAAACCTAATTGATTGTAGGCTTGCTGTTGTTCATTATCTTAATTAGTCTAGGTAATTAAATCGTTAATTGATTGGAGCTGATCCCTTGCTAACAAACAGTAAAGCTTAGTGCTTTCCTGCCTGATCCCTTAAGACCTGCCATTTCAGTTCTTCATGCAACTCTTCATTTGTGGTATTTGTTCTGTCAAGAAGCATGAAGTCATGGCACAGTACTAGCTCTCCAACATGAACAGCAGCAGGAAGATTAAGCTAACCCGTGGATGTACTTTCAGAGAAACCACTGCTTATGAGACTCACTTCAGTGAAATAGAAAAACAATAGCAAGTTGACTGTGGCTAATTAACATTATACAGTGAACCATGTAACAGGAAGTTCATTATAAGAACAACACATTCGTTTTTTGTAACAATTTTCACTGTGCATATTTTTGTTTAGGCGCTTTGTTGAGGATGTGGGTTTCAGTCAAAAAGTGCTTTAGGTACAGAATGTTTGATATTCTGTTACAGTGATAGACCTTTTTTCCCCATGTGGAGAGAACCAGTGTTAAGCAATAACCATTCATCTGCCAAATTCAGTGATTCAGAAATGATCCCTCAGCTTCTTAGCTGACACAGTTGCAAAGCTCTAGTCCGAGAGGTCAGAACTACTTAATTAGTATTTGCAGACTTATAAGGCTCCTGGTGAGTTGGCAACTTTGTTCCTAGCCAGATGGTCCTAAAATATGTCTAGTAAATAAAACAGTAGAAAGTTCTGATTTAAAGTTATAACAACTAGTCTCATGATTCATGTGTGATTTTTTTTGTTTTGTTTTTGTTTTTGTCTTGCTTTCCCGGTTTACTTTGACATGCTCATAGTCAGTATCTTTCTTGTGTTCATTAGTGAAACATGATGGCAATGGAGAAATTTTTAGATTTGCTTCTCAAACACACATTTAAAATTAATATCTGAGCCTCAAAGTACTTTTGCAGTGCATTTACTATTGTGTTTCTGCTGTTGACATTGCATTGTAAAAGTAAAATATTATGAAACTGAGAGTTTTATAGTGTCTTTAAGGAAATAGATGTCAGAATGGAGAGTTGCATATGCTATGGAAGATGTTTAGAAAAACAGTTGTCTTCTCTTTAGTTGGAGGGCAAGAGTAAAAGTAGTTGAGTTATTAATAGATTACATTGCTATTGCATAACACTTGGGCATCTTAATCTTCATATAGAAAAGGCAAGATAGAACCTTTAAATAATGCCACAAGTATCTATGTATATAGAGGAAAGATGAGTAAGAGAGCCATACAGCTTCATCTACATACATTGGAAAGCTTGTTATGAAGCCTTCTCTTCCAGGCCTATCACTATGGGACAATACTTAGCATGTTAACATTTATAATGTTTTATATATATAATAAACACACACGTCACTGTATGCATCACTGTCACTTTCGGTTAATCTTTCTTCCAGAAAAGTCTGTGACAGATTGTAACAGCATCAAGCACAATGGGATCCTGGTTAGGGTGACCAGATAGCAAGTGTGAAAAATTGGGATGGGGGGTTGGGTGTAATAGGCACCTTAAAAAAAATCCCCAAATATTGGGACTGTCTCCATAAAATGGTCTCTCTAGTCCTGGTCTCTTGTCACTAGGGCTCCTAGGTGCTATGGTAATAAGTATTACCATTAAATAATAAATTACTATTAACTTACTAACTAAATAATAAATAATGATAAAACACCCCAAGATTTCACTAAAAGAAAGAAAGGGCTATTTGTCAGACATGTATAGTCTGTATTTGATTTAAATGTTAAGTTTCTTAGGGTGGGCACTGTGGGTGAAATTCTGGCCCTCTTGAAGTTAATGAGGAAGCTCCATTGACTTAAGTGGTGCCACGATTTCCCCTTATGTCTTCCTCTGCTACATCTGTACTATGCTAAGCACAGTATCAGTGCTCAATACCTAGTAAACAAAAGAATTTAAATGCATTACTGTTCTTTGTTTAAAATAAAAACTGTATTTCAGTTGCTAACTAAATAAGAGTTTTTAAAAAAGCAGAATCTTGAACATCTTTCAGTAATCAAAATATATTTGATACTGAGTTTTAACCATCTTTATCAGATCCCCATTTCACTAAAACCTCTATCATCTGAATTGTGCTCATATCTTTTCCCAACTATCTGAATTCCTGTTTATCCAAATGGCTTGATGTCACCAAAAGCTTTAGGCAAAATGGTATTGTCTGGTATTTTTCCACTGCTTCATTAAATTTAAAAAAAATTATATGAGATAATGTGAATATGAAATGTAGCCTGAAAAAATACCATCATCTTCACTGGTTGGTTGCCTGAACTCATATTAGTATGGCAATATTTAGTATTCACATTTGCATTTCATACTGAATGTATATAATAGTTTTCTACTGAATGACAGTAAAAATGAACTGCTGTCTTCATTAAAAGTTTTCAGCCTTTTACTTTCTTGATTTTCTAATTAAGTTTTGGATAGGAGAAAAACAATGATATTTATAGGACAGTGACAAAAATAATATTTATTTCAGGTATCCAATCAAACCTTGAAAAAGGTTATTTGAGGTGTTGGGTCAGAATTGTGCAGTTCTATTCTTTTTTGTTTACTGTTTGATACTATAGAAATCAAGGTTCTGTAATTACTATCCATAAAAATATTTTTTTCAACTGTTCGCTGCTAGATTAAATTGCCAATCTGTTTTCACAAACGAATGAGAAGGTTGATGGTGACTGAAACTCTATAATACAGTGCATTATCTCTCATGCTAGTTAGAAATAATAAAAGCACATCACAATACATCTTTGCCATTAATGGCTGACCTCTAGTGTGCAGTGAAGCCATGTAATTGAATAATACTGTTTGTGAAGCGAGTGAGTGATTAGAAGAAATGGAATTTAAGTACAGCAAAACGATAAGGCGGCTGCTAGATGATTGTGAAAATAATTCTAAAATGGAAAAACTGCCTTTGATACCCATGGGCTGGCTACTTTTCTTTTGCCATAAAGAATTTGAAGGCCCATTACAATAAATGTAAATAATAATTGTGCTGCATTTCTTTTTGATGGTGGCACAGTTTCATAGGTGAAAGTAATAATGTACCATAAGGATAAAATTATATTCGTTACATTAAGTTATACATCAACAAAATGTCACGCACACAGAGATGAAAAGAAAGAGATAAGTGTAGATAGCGTGAACCAGTTGAAATGAGGCGTTGGATAATAAGATATTTTAAAAGCCTCAGTTGTTCTTGCTGCACAAAATAGTAATCTTTGAAGTACAGTACAGGTAGTATTCTTTCTCTTCTTTTTAAAAAATGTAGTTATTTCAAACCATGATAGGTGTTCAATCAATGTTTACTCAGACATCAGTTATCCATATTAGCTAAGGTCATTCACAAAAAAAAAAAAAAAAAAAGGCAGCCCAGATATTTCCAGCTTAACAGACATTTGGTAGAATTTGATAGATATCTGGAGTAGAGCAGACAGTGTTCTTTTAAAACCTGCTTAATTGTAAAAGTTGGGGAAGAAGTCTGGGTTTGAGTGAAAATTGCTACTACATGAACTAAATTCAAGGTTTCAGATATCATCTAAAAAAAGGTTCACAAATGCATACTTATAGCCAAATTGTCAAACTAAATTTCACATTTCTGAACGCAGATTTAGTGGCTTAAAATAGGCTTTTCTGTGTGCAAATCAGGATGCTACGTACCCTTTGTAGCCACTTTTTTATATATGTGAATGAATACTCATTGTGCACTAAAGATGTGCATGCAAAGGTTATAGGAGTCCATGTAGAGGCCCATTAAAAATGACCCTAATACAGATTTAGTAGGATGCTTACTACCTATTTACATATTAGTGATTTGTTAAAACTTATTTATCGAGGTTACATATCTTTATAACAGGTTCGTAATTTAACAAAACAGTATGCATTAGATACCTATAGATTGGTAAAAGCCTACTGTATATTTGAGCATTAACAGTAATCTTACAAATGCACCCTGCAAGTATTATTCCCCAAAAAGTTTAGACCAAGACGGTGTATTTAATACACTGCCCATTTTACTAAATCAAAATTTAAATCCACTTAATAAAAAGCAAAAATGAATTGCATGAATGTAAATATTCTAGTTGTGCGCTTTGTAGTTTGTTTCATAGAAGTGTTGGGCTCTGATAGGAGTCCCACATGATGACATTTTTGAATAACTTCCTTCAAAGCTCAAATTATTTGATATTCAAGAGGCATCAACGTTCTCTTCCCTTGCAATTCAGCTCTCCAGTTCTAATACACAAACATCATATTAACACATAACTAGACACATAGACTTCATATGTTGATTTTTCCTGTACAGACTATGGCATGAGTTTAGCTACCTTGTTCCATGTGAGGGTTATCTTACAATGAATTATACATGAGTCATTGTGACTGAAACCTTATCTGAATGTTCAAGAGATTTCCAGGAAATGTGTAGGAAATAAATACAGTGATAAATGCTGAAAAATAGAGGAAAGTGTTGTAACATTTTACCCAGTTTAAAGCATATTCCTTCCTGTTCCATTTTAAATTTTATTCAGTAAATTGACAGTTTCTGTGTCTCTTTTCTTCTCTCAGGGCCAGGTCAAAAAGACTTACAAGCATCCCTTCTCCTGTTCTCCCTTCCCCCCTCTCCCTAGCAATTTGTTTTAATAACTTGCTGGTGAAACTGTTTAGCATCTATCCTCAAGGCACACATCTGAACTGATAGGCTTCATAAAGAAAATGAGGGATAGTTGTACAGTTCATCTGAATTCCATTACTTGTTAGAAATTCACTCAAGAGATCATAAATTCTGTATTTTTTCATTAGTTAGAAGTTATGAAAAAGGGATCCGTTTTTTGTAACAAAATAAAAGAAAAGTCCAAAGGTTAATATAAGTTTTCCTACAATCAAAAGAAAAGCAGTGCATGCCATCATACGTGTATGATGTTTCTTAAATGTTCTATTTGCGGCATTTCAGTGTCTTGTTCTTCAGTAGATATCCATACATAATTTCCTATTTTGTTTTGTCAATTGAGTTTCTTAGAAGAAAGGAGGAGGTAGAGCGCATCTGAAACTCTGTGATTACCTTTTCATTCAGATGTCAAATTGTACAGTATTTCCCCTAGTTAACCTTTTAGGGAATTAATGTTGCACTTGAACTTTATGCTCTTAAGGAAAAATAATAACCCATCAAATCATTTAGTGTTCCATAAATATACAATATTGACCACTGAGTTCAATTACTGTACTCCACAAAAAGGATATAGAAATGTTACAGCATTGGAGAGGAATAAATTAATGATTTTCCCTTAGTCTATCACTAATAAAAAATAAAAAAAATAGTCACTTATACAAACTTTCCTCTTCAATTTCACTGCACGTATGGTCAAGTAGCAAAGCTTTAACTTAGCTGTTCAAGGATAAATGACTTAGGATTGGATCCTAAATGGCTCCATATTTGCCTGTTTAGTGTGCAAGACCTCAGGTTTCTGTCTTAAATGCCACTTTTCTTTGCCTTTTCCCACTCTTTGCTATTCTGGCGAATACCTGCTGAGGTTTAAAGTGCTGCAGCATCCTGCTGCCATAGTTGTTGCTGTGATGACTGATCAGTTATTTGTTGGGCATTTAATAGCAGACAAATGAAAGAGAAGCTAAATTGAGGACAACATTGCTATTTAACATCCTAAAAAAAGGCTGGTACCAGCCTATCCTGTATCTTGAAGAAAGACAGTTTGTTTTTTGATACTTCCTTATCTCGTTTTTGCTCTTGCTCTCTTTTGTTGTCACACACTCTTTTAATGGCATCTTTTCACAGGCTAGCTGATATTTGGTACACTGAGAAAGATAGACAATGGACATACGATAATTAATATTTCAACTTACAGCTGTCCAGAAGAGGCTTGACTTGTATAAAAGAGCAAGACAGAATGCAATTTAACCACTGGAGTTAAATGTGAAATGTCTTCTATTTTTTATTATAATTTTCTATTTTGTTTATTAGTAACCTGTTTTATGATGATCTTTTAAAGCCATGGCATAATTTATTATATAGCATCATAAGCATGCATGACCCTTGACAAGGAAAAGATATAATCCCTATTTCAAAGAGTTTACAGTCGAAAGGCCAGATCCTGTATACACTTATTACTAAGGGCAATGGTTGGTGACTTTTAACGGGACGACTTTTGATAGCAAGCACAACCCTCTTCATGCTTTAAAGTAACCTTTCCGCATCTAGCCTCTTTGGCCACACATCTTAACTTAACGTATGGCTTCTTTCTCCTTTTTCTCTTCTCCCAGTCCTGGTGACTAATTCGCACTTTATCTTTCAAGCCTCCTCACTCAGTCTTTAAAGTCTTGTGCGTGCTTGCGTGCTTGCTTGCTTGCTTTCTCAATCAATCAATCAATCAATCAATCATCATGGCACCTAAGAACCCTAGACATGAACCCCTTTGTGCTAAGCACTGTACAAACACAGAAGAAAAAGACAGTCCCTGCCTCAAAGAGCTTACATTCTAAGCATAAAACCAGTGACTACACATGGGTGCACACAGGAAGTACAAGGAAAGAATGACACAATATTGTCTCGCGTGATCGCCTGTGCATTAATGTTGGCATCTGACAAAAGTGAATGCTATTCCCATGGTGGGTGGCTTCCTTTCCATAGGTGCTTCCTTTCCACAGGGACTTCTGTGGCTATATCCCATGGTTATAAGAGATCACTCATGGAGTTGGAGGACAGCAGGAAAGCACACCAACAATTTTCTAAGGAGCTGGTAACTTCTTTCTTTGCTCTCCATTATAATCAGCTAGAACTTCTTGAAGTGAGAAGCACAGGGGATTTCGCATCTTTTCTCACCCCTCTTGCCTCCTGTTGCTACTGCCCTAACTAAAAAACCAAAGACAGGCAGAGGAAAGGGTCAATCAGTAACTAGAGTTTGGTTCTTCCCCCTACGACAACAGTGGCTCCTGCAGGGTCCCTCTCATTTGTGTTTCACAAGCACCAATAAGACAGCTCAATGTGCCAAGGAATTGCCAAAGAGCTCAGGACAGTGAGAATATTTCACAGCCTATGCTTTGGAGCAAGATGCTGGATTTGTCCTTTTCCCTTCAGCTAAGTTACAGTGCCTGTAGGGTTTCTTATGGCCCTCAGAGGTGAAGGTAGCCATAATAGGTGGCCCCAAGAGATAAAGGCAGATCCAAGTCAGCCAATAAAAAACAGAACAAAAACCACACAAAAAATGTCGGTATTAACTTTGGAGACCAATAAAGCTTTTGTAGATCAGCTGCTTTGTACTAAATGGAGTCCCATAACCAACAAAACTGAGTTCTGCTATGAGTGAACAAACTAATAAAAAGGTCTGAATATTAAGAGCAACTAACAGGGTGATCATGGGAAAATGATGTTGCATTAATTTATTTTGCCATGAGCTATAAATAATATAGATATATAGTATATGTAGCACAAAGAAATCAAAATTTAATCCCAGAGCTTTTTGTTTACTGAATTTGTGTAAGAATCCTAAATAAAAGGAAATAGCTTCATTTTATACTTGTCATATAAACACACACACTTCCCATGCAGTTTTTTTTCTTACCATGTTGTATTGTTTTTTGTCATTTTTACCTTTTGCCATTCTTACTGGGAAAGAGAATTTTTGCAGTGTGATGTTTCATAAATCATCATTTCCATGAGACTTTTATTTTGCATTTGTTGTTACGATTCCGCTTTGGCAAAGTTGATTAGTTTTTAAATATTGTTACCCTCCCCCCAAACCCCTTTTTTTTTAATCTTAAGGACATAAAACCATATTGATATAAAACCCAGTCTTAATGTTACTAAGTTATGCTGGGATAAAGTTTCAAAACATTTGAGTAGGTGGACATGGTCTGAACAAGCATTGAGAATAATAATAAATTATTATTAGGAGATCTAGAGCCTTTTTTCCATAACTTCAGGTGTGATTCAAAAATGTTTGTAATTATGTTGAGTATGTGCACATATCAGGTACGTGCAAATGGGTGATTAATCATGTTTCCTCTCTCAATATTCCCCTGTGAGATAAATAATTATATTTGCAGCAAATCCAGCCTTCTGTCCCACTCATCCAGTGTTATTGTTAGCTAGTTCCACAACATATACCAGACACCATAATACAATCAGCTCAAGCTAAGTAGTATCACAAAATAACTGTTTTCCACTTGCCAGTGTTCTCATTAAGTACTGCTGTAGCTACAGAAACAGATTCTCAGAAGAGAACAGAGAGGCTTCAATAGGCATTGTTATTAGAGCTTGATGAATGATGATGTTTTGGTTTGCTGGCAATTTTGAAAAACAAACATTTTTTTTCAGATTGAACCAAAACCAAAATATTAAAAATTTTTCAGCAAATCAAAAAGGTGAAAAAAATTGTTTTGAGCTGAATGAACTGTTTTGTTCTACTCTAAATGGGAACATTTAATTCCAATTTAACTTTTTTCCACCATTTTTTAATAAAATTAAAGGAAATTCCAAAAGGAAAAGTAATTTGCAGTTGAAAAATTAAAATTTCATTAATGTTGAAAGATTTCAATTTTATCAGATTTTTTTCCAAAACAATATGCCAAAAACAACATGGATTTGCACAAATATTCTGCTGTCATTGAATCTGCCTTTTTCTTCCACCAGAAAGTTTTGGTTGAAACTTTTCACGTAGCTCCAGCTGCTAGTGCACATATATAGGGAAATCTCACCAGTAGGTTTTTTATAAGGACTATTTTGGTAGTTTGTAAACAACAACATATACCATTAATAATGTATTTTTAGATGATTGTAAAGAAGTATATTTTTTGTTTTATTAACTACTTATATTTTTCTTCTATTGTAATACAAATTCTCTTTCTGTGACCTAAAACTGTGAATAAATTAGACTATAACTCCACATTCATAGATTTCTAGGTAAGCTTTTTTTAACTAGATTTAAATATTTCTCACATTAGAATTTATGGAGCACAAATTACATAAAATTACTATTTCATTCTTCAGTGTCTAGGAAAGAGAGCTAAGAAGGAGTTTTGCTATATGTAGATTAACCAAATCATCCCTTCTTTTTCTTCTCAAAATGAATATACATTTTAGTCCTGTACTGTATACCAAGCTGGTGATGTCTTGGTTGTTTTCAAGCTTCTGACACATTCTATGATATTTGAAATTCATAGAATATAATGCCAACCCCATGCCTTTTTTGTGTTCAGTATGCTTGCCTGCAGCATTGGCAGAGAGTAAAATTGTTTGCCTTATGAAACATCACATTTTGCTTTCATTTTGCTCCAAGCCATTTGTGAAAAATAAAATTAGCTGTGATATGAGACTAGTATACCCAATTGGTAAAATAAAGCTAACTTAATAATTTATATTTATTTTAAACCCTTATTTCTACCACTCCTAATCTATTTTTATAATGTTTCTAGGATGTCCTGCAGTTCTGAGAAACCCTGATTATTTTCTTTTCTGCTGATCGAAGAGTTAGATCTAAAGTGTAGGATTTTAAAAAGTATTTAAGGGAGTTAGTTGCCCAATTTCCACTGGCTTTGGATGGAAGTTGAACTCTTAACTGTTTTAAATGCTTTTGAAATCCAGCCAATATTGGTCAAGTGACTTGTCCAAAATCACCGAACAGATCAGTGGTTGATCTTGGATTAAAATCAAGGATTCTTCTGGTTTCCATTCTTTTGGTCTAACTGGTAAAACGATATTAGTTCATATTTTCATTTCCTGTTCAAACCTGGCAATGGTTGGCATTGGCACTTCAAAAGGAACGTATCAGCCATTTATTATGTCTGTGTTGCACCATGTTTGCTGTAAGAAACTGTATTTGCATATGTGTATATACTTAAGCACATCCATTTTATTTAATTTGTCTTCACTAAATCTTTTCATGTTATTCTTATGAATAGCACAAATAGTAGTTCTTCCATTTTGGAACTGAGTTTGCAATAAGGAAAAACTTTCACTGACGTGAGAGTTATCCTGAGGGTGGGCTATGAAAGATTATATTATAAAAAATGAGGTAATCTTGGAAGTACTACAAATTAATATAGTATAGGAATTTTCTATCTACATTCATTAGTGATTATCTTTGAAAACTCACTGAGAATGGGTGAGGTCCCGATGTGGACAAAGAAGAACGAAAAGAGGATCAGGGGACCAATCAGCCTAACTTTGATACCTGGGAAGATACTGGAACAAATTATTAAACAATCAGTTTGTAAGCACCTAGAGGATAATAGGGTTATAAGGAATAGCTAAAATGGATTTGTCAAGAACGAATCATTCCAAGCCAACCCAATTTCATTCCTTGAAGAGTGACTGGCCTAGTCGATGGGCAGACAGTAGTAGTAGTAGTAGTAGTAAAGCAGTAGACATTATATACCTTGATTTTTAGTAAGATTTTTAACACAGTTCCAGATTACATTCTCATAAGCATACTAGAGAACTGTGATCTAGCTAAAATTACTATAAAGGTGCATAATGGGGTAAAAAATATGGTTATCAATGGTTTGCTGTCAAATTAGGAGGACATATCATGTGCGGTCCTGCAGTGGTCCATCTTGGGTCTATGACTACTCAATATTTTACTTAAAAGCTCATGATGATGCAGTGGGAAATTGATAAAATTTGCAGGTTCCTGCAAGCTGGGAGAGATTTCAGGTACTCTGGAGGACAGGATTAAAATTCAGAATGCTTGGCAAATTGGAGAACTAGTCTGAAATCAACAAGATGAAATTCAAAAAAGACAAGTGCATAATACTACAATTAGGAAGAAAAAACTCATGGACAACTACAAACTGGGGAACATCTGGCTATGTAGTAGTACTGTAGAAAAAGATCTGGGGTTTATAGTGGATCACAAATTGAATGAGAACCAACAATGTGTTGCATTTGTGAAAAAGTCAAATATCATTCTGTTATATTAACAGGAGTGTCAATAGAAACATTGGAGATAATTGTTCTGCTCTACTTGGCATTAATGAGGTCTTAGCCAAATTATTGTGCCCAGTTTAAGAAAGATATGGACAATTTGGAGAGAGTCCGGAGGAAAGCAACAAAAATGGGAAAATGGTTAGAAAACGCGATTTATGAGAAGAAGATAAAAACCGGACATGTATAGATATCATATATAGCATGTATCATATAAAGATATACACATACACATTAATTATGTATACATAATTGACTACTATCAGGTCCCTCCTCAGTCATCTTTTCTAAAGACTATACATGTCCCGTTTTTTATTATTCTCTTCTCATAAATCGGGTTTCCTAAACATTACATATATATATCTCAGTTATAGGATATTTTTGCTCTTCACTGAACTGCTCTTCCCTTAGTTGTGAAATATGGTTACTGTTTAATAGTGCACAACACCACGACATATACAGGTTTAGGACAAAAAGTGAGAGGAACAGTAGGTAAACAGAAGGTAATAACTCTGAATGAAATGTTGCAGGTCACTGGTCATGACACTTCTACTCGTATTTTATTGTGGGATCTTTAAGGACCACCTGTAATCACAAGCATGGCTTTATATCTCAGGAGAAAGGTGGAGCCAGCAGCAAGCCAAATAAAGTGATTTTTTCCAGGTTGTCTTTTACTCATCTTAGCTTCTGTTCTTGCTGCTTAATGAAAGTACCTTGGTTTTTCTAGTTCTGTTTATCTTTTCTTAGACTGGACATTGAATAAACTTGACCTTTTTAGCAGTGGTTATTCTTGAGATCCAATCTAGTTAATCTCTATGGAGGGTACTAAGGAGTTTTGATTTAACATTTATATTTGGTTTAGGAAATGTAATAGGAATATTTTAGGGTGCTCTTTGGATACTAGAATTTCTACATGTGACCTTTTTACTACCAACTGCCTTTGCCAGGAAAGATGATAAGGGAATAGCTCAGACCAATCTAGAGACCGATATTATGTTTAACTTAGATTTTTGTCTAAATGTTGGTATTTAAATCCAAGACCCACAAGACTCAATACCGTCAAGGAACTGAAGAAATAAGGAAGTTTTAACATGGAAATGGTTGTCTGTTGAAGGAGATTCTTATTTTTATAAGCATATCAGTCTAGCTTCTTTTTCGGATGCCCTCTTGGAAAGATAGCTAAAGTTGATCTGCAAAGGATTTTTAATTCTTTAAAAAAAATATTAGTCTGTGTACTTTGAAGCATCTCTATAATTATATAAAGAAGGCCTTAAAGTTTATTTTGTTTTGTTTAATTTCTTTTCCCTCCTCTCTTTTAAAAACTTTTAAAATAGCATGAATTACATCTCTGATTTTGATTTATGACTTTTTGGGTGTATCCAGAAATGTTTATTATGAGTTCTCAAACTCTAATTGAAGGAATAAAGATAATGGATCATTAGCAAAGATTAGAGCTGGGCAGGAAATGTTTTTTTCCCATCTTGTAAGAATTTTCAAGACTTTGAAATTTTTTAATGTCCTGAATTCAGATGTAAAGTTGAAATCTTGGAAGTTTCTACACACTGGGGCAGAGGAAATTATATAATATTAGTCATAACAGTTTGTTTTGATAATTTTGTTATGTTTTGTTTTGATTTTAATCCACAATTTCAAGACTTTTTTATTGCAAAATGTTTTCAGAATGGGAAATTTGTCAGCTTTGATCCCATCCCACAATCAGCTTAGGTTTTGATGAATTAGCCTTTGCTGACAACAAAAATTCCCAGCCAGCTCTAACAAATGCCACCCACCCACATCAATGAGCTTGATGGGCCTGTTTGTTAAAGGGGGATAGTTCCAGCAACAAGGGAGGGAAACACTCCCTCCAAGGGAAAATGGGTAGCTCCTTCCCCTGGGAGTCTCTGGCACCCTTTGGCCAGCTGGTGGGGAATGGTGTTGATTGACCAGTGTTCCCCAGCTCCCAGGAATTAACCTGGTGCAGGCAGCATGAGGAGCCTGTTTCAGTTCTGTTTAAGCAGCCCACCCTACCCACCTAGTCTAGGAATGAAAACCCAGCCTGGCATGAGATGAGTCTAACCAATCATGTATTTATTGGGTCAGGAAGGAATTGTTTTTCCCATGGACAGATTGGCAGAGGAACAGAGAACTTTTGCCTTCTTCGCAGCACCTTCAGGCCTCACTAGATTAAGTAGGAATGCAGCTGGTACCTTTTAAGCAACTTTTAAGGCTTCTTTATTCATCCTAGAAAAAGCAAAAAAGGAACCCAAGTCCAATTTTTCTTTTCCTTTGCAAGTCCCTTTTACCTGTGTTGCTAAGAGTTATGACCTTTTGATTTTGTGTAGTAACTCTGCATTGATATTCCTTTAAAGATTCTTTATAACTCTTTGGGAAAGGATAAGTCGGGGGCTTATCAGGCCTATAAAAGGGGGGGGAAAAGAACTTTTCCCTTCTATATATTTCTTACCTTTTATTTTTCTGTCTGTTACTTCTTTTCATGTAAATGGCTTTGTTTCATCTTCAGTGCTATAGAAATGCTTTCTGTTGGTATGCTGCAGATATATACATGGCTTTTATGGACTGAACACAATGACTTGAAATGTTAAGAGAGTTGTCTCTAGCGATAACAGGAAGGAGAGTGACTGAATAGCTATGGTCTTGATAAATAGCAATCCCAACTTCCAGAAATGATTTTTATAGATAAAAAATTATATTTTTGGACTTTCTCATTCTAGCAAGATGTATTTCTGTGTTAAAAAAGTTTGTGTCTTAATGTACGTATTATTAATTATGTAACCACAGAGAGCAGTAAAATTATCTGAATGAAAACATTCAGTATAATTAATAAGAGCTCTTTAGCTTTAGCTTATTAGCAGTTCCTAACCATTACATCAAAACACAGCAGGATTTCAAGTACTGTTCAAAATTGTTGTCTTGCGATTAGACAATTTCATCTTAATATGATATATAGGGGTTTTTTTAAAAACAAATTTCTTCCCTCTGTCTGGAGCACTTCTGTACCCATTTTCTGTGATCAACCTTCATGCCTATTCCATAGGTAATTATCCAGGAAGTACTACAAATTTACACTAGGGTCTAATGAGAGCAGTTTTTGGCCCCATATTTGGATATTGCTTAGAATGGAAAACAGTGAATGTCTCCAAACAGGATTGAGTCTATTCCTGTGCTGGTGGATGAAGGTGGAGAAATCACAAGAATCCACCCTGTCACCCTAAGCGGTGACCGGGCACAGTCCCCTGGACCTGATAAGCTGGCAGCACAAGATGTGCTCTGATAACACTTCCCAAAATTGAGACTGGTTAGGGCTAGACTATGTCGCTTTCCTGTGCCTTCAATGTCCAATGCAGCTGGGTTTCCACAGGGGAAATCTCCAATGCAGTTGGTATCCACTGGGTCTGGGGACATATTTCCTCAATCAGGTGCAATGGTCCAGGAATTACCACTGCAATCTGTAGTCAGACTTCTCTAGATTATAAAAATCAGAGACCGTCTAGTCCTTGCTTTGTTTTAAGAGCTAATGAACTACTGAGTCTAAAGAACTTATTTTGCCTCACATGGTTACTGCTAGGATGGTTTCATGCGTACAGAATGCTTTGGAGATTAAAAGCAAAATCAAAATGATTTTTTTTAAAACTTGCTTTGAAATATTAAATGTTCTATGCATAGCTGTCCTACTGATACGCCCTCTTATCAGCTTCCTAGAACATGTTCCCAACAGCATCTGTATATGATCAAGAGAATCATGTATACCAGGACTAATGTTATGGTGGTAGTCAGTGTTTCAGGTTTATACCTGCTGGAATGAAAAATCCTATAATGTCACTGGACAATATAATAGTAGCACCCATTCTATACAGAATAGGTTTGCAGGAACCTCCATGACAAGAGACACTCAGTTATTTGCAAAGATCATCGCTGTAAGGCCTCTTGCCTGTTGGAAAGTTAGCCTGTTCAGGCTGTCAGTGGCCAGCCACGACCGCAAACCTTTAGCCCATGTCGTCACTGAGGGAAAACATGGGTATTTTAAACATGTGGACACATTAAAATGCTAATGCACAAAAGGCAAGGGAGAGGATCACACACAAAATTAAAACCTATCACAAATTTTGCATAACAGTCATGCTTCCCTTCAGCATCACACTCTCCTGTATAAGTGAAGTGATCTCATGCACAGTTGAAGGGAGAACATGGCATCAAAAAGAAATGCTATTGGCTATGTAAAATGCTTAGTTGGTTGGTTTAGCTGCCCCTCCCCACACTGCCCATACCAGCAGGCATCAGGAGAGCAGCTGTTCAGAAGCTGTATCTATTTTACTGCAGCAGGTGGGGAATCCTAGGATCCAACCCCTTTTTTCCAAACTGCTGTCTGCAACTTCTGGCCTCCCTCTTGGTGCTCTTGGACCCCAAAATACACCCCAAAGTGCCCTAGCCTCCGACCAGCTTTGTCTCTTCTTCAGGGGATTGTCAACGAGAGCTGTTGCCCTAACCTCCAGTCCAAAAGGTGAATCATTGTCTTCACAGGAAGGGACCTTGTCTTTCTCCACTGCTGCTGGGCTATCCCAGGTGGTTCCTGTACTGAGCTAGCTGCCTTTTGTAGCCTGCGCCCTGAGGAAGTCCCGTTCCTGGAGAGTGGTTGCTGTGCTGGGGAATTCCAAATATGGGCCTGAGAAACTCCTGCTAACTGGGGAAAAGACCTCCTCAGGGCCCTGTCTATTAAAGGCAGGGCTCAACCCTCAGCCTAATCTGTACATAGTGTCCTTTGCTCCCTATTAGCCTGAGAATGGCTGAACCTTCTCTCCCCCCACCCAACCACCTTGGAAGCAGGCCTCTTGTTACAGGCAGACATTTGGAGGCTCTGCCTGCTCAACAGCCATACACCATCTCCCCAGTACTTCGTCCTTAAGACTCTACCCTCTCTTGCCTTCATTACCACCTCCCATCTACTGTACCTTCAACTCTGCCTTTCTCTAGAGCTCCTCCTCTTCCCTCTATTGGTGCTGCTCCTCTCACTTTGGGACAAGTGGGGAATGAAGTGATGAATGGAGGCCCTAACAGCATCTCTCTGAGGTGGGAAGGGAGGACTGAAGACTATAGCACCTTTCCTTCTGCCCCAACATTGCACACTTTGGAGCATCAGTAATGGGAGGGGGAAACAGCAAGTCCCAAAATTTTTGAGGAAAGGAGCAGACGTATTGCCAGTTGACGCTTCTGGGGAGAGGAAGACATTCTGACATTTTCAGGAAAGTACCATTGTGGACGCTCTTTCCTTCAAGTTGAGTTCTTTTCCCCTATAGTTCCCTAAAGCCTTTCCCCTTTTGTTTGGCTGTTCCGTGGAGCTTCATATGCAAGATTTCTTGCCAATAAGAAAAAGTGACTAATCTCTTCTGTGTGGTTCACTCAAACAGTGGGAACAGGAAGTCTCACAAATGGAACTACACAAAACGTGGCTATTGGAAGTTACATTGACTTGGCTAGTATTAAGGCAGGTATATTAAATTTGGATCTGCTAATTTTGGCAATGCTTCTTTCAGTCCCCATGATGAGAACGTATTCAGCATTAGACTAAGAAAATTAAGAAAATGCTGATATGCTTTATATTAAAATTGATTCACGTATAAAATCTCTCTTCCATAGGGAAGATGAAGATGTATTGTTTCTTAGACCAGACTGAATGCAGGTATACATATAAGCTGACATGTAAACCCGTATCTCATTATACTGATTGTGTCACTGCATTTGTTAGTTGAAAGGGGACATAAATAAGAACTGTCTAAATAAAGGAATTTAACTCCGTATAACTTGATTGTAAAGAAAATTCAAGAGTCTGTTAAAGAGAGAGCTTCTCCATTCATATTATCCTTCATTCTAACTGGCTGTGGTGCTATATATGCATGTGTTAATGAGGGCAATGTCATACATATCAGTGACTCTAACCGAAATAAGTGTCATGCTTCCAGCATTGCTACTTTTTATCAACAAAGGATTTTTCATGTGTGTAGGGTAAGAGTAGTGTTAATTATTTAAAGCCAGGGTTCAGGCTTCCTCTGCATGTGGCCCTGTTGTTGGTTTTGCTTGTCATTATGAGAATTGGTAACACTGTGGGACTTGGTTTTTCATGGAGGGCCCTTAATAATTAAATAAATCCTACTTGTTTGGAATTAGACTTTTCTAATGTTAATGCCTTTATTTGTTACATCCCTAATACTCTAATAAATATCTCTGTATATTTCCTTCCTTTAAGTGAGTTCATTCAGCATAGATTTATAGCCTGCCTGCGTTAAATGACAAATAACTAAGCAAAGTTAGCATTAATCATTTCCAATGCTGTACTTGCTTTCAGCTATTGTCACTGGATAAGTGACTTTTGCATTAAATCGGGTGCACTTTGCTCTGTGAATTTGTTAAATAGGCATCCTTTTATTTGTCAGCTGGGTGTATTTTTAGGTGGGCTTTATCCAGTTAGGTGCATGTTGGAGTTTTGAAGAATGAATACACAATGGTTTGCAGATTTTGTGGATAGAATTTGGAATTTGCTGCTTTTATTTATTTGTTATTTTTTTGATAGTGCAATATGTTATCCATCAGCAGATTTCTTAATGCTTGCTTGCTTTTTTTGAAGTACAAGGAGTGAGCCAAGGACATATAAAATTAAGGGAATAGAGCATCATTTCATTTTCTTTATCACAGAAAATAATGACTTTTTATATCAGAAATTATATCAAGAGTTAGCATGGCCCATTTAGTCATGCATGGTAGAAGGAAAGTTTAATTAAAATATAAAGATAGGGATTGCTGGTAAAAATATAAAGTACCTTTTTTACATAGTGTACAACCTTTCAAGTGGATCATTGTAAACTCAGTAGTCTAGTTTTTGTTTTTAACAGACAACTGATGAAAAAGTAACAGCTAGAGTATTTGTAATTATCCAACATTTTTACATTTTAGCATTTAGGAGTTTATGATTGAGGCTTTGTGGGTTTTTTAATCTTGTTATTAAACTGTGCTTATTTCATAATTACTATTATATTGCCTGTAATTTTGAGCAGTCTATGATATTCTTAGAACCACAGGCAAATTATACCAGGTGTAGACAGTAATGAATGCAGTGCATGAGCAGAGCCCAGCATGCATGAAAGGAGAACATACCAAGGACAAAGGCAGAGATGGTAATGATCATAACCAGGCAAAGGTTCCTATGAGGGTTAACATCATAATACTGCTGTTTCTTTTTCTTTGGGAACACAGTGTAGACGTGTCATGCTGACTAGATTGAGGGGGCCTTGAGGTGTACTCAGGAGCTCTTATTACTCTCTTCTACACCAGTTTCGCGTTGGGGGTGTCACGCTGGCTGGATTGGTGGGGGGGCATTTGTTATATTGTTTGACATAAGAAAGTCAAAATCTTAGTAATCCATGTGAGACGTGCCATGTCAGGTACTGTTAGAAAGGCTGTAATGTGCCGAGTAAGATGATGATGTTTGTGTTCATGTGTTATATGTGTGAGGGATGTCATGGATATGTTTGATATATCAGTACTTCAAGTTGGGCTGTTTCTAGGCCACTCCTCAGACACGCTGGCTGTAGAACAATAGCCTGCTTAATGGCCTATTAAGACATTCCTAGGTGCAGGGGACCCAAGGGGAGTAGCCAGAGATATACCTGATGAGTCACCAGGTCTGGACCATGTGACTCTCAACTCCATTTTGATTCCTGTAAAATTCCACAATTGGCGTGGCAAGGGCCAGAGGATATATAAGGCAGAACCTTTGGAATCCATTTGTCTATAGTTCAGCTTTCAGCTACCTATCTATCTCTGGATCAATCCATCTGCAACTGAACTGAAGCTGTGAAACAAAGAACTGAGACCCATCCAGGTACTGGATGTATGCTAGAGGGGTTATACAAGCCTGCAAACTCCACAATTCTTCTAGAAACCTGATGTATATGAACTTTCAAATCATTTGTATGTATCTGATTGCTTTAATCCTTTAACATTTCTCTTATTGTTTGTTTTTTCTTTTTATAATAAACCTTTAGTTTTAGTTACTAAAGGATTGGCTGGCAGCATGGTATTTTGGGTACGCGCCAGACGTACTGTGGCTGATCCTCTGGGGTCAGAGAGAATCTTTTTAGTAAAGAGCATGCAGTTTAAATAACTTGTCTCTTTACTGGACCTAGTGTCCGATTGGGAGCCAGACTGAAATGCAGTAAAGGGGGCTGTGTGTATTTGTATACTGGCTTCTTGACAACCAGTGTGGGGGAATCAGAAGCATTGTTTGTGGCTGGTTGGGAAGTCTGACTTCAATGTCACCCACCAGGAGAGAATCTGCTCTCCTTTTACAGCCTGGCCTGACCTTGGCATTATCAGGTGGCTACACTGGGCATGAACGGGTCACAAGGCTGTACACATTTTATTTCAAAACCAAGTTTGTTTATACTCAAATGTGCCAAGTAAGTGCTTGAAGAGGACAATGCTTTAACAGTAGGCATAGCTTAGCATGACGCAAAAGGCATATTGTTTTTAAAGTCATACAGATATCTACATCTGCTGACAGTCAGTATTATAGGGACATTGCATACCTAATATTACTGTTAAATTTACTGGGCATCAGAATTCTTCATTAACGATGCATAATATAATCATGAAAAGTCATTGATTATATTTTCTTATTGCTATGTGTTTTGATGGAGTGTCAAATTTGTTTCATCATCACTTGCTCACGAATGTTGTGAAGATAATAGCAGGTAGAATGACTGTCCCACAAAACATTAAGATGTGACCACAGTGATGGTGAAAGTTAATTGCTATTATCAGGCAATACAGCAGTACAATGCTGTTATCGCAAACCAGCATGAGTTAACATGTCCACAGCTATTGTTTTTAATCCACATAAAATAACAATCAATGCTTTAAAAGGGCAAAAGAGATTCATGCTTGTTCATGGTAGAAATGTGAATGACTAAAAGCAGTACATGTAGTTTTTTTTTTTTTTTTTTTTTTTACAGGTGAGTTTATCTTTCCCTTTCTGAGTGCTGGTAATCTGTTTTCAGTTTCTGTTGTTTCAATCTTTCATTGGTAAATTTAAATATTGGGTGGAAATTACAAAGGATGTAAATTGCAAAAGTTCTCTTTCAGTGATCTGAAGAAGAGCTCTGTGTAAGTTCGAAAGCTTCTCTCTCTCACCAACAGAACTTGGTCCAATAAATGATATTACCTCACACACCTTGTCTCTCTAAAGCCCTTCATGCTAAATTTAAATATTTCACCAATATCCAATGAAATTGTGTTTTTAATTGATCAATAATGATTTTAAGTGGATCAGAATAGCAACAGTCCAAAAAATAAAGTAAGTAGCACAGTCATGGAGTTCTGTGTTTACAAGCCACATCCAGGTCAACTTTATTCTTAAATTTAGTCATCAACCAAATTTAGCTGCAACTCACAAAATTTCATTTTTTAATTCTGCATTCTGGTCTTTGAAGCCAGTAACCTCCCATAGTCTCCAAATTTCTTAGAATTCCAAATAACACACGTGCACCAAGAGAAATAAATTGCCAACAAATATATAAAATTCCATTGGCAGAATAACGTCCTGATCCTGAAAGTAGACACACCAGCATGGCCTCTTTTACCTTCTCAAAATCCTGTTGTCTACAAAAAAAAATTTCTCTTTGCATTTCAGCTCACATGAGTTTCTTTCAAGATTTTAAGAAGACGGCTTAATAGGGGGTATAATTTGTTCTTGAAAGCTACTAGGATCGAAAATTAATTTTACCTGTGTCCTTTATTATTATTTGATTTCATGAAAAGTGCTGGATTAAGATCTCTGAAGATCAAACTCCTGTTTTCATCCATAGAGGAGGCAGAGCAGTGCAAGCCAAGCATGAGCTGAGGCAGTGCAGATTTTCCCAATGTTGCCCTATATCACTGTGCCTCAGATATGTTCTGCAGAGATCACTTTCAGTTTCCCACCCATTCTGTTCTTGGTGCCTCAGCTGAAATCATTAGCGATGGTGGCAAATAGGGTTAATTGAGGTGGGTTGTCTTCTTAATGCACATATGTCCTTTGAGGACTGTCCTAAAATGACCAAATCAAATCACATAGGCAACTATAAGCAGCGATTAGATGTTGGTAACTTTCAGTTACTGACCTGACTGAGAGTTGAATTTGTGATCTAAAGGTGAAGGGCTCACTGTTTCTTTATGCACTTTCTTTATATTTCAAAGCAGCATATACATTGATTGTATTTCACTTGCAAACATGAACATATAATATCATTGTTTCCATAATCACAACTATATTTCAAAAGGGAAAAGTGGAGCAATATGCACAAAAAGATTTAAGAAAACATACAAACAGAATAAACAAATTATTTGGCCTGCTTTGTATATTTCATCTAGCAATATAGACATATTCCATGGCATGGATTTATGATGTCATCTGCAAGTAAGGTAGATCTGCTTTAGATTAGTGTCTTCAGACCTTTAGATTGCAAGCCCTTGGCTCACTGATTGAATTGTTATCATAGAATCATAGAAGATTAGATTGAGAAGGGACCTCAGGAGGTATCTAGTCCAACCCCCTGCTCAAAGCAGGACTAACCTCAGCTAAATCATCCCGGCCAGGGCTTCGTCAAGCCGCAGTTTAAAACCTCGCAAGATGGAGATTCCAGGACCTCCCTCGGTAACCCATTCCGGTGGGTTCAGTTGGTTGTATTTAATTTAATCTCTTGTGAGAATGTCTGTTGTCTTCCAAGTCCGGTCCTTAGAGCCCTGAGCTCTGTTCATCTTAGTTGGTCTAGAAAAGGTGTTAGCAGTGGTGCCACCACCGACGAATTATCAAAGATTCACTCAGGGCCAGACTCTGCTACCCGTGCTCTTTGAGTAGTGCCTAACGTCACAACTGGTCCCAGTGGAATTCATTTCAAAAGGGCTGCGTGTGCAGTACATTCAAATCAGTGAGTGAAGTTTGCATCTTTTCAGGGGACCAGCATTAAAGACTATGGACCTCTTAAATATCACTTACATCTTCAAAATAGAGTTTAAGTGGTTCATGGGCCTCATGCTGGCCCTCTGCACAAGACTGAATGTAGCAGAATTTAGTTCAGGCAGTCTTGAATACCCTTAAACATGCTGAGAAATCATCACTTGACACTGGAGTGCTCCACACTGGTGCATGAGTAAAGTACTTGGATGGTTCATTAATGTACAAGGCTCAGGTGCATATTTTTGGTGAGCACTTAGGAAATTATTTATATAAATGCATTCAGAATTTAATTTAGTTCAGAAGAAAATAGTTATCTGGAATAAGTAAGTGTTACAACTCAGCCTTAGTAAATGGGAAAGCTTTACATCCCATGACAATGATGGGAGTTTCTGTTAGAGAATGCTGTTGCCATCCAAAGTTGTGTACATTTTGATTGGTTTGAACTACAGAACCACAATAGTCATGGTAAAAATAAAATATGGTTCATTTTCAGTTGGGCTTTGACCTTGTTCGAATGAGCAGCATTTTCTCATCTCTAAATGTACCTCCATCAAATGTGGCCCCAGGGAGCCAAACGTTTTATATGTTTTAACAAGCTAAGTGCTTTTATAAAAGTGCTATTAATAGGATTTATTCTAATTGGACGTTAAGACATATTGGTCCTAAATCATAGATAGCTTTAGCTTATAGCCCTATTATAGATTGAATTTCAAAAGCAAAGCAGCAGAACAGAAACTATCCTCACCACAGTATTTTTTTGTACCTAAGTTTTTAGTAAGTTCTACCTTGAATGTCATCTATCATTTTAAAAGATGTAGGCTCTGACTGTGCAACACATAGCGTGTGGGCAGACTCCTGTATCCACATGAAGCACTGAATCAACGGGACTCTGTGTGGGCACAGCACTTTGTTCCTATGCTACATGGTGTATGATTGGGGTCTTGTTTAGGAAAAACATTGAACTGGTTATTTGTATGCACACAATTTCAAGCAATTTGACAATTTTATACACAGTTTAGGCATACAGATATGAATTCCCCCAAAAGTGTGCACTATATTAAATGATTAATCCCTAGTTCTTGATTGTGTCACCGTTACACATGCTGAGGGGCCCCCTTACTCAGTTTAGATTCTCACTGAAATCTAATGGTGTTCTTCACAGAGGACGAACTCCTCAACAGGAATAAGAACTCCGGAATCTGAACCCTTGATTATATTTACACTGACAATGTTTTCCATCAAAAGCACGTGCATTCAAATGTAACCCCTTGTAATTATTGCCTTTTACAATGCTTCCCCGGAATAATGTGTTAAAATACTTGATAGTTGCCACGTATTCAAATTTCACTATGTACCCTTCCATAGTGATGTTCAGGGAAAGGAGAACATGACTTCCAGTACCTATTTTGTTTCCAAGAGCATCCCATTTAAATATTGGATAAATAATGCATGCATGAGTGCAATGAAAATGGTACAACCAAACTAATGCTCACGGGAGAAAATAGTAAAATGAATGTTTTATCTAAAATGGATTACAAATGTATTACATAGGTGTAAGTTTTGCTCCATCCTTCATTGTGGTCATCAGTAAAGTTAAGGAGTTAAAGTTAAGTAAAGTTAAAAAGAAGAAATTAGACTATTTCCCACGACTAATTAATTTCAAAAGTCATTAGGCTCAAACAATTATACATATATTAATATCAAGAACAAGTGAGGTAACATATATAAATTGTTGTGTGGAACTGTGTTGTACTCTATATCAAAATCTATTTTATTTCATTCAATTCTGTGAAAACAAATTCTGGCACAAATCATCTTTTTTTCCCTTTTTTTTTTTTTTTAAATTGACAGAATTAGAACAGCAAGATTATGCAGATTTACAACTGTTTAAAAAATACCCCCTGATATATTAAGTGCTAAGCAATGAATTCAAACAGTATAAACTATGATCTATTATATTTCATTGGTAGCCGTGAAAATCGCATTTGAATTCTTAATTTAACCAGCCGCAAGCTTTTCTCATCTGGATGAACTTTGAAAAGAGTATCTGAAATATTTTCTGCTAGTTCCAGAGCCCTAAATGTAACCTGGTGCTGCAGTGCAGGAGCAATATTTTAAATAAAATTGTTTTATAGAAAATAAAAAAATATATAATACATTGAGAAATAATTATAGATCTTTTTGTTTATTTTGGGGTTTCTTATATAAACACAGCAAGCTTTTTAAGATTGTACCAAATATACGATATAATTCTGTGTCTCTATTGCACCCTTCATGGACAGCTTTCAAGAATTCACTACAAACAATATGCATTTAAAGAAATGCAGGGAAAACAAAAGGCCAAGCACTAAAAATCTCACTAACAGCTCATTTAAAAAGAAAAAGTAAGATAAAACAAGTAGCTTTCACATTTAGATTTTTAGAGTCCCAATAGCCAGATTATTCTATGTATGTTATATGTAATCCTAAATTCTTTTTTAGGAATTAGTGTCTAATTCAGATTAATTTTTGCTTTAATTGTACCTTTGGTGACAGATGATGAAAAGTTTAATGAAGAGACAGTTATTTAAACTACTTGAATCTCATGCAGTTTAATTATGTTTCAAATATAAATAAAATTATTTTTCCAGACTCATTGAGAAAAGCCTAATTTAAATCAGAAACCTACCAGTAACTTAATGACAAAAAAAAAAGGTTACTTCAAAGCTTTTCTTTATGTGTATTTACTAGCTGCATGAAATTGTCATGAAAACTGAAATGAAAGCGGTTGAAAACATAGAGCAGTACAAATATGTTCCTTTGGAGCCAGTAATGAGGGACTGATTGTGTTGAAAGCAAATTAAAGCGCAGCCAGAAATGAGACATTTTACTTTTTATGTGTATGTAGGGCTTCCCCCCTCCCTGCTTCTTTAAGTGCCTGTGTAAGTAAGATCAGAATCTGGTCCAAGAAGACATGCTTTTGGAATTAACACATGGTCTGAAAACACCCAATTGTTAATTGTGGAGTATTGCCTGAATAGGCATAAAAATCATGATCAGGAAGCTGATCCTGCATCCTTTCTTCTCATTTTCCAGTATGTTCCTGCACAGGTGCAGAATTTCAGGTGAAAGAAGAGATTGTATAGTTTAAGTTCCTGATTAAAATGATGGGTATCACAGTAGAGCCTCAGACAAGACCTCTCTGCACTGAACCCACCCTCTCTTTATTCTGAATACTGGAGACTTCTGCTCACCATGTAGCCCAGTTACTTGTGCTCCCCTGTGGCCTGAACACATGCTCAGGATGCCAGATAACTAGCTTGAGTGCCATGCTGTGCAATGCACAGAGACTTACAGTATCATGGGCTGTGCATTAGTTGGAGTTTAGAGTTGCAAAGACGACTGTAAGTCATTCTGCACAGTGTTTCGTTTTTAACCAGTTGAGCTATTGGACCTCGACTGATTTCAAAACTGAGTTGAGAGTTGCCATCCATTCGATGCTGTTAATTTGAGTGAGAAACTTTTCACAGCTGCGACAGTGTATCATTTCCAGTGTAAGATAGTAAACCAGACTGTTCTGTTAGTGAACTTTGAAATAATGCATAATAGTTGGTTAATCAATCTTGAAGTTAACTTCATTGCTTTTGTATTTAATAAGTGTGACCCCCCTCTCCTTTTATTAATAGTATAATAAAAATAGATACTTTTCTCACCATGACATCCTAAACTTAGTGGAATATGAGTAGGTAAGAATGCCACAATTGTCACACGTTAGTATGTGGCAGAGACAACTTGTCTGGGTTTGCTTGCCCCTCACATTACTGAGATCTCTGACATTTTATGGTTTCACGTTGGCAATATATGGCCAAAGCAATACTGTCACAACAAAAAAGTGTAAATGTCAGTTGGCTTTTAGGTTCAGTGATTCCAAAAAGATTCTTTTCAGGTGGTATAAAAATGAGATTGAAAGCTGTTTATTAACAATAAACTTGATTTGAAGAATTTCGCACTTCAAGCTGAGGATGCAAGGCCCGAATCTAATCCCATGTCAATTGGTGAAACTCCCTGTAAGCATCTGCAAAACTAACTCATTCTTCTCCTGCAAACTTTCTTGGGTCATGAGTACTGCAAATAAGTTGACAACAATTAGATGTGCTGATAGCACTGCCAATCTTCCTGACTAATATGGTCTCATTATTTCCTCATACTGCCCTGTCTGTATCTATCTGTTGTCTCTTATATTTAAATATAAGCATTTTGGGGTAGGGGCCATCTTTTTGTTCTGTGTTTGTGCTGTACCTAGCACAATGGGGTCCTGGTCCATGACTATGGCTCCTAAACACTATGGGAATTCAAATAATAATCATCATTAATTAATAATAATAAAATAACTTGATCCATAATAACATTAGTATGTGAGCTCTAAAAAGTGAACATATATTGAATGAATGACAATTCCTACAGTTATTACCTTTTTATCTGTCTCATCTGAGCTGAAGACCTATGGAGTCTTATTTTCTCAGTGGGCTCGTTAAATTCTTTATTGATCAGTCTAATACATTTGGAAAGGATTCTGACTTTTCCAGACTCTAAGCTTGTAATGTGATGAAGTTTTTTTTTTCTTTGCCCAATACCCTATACTTATATATCGTGTGTTTGTGTGCAGTACTAAATGGGCTTAAATAAGCTTGCTTGAGGAGCATGAATCACTTTTGTAATAAAGTTTTGCACCCTCCTGAAGTTGAAAGCTACTACATTTAGGAGCTCGTTCTTCACAGTGCCAGCTAATGGAGCTTCTCTTTGGCTACTATGGCTGAGAAAGAAGTGTGGGATTGTAATGTATTCCCCACCAAAATTCTGTGGCACCTGTTGGAGATGGGGACTACTGAGGTCTAAGCCATTGTTGTAGTTTCTATTATGATAAACTGGATTTTGCACTTCAAGTTGAGGAGGCAAGGCCCAGTTCTAATCTCATGTAAACTGGTGTAACGCCATTGACAATGGAGGACTCCTGATTTACACTGATGTGAGATCAGAATCAAGCTCTTAGAATTTGAAAAATAACTTAATTTAGAGCACATTGTAGCATAATATGTTTTATGATTTTAGACTCTGTAAATCTCTAACTATATTAGGCTAGTGGTGTACAATGTAGGTGAGCCATCATGCACATGGAAAGAAAGAAGTGTTTTATAGCTATTCTATTCCAAATCTCTGAAGAATGCAGCTTCCGTGAAGGGATTATGCTTGACTTTCATTTTATTGCTGGGATTTTATGAGACGATGACAACTGTAGGGCTGTGTGATAGGAAACCATGTTAACTTTATTTTTATTATGGTGATTTTACCCCACTTGCTTATGTGGTTATTATATGTTTCTATCTATGATGTTTTGTAAATAATGCTTCCCGCCTTTGCCATTTTTTGACAACTCCAATTCAATTAATTATAGAATTGAAGTTTGAGTTAACTCTAAAGTGGTATTTAAAATAATACACAGTGTGATCATTATTTGAAATCGTAATCAAACCTCTTCCATATTGATACGCTTTAGTCTTTTCAGGGATACTCTTTATGGAGGATGATTATAACCCTTATCAACCTGAACCTGGTACACAGCTTGCTAACCTTTTGTTTTTGCTTTTCCAAGATGAAAAACATAATATCACCCCATGATTTTTCCCCAAGTAACAGCATCCAACACCTATTTCAATTCTATTAAATAAAAGAAGATTTTATTGACAGTTTTAAAAGACAGAGATAAATTAAAAATAGAGTATATCTGGAAGTAGAATTGTAATTAAAGACTATCATAAGGCACATGAACAAGGAGGCTAAAATAAGGTGGTTACACAGACAACCTTAATTCTGGCATTTTCTGACTTGTGGGTGTTTGACTCTGAAACTTTTAGGTTTTTTGTATGTTTTATACACAGAGTTGAATGTTTTAGTTTTTTGTTTCAGAGTAACTTAAATGTTAAAATGTTAAAACACTTAAAATTTGGTTTTATTTATAAAACAGGAAAAAAATTAATACATTATTAAAATTAATTATTAAATTCTATTTATTAAATTAATTATTAAAATTAATAAAAGTAGGAGGGAGAAATATCTGAATTTCCATGGCATGTACACCGCTGCAAAACAAGTATAAATTAACTGCCTTGTATTTGAATGTAATGTATTCCATTGCAATAAAGAGCTATAAATGCTAATAGTGTTAAACATCCACTGGTATGCATTCAACAAAAATTACTTATAAAACATCAAAATTATTGTGTGGTAATAATTAGGGAAAAATAATTATTCAGTTTTGTAGTTAATGCACTTTATTTTAATGGAATACTTTGGATTAATAAACATACCCATATATTTTTGTGACAGTAATAACCACAGTGTATCTTATCAGATAATTAACTTTCACAAACATAATAAAAAGACTACTGAGCAGCAGTGAGACAATTACAATAACTTATTTGTCTGGACTTTGTAACCTAAAAAGAAAAGAAACTGCTTATTATAAAAGCTTACTTCCTCTCACTATTTTACTCCTGTGTAATTTTGATTTTGTAGTGATCCAATAAAACTTTACAGGTCAGGATTCATTAACCAATACAGGCTCCCTGAAACCAAAAGGTCAGATCCTCCACTGGTGTAAATTATCATAGTTCCTATGACTCCATTTGAGATAGGTTGATTTACATCAGTTTAGAATCTGGGCAAATAAGTGTGTCAGAAGATGGAGAAAATTCTAAGGTGAAGTACTAACCTATTAGGACCTAAGGTCAGAAGGTACTGTCTGCTCAGATTTACTGGCAAAGTTCCAGCTCCTCATTTCTTCATTGTCATTTCTATAACACCAATGATTTAATAAAATCAATAACATATTTAAAGCAGTGTGCCTCAGACCTGTTCTTCTCAATGTCAAAAGGCTAAGTGTCTAATATTACTGCACATTGTGTCATGGGTTAATGTCTATATAGGTTTGTATGATGGAGTGCATGTATATACTATGCATGTGTGTATAGGGGATGCCTACATAACACACATTGCACAGTTAAGTGTAATTGAGAATTAGGAATAAGACCAAACACACACAAAGTACAGTTAAGACTATTGTTTACTTAAGTGTTTTGCACCTTCATTAGTAATTTTTGTTGTTGCTTTGCTACCCTATATTCGATTTCACTGTTGTATTATTATACTGAAGTGCATTGTATGGAAGGTGGGGAAAAAAACAACTTCAAAGACACTCTTATGTTTCCATGAGCATTTTTGAAAGCTGCCAACATTGAGATACTGGTTTGATATTGGAAGTGAAAGCATCAAAGTATAACTTCTAAATATTTATTGCTAACTCTAATTAGAATTTTTTCCAGTTGTATAGTGTCAGCTTTTGACACACTGATATGCAAAATTATTGAAAATCTTGAAGATGATTTTCTAAAGAGATTCAATGCAGGAAGAAAAAAACAGAATAATTGATTCTTGTGAGTTATGTACAATGCAAATTCATTCAAGAGGTTCTACTATTATATTATATATATTAATAGGTGCATTATGTATTAAGGAACACAAAGAGTAAATTATCTTCCAGACAGCCCTCATGAAACTGCAAATTTTATATATACTAAAACTAAAACTTTTAAACATTTTTCATTTAGAATAAAATTACATGGCTGACTGACTACATATATTGATTTACAAATATGTTAGTGCTTTGTGAATTTTTTTTCTTGAATGCACTTGAAATCAACCTTGATTCAAGTTAGATTGGTGTGGTGTTTCTCCACTACTGGTTTCATTTGGGATTTTTATCCCCCCCTGCAAATTGTTCATAAAAACTAGATAACCTTTCCCTCCCCAACCCCAGGGGGTGAGGGAGAGGGAAGTGTTTTGAGGCTATGGTTTCCTAGTGAATTTTGAATGTAAACCTTATTTGCCAATAATCAGATGAGTAATTCACCTGGTGTTTCTCCTGTGTGCCTGGTTGGTTGAGTTCACCTCATATGATAAAGAATGTTAACAGAGGCTTCAGTTGGTTTCTCAGAGAGACAGAGGCTATATTTTAATTGAGGCTCCTGATCTAGCAGGAAAAAACCAGTAAAAAAGAAAACAAATAAGATTTTATTCTAGTCTCTGCATCTGTCTCCCACCAGCAGACAGTGGCCCAGATCAGCATTTCTTATATGCAGCCACCAGGGGCTTTTCTTGCAGCCACAGCCTTCTGGGCAGTGATGGGGTGGGAGAGGCCAAAGCAGTGGCCCCTCCAAAGTGGCCACCAGCAGGGGCCCAGCTCCCTTGTGGAAATGCAAACGCTGGAGGAGCAGGCAACCCGTGAGTTCCTCATCTTCCTGGAAGCAGTGGGTTGGGCTTCAGCCCAGGGATGGTGGGCTGAATTTGCTTAATTTGTCCTCAGGCTGTCTGGGGGCTGAGTAAGTCTGCTGTAAAAAGTGATATCTGTATGCTTGTTAATATCACTTTTCACAGCAGACTCACAAGCTAGGTAGGAGGTTCTGAACAGTGATATTAACATACAAGTATTACTTTTCACAGCAAGTCATAGCTAGCTATCAAGTCTTTTTTTAAAAAACAAAACAAAAAACCAAGCGAGACAACAAAAGAGACAAGAACATGCAAAGCACCGTGTTTGTGTTTCTATTCTGCTTAGGTCCAGAAAAGAATAGACACAATTTACATTATTTTTAGTATTGAGTCTGCCAAAAAGAAACAAACCCCACATAATTAAATTGCAGTGATCTGAACATGTATATGTGCATATTTATTTTGTTTTTCTGAAGATTAAGTATTTTAGGAAGAATTGACAGAGTGGCCACCAGCAAAAGTTTGCACTGAGTCTGGGCTCAGCAAGTATAACTAGGTCCTTCACCACTGGGTGCTCAATCTCCCTTATAAACTTGCTCCTGGGGCTACATAGCAAGTGCGAATGCACTGTATATCTTAGTAGCAGCTGAGAATTTCTGACACTAAAAGATCACTGTTCTGACCATGCTTATGCTTAAAAGCTCCCTATAATAGTCAAAAATACAAAGCTTTTTCTCCTGTGGGTTCTCCTCCCCCACTTCCCCCTCCACACACACACCTTTGTCTGATGAAGTCTCTCTATTTCTGAGTAGAGATGGGTCTAAACTGGAACACTGGGTTTGATGCTCTCTCTCTGAGGAATTGCACATCTGCCCCTGAACTTCGTAACTCAAGCCCATCTTGGTTGATAACTGTTTCCGTCACGAGGGAAGATGACAAGTAATTTACAATTATACTAATATGAGTTAAGTCCAGGTTTTCAAACATTTTCTAAGTCAATATGAAAGATGAAACATTCCCAGCATCCAGAAGCCAAACCATTCCCAAGCTTTATGAAAGAGGAAAGTATCAGGATTTCTAACAAGCTACTGTGCCTAGACCGTGCTTTGAGGACTCATCTTTCATATCTGCCAATGGTTTCTAAAATACATGAAGCATCCTGACCCTTTCTAACTGCTGGAAGGGAGAGATAGTATTCGCCCTCTTTGTTACCCTCCTATTCCAGAGCTTCCTGGCTGTTGTGAGAATAAAAAAGGACATACATGCTTTATTCATCACGCATTACTATTATTACTTACTTACTTATTTATGTACTATTATGGTATAATAGGCAAACATACTGTTTTATCATTAAAAATATGCAAAGTTTGATATGTCATTAGCTGAACACAGAAAGAAAATATGAGACAGCCAGTTATCTGATCTATTTAAGCTTTCCATCATTTTGTTTTAAATGCTAAATTCTGTTGACTTCAGCAGGGATTCTGCTTGCAAACCCCGACACACAGCCCAAAGGGTTGGTTACGTATAGAATTTATTATTAGAAGTGGTAGTAATGATTCTTATCCACCACTCTACATTTCAAAGTACTGTGTAAATACTAACTCAGCCTTGCAAAATTCCATTTGTCCATTCGCCTAGAATAATATCTATAGATATATAAAGATTGATAGTTACAAAATATATATATAAAAATAGACACGTAATATTAGCGTGCAGAAAATAAAACTTGCGTATTAAAGCATTTATAGTATTTTATATCATCAGTTAATTATCTGTATTGTGATAAAAGTGGAAAATGAGTAAGGTTTCATGTGTTCATTTTTGCCTTGCCTAGTAAATTTATGTAATCATCACACTAGGAGGTCTTAATCCTCTTTAAATCCATGTGATTTAAGTAAGTAGGCAAGGAAATTGAGACACGGAGGTTAAGTGACTTGCTCAAGGCCACTGAGCAAATCAGTGGCATAAACAGGATTAAAATTCAGGAGTTTTTTGTCCCAGCCCTGTGCTAGGTCCAGTAGCCAACTGTCTCTTTCAGCACTGGCTCTGAATTTCATTGGTTTAAGCCAGACCTCAGAGCATTTACTCTCTGAATTCTTTAATCTATTTTAGCTGTTAACTAAATAGAGAGAAGCTTCCTTTGCTTTCCTAGTAAGTAGAACTGGTTTGATTTCTCTCCTTGTCTTACTTTTAGGAATAGAATATTTGAATATAAAAGAAAAAGAAAATGTTATTCCTTAATGTAATTATATTTTAATCATTTGTATCTTTATTTTAAAGAAGTTGGGTCACTGTCTATTCTGATTGTGTTGGAGCTTGGAGAATGGAAATTTATGTGACAAGGTATAAAATGTAAATTAGCTTTCTTAGTAGTTGTCTTGGTGAGAGAGCTGTTTCTGTAGTTTACACAATCCTGATGAACTTGGATAGTTTAAATTTTTAAAACAGTTAGAAATAAACTAGACCCAATCCTGGGACGTGACATGACCACTTTGTATCATATCACTAGCAGATTCTGGCTATAGAACTGAGAGTTTGACCCTGTTCAGATCACCCTCGTGCATCTGGGCTCTGTGGTGGTATAGAGGATCATATGCTACTCCTTCCCTGCTGCTGGTATAGGGAGAGTGGCCGGAAGAGAGAGAGAGTGACCCACCTATGCTACGCTTATCCCTGGCTCTAGTTTCAGTACCTGAGGGCTGCTAACTACCAGTATAAATTAGATCAGCCCTCAGGATGCTCTGATTGTGCCAGGGGAGAAACCTACACCCAATAGTTATGTCTACACTGCATCTGAGAGTGAGCCTCCAAATCTAAGGTGGCAGAGAGCCTGAGCTACTGTCCAAACTGCAACATCTATGCAGTTATTTTTAGTGTGCTATCTCAAGCCCTGCTACCACAAATCCGTTGACCAGGGCTAGGAGACTCACCTCCAGATGCAGTGTAGACATATCCAATGGCCCTATTAGCTGGAGGGTGCTAATGGGAGCTTTGCATCACCTTTGCAGCCTCATCCCCTGATCTCTGCTATTTAAATTTCTTGATGTCTCATTTTGATGAGCATGTTTTTGACTGAATGGAAATTCCTTACTGTGTCATAATTATTTTTTCTGGTGTCTCATTATAATATTGAAAAGAATCCACAAAGAACAGCATGAAAACTTGGCACTATGATAGGCTAGGATGCAATATTATCAAGTATTACCGACATCTGCTTGTTTCAGATGCACCTTCTTGGTCACTTAAAATACCTAACAGTCATTTAGGATAAAACAAATAAATATTGCTGTATTGATAGTGCTGATCTGCTGCATATACTGGCTAAAACTAAAGTCTGTGCACATGGTTAAGCTATATAGAACCACTCTTCCTCACAGCATGCTTTGTAAGTCAAACCTAATACAATAAATGGAGTATTGTGGTGACATACAGATTAGCGTAGAACTGAATAAGTGCCACTTCACTGACCATATGCAGTATGTCACAGGAAAATGGAGAGTTTAAAAACTACTGCGGATTTATTGCAGTTATGCAGAAATACTCAAATTAGATTCCCTTTTGTATCTAAATTTCACTTTTTTTTTTCTTCTAATCTTTTGATCTGACAATTTTTGTTCTGGTACGACTATTTTAATTAGAGGTGTGACTTTTCTTTTTATTGAAGTAGTTTTATCAGTACAGCCCCTAGTATGAATGCAGTTATACCAATATAAAAGAGCTTATATCAGTATAGCTTATAGATTAAACCAATAAATATTTTTGTACCAGTATAGCTGTATCCACACTATCGCTGTTGTACTGCTTCAACGATACTGATGTAGTTCAAATGGAGCACAACTTCTGCATGTAGAGTAGACTGCGTTGTACTATAACTCACTGGGACACATGGGATATACTGGAGCCAGGGATATAATTCCCAGTTTGAGTAGATATATAGCTCTGGTTGAGATACCACAGTAAAAATAGCAGCCTAGCCATGGCTACACGGGCAGCTTTTTGAGCTAGCCATGTAAGTAAAAGCCTGCCTGATTCTTGGGCACTCCCTCTACTCACGTGACTAGCCTGAGCCACTGCCAGTGCTGCTGTGGCCCCATTGCTATTTTACGAATGTTAGCTGGAGCAGAGCTGGTGTGTGCACATTTACCCAGGCTGGGAATTACACCTCTCAGCTTCCCTGCAGATGTACCCTTGGTCTTTGTCTCCAGAAGCAGCTAAATACATTGTTCTAACATCTTTATGGACATTTTCTTATATGATAATTACATGCAGTGCTACAGCCCACAATAAATGGATACAAAACCTAGCTCTACTTTCTCATAGACTCATAGACTCATAGACTTATAGGTCAGAAGGGACCAATATGATCATCTAGTCTGACCTCCCGCACAAGGCAGGCCACAAAACCCTACCCATACACATTTATAACAACCCCGAACCCATGACTGAGTTATTGAAATCCTCAAAAATGAGATTTGAAGACCTCAAGCTGCAGGGAATCCACCAGCAAGCGACCCATGCCCCATGCTGCAGAGGAAGGCGAAAAACCTCCGTGGCCCCTGCCAATCCACCCCGGAGGAAAATTCCTTCCCGACCCCAAATATGGCGATCAGCTAAACCCTGAGCATGTGGGCAAGACTCACCAGCCAGCACCCAAAAAAGATTTCTCTGCAGTAACTCAGTTCCCATCCCATCCAGCATTCCCACAGACCATTGAGCAGACTTATCTGCCGATAATCCAAAATCAATTGCTCAAATTAAACTATCCCATCATAACATCCCCTCCATATACTTATCAAGCTTAGTCTTAAAGCCAGATAAGTCATTTGCCCCCACTACTTCCCTCGGAAGGCTATTCCAGAACTTCACTCCCCTAATGGTTAGAAACCTTCGTCTAATTTCTAGTCTAAATTTCCTAATATCCAATTTGTACCCATTCGTCCTCGTGCCTATATTAGTACTAAACTTAAACAATTCCTCTCCCTCCCTAACGTTAATCCCCCTGATATATTTATATAGAGCAAGCATATCCCCCCGGAGCCTTCTTTTGGCCAGGCTAAACAAGCCAAGCTCTTTGAGTCTCCTTTCATAAGGCAGATTTTCCATTCCTCGGATCATCCTAGTAGCCCGTCTCTGAACCTGTTCCAGTTTGAATTCATCCTTCTTAAACATGGGACACCAGAACTGCACACAATATTCCAGGTGGGGTCTCACCAGCGCCATATATAACGGCACTAACACCTCCTTCTCCTTGCTGGAAATACCTCGCCTGATGCATCCTAAAACCGCATTTGCTTTTTTAACAGCCATATCACATTGGCGGCTCATAGTCATCCTGTTATCAACCAATACCCCAAGGTCCTTCTCCTCCTCCGTCGTTTCCAACTGATGCATCCCCAACGTATATGTAAAATTCTTATTATTAATCCCTAAGTGCATGACCTTGCACTTTTCACTATTATATTTCATCCGATTACTATTGCTCCAGTGTACAAGGTGGTCCAGATCTTCCTGAATAGCATCCCGGTCCTTCTCCGTGTTAGCAATAACCCCCAGCTTCGTGTCATCCGCAAATTTTATTAACACATTCTCGCTCTTTGTGCCAAGATCAGTTATAAAAAGGTTAAATAAGGTCGGTCCAAGAACCGATCCTTGAGGGACTCCGCTAGTAACCTCCTTCCAGCCTGACAGTTCACCCTTCAGCACGACCCGCTGTAGTCTCCCCTTTAAGCAGTTCCTTATCCACCTTACATCTTTCACATTCATCCCCATCTTTTCCAATTTAACTAACAGTTCCCCATGCGGAACCGTGTCAAACGCCTTACTGAAGTCGAGGTAAATTAGATCTACCGCATTGCCCTTGTCTAAGTAATCCGTCACCTTCTCAAAGAAGGAGATCAGGTTGGTTTGGCACGATCTACCTTTAGTAAATCCATGTTGCAATTTGTCCCAATTACCATTGACCTCCATGTCCTTAACTACTTTCTCCCTTAAAATTTTTTCCAAGACCTTACACACGACAGACGTCAAGCTAACAGGCCTATAATTACCCGGATCACTTTTATTCCCTTTCTTAAAAATAGGAACTACGTTAGCAATTCTCCAGTCGTACGGCACAACCCCCGAGTTTACCGATTGCTTAAAAATTCTCGCTAACGGGCTCGCAATTTCACGCGCCAGCTCCTTTAATATCCTCGGGTGGAGATTGTCCGGTCCCTCCGATTTTGTCCCATCAAGCTGTTCAAGTTTGGCCTCTACCTCAGATACGGTAATATCCACCACCACATCCAGATTCCCGTTTGTCTTCCCTCCATCATCCCTAAATTCCTCACTAGTCTTATTAAAGACCGAGGCAAAGTACTTATTTAGATATTGGGCCATGCCCAGGTTATCCTTAACCTCCGTTCCATCCTCAGCGTATAGCGGCCCCACTTCTTCTTTCTTTGTTTTCTTCTTATTTATGTGACTGTAGAACCTTTTACTATTGATTTTGATTCCCTTCGCAAGGTCCAGTTCTACGTGGCTTTTAGCCTTCCTCACTTTATCCCTACACGTTCTGACCTCACTAAGGTAGCTTCCCTTGCTAATCCCGCCTTTCTTCCACTCCCTGTAAACTTTCTGCTTTTTCCTAATCCCCTCTCTGAGTTGCTTGCTCATCCAGCTTGGCCTACTACTCCCGCCCATGGTTTTTTTCCCCTTTCTTGGGGAAACCCTCTGTTGCTGGACTTCATTCCATAAGTCTTGGAGGTAGGAGGAAGAGCAATTCTCCTGTCTATATAAGTAGGGACCTGAGTCACATTTTATAGCACTGATTTTTATGGCCTTAGAGTAAAAGTTGTGTTACAACTTATGGAGAGAGAAATAGTTTAAAATTCTGGACGAAAGAAAATGAGACCTTATAAGAAACCAAATATGTGTATGAGTCTTCACTGACCCATATACTCAAGTTTTAATACAGTATTTTTTCTGTAATACTTTTTTTTACATCGATTGTTTTAGCTCAATAACAAAGTTACCCTGAAGCGATGTATTTATTATTTATTGTAAAGAACTAAAAACTATATTTATGAACTTTAGTGTCAGTACTGATATATACAAATATTCCATTTCTGAAGACAACTCTTTAGGATAATCTACCGTATAACTGGGTCATCAACCATTTGGTCTTCCAGCTCAGCTGTGGATTTCACTAAGTCTTAGCCAACTAGGGCATGTCAATCTTTCTGTCACTAAAACTTCAATCTGAATGTTAGCTATGAAATTAATCTCTGCAAATCAGGGGAGAAATTGTGATTGTAAAGTAAGCATCAGATATTATGCAGGGATGTGACTGGGTCAGAAGGAAAACTGAAAGAGAAGCACAAGTATTCATGACCTAAGCTGAGTGGTATACTGAAAACTCCTTAGCAAGGCTGACACACATCTGATGAAGCTGCTTGATACAAGAATAGTGTGCTGGCCTGCTTAATTCAGTCAGCAAGGCCACAATGCTGTGTGTGCGTGTGACTTCCCATTTGCTACCAAGAGTTATGAGATATGAGTTAAAAGGGAAAATGGGGACTGTAAAAGACTGTGTGCTATTTACACACTATTTACATGTTTGGATAAATAGCAGCAATAAGAAAGAAGATGTAGAAAAAACTAAAATGTGTTGGTATTAATAAGAAATTGGTACAAAAGTATTAGGTGCTCTGTGTGTATGTATGCATGTATATAGACATTGGTTTCTAAGTTTGTTTGAACACACTGGGTTTTGAAGAGTTCAGTCCTGCGCGATACTGTGTACGTTCACTCCTACCAAGCTGAATTAGGGATGTTTATCACCTCCCACAATCAGGCCGTAGGGGGCCAATTTTGAATCTTTGGTTGCTTAAGAATAGGCATCTAAATGACTATAAATTCATTTAGCCACTTAACTTTCCTCACCAAAAGTTTAAAAATTAAGCCTTTGGGGCCAAAAAATGTCACACTTAGGTGGTTAAATCCATATATAGCTAAAGTGGCCTGATTTTTAGGATTGCTGAGCAGCTGCAGCTCCCATTAACTTCATTGAGAGCTGAAGTTCATTCATTCATGCACAGCTTCCCTACAAATCAAACCTCTTTTGTTTAGGTGCCTAGATCCTGATTTAGGTACGCACCTTTCGTTACCCATTTTTGACAGTTCTGGCTACCTTGTCTGGAACTTGAGAGTTTTTGCTGTAGGGATAAACTCTCTAGTGTATTCTCACACAAAATTCTGTTGACTTTAATGGAGTTTTGCCTGACCAATGATTGTATGAATTGGCTTATATTGGTCCTTTATCAAGCAGCAACGCTGAAGCTTAATCTACTGGGGTAAGTGTTTAGAAATTGCCAGTTTCTGTTTTCTTTGAGTCAGTCATAGCCATCGAGAAATTATTTTCTTTTCATAGTCTCCAATCAAAAATCCATCCTGTTTATGAATGACCAAATATGTATTTTGTTGTGTTTAGATAAACATAAATTGATTTCCTAATTCACTGATTAGGTAACCTTATTTTTCTTTTTACTGTATTTTCTCTCCCCCCCCTCTTTTTTTTTTTTTTTTTTTAAATTAAGTCTGCAACATCACTGAAGGCCATTTCTCTAGTGGTTTGGAATTACCCAGACATGTTCAATCGCTAAAATGAAACCTATCCCTATGAGTTCTTTTTCTCTCCCTTTCCCTTCAGAGAGAAACTCCTCAGAAAAGAAATCAACTTGCCTGGCATTTTAAGATCCACTGCTTTTACCATACACGTTGAAAAGCAGCTTCAGCTCTCAGTTACCAAATAATTCATATTCTGTCTGCAGACATTAAAATTTGAAAAAGGAGCAGTGAAGAGCTTTGAAGCAGAATTTCTTTTCATTAAATTAGTGAATATGACAAGGTTATGTAATATTCCAGAGGGATGAAACAGTGCACGTCACTAACCTTTTAGATTCAAGAGGCTTTATGCTTTTCATTTGCTACTGGATGAAGGCTTAACACTGGATTAACTGACAAATTCCTCTTTTTAATTCAGATAGATTAAGCCCTGTCCACATTTTATATGTAATATGTGAGCTAAATAAATATTTATTTAAAAAAAACCCAATAAAATAAATAAAAGTTTACATACACACAAACACATACATACCAAGTTGTGTGTGTATTGTTTGTACATACATACATATGTATGCACACATGCACGTTTGTATGTAAACTTTTAGTATGCATTTTATACCAAGAAGGGGAGAGAGAAAGAGAGAATACTTTGCTCTTGCCTCACTAAATCTTTTCTGAATAACAGATGCTTATTAATGTATATAAAAAAAATCTCCAGGTTCTCCAGTTAAGCAAATATTAGAAATAATGGTCCTGGTTCTCTTGTCTTAAACTAGTGGAAATTAGGAGTTGCTGTACTGTAGTTAATGAAGTTAGACTAGTGTAAGAAAGAGAAAAAATCAGGCTGTTCTTAAAAACAATTATTTCATTTTCAATGTTAGCATTTCAAAAGAACATTAAAATTAACACAGTTTGCCTTGACACCATGAGTCTCATGGGAACGTAGCTGTGGTGTTGAGACCCCATGTGGTGCAGTGATTTCAGAGATGGAAAGAAGTGTGACTGTAGTGTGCCTGGATCTGGGTAGTGGCCTTGTGCATGTTTGTTCTAAAGACAGAGGGGGCTTACACAGATCATCTGTCAGCCACAACTTCGGTTTATGCTTAGAACAATGGCACACTACCAGGATAGTAATTATTGGTTGGTTCTAAAATAAGTGTCCTAAAGTTCGTCAAGAAATCAACTTAAATTGTTCTGATGCTGCCTGCAACAATTTGAATAGAAAAAGCATAGCAAGAAATTCTTTGGTTTAGTTCTTCTTTACAGTATAAACATGTTGGTAAATAGTGTTAATTAAAAGCTTTCATAGGTTTTTGCAAGGGTTTGTTATATGCAGGAAAACTTTCTTTTCCCCCACTTAATAACATAAACTGTAAATTAGTATGGGGAGGGTGGGGAAATGTTAGTTGGCAAATAAATGTCCATTTCTGTCTTTGCTGCTTTGGAATTCCTCCCAGGTCTCTGAGACTCAGATAATGTGTCTCGCTAGAAAAGCATGCATAATCCACAATGAAATGAGCTGGTATTAAGGTCTACACAGCCCAGAGATATAAATTAGGGACTTGCTATTTTAACATTAGACCAGCTGAAAATGTAACCTCTCTTTTCTAGTTGTGGGCCTTGCTTACAAGATAGCATGTTGTTCTATTTCAGTTTCCAAGCAAGAGCAGACTGTATGGATAGTCAAGTAATCTGTTGCTGTGCAATGCAGAAAGTTTAAACAAAAGTATGAATAATTTCAGGGAGACATCAGGAAGTGGCAGCTTCTCTTTTGGCTGTTTTCTAAATCTGTAGTGAGCGAGTCTTCTAGTTCATACAGGACAAGGGAACAGGAGAGAAATGTGAGATTTTCTTTACTAGATGTAATTTAGTATTGTGGAATCATTTCCACAGTGATGTTCTATCTAGAAAGGATGGGGTTGGGGGAATGGGAGTGTATGGGGAAATATCAAAGGCAGTTTTTTATTAATGTTTTCTTTAGAACTAGATTTTCAAAGACGATTTAACTGGGCCTGTAAACTGATATATCTAAATCAAGGAGGATTTAACTTAATATGATATGTCACGTCCTTAACTGGTATACATAGACAGAGTTCCACTGAAGTCAACAAAGCTAGACTGATTTACACAAGGTAAGGATATGGACCAATAATTTTAGTTCTACTTGCTATTCATAAAATAGCATAAATACTCAGCTACAACGGTGAAAGGGGTCCTTTAGGAACCGAGGTAAGTAGTTAGGTGAGTTCAGAGACATGTTGAAGGATTGACCTGAGAATGGTGCTGTATTCAGTATTTCACTTGAGTGGTAGTGAAGCTCCAGGATGTTGTGACTGACAAGGGTATGACCCACAGAAACATACCAATAGGTGCATTGTTTTTGAACTTCTTGATGAAGAGTTTATGAAACAGAACCTACTTGCTTGTCCTTTTAAAAGTAAAAAGCTAATTAATTTACTTGCATAAGCCAATTTGCAGGTACATTGTAAGCACAGGTTAGAATTAAGGAGAAATAATTGCTTATAATGATGATCAGCGTAACTGATGTGATAAACTATGATTAATGAGTGAATTAGCTGTGAATGCTATAAACGAATCTGCTTTGAAAATTCTCTTGAAGAAAGGAAACTAGGGGCACAAGGAGCTTTTCTATCAAATTCTGTCATGAAACTCTTATCTTGAATCATTTGTAATGCATCTGAGGTTACATGTACTATATGTCCATACATCCATTTTCCATATTTTTCTTTGCCTTTGCCACTATTGAATTTAAACCAATTCATGACCTGTGTATTTTGAATGTATAAATAGTTGCTGAATAAGTCCATAGGACTAAATGAAAATATGTAGTAGATGCTGAATGAATAAATAGTATTCCTGGTTACATGGTTTTCACAGGAATGTCTGACTGTGTAACATGGAATGAGAAGAATGACTAAGAATGAATTAGGACCAGACATATGCCCCAATGAAACTTGATGTTGCTAAAACAATAATATGTAGAGGCTTTACACCAAGTGACTGTGATTCTGTGTCCACCATTCAGAAAAGTTTTATAGCCCTGTGGACACCTGCCAGGCTGGATTGTTTATTTTGTGATAAGGTTGCATTGCTGAGTGTCAAATATTCTATGAGAACAGTTGCAAGTGTATAAGCTTACCCCTTTCACAGCTATAAAACAAGTCTTTACAACCAAAATATATTGTATATTTCAGGAGCTTCCATCAGAGGTATAAATTTACCAATATATAGGCCAGTTGTAAGGAAACACCTGAGCATGCCAATGTTTTTGCTGATATTTTTGCAGTTTTATTAACCCCTCGCTGATGTTTTTGCAGTTAGGCTTAATGCAGGATGTGGTACACTGTGATGTAGGGAAATTCTGATTTTGGACACCGAAGGGTCAAAGTTGTTCCAGATTTCCAGAACATACTAAATCTTACATAGAGGGCTGGGCTAGATATGCCACAAAATGAGCCCTCCCTGTGGCTCCACCTGTATGGCCCTGACTTCTGCCATAGTCCAGTTATCCATTTAGTGTGGCAATGTGCTATGTATAATGTCCCATGTGTAGTATAGATAATGGGATAGATCCTCAGCTGGTGTAAATCAGTGTAAGTCTATTGTGAAACTATGCCAGTTTGCTATAGTCAGGGAGCTGATCTAGTGAGTCTAGTCCCATTATTTAGCATTCTGTGGTGTCCAGTGTATAAAATTCAGGGATGTTTTGTGTGCCAAAGTAATTGAAAGAGAAAATCAAAGCAAAAAGAATCATAACAGTTTCAATGAAAATACACTATGGACTACATTCACCCTGTATCTGGTCCATAATAAGCTTGGCTGCCATAAGCCTATTATGCACACATTTGTTCCACTCCCTCCACCATTCCCACTTTGCTTCTGTATTAGTCCTCAGGTTCAAATCTATCAGTGGTTACACGGGTAAATGGATCTCCATATAATATACAAATGTATATATCACCAAGCAAAGCCACCTATGTCCAAGGAAAGGAGAAAGCAAAACACTTCATGAAGTCCACTAGGAACCTTGCCAAAGAGAACGAATTTACCTGGGAAGCAGGGAAATTGTTTCTGAAAGCCCTTTAGTCCATAATCTGTTTTAGCATTCAAAAACAAGCAGTGCATTATTTATCACCTACTTATTTTATAAAGCCGAAAACATGGTGCAAATTACATTTTGTTAAATAACAATAATTATGTTCAGTTTAGTTTTTCTGAAAGTAAATATTAAAACAAAACAAAACAAATACATATTTCCATTGTGCACTTTTGTGTGAATTGCTAGAATGGCTCTGCAGAGAAAACCTAGGGCTAGTCTACACTACAGAGTTTTGTCAACAAAAGTCAGCTTTTGTCAACACAATGCTGGAGGTGCACACACTGAAATGCTCCTCCCACTGATGTAACTTCCCTGCTGGGCCAGCATAATAAAACCACCTCAACGAGAGATGTAGGGCTTATGTCAGTGTAGTTAAGGCAATGCAGTATAGACACTGCATTCCTTACATCGGTTGTTGGCTGTCATTCTTGTCAATGGGAAATTGTCAAGAAAGCTTGGCAGCTAGATCCCAATTGCTGCTCTCTCTCCTCCTCCCCCTCCCCCCCCCCCGCTAGAGAACTAAGTTGCTGGATCCCGTTCCCAGCTGGGTGCAGGGCGAGAAGCCCAGGCGACTTCCCTCAGCTCCCAGCAGGGAACGGTGAGGGGAGAAGACCCGGGTGCCTTACCCTGGCTTCCTGTGGGGAACATGGAGTGGAGGGAGGGCAGTGCATCGGGAGTCCAGAATCCTGTGGGGTTCCCGGGCTCCCGGAAGGGAGCTGCCAGTGGAGTTGAGAGACCAGGCTCTCGGCTCCCCACACTGTCCCTCTTAGGTCAGTTTTAAGCGTTCCTGGTGAGTTTGCGCACCACCAACCCCAGGAGGATAGTGTGGACATCAGCCACTGCAGTAATTAATGCGGTGGCTGTGTGTTGACCTAACCTAGGTCAATTTATCTTTGTAGTGTAGACAAGGCCTTACACTTGCAGTCAACCAGGTCTTTTCCTTCAGAGTTAATGGTTATAACAAGAATGTAACATAAATTAACATAAATCAGTAAAATAACCAAAACAATCCTACTCAGCTTGAAGGTCAGCACCATTCTGTGCCCAGAGGGGTGTGGACACTTAACTTCCCTTTCCCCAGCCACAGCAGGGACAATGATTAATTATTACAATGTTCAGGTGGAGATTTCCCTGAATGCTGTGGGAGCTGTAATATTTGCATCCTCATTCACTCACTATAGGACAGCACAGTAAACCACATAAGGATTATTCTGTTTATAAAATCACCTCCTCTGAAATTTGGCTAAGCTTCCAAAGAGAGTGACATAATGGAGGGGAGAAGGAGAGGATATTGCTCTCACTTTTTTACCTAAGTAGCCGGTCAAAGTTTGGGGCCCTCGAGAACATTCCAGCTGGAAGGATAAATAGATTGAGTCTGAAATTTCCTTTGATGCCATCTTGTTTATGTACAAGGCATGTACAAAATCCTTTACTCAGATGGAACCAAGAACAAAAGGAGGGGTTTCTTAGTTTACAGCCCCCAAGCCTCCATAGTCGGGATCAGACCCAAAAGTTCTTCCTCTAGCTTTTTCCAGGGTCACACTGTGCTCACTAGTTTCTGCTTGGCATTCTTGTCGGTCTTCAGTTTCTGTGTATTCGCTTTTCCCACTCACTCCTCCCATCCCATATCTACCCAAAACAATACTCAGCCAAAAGCTCGGGGCAGATTCACATGGACATTTTGTTTTAGGTGGGGGATTATGCTAAGTTATGTTACTTGAAGGGTGAGTTCACATCTGTCAGTCTCAGTGGGGTTTAATTCAACCCATAACAAAATTGTATCTACCTCATAAAAATATTTTGTGTGCATGTATGTCTATACAGACATAGGCAGGACTGTAATATGTGTGACACGAGAACTGAGCGCATAGGCCCACATTTTACTGAAGCGCCTTGCCTACGGTGAAGGAGGGAGAGGGAGACAGAGAACAGTGTCGGCTGCATTTCACAACACTGATTCACAGTCTGTGTTGTATTTGTACATTAGAAATATATTTTCTGATACTAATCAAAGCTTTTCATTTTCATTTATATAGCTGTAGATTACAGAAGTGCTATGGTGTATCACCAACCTTTAATAAAACATAACACATTCAATATAAACCGTTTATGATTTTAAATCCATATTTTTTAAAAGTACTGCTAAAAGCTAAAATTAAAAAAAGGAAGGTAGCTATGGGCTATTTGTTTAGTAAACAACATTGCATCTTTCTATGATGTCCAAAAATGCAGTTTTCAGTTTAAATTAGACAAACAAGGCACTGATTTATTCTATTCATTCGGCATTTGGATTTTTGTTGTCTTATTTGTAGTTTTGTTGGAACACTTAAACTGCCCAATCAAAGGCAGAAAAATGCTGAAATAACCTCTAAGGTAGTAGCTGATAATCTCTTGCATCTTTCTTCCTTTGGCAGAATTCATTGCATTGGAAATTTGCCATGTGGATATGTAGCTCTGTTTAATGAACTGTGCCAAGAGAGTTTTTGTTGGACTCTGGACTGCAGTTGCCAAGGTGTGACAATCAGGGTCCAGACACCCCGTGGGGAGAACAGGGAATCTGAGTCCCAAAGAATAAGCAATTGAATTGACTGGTTGTATACAGTACTATCGTATTATAAAAATATATTGAGAAAGATATCATAAAAACTGTAATGAATATCATTGTGTGATGCATGTACAGATGGTGTGTAAAGAGTTATGTATGTGTGCTGGAAATATGTTCCCAAAATATGTTTTGGGAGCAGACTTGATAAACAAGTTTTTCTTAGACAAGAGAATGTTGTTTTCCTGGTTTGCCTATGTCTCCAATGTAAATTGAGCAAGGTGATGACGAAGACTATGGGAGTTACTTTTACATTCAAGTCAACAGAGAGCTAGTAAGTCAGCAGGAAGAGGCAAACAGCAGGGGAAAATTTTATCTGGGGATACACTTCAGAAAGAATACATTTCAAAGATTTGATAGACTATAAAAGGAAGAGTTATTGGGCAATTAGTCCCCTCTGATTTTGTGAAAGTTGGATCCTAGAAGGCTGGAGATGTTGGTAGCTTGACATAAGTGAGAATTTGTTTTAAGCAAAGACATAACTTGCTAGAATTAAATTTTAGGCATTAGAAAGCATGTTGTTTTTGTTATTTTCTGTCTCTTTTATTCTTGCCTGATATCACTTAAACCTGTGTTCTTTATTAATAAACTTACTCGTTTTGTTATAAAACCATCTCCAAACTTATATTAAAATAATGACCTTAGCAAAACTGACAGACTGTTGTGTGTACTGTGTCTCTGGAGGCAGCAAACATAATTTTTGAGAGTACCCAGTGAGAGGGACTGGACCCTGCACAGAGACATCCCTGGGGAACTTATGAACTGATTGCTACCTGCAAGCCAAGGTTAACACTGGGAGTCTCAAAGAGTTGACTGGTGAGGCAAACAGACTGGCGTAGCAGGGATCTGTGTCTCAGCCTAAGCTCCCGGAAATCTCTCTCTCTTTGAGGCAAAGCAGGGCTCCCACATGGGCGGGGAAAGGGGTACACATTACAGGGGCCCAGGCTGCAATCCCCATGACCATGAGGAAAAAATTGAGGCTAAATTGTAGATCGTGCCTGAGGATATTTATAGAAACTCATTTCCCTGTGTCTCTTGTCCAGATCTTGTGAGATTTGCTGGAGCGAGTCAGAAGCAGTGTTGGAGCAGTCTCAAGCAACATGCTGAACAGTGAGTTGCTGGCCCTGCTGGACCAGCCCAGGCCCTTCTCTAGAACAGAGCTTATGTGTTTATGCAGTTAAACTAGGACTTGTAGTGTGAGACTGAGAGACAGAGCGATTTGTGCTCCTCTCTGTGACATCGTCTGTCATATCAAGATCAAGAACTACTAGTCCCAGAGCCCTTTGTGCATGGGAAGGAGGGAGGGACAGCTGGAGGAGGTGCAAAGCAAAGCACCATAAGACAGTGGGAGCCAGTGCTGCTGCTGCTTCTGGTAGGATTTGCGCGCACGCACTCACACACACACCCCATACTGCCATATCTGGTGGTGGCTATAAATACAAATCAGGCTGCCAGAAACGTAAGGAGGTAAAATAAAAGGAACTAAAATAAGCTAAATGACACCAATCTATCCTCCAGTTTTGCAAATCAGACAAGGCCTTTCTGCGGTCAGGGAATATACTAACTAAGGAAGCAGATAAACCATATCACAATGAAAATGATTTCAATATAGAGACTGTCTGTGGCACTGGCAATTGATGACAAAGAAAAGCTGCAAGAACATGCATCATGTGATTCCAGTCTAACACTTCAGGATATTCAGCTAGTATCGCCATTAGCACCGCCATGTTCAGAAGGTTTACAAGAAGCAGGAGAGAGTGATGTAGTTACACTGTCTGATTCTTGTCTTTTCAAAGATACAGGCTTGTGGCCTGAAAACATAACAGATTCTATCCATCTGAAATTGTTCTATCTGGTGTCCTGACTTTTGAAGAAATGTAGAAGCTAGCAAAGTCAATGCCAAAGATGTTGATGGGCATAATGTTCCTCAATTTCTTCTCAGGTGTAAGACTTCCAAAAAGAGAGAAAAGATACCAAGAGACTGGCTTGTTTGGAGTGCTACCAACCAAGCACTGTATTGTTTTCCATGTCGGCTCTTTCCTGAAGGGAGGCTTAAACAACGCAATATGCTGGCAAAAAATGAAAGGTATTCACTAATTGTGAAAAAATGGCATAAACTACATACTAAACTTCCTGAACATGAAAAGAGCATAGAACATAAAACTTATGGAAGCAGTGGAAGCAGTTACAGCAGTCACTGCCAGGTGGATATGGGGTGGACAGTGACATTCAAAAACAAATATTGACAGAAGCTACAAGATGGAAAGAAATATTGGAGAGATTGTTGGATGTTACCTTATTTCTTGCTCAACGAGGTTTAGCATTCCAAGGAGATGATCTGATAGGGGACCCACACACTGGTATCTTTTATGGAACTCTTGAGATTATAGTTCATTATGACAGCATCACTCATAACCATTTGGCTAAAGTCAAACAGAAGCAAACAGAGGGCAGAACAATGAAAGGACAGGCTCATTATCTCTCATGGGGAAGTCAGAATGAGTTTATTGAATTATGTGGTACAAGTGTGCAGAAGGGCATCCTTGCAGAGAGGGAAAAGGCCATTTATTATTCTATCATATGTGATGCTACTCCTGATGCCTCCTACCATGAACAACATGTGTTGATACTGTGATGTGTAGTTCACAACAAAGACAGTGGTACATTTAACATTAAAGGAAGGTTTCTTGAGTTTATCAACTTTGATTTTAAAAAAGGAGAACAGATAGCTGAAATGCTAACTGGCAGCTTGAAGCGTCATAACATCCCTCTGGATGATTGTAAAGGTCAAGAATTTGATAATGGCTCTAATATGTCAGGGAAAATAAAAGGTGTTCAGACCTGCCTTATGTCCAAAAATGAACTTGCTGTGTATTCTCCTTGTGGTTCCCATTCACTAAATCTTGTAGGGGTCAATGCTGCTGCAGCCTGTACTGAAACATTACCGTTTTTTGGTTGTGTTCAGCAACTTTTTGTGTTTTTCAGTGCTATCCCAGTGAGGTGGAAGATTCTAACAGGTAGGATATACTGCTCACTCCACTGTCAGTCAGGCACACGCTGGAGTGCATGTGCTGATGCTGTCCATCCACTCGCAAAGCATCTTCCAGGTATTCTGGAAGCACTGGAATGTGCTCTTGAATTGAGCTTGGCACATGAAGCTCAATCACAAGCAGGAGCACTGAAAAGGTACTTCAGCTCATTTTTATGCCTTTTGATGGCTAGCTTCTGGTACAAAGTTCTTTCGAGTATTGAGAAAAGAAACAAGATTTTACAAGCTAGAGGAATCTCTCTTGTATCAAAGGTAGCTCTCATTGCTGATATTATTGAAGAAATCAAACAACTCAGAGATCAGTGGCCCAAAATTCTACAGGAAGCATGTCTTGTAGCAGAAGGTATGGGAATTTTGGCACAATTGCCACAGAAGAGAGGAATGAAATGGAAAAGATTTCTTGATGGGACATCTGAGCCTGAGGAATCATGTTCTACCATCATGTTCTACCAAGAACTGGGGTCTTTATTCTGAAGGAATGTTTTCGATGCAACTTTGGACAATGGCATTTTCAAATTAGAGCACAGATTCAAAGCAACCAATAACATCTGTTTGACATTCCGTTCAGTCCTAAAATATGTGACATTAGAGCTGGGGAACTGGAAGAAGCTTCTAAATGTCTACTTCACAAGTAACCTACAGATCTTTCTGAAAATTTTCCTTCTGAATGTTCCACCTGAAAAAAATCTTCAAGTCTACTTTTGGAAAAGAATAGGAACTACCCCCACTTACCTTATTAAATAAGATTTACAAAGCACAATTGCAACTAATTTTCAATGAAGTGTGCATAGCCCTACAGTTATTTTGCACACTGCCAATGACTGTGGCAGAAGCTGAAAGAAGTTTCAGCAAGTTAGCAGTCATCAAAAACTTCAGGCGTTCTACCGTGAGGCAAAAACAACCACCTAGCTATCTTGCCTATTGAGTGTAAATTTGCAAATGAAATTGACTTTGGGGGGGCTAATTCATGATTTTGCAATGAAAAAGGCCAGAAAAATAAAGTTTTAAAGTTAATTGACCTAATTATAAAATATTTGAAGTCACATTGGTCCATTAGAATAAAAAAATCAAGACATTGACAGGATATATAATACCTTTGTAATGACCAAAAAGTTACAAAATAGTCAGCAAACTTGCAGGACTCTCAGGCTGGGTGTTATGTTAAACAAAAATAGCAAAGGGGGGCATTTTTCAGAAATGTGGAATATGTAACAGTAATTTCAGAATTCAAACTTTTTTCATGGCTTATGAGATTGTGTGTGTGGGAGGAAGCCCGTGTTACAAGTTTGTACTGGGCCCGAAAAAATTATGCTTGGGCCCTGAGGCAGAGAGGTAAAACGGGGGCTTACAATTCTGGGTTCCCAGAGGAGAGCATCACATAAGGGAGGTTAAAAATAATTGCCAATTCTCAGTCAACATTGTCTTCCTATTAATTAAGAAGAATTGTGTGTCTAATGTGGTAATTGTATTTACCATCACAGAGCCTAACAGTTGAAAATGGAATCAGTTAAGACATTGACAACATTTAATGCAGAGATCATTTGTGTAAAACTTTAATTAATAACCTCCATAAAGGTAACAAGCACAATTTTTTTTCCTGTCTGAGAGTGATCTGATGTACTTTTGCCTTGGTGATGGGCGCTTTCATAGAATCATAGAATATTAGACTTGGAAGGGACCTCAGGATGTCATCTAGTCCAACCCCCTGCTTAAAGCAGGACTAACTTCAGCTAAATCATCCCAGCCAGGGCTTTGTCAAGCAGCAGTTTAAAAACCTCTAAAGATGGAGATTCCACCACGTCCCTAGGTAACCCATTCCAGGGCTTCACCACCCTCCTAGTGAAAAATGTTTTCCTAATATCCAACCTAGACCTCCCCCACTGCAACTTGAGACCATTGCACCTTGTTGTGTCATGTACTACCATTGAGAGAAGCCTAGCTCCATCCTCCCTGGACCCTCTTTTCAGGTAGTTAAAGGCTGCTATCAAATCCCCTCTCATTCTTCTCTTGCAGACTAAACAAGCCTAGTTTCCTCAGTCTCTCCTCATAAGTCTTGTGTTTCAACCCCCTAATCATTTGTGTTGCCCTCCACTGGACTCTCTCCAACTTGTCCAAATCCTTTTTATAGTGGGGGCCCCAAAATTGGACATAATACTCCAAATGCGGCCTCACCAATGCTGAATAGAGGGGAATAATCACTTCCTTTGATCTGCTGGCAATGCTCCTACTAATGTAGTCCAATATGCTATTAGCCTTCTTGGCAACCAGGGCACACTACTGACTCAGATCCAGCTTCTTATCTACTGTAACCCCCAGGTCCTTTTCTGCAGAACTTCTGTCTAGCCTGTTAGTCCCCAGTCTGTAGCTGTGCATGGGATTCTTCTGCCTAAGTGCAGGACTCGGCACTTGTCCTTGTTGAACCTCATCAGATTTCTTTTGGCCCAGTACCCTAATTTGTCTAGGTCACTCTGTATCCTATCCCTCCCTTCCAGGGTATCTACCACTCCCCCTAGTTTAGTGTCATCTGCAAATTTGCTGAGGGTGCAATCTACCCCATCCTTCAGATCATTAATGAAGATATTGAACAAATTGGCCCCAGGACCGACCCGTAGGGCCCTCCACTTGTTACCGGCTGCCAGCTAGACATGGAGCCATTGATCACTACATGTTTAGCCCTATGATCTAGCCACCTCTCTATTCATTTTATAGTCCATTCATCCAATCCATACTTGTTTGCTGATAAGAATATTGTAGGAGACTGTATCAAAAGCTTTATTAAAGTCAAAGTATATCACGTCCACTGCTTTCCCCACATCCACAGAACCAGTCGCTTCTTCATAGAAGGCAATCAGGTTGGTCAGGCGTGACTTACCCTTAGTGAATCCTTCTTGACTGTCCTGATCACCTTCTCTTCCAAGTGACTTAAAATGGATTCCTTGAGGATCTGCTCCATGATTTTTCCAGGGATTGAGGTGAGGCTGACCAGTCTGTAGTTCCCTTTCTTGAAGATGAGCACTATACATGCCTTTTTCCAATCATCAGGGACCTCCCCCAATTGCCATGAGCTTTCCAAGATAATAGCCAATGGCTCTGAAATCACATCAACCAGCTCTGTAACTTCATAAATAACTTGATGAGAACATTGATGGATGGGGAGATGGATAGACATCATGATATTTATCTATCTGTTCAACCAGCTGGCTGGTTCCCAGCACCATAGTATCTGAATACCTCACAGGTATTAGTGCATTTATCCTCACACTTTCTACAAAACATGGAAGCATTGTTCTCCGTTTGCAGTTGGGGAGCCTGAAGCTGACAAATTCGACCGACTTGCCCAATTAAATTTAATCTGATAAATGTAGGGAGGTGAACTGCTAAAATCAGGTGTTTTATGCAGTAAATTGCTGAAAACTCCAGGAATACCATAACTCTTTCATTTCTCTGTCTTGTACATGTTTAGTACCTCTACTTTTCACCCAGAGAAGGACAGATTTTTGTAAAGAACAACTTGACCTTTGTGGTATTAAATGCTAGTCCAACAAATAAGGTTGCCATATTTTCAAGAGGAGAAACTGGGACACTTCTGTGCCTACACTTTTTGTGGGGTCACAAAATATTCACACAAAATACATAAATTCACTTTTTAAAAAAAATTATACTGGTGTCACTGCTGTGCTTCTGATTTAGCAACACAGGCATATTTCTCAGAGTGGAATAATTTTCCAATAACTTACTCTTCTGAAGGTGTTTATCATGAAACACTGAACAAGTGTCATCACCGTTCATTTTAGGCAGAAGGACAGCACTGATAGCATGAACAATGTTTAGACTTTTCTCTTCACTCTAAACTCTGTTAATTGCATTGAACACTCATTCCACTGGACTGGTTTTTCCTGCTAAAAAGAGAGGAATTTCTACATGGTAGATTGTTTTACTTGATTAAAGAAACAATGCAGCATTTTGAGCACCCAAAAGAAGTTCCTAGGCTTTTTACTGTAAAATTAGAATGTACGGTCTCTTTACTAATAAAAGTCATACTATACTGCTCTCAGAATGACTTTAAAATGTTGTTCTCCTCTGAAAAGTGACTGTAAAAATGTCATCCTAGGTTCCATATTTTTGCCTCTTTCATTCTCATAGCAAATGTTCTCAGTTTACTATGGACATTTTATTTCATTAATTGCCAGCCCTGCAAAACCTCATTCTGGGATTTAAGAGCCAAATAATGTTCTTTCCTTCTTGTGAATCAACCCACTAACAATAATTCTGAAGCCACAGTTGCATTTCTGCAAACCCATTGCCTTCAGTAGGTTTGCACAGGTGTGGCTTTATGGAACTTAATAAACAATTTTGTTGGTGTTACACAAGAAGAAATAGAATCCAGGTTGCTCCCTCTCAGCTGCCTGGGCTCTGCAGTGGTAACAGGATAAAAACAAACAAATAGAAAACTTATTTTTGTCTCTACAGCCAGCACCTATAACTCTGAATAGGGAAGTGTTAGCTTTACAGAGTCAGCTTTCAGGGAAGAACCATTCCTTAAGCAGTGTTGCAGTTAGCACAGTATAAGACATAAAGGCTTCAAGAAATTTTTAAAATGAGAGGCCAAATTATTTTGTGGTATAAATTGTTGCAGCTCCATTGCCTTGAGTGGAGCTGTATTAATTTACACCCAGAGAGAATTCGTCTCTGGATTTTTTATTTCTTCTTTCTTTTTCATCTCTGCGTTTTCCAGCAGAGCAATAAACCATGGTACTGCCTCATATAGTATGGTGATGGGCAGCACTGTAAAACCCTAATAAAATATTTTATTCAACTGCAGAACAGATTCAACATACTTCTAGTGTAAGATTTAAAAAAATATATATCCTGTATAATCCTGTCCTCAAGATTATTGATTGTGTGGGGAGTGGAAAGGCACCATTCTTAACCCTTGAAATGATTTACAGTGAACAGCTTGTGTTTTGCAAACAAGCCACCTAAATTTCTCAAAGAAAGCAAGTCACACTTTTTGCAACTTCATTGTTGTGAAATTTAAATCAGGGGGCTAATCAGTAGAAGGGGTGGTGTTAGCCATGTGTGGTGGATTCATACAGTTTTGAGTTAAAATATTTCCTAACTAGCTCAAACCCACAGTTATTTTAATCAAAGGACTCACTAATCCAGCATTTTTCTTTCAAATGGTTTGCAGGTGTTTCATTGAATTAATACTCCTCCATCAAGAATAAAAGGAGCATGGTAGTATTTCAACTTTATCTTGATAACACAAAATCACAGTTTGTGTGATGGAATATCAGCATTTCAGGGCCAATCATGTCTTTTTACACATCAGAGTTAGAAGGTTAATGTATACGTAGTAAAGGATTCAAAGTTAGCAGGATCTGTTAATCTTTCTGCCTGACATAATTATTATTTCTCCTGAGATCCAAGCATAAAGTTTGTGTCTCAGGCTCAGGCGTTTCCACTTTCTTTCCTGTTATTTCTTTGGCTATTCATGATTCCAGATTTTGTTTTGTTCTAAGACCGACATTTCAGTATAGTTGTTGAATTCCTGTAGAGACAGTGACATGCTCTTTACTTTGTTCATTCTAGACTGCCTAGTGCACTTGTTTTTCCAGCATGTGGAACTTTAGTAGACAGAAATAGTTCAGTGAACAGGTCGAGGTTCCCATAGCATTCTGAAAAGCTCCTTGCTTATATAGGTTAATTGTGTCAACTAAGCTCTGTTGCTGCTTTCCATCACCAGAGTTGAAAATACAAAAACAACTGCTCTGATTGTGAATCTTTAGGCCCCCCCCCTTTTTTTAAATGAAATGAAAAAAAAACTGATGGAAGCATAAAATAATTGTGGGAAATTATCTGATCAAGTCAACTTATATTGTATTTGAGACTGTAGCAATGAATATTTTGCCAGTGCCATCAATTACAAACATGTGGGAATTTTACAGCAACATTATATTTTGTTTCATTTTTGGCAAATATTTTTTCACAATGTGCTTGTAACATATGAACAGTAGTATCTTGGTATACTCAGGACAATCTTGATTCTCTTATTAAATATGGCTATTTAGGACAATAAGTTCATTTATAATGACGGATAACTTTTGTTTCCTTTTTTATTCATTTCTCATAATTTTTCATTGATTTTTAACATTTGTATTAGCATGGTTACTGATACTTGCTTATAGTCTTCTGGTTTTCTGCATTGCAAATAACTGCTTGACAAGAAGCACTTCCTCTGGAAAGGCCAATTCTACTGAACGTGAAGATATGTGAGAAGCAGCAAATTAAAAAACAAAACTAGCACAAAGGCTGAGCCACAGCAGGGAGGGCTAGAAAACAAAAGGGAAGAGAACCAAAGAGAATAAAATTAAAAGTGGAGACATGATGATGAAAAGAAAAGTGAGGAAAATGATGGGACAGAAGAGGAAGACGGGACTTGAGTTAGACTTGTATTGTTGATTAAATCCATGCCACACATTCCAAAACCTATTTCTGCTCTGTTTCAAGCTAAACATAGTAACTTCTATATAATAACTTTATATACCAGTTCAAAATAAAGGAAATTGATAGATGGAAACCCTGGGTATCTGTGGGTCACTGACCTTGAACACTAACTTTAAATTAGCTCCCCCAAATATAATAGGTTGCTAGAGGCTGGCTAGCTGTCCGAGAAAATTCAGCAGCTATACTTAAGGACTGTGCAGCACATACAGCTGCATGCACTGGTCAGACTTTACATGTCAGTGATCATATCTGGGCCTTGCTATAACAAAGGGGTTCGGTTAACTAGGATTCTCATTATCAAGGTTTGACTACATTAACACAAGGAATTTTTTTCTTCTTGGACAGAAGGAAAGGGAAGAATTAGTGAAAATCCATACTTCTTTCATTCCCTTTGTTTTTCCATGTATCCTTTTATCTTTTCATTTCTCCTTTTTTCCACCGTCTTCCTTGTCACTCTATCTCTGCAGTATCTTCTTTCTCTTGGTCCTTCAGCAGATTATGGGATAATTTGGAAGAGAGACCAGGATTTATAAATGTGGTGTTTTATGAACTGTGGACAAGCATTAATTTCTCTACTGCATTTGTCCTTTCTCCTCTCTGGTCTGGATTTTTAATCTGTAGGCATTTACACCCATCTCCTCAAACTTTTCCAAATGCTTCTGTCCTAAATGTCACTGATTTTAATGGCTCAGTGGTGGAATACCTGCTTTCATGACATCTCCTGATGGTAACATCAAGCTATGAAGCATGATCTTATTCCATTTGATTGATGAGCTCATTTTGCAACAAAGGACAAATTAGATTTTTATTTATAACGGTGATAAAAATTAATATGTGGTCTTCCAATTTGGATGGTATTAGATTTCTGTGTTAATACAGATTTTACTAGTAAAATCTCAAAGTGCTCTCCTGACCTTTTAGGTTTTTTTTTTTTTTTTTAAGCCTTCTCTTACAGGTGAATACCATTCCTAGAGAAATAAAGATTTCTTCCTTTTATTTTCATTTTGACAGCTTGACATGCTTTTCTTATGTCTACCACTTAGATTTATTTTGTTACTTATTTTCTTGTTTTAGCACCGCCAAAGTTTACAAGAACTCCCGTTGACCAGACAGGTGTCTCTGGAGGAGTCGCATCATTCATCTGCCAAGCTACAGGAGACCCAAGACCTAAAATTGTCTGGAATAAAAAGGGAAAGAAAGTCAGCAATCAGAGATTTGAGGTATTAGGTCCATTGTTCTGTTCCTCTGAAAAACATTCATTCTAACACCATATTTATTTGTTGGTTTTTTAAATCCTGATGGGTGTGCATTTTTACCAATGACTAAGCAAACAGCCATCTCTGCAGGAGATAAATCTTTGCAAGCAATCCTGGGAACTACCTGCTCTGCAAACTGGTTGAGCGCAAGGGGCCATTGAAAAGAAGGTGGCTTGCTGATACCTCTTAAGCGTTTCCTTTTGTCTTTTTAAAAGTTAGCACCGGGAATGGTCTCAGAGGAGCTGACTTCCCCTCCCTACAAGGCAGGAAATTGAACAAAATGATAAAGACAGTCTACTAGTGGAATATGTTTAATATGGAATTTTTGAAGTGGTGGGATTGGTTAGAACTAAAGTTGGATTGGCCGATGGACTGGGGAAAGACCTGTTCCAGATGCCTGTTCAGAGAGGATGATGCCAAAACCGGGGATTGATTATGTATAACTTCAGCTTCTCAATGTTAAAAATAGAATTTTGCTTTTAGAAAATAATCATGAGGCAAATTACCATTATAAATTATCTATCACCCGCTTATGACACATATGAATGAATGGTCTAGACTTACATGCCAAAATGTTGTCAGGAAAATGTAAGTCTGTGTCTCTGACTATGAAGAGACAAACCAAAATACATTGGGGTAGTTCTTCACAATGTTCACCCAGGATGCTAGCTTTTAATTGTATCTGAGTGGATAACTCATGGCTTTGTAAATCTGCTATGTCAATAGAGCAAGCATTTTATTTCTTGTGTGGGCTAATTGTTTTATTTTAAGTCTTTAAATGCAATCAGCTCATGATTTGTCTCATGAGAGATCTATCAACATGTTCACTAGCTAATATGTTCTTTGCAAATGTATTTAATTCCGTAAGCGAAATAAGAAAAATAGTTATCAAAGTGCTTTAAGATGTGTACTTTCCCCTCAGCGCAAGTAGTTGTTTCCAATTTTGAATGCATATGCATAATTATTTTTTATTTAATGGAGTTAGACAGAGAAGAATAGGCACTTTATAATAAAGCATACACAATCTGTTCTGTAATAGTCACAAAATCTACATTGAAGATGAGCAACAGTCAAAGACAGATCATGTATATGTCTGGCTGTTGTATTTGTGTTGATTTAGTATTATTTTGCAGTATTATGTTTTATTTGTTTCATATACAATTCTATGCTTGTCTGTATTTGTTTTATAGGAGAATAGGCTAAAAGATAAACAGGTTTTAATTCAATAAAATATTTGAACAGAACTGTAAATATATGAAGTAAAAATGTATTTTAAAAAAATCCTCAAGTGGCATGTGAAACGAGTGCATATTTGAATATGACAGAACATGTTTCAAAGAATTATGAAACATTTAACAGGTAATTTAGTGATTAAGCACTGAAAAGCTAGTTAGTTAAAGCAGAAAGCACATCAACACTTCATGGAGATTTCTTCTCTCTCCAAAAAAAGACATTAACTCATGCTGTAGAATTTTCAAAAGGAAATTAGAGCAATAGCAGAAATTAGATTCAGAAAAGGCACACGGAGAAACAGGGAATGTTTCAGACTTTCTACCTCAACAGTAACTGCAGGGGTCTCAAATAACTAATGTTGCTTTTCCCTATTGACTAAAGTAAATGTTTATGTATCTTTTTGAATTTCATTGCTTAGTAGTAAAGAGGTTTCACCTGCCTACCTGTCATTATAACGAACTCTTGCTCCCTGTTTGAACAATTCCAAGTACTTAGTATTGCCCAAATAATGAATGGGAACAGATTATCATTTCAGAAATGTAAGGCACAGGGAGGACCTTTTATACAGTAAATATATATTATGAATGAACATGGTATGGTGTGTTTCCTGCTTCGAATCCATTCAAACAACATGGATTAGAAAGTTCAGCTTGAAAATTATTGGTTTAGAATCCTGGTTAAGAGAGAGTGCAAAAGAAATGGAAGAGGGGAAGAAGAAACAAATGCAAAATGCTATGTATTTCACCACTTCATGTTGTGGAGTGATATAACTTCTACTTCTAGTATATACATGGCATAGGCATCACTATGGCTAGACATCTTAAAGAAAATAGTCACCTTTGTCAGTCGGCAGCAAGGTTTGAGTTCAGGAAGGAAACGAGTTCACAAATTCATTCATCCTGTATGCCCCAAAATATATATATTAAGACTCAACACCTGAACTCCACAAGGTTTTCCCAGCCTAGTCAGTTGCAACTTTTCCATTGGCCTGTCATTACCTAGGATTACCCAGTGCTCTTAAAGTTTCTCACTTTCTTAAGAGTTCAGTTGCAAGCCTCTTTGACTGCTGGGGTATCCTCATTAGCTTACTGCTAGGAGAGTGAGGAGCAGATCCTCTTACCGCCCGATGGAAAAACGACATTTACAGATAGTATTTTCTTTCCTTAAAAAGCAACAAAATGCAAACTGTCTGCAGACCAAAAATAAATTGTAAAAGAAGCAAGCAACAAAAACAATTTGAAATGAAATATTAAAAATAAATTCTAGCCATTGGAGGTCCCTTTTACAGTTCGGAAGATACCTTGCTGGCAACCAGAGTGGCAGAACTATTGTGTTTCACCTTACAATTCTTTCAACCATAAAGTTTATGAGGTAATATTTTTAATCCATAAATAGGCTTGGAAAAATGTATGTATTTATTTATTTATTTTGTAATTTCAAGGATAATATTGATCATTATTTTAAAGCATTTTTTTTCTGATTGTTATCAAATTAAATTTTCTCATCTGTGGAAAATTGGGAGGGTCAGACAATGGAGAGGTCTAGATTATAATTAGGTAATGACAATAGACTTTGAGATTCAAAAAGTTAAGGCTTTTATAACGGTTAAAATACAATTGTCAACATCCCATGTCAAAATATATGCAGTCAATATCCTTAAATCAAACATCAGATTCTCAAGCAGGTTTTTCTTGCTTTGCCTATCTGTAAATTTCTGTGGTTATCAATAGAAACATGTTTTGTTGGTTTGTGTGTGTAATGTGAAATTGTTGTTTACCAACAGTAACTGAGAAAAATATTATCCTTCTATACCCACCTGTAAGCAAACAAGAACCTTTTATTGTCTTTTACCCAAATAAGATGATCCTTGGATTTTCATAGGGGCCTTGCTATTAATCTTCTATCCTTTTATTTAATTCTCAAATGAGACAAAGGAAAATCCTGGCATTCCCTACATGTGGCTTGTACTCTAAAATTTTCAAACTGTAGCCTGGATTTGTGCAGATACCACTTTACATGTGTTTGTTTGAGTACTGTCATTTTGCATTGAAATGTTAGACAAAAACGCATTTGTGTACACAAACCAAAGACAAATAGGGTAGAGCTAGTAAATTCTGTTCTGTGCACCTGATAGCACTGCTGCCTAAACGTGTATGGAATGCGATGGCTTGAATGTTACATAGCAACATAGTGAGGGGTGGTTGAGACTCCTTCAGAAGTTTGGCCTGCTGGTTTTATTTCCAGAGATCTCAAGAGCTCAGGAAGTTATACTCTTCTTTTTCTTCCACGGTTCCAAGGAGGAACCAAAAGCTTGTTTTGCTGCATTGTCAAGGGATCTTTTAAGGTTGAAAGGTTCTGTTGCCTCTTTAGAGTCAGATGACAGTTAGCAAGGGACATAGGAACGTTCTAATCCAGACAACAATCTGCTGTGGTACTATAAATTTGCACGACATTGACCTCTCACTAGTTGTTTACTTTCACAACCTGACTGATATGAATACAGTAGATAGAAGAAGAGTTCGTAGTGACTTAGTCTTGGAAAATATACTGTAAGTTCCTGTCAGCCATCGTGCCTTCTTATAAAGGTGTTCGCCTATTAGCTTGAGCATAGTAGGGAGCTTAAGCAGAAAAGTAAATTTTATTTTTCTGATCAAATACCAGATTATTTTGCAGAGATCCATGAATATGGAATCCCTGCCTAATAGCCAGGTGCAGATGACAGTCCTCAGTGGTTGTACATAGCTAATGAAAGTGAATTATTTTTTGAGTTAGTTGCTAGGGAAGATGCATCTGTGCCTGTGCCAGAGACTAGCAACATCCTGACAAGATGATTGATTCAGCTCCCTGAGTAAGAGGAAGGAAGAGGCAGCAGTCCTATTAGCTCCGGATTGCAGATGTTTTCAGGTGGTGGGGTGAATGTTTCTTATGTACGTGATGCAAAAACAACAACAAACCACCACCAACTGTTGCATCATTTTATCTCTAAACGGGACACACTTTATTTTAAATTATGTTATCAGCTAATATTATATACATCATGTACCAAATTCACAGCTGGAGAGAAAAGGGGCATCCCCTTTGGACGTGTCTGGGCCACATTCAAGAATTGTGTAATCAAAAGAGTGACTCTAACGTTGCCTTTAATTGGCAAAGTAGTGTAACTCTTAGCTATTTGGATTCCATACAGGTGCAAAATAAAGTCAGTTTACATGCCAAAGGGGGGAGAAGTGGAGCAGAAAGCAGCAGGAAAAGCAGCTAGGAGGAGTGTGTTAGTGGGCCATAAGGAACTGTGAGGGGCCTAAATTAAGAATGTGCTTTTTTTATGTCTTCCTGTTAGTTGCTTTTTTCGCTATCTCCTTCCATATAAATTACACTTCTGTAGATCCGCTGAATGTCAGTGTATTTTACACTGCATTGCCATTTAAACGTGATTATACCTGTATTTATGACCAATATGCACTACAGTTTAAGTCACTGTTGAATTTGCCTCTCTGTGTAGACCTGAAAAATTAAACTGGCTTTGATGTTATGGGTATTGATAGCTCATCGTGCATATTCAGAATTAGCTGAGAGGTAGGCATTTGTAACAACACCTGTGACAGCTGATGTTTCCTTCAATAGGTAATAGAATTTGATGATGGATCTGGATCAGTTCTCAGAATACAGCCTTTGCGGACTCCACGAGATGAAGCTATTTATGAATGTGTTGCTTCCAATAGTGTTGGAGAAATAAGTGTGTCCACTAGACTCACTGTTTTACGTGGTAAGTCCTTGTCAAACAATAATTTATTTTCTTGTGTCAAAACGATGACACTGTTGCAGCATTTTTCTATAGCTAATGAAAGAAAGAGTGTTTAATGTTTCTTTTTGGGGGAGATTACTGTCATGTTGTTAATGCTGAAAAATGGGAACTTCCTTGTCTGAAAATTGGATTTGGTTTTCTTCTGGATGTTTGACCATCTATTGGATTCCTCCTACTGAACACGGAATAGGGTGGGGAAGAAAACTCAAGTTCTAAGAAAGCAAGAGAAGGAGGAAAAATGGGAAGACTCCAGCAAGAACAAGCAAATTATAAAATATTGTGTAAACTCAACTGATTTGCATGTTAGTGCAAAAGTTGTACGACTTTTATTTGCACGATTGGCGTTTATACAGAAAGTTATCCAAGCTGATACTGACTTTGGCAAAACTACAGAAAAAGTATTTACATAAAGATGAGCTGCAGCTAAACATTTTCTCCAAAGTAGTGGGCAAAAACAGGCTTTTCTTCAGCCTCAGACATGCATGTCTCCTATCTTTCTTTCTTTCTATCTATCTTTCTTACAAGTGATATTCCTGTTGGAGTAAATGCTAGTAATCAAATGGCCTTCGGCATCTGTTGTTTGTTCTTCAGGAGAGAGATAGGAACTTTGTTTGACACATGAAATGTGTCCCTTCTTTATTCACTTGCCATTCCTTCCTACAGTGGATTGTTCACTCTGTATGTTGGAGAGAGACTCTTTCTGTGGAACACTAGCTTGTAATACCCCTACCGGCCACATACACAGGACGTTTGTGGGGATGTTTGTGTCAACTGGGATGAAAATTTCATCTGTTATACAACATTAAAAAGACAATCTTTGGAGCTCTATATTTTACAATTTTTTGCTCCACTATTTAGAAACATTTGGGGGAGATATGGAGGTTGCTTTTCTTTATTTTATTTTATTTTTTCCCTTGGTGCTACTTTCAGAGAACTAGATTTCTGTGCAGCAAGAAAGGCTAACTTACTTGTATGTAGTTTTTTAATCAGTGTAAGCAATTATGTTGTTAAGATCAATGATGAAAAAGGGCTACAACACTGTGTGCATGATATATATTTAAATATTTTCCTCAGCAGTAACATGATAAAATGAAAATAAACACATGAATAAACTTGTTAAAACTTAAAATGGTATCTGTATATATAACACTATTGTGTCTGGCACAATTTTAATTTTTTCCCCAGCCATAGTCAATAAAAATGGAAAGGTTGATTGATTGATTGGCTTAAGGTTTAATAGCTAGGTGCATTTGTTTTTAAGTCCCTGAACCAAGTAGTTGTTTCTATTGTTTGAAATGAAACAAATCATAGTCTTTAGTTGTTTTTATAAATTCATAAATTATATGTTTATTAAAAATAAAGGCCCAGCTACAAAGTCATATTATATAGCAATAAATGTTAGTTTGCAGTGAGACCTAAAGACAAGCTTTCTGTAAGCTCAAAAACTTGTCTTTTTAACTGACATAAAGTTGGTCCAATAAAAGATATTACCTCACCCACCTAGTCTTTCTCTTTAATAGCAATAAATATAATTTAAAAATTAGAACTTTAGAAAAGCCAGTGGGAAAATTTAGATGTAAAATGTATTCTCTGCCTACAGAGTTTTATTGAAGGGTAGAATATATTATCTACTGAAATATATTTACAGGCCTCCTGGGTCTTTTCATTGAAATGTGTGCTCATCTGTTTTTAAAGATGCAGTTCTAAATCAACTGTTTCTTCCTTACTCTGTAGTAGAGAGACACCGGCGCTGATCCTCTTCCCATTGAAAACAGTGAATACTTAAATGGGTGTAAGATCAGCACCAATGTCAAAACTAGTTCGTTCTAAAATATGATCTACCAGTTCCCTACGCCCATCTGAAATGTAAGCTGTTTGTTGTAAAATACATGTAGGTTTTTCTTTGTCCTTCTTTCCAAATCAAATGGTTCAATATTCCTTAAAAATAACTGTCAGCATCCCACCTTTTGTGAGTGGCCCTACAATAATAAAAGAGAGTGTGCATACACATCGTGGAGATAAATAAAAGTTGGTAAGAAAACAATGAATAAACTAAGTTAAAATTATTAGATATGGAAGAGAGACTTTATAGTCTTCAGCCATAATACTTACAGCTTTTTTTGAAGGATAAAGAGACGTAGCCGAGACCCTCTGGGTCCAGGGCTTAGAGCCATGAGCTGGGAGGAGGCCCAGGAACACATTGATCCAGGTGGTGTGGAATGGTGTGATAATGTCAGAGAGCGTTGTAGTCTGCCAACTGGAGAGCGTGAGGTAGCTTTGGCAGGTTTAGAAGCCACTAGTGCCTTGAACACTTGGATTTGTTGTAGTTGGTCATTTCTTTCATTGAGGACAGAGAGGAAGGATGATTCAGTGTTTTGGGCATTAGCCTGAGACTCAGGCAATCTAAATTCAATTGCAGACCTTGGGCAAGTCACTTAGTCTCTGTATGCCTCACTTCACCATCTGTAATATGACCGTAACAGTACTTCTGTACTTCATAGGGATGCTGTAAGCATAAATATATTAACTATGTGTCACTCATGTACTACAGTGATGTGGGCCATGTCAGTATGATTCATAGATCTGGATAGATTGGATCCAGGCCCCACTTAGGCTTAATTCACCAGAGAGCCCTCATATAGCTCTGTATTGTGCAGGAGGTATAAATCTCTTTTTGTGGGCTCCTCAAATGCCACCTTCCTGTACTCCCTGAGAATCAGCAGATTTGTGCTGCATCTGAGACCATACCTGCTTTCATAGTAGGAGGTCAGGATTTGAGGCACAGGAGATGTTTCCAAGCTACAAAGAGACCAATCACACTAATTTTTAACCAGTTAGATGTATGATCATTTTAACTGGTTAAAAATAACTTGGTTCAGTTTGTCTCAGTGCAGCAACTTCTCTGTCATCACAACCACATTTATGCACCTCCACTTAGTACTCTGCTGCTTGTGTTCCTGTGGGTGTGTTCTGGACAGCTATCCCACAGTGCCTCAGGAGGAGCTGCCTGTGCTAAGGACTATCCCATTCTGTTTAGATTTTTAAACTGAGCTCATAACCGTAGTATCTGAATCAGCAAGGGCCATGAGCACTGCTGTCGTCTCTTGTGTCTGGAGTTTGGTGATTTACAGTAAGGGCGTGGAGGAGAATAGAAAAGATACCAGCTACTCTGATCACTCTGCAACATTATGTGTAAAGCAGGCTGAGGCAAAGGGTTGTGTCTTTCTCCATTGAAGACTGGAATGCTAGTCTGCTAACACAGTAGAAACGTTGATGGTATTTCTGTGCCAGCAATGATTCTCACAGACCCAGCCTACCCTTTGCTGATGAAGTCATGTCAAGACTACAAGTATGTCAACAAATGCTGCTTCACCCATCACCTGCATTCTGTCAAAATGGTGTTCAAGTGTGCCTTCATGAGACTGAAGGAGAGATGGAGAAACCTACTAAAGGAAAATGACACAGATCTGAATTACATCCCGACAGCCATTGCTGTCTGCTCTGTTCCTTGAAATATCTGTGAATGAAAGGCAAAGAACTACATAGACACATGGAAACTGAGGCTGGATCCTGGCTAGTTTCCCATCTCACTACAAGCCCTGTGATTAATATTGCTGCTGATTCTGAGCAAATGTGCATAATAATGGGTTGTCTGTGCCAGTATTTCTGCTCACACTGTCACTCAGGGAGGAGAGGAGGAAGAAGAGCAACATCTTTGTGCTGATGTGCCTTTGTCATATCTGTTATTAAGCTGCCTTTTATAAACTGATTGATGTGATGTCAAGCAATCGTTGTATATAATAAAACGTAAATTATTTATTTAACAGTGTTTCCCTGGCCATTGATATGACAAGTGTAATTGAAAAACATGGGGTTTTTTTAGAATGGAAAAGGTGCAGAGCATTTTCTAGAATGTGAAAAATAGGGAAAAAATGCATTTGAGGTACAGTTGTTTTCTGCTGTCAGTAGGTGGGTCATGAGTAATGAAAGTTCATTTCCATGTTCTTGCAATACCTTGTGATTTTGAGATGGGCAAGGGCTGTTTTAAACTGGCTTGCTCCTCTGTGTGATGCAGTCAACAAAAGTCCCTGGAAGTCAGACACACACAGTTTCACCTGTATTCCAAGGGATAATGCAATCTGGGATGTTTAACTGCATAGAGCTAAATGGGAACAGGGAACTAGATTTACCAGTCACACTGGCATTGTTATGGGTGCCCTTCAATAGGCAAGATAATGATGTACCTAGGTGATAACAAGAAATTTACCATGTCCCAAAAGAGGCAGCTAGCTGGGAAAGTGCCTGGGTAATATTCACTGACTTTAACCATCTGTTGTGTGGATACAGAGTTTTTAGTTCATTGGTCCTCTAGCTGTTCATAGACATGGTAGAAAGTTGTATGGATGGGTCCAGAAAGAGAGTTTGTGATGTATGAATATATCTGGAAGATAGCTGTCTTTCTGAAAAGCATTCACTGTTACGAGAAATTTGAAGAGCCATAGTAAAAATCTCACAAATTTTCAGTGAGAATGCAACTGCCTGTATAATACCTTGTGACCAGAATTAGCATGTTCATTACAGTCCCATTTTATTAATGCCTCTTTTTGAAGATGAACACTGTGGTCCCTGCTGTGAAAATGGTACTTTGCACTTTATGTTATAAAGTAGTCTCTGCTGGGGAGACATGCTAGGAACATTAAAGAACAAAGCACAGCTGCTTGACAATTGTACAAAAGGATTTTATGAAAGAGTGAACCAAAAGGAAAGGTGGCCATTATACAGACAACTTACCAACAATTATGGTACCAAAGTGAAGTGCAGATTATTTGAAATGGCTTATAAAGAAATACTAGGAATAAGTGGGTACAAAATTATAAACTATTTTGATATATTTTAGTTGTGCATGTAAATACGTGCAGGGCAAATAGAAACATTTGCCTTCCATGCAGTATAATTTGAAACACTTAATGAATTATCGCTTTGTATAAGAGGAAAGGAAAATGGAACTGTTAGCCAGATCAGGAAATGAGCAAAAATTTAAAAAACGCTCAGTCCATTTTCTATGGCTGAATTTTAAGTCACCAGATGTTCTCTGTTCTTTTATAATGAAGGAATATTTTGTCATGTTTAATGCAGAACTTTAGCATGCCATTACACAGTCTCATAAGGACTCATGATATAACTAGTGTTAAGAGTTTAAGAAATTCTGCTTGTGAAATTTAAATGATCAGGAACATATCAGGATATATTATCATAAGCTATATAATATGCATAAGGTCAGATTTTACTTTCAGATGCATGTGTGCAACCCATCTGATTTCACAATTATCTAATAATTTTATATGTAAAAATAACTTTAAAATCTGCCTTAATGCTTAGTCATTGATAATATAAATGGAATAGGTTGAATAATATTCACAAATAACTGAACTATTTTTTCCTATCAGTTCTCTCATACATATTTTTCAAGTAATATTTTTGGTAGTCACTCAACTCCCTTGATGCAGTATTTCTCGAATAAACTGTTTTTCCCACCAATCAGTGACTAATTTATTCACTAATATTTTTCTCAACAGTTATCACAACGCTTGACATATAATATAATGCAGTTTTTCCTTTTACATGGAATAATTGTACTTTTAAAAGGGTCTCTTACAGTTAATAAAATACATATTGATAGTAATTAGAAAATTATTTCTAAATTTAAAACAGGTATGCTAGGAGTAGATACACAACTTGAAAATTAAGGAAATATCCCAAATTCATCAAATTTGTATATATCTAAAATCTTTTTATCAAGAATTTCAAAAGTTAATAGTGAGTTTGGGTGTGTCAAATTTTGGGTCCCCATTTAAGCCAGCTCAAAGGTGTCTCGCGTTAGGCACAAAAAGCACTAGGTGTTTTTGAAAATCTTGGTCCTAAGCTTTATTTTCTATGATTGTTGTTCTATTTCTATGAAGCCTCTTGAATTCCTTGCTGTCCCACAAAATGATCTTAACATTTTACACTGTTAGGATGTGTCTATTAAATGAAGATGTACCTTTCCTTGTTGTTTTGAACTAACTATACAGTGAAAGCAGCTACTGGTCTTGGTTTGTGTCTATAATGATTTTCCTGTTGTTTCATTCTCTCTATTTCATTTTCCTCTGAATTTCATCTTCTTGTTCATTGAATCACATTTCAGATATTTTTTCCATGACTGTAAAATTACCAGTTCAGTTTCACTCTCATATATCTGTTCATAATATTTACTTCATATTTTGAAATGGTATCAGTAGTAATGAAGTATTGCTCTCTAATGTTTATAGGGAAAGTAAATTTGAAGTGGACAGTCATAAAAGATGAAGTGTCAACCAGTAAAACTGTTCCTCCTTATCCATATCTATTTTCTGTTAAGAAACTTTTTATAGTAGATGACTGTTCATAAAATAGATGTCTGGCAGGAGGTGATCAGACAAGAAGGACTACTACTCTTAAAATACCCCAAGCAAACAAAAAACAGTAGTCCTCTTTAGCATGAAGGGCTTTTTTAAACTAAATGTTTTGGCCAAGAATGTATATCTGTTAATTCTTTTCAGACAAGAGTTCAATCATTAATTTCAGCCTAAACAGCTGTTCATAGTATGGGCTGTCCCAAGGGTTAACCTAATAATTGTTTTTAGAAGTGTAGGCACCGTAGCAAATAAGTGTCTGTCCCTGCTCTTTACAGAAAGAAATTAATGTATCATGAGCAGGACAAACATACCAATGTTAAAACATACTGTGCTTTTCCTTCTTTTCCTTTTTTTTCTTTACAATTTATTTTATATCATTGATGTTTGTGAAGGTCTACTCACTTGTCCTAGAATTTAGTCCCAGATTGAATCCATGCTTCATGAGAGAACATTCCGTTTACAAGGTGGATTGAGTAACAATGAGGCAGGAGAGAAACATTAGAAAAAAGGAAAATAGAAAATTTCACCACTACTGCCCCAATCCTGGAAGTCTGCCCACAGAGTCAGTTGCAGAATCATCAGTCATCTAGGTCACCAGTTTGAATCTGGCCTGGTTCAGTAATGATCAAAAGTTGTTAGGCCAACAAGGAGCCATGGGAAGCAATGGCTGAACGTTTTGATGTAGTCCTTTGAAGATTACAGACCCCCTCTCCCTCCATCACCATTCTAGCTTTTACTAATCAACACTTTTAGTGATTTCAGCAGAGAGGCAGGGAATTAACCTGGTGAAGACTGCAGTTTTTTTACTCCCTATGGGTGGTCCTATGATGTAAAGGTTGAGTCAAATGGGCTGGCCAATGTAAGTAAGATTGATCGACAACTGCTGTCTGTACTGTACCTGTTCTGTGGATAAATAAGGGTTTTCCATCTCCTGTGCTGTTACTCTGTCATTTTTCAACACCATTAAATTAGATGAGTGAAAAGAAACAAAAGGGGAATTTTTTTTCAGTGCTCATGTGGATCATGTCTTCCATGTATATAATTAACAGTTTCGGTTTTGAATTGTACAGTTATTTAATCTAGATGTAAACGTGTGTGCATCATTCTTCTATTTTTAATTGATAAACATAATAATTAAAGACTACTTAGGATACAAGAAACTGCCACCTATGACATGAAGCATGAGTTTATGCAAGTGACGAATGTAGATGCATGCATGTTGCCCCTTGTGCTCATATAGAGTCCCATCGGTGCAGTATCAGGGATTAAGATTATACAAAATCCCATAATCCACTGTCATAAAACCACTGTCTGCATCAGAGCTCAATGCTGTTCCAAAGCGTGCATTCTACTTTACTATGTTGAGCTATTTAAAATTTATGCGGATAATGCACTTCCTATTACTTTCTCCTTTAGTTATGCACACCTACTTTAGTTACCTGTGGCCTCAATTCAGCCTGGCACTTAAACACATGCTTAGGTCCATCTCTGTTCAACAAAGCACTGAAGCAGTGCTTGTCTTTAAGCACATACTTAAATCTCATCAAAATCTCATTGAAGTCAATGGAATTGAAGTACCATGAATGTGGAGATGGTAGTCCTGTTTATAAATTGTGGAATGATGTGATAAATTGCATTTGCTTCCATCTTTCACTGCCTCACCTCCATGCAGCCATTAATCAATCTGCCCTGGGACTACTTCCAACATTCCAAACCTCTGAGTAGTTTAAACAGCTGCCATTTTTTTAAAGCAACCTGACACAGAAATGTTTCCTCCCTCTGGCCCTCCCTTCCTTTAGAATCTGGAATTTCCTATTCATTTACATTAGTTTTGCAGTGCAAAATGGACAGTGTTCAGTCCTGAACCCAGACATTGGTTTCAGGACCAACATTTTGCAAAACATCAGGAATAGAAGTGGCTACTTTTTAGCATTGGATGGGAGTTGGAAAAATCCCCCTTTCTAATGGAATAGGGCAGTTGTTTCTATTTCTGGTAGGTCATGAGATATCAGATCATAAAATTGTGACCTTATGTAAAGAAAAGCCATTTCAGTTAATTTATACAGGTTTATAAAATGTATTAATTATGGTTTTATCTCTTTCAGAAGCTTTACAGGTGAACTTATGATACTTAGGAGAGAAAAAAATATTACAATGAATGCATTCTATCTATCTATCTATCATGTTGCATAATATGAAAGCTATATATTTGGAAACTCTATTCTACATATTTTTTTCCTTAAGAAATGTTTTATTTCCAGTTTGAGAATAAGGTTCCTTATATGGTTCCTATAAGGTTTCAAGTAGCTTGTGATCTGGCTTATTATTAATGTATATACTTGATTTAGGATGAAAGGAAACCACTAGTGTTAGAAACTTGATTAGGTTCGTTTTAATTATTACCACAGTAAATGCATGTATAAGATGCATAGCAGAGGATAATAAAGCCAAGTCAGTTTCTAGAAGAAGGTCAGTCATATAGTAGATAATCCTCACTAGTGATTTCTGAGAACACTGTCTTATCAAGTGCACCATTAGGATAACAGGAAGTTTTGTTGAAACGTAGGGCATGTTTGACATTAGAGTACTGAAGTGACAGCAAAATTAAATCCATTTTTAGTCCTATAGACACTCATCTTGAAAGAGAAAAAAACCACAATAAATTATATCCAGTGAAGGATGCGGAAACACTATCTGGGGAAAAATTATTTTGCAAAAAATCTCCAAAATTATCTCAAGTAATATTGCAGTTTATTTATTTAACTAATAACCATTTATAAAATGTGTTTTATTATTGTATTTGTCTAGTTTTATAAAGTTTCATGTGGCACACAATAAAACAAGATCAGTAAATGCAAGATAATTTTAAAAAATAACAGTCAAATATATTGATATTAAAAATAATCCCTCTCTTTACAGATTTCATTAAGCCAAACTGATTTTAATAGTAAAATATTTAGATTTTTTAGAAAGGGGAATTTGGCATTTCTGTGATTAATGATGGACAGTAATAGATTCACTAAAGCAAAAAAAAAAAATTAAAACAAATGTATTTGCACTGTTATGTTAAAAGAATCAAACAGCTATAGCAGCCTACCAAAACTCATTTTATGAATACTGTGTGATTTATGCATGGCATTAGATCTTATTATGATAGATCTTATTTCAGGTATGGCTAAGCCTGCTGTAAACTGACATAAAGTGGTGCAACTAACTTACTACTGACCATTAATCTTTGTTGCGAAGATGCATTAATAAAGTCTCCACTCACTAGTTTAACAGCAAATGAAATTCCCTCATCTTTGATTACAAACAGATAAATCATCTTGTGCAAAATTTAGCTGTGACTTAAATTATTCCATTAAAATGATTTACTATAAAAGGACTACAAAGGACTATAGGGATAGAATATAAAATGCTGCCTAGTAATAGTAGCATTTTGCTAGTTTTTTATTTCAAACGCCTCTTGTGAAGTACAGTATTAGTGAATGCATAGCACAACAAAAAATGGAATAATGATGGTAGATTTTCAAGTGGAAGCATTTCAATAAGCTTTTCAGACAAATTCAGATTAATAGCACTGATTAGAGCCAGGTGCTGTGTAAGCTTTGCCAGTGCACCTGAATCCCGACGCATAGTACTTCTGCTATTCTTGTCCTGGGCCTCTTTTGAGGAGCCATTACCAATTGTGCGTAACTGAATTATTTTAAACAGTCATTAAAATAGATAGATAAAGGGAGATTGCCAAATATTTAGGCCTCTCAGCTCCCTAAACTTACCGTTAGTTTAATGTTCCATGCATGAAGCTGAAGAGTCCTTAATCTTTCCACATCTTTCCAATAGAAAGGCTCCCTGCCTTCTGGGGACAAGAAGAGGTCCTCTGAGCATGTTTTGTTGCCTTGTTTGCTCATCTTCTCTATGAAACACCACTCTCTGTGATAGAAAGACTGGGTGAAACTCCCTGTGGAGTAGGGAGAATCATTGTAGATCCATCCCTTGTACTGATTGGCAGGAATAAGAGACACTTTCGCTTCCATGGGCTGAGATCCACAGTGTTCCAAGCCTGGGATCAAGCTCAGAAACTGATCTTGGCTCCCTCAGATTCCATTTCTCCTCACTTTGCACTGCCATGTTTTCAGTGGACTTGCCCTGTAATTTATTGTAATAAAATATATGTTTTTGACTTACATGGCATTATCGTCTCTGGTCCAAAGATAAACAAACCTATATACACCAATTGTATCTTAGTGTTCATGCACGGATTTATTTGGCTTTGACTGTACAGATAAGGTAGAAGACTCTGAGGAATCCTCCTCGTTATACCTGCGACAAAGTGACTTTCAAGGAAAATGCCTAGGGAGGCTAAAAAAATGCCAGGGTTCTTTCGTAAAGAGTCACTGTTACTTGTAACTTGATTTATTGTAGCAAGGTGAAGGCAGCTACAGAGAAATGGTTAGGAAACCAAGAAACAATAATTTCTTCTTGTGGCACATTTCATGTTTCAGGCAAAAGGCCCGATCCAATGAATGTTGCAATCAGTGGAAAAACTCCCATTGACTTCTTTGGGCTCTAAATCAATCCCATAGCAGAGCCACACACACAAAAAATACAGTCCAAGATTTTGAAACCTGGATAAATTTAGGCACCTCAGAAAGTCACATGATTCTGAGAGGTGTTGCGCACCTACACTTCCCATTGACTTGAGCTTTGTGCTCAGGGACTCCGAAAATCTGGTCACTTGCTTAAATTCCTCAGTGTGGATTTTAGTGCCTAATGTTAGGTACCCAGACCAAGATATACTTTTTTAAATAGGTACCTAAAGTTAAGTTACACCGTTTTAGGCACTCATGTTTTGAAGTCTTACCCACAGATTCCATAACGTTGGCCTTAATGTATTGGTGGTAACAATAATGAATCGTAGTTGTTAAATAATTGATGGAATGACTTTTAACAAAAGAGAGAATGTTTTCAGAATTTTTTTTTATACAGATCCTTCAATTTGTGTAGTTCTTGGAAAGGTGGGTGTGTATATATGATGTATGTGCAAGGGGGTATTCTTTAGTGAGTGAACTAGAAAACAGGGTGTTTGAGATGTTTTATACTGTAAATTTCTTATTTACAGAAAACTGACTTTTATTGTGTCATAAGAAGGATGAGGGTTCAGAAAAGCAGACATTGGGAAGAAATATTTTGAGATTGAATTCTTTGCCTAAAACTGAAAATAATGTAGGCCGATGAATCTGATTGACAAACATATTACAGACTTGTTTCTAGTTTATGGGAAGGAACAGGAAGCTAGAGGGTGAACTTTAGTAAGGACAAATTAGTTTTTATTTTCAACAGTTAATATACTTTGCTTTAGACTCAGATGGAATCTTCATCTGAGTCTCCTTCCAGGAAAGTCCTAGTGGTTTCTTTGCTTGTTTATGTTAATTGAAAGAAAGATTTAGACAGGATGCTCAGGGATAAATTCTGTTTTCAGTTACACCATTGTAAATCTGGAGTAACTCAGTTGAATTGAGTGCTGTTGAAAATAATGAGAGCAAAATTTAGCTCTTAGTAGTGTGCCAACCCGAAGTGTTCAGAAATATGATTTTAGTTCCCCAAAATCATGCACTTATCATAAAAATCATGAGAAGTTTAAAATAATAAATTTGTTGTATTTTATTTGCCTCCTGGATTTTGAGCCTGTAGGGTTCAAGTTTTTAAGCTTTTCTCCTAAACCATAAGCATTAGAAACTTACTTTGGTTTTTAAGTGAAAGCTAAGAATCTCATGTAATCATGGGACTCCAGGAGATGGGGCTTTAAGGAAAACACCAAATATGAAGAGACTCACAGTATGATATTGAGAATTGGCAATATTGTCTGGGTCTGCAGGAATAATAAATATGTTAGAATAGCATCAAGCAAATGTTTAAAGGTTGAGGTCCTGATCATTTCCGATACAGTGGAATCAGTTTTTAATTTTGAATATTTGACACATTCTTCTTAGTACTTTCAGTGATTTTGATTACTCTGATTGCTCACTGCCTACCTACACCATTGAAATGATCATCATTTATTAAAGAACTGGGCCAACATGACTTTCCCAATGTCTTTGTACACAGCATGCATTTTTTAATAAGGATAATTTTAAGTCAATCTGTATTCCCTCAGTTTTAGATATCAGCTGCTGAAATCTTGGAGGTGTCTGAAAAGGTGTGAAATACATTTTGTACAATTTCTGTATGATTATTTTTTAAACATCAGAAAGCTTGAGGTATATTATGGATTTTGTTCCATACCCAGACCTGATTATTATAGAGGAAAAAGGCTGGTATATGGGGCAAAGAGCTGTGAAATCCCTTCATCGTCTACCTTTACGAGTAGTTGTTGGAAGCCTGACTAATTTCATTTTTGGGATGGTGTGTTGTATTTGACTAAAGTAAGAATTTAATCTGCAAATTACAGTAAGGCTGCAGAAGCAGCGGTTCAAGGCTCCTCACAGTGCTACTCAGCTGGACTTTACTAGGTGTAAAGAATAAATGACTATTTAAAATAAATCTTTAAGTGGATAACCTACAGATTTCAAAGTTAACATTAAAAAAGTCTATGTGATTAAAAAAACATTAAACATTAAAAAAAAGCAATTGCTAAAACTGTAGTAGGTGCATTGTTACCATTTTCTAGCTAGTTACTTCCTTCTGGATGTTTCCTACACTGACATACCCTTTTTGGTCTTATCATGTTTTTTCCTCATGATTAATGATGCATTTGTATCAGAAAATGTGTTGGACATAGAGCAGAATTTGTATGCATACTACACGGACTGCTGTATGCAGTACTTAGTATATTGTGCGTCCAAATATGTTACGTAGAGGCTTGATCTCACCCTCCCTTATGTAACTCATGCATCAAAGTGTGTCTTGTAAAATGAGCCACTGAATTTACAAGATTAAGGAAGACCAGATAAAATTGGTAACTGACTTTACAAGATACAAAGTAATATATGTCTCCATATTAAATGGCAGGATCAAACCTTAACTTTAGAGGCAAAGTTTTAGCATGGTATGAGGAATTTTAGTAAACCATCCCACTGACCACATTAGGTGATCTGAGTGTTGTATTCCTCTATAGCATCATTACATTTTCATGTAATTTGTGTAAATTTTCACATTCCTTTCTCTTTTTTCTCACTAGCATAAAATGAATAGTCTGTATCTTCATTCTGAACATAAACATATAAGCCAAGCTTGTAAGAAAATGTGATTGGAACACTAGTATACACTGTATGTAGTTGAAGCTGTATCAGTCCCAGGATATTAGAGAGACAAGGTGAGTGAGATAATATATTTTATTAGGCCTACTCCTGTTGGTGAGAGAGACAAGCTTCCGAGCCACACAGCTTTTCCTCAGCTCTGGGAAAGGTACTCCCAGCTATATCTGAGATACTTTGATGATATTTTCATCCTCTGGAGAGATGGCTTAACTTCAGCAACCACCATCCATCCATCCATCCATTAAACTCTGTCTGGAACACTCTCATACTAGCATTAACTTCATGGACACCAAAATCAGATTCAACCATATACAAGAAACCCACAGATCACCTCATCTATAGATCCAGTAACCACCTCGAACACACCAAGAAGTCTGTGACCTACAGCCAGACACTCAGATACTACAGAATATGCTCCAAGGAGAAAGTCTGGGATATATACCTTAGCACATCCAAAAGCTATCTTTTCCAAACAATGACACTCCACCAGAAAAGTAGATCGCATCATGGTACGGACCATCCAAATACCCCAAGAGAAATTTCTGTTTCAATACAGAAATAAACCCTCCCTGACCACACACCCCTAGTTGTCACCTACTACCACCCATTGCAATTTATATAAGGTACAACACAACCCATATTGTATGGGGACCTCATCCTGATTGAAAACTTTCCTGAACTTCTGGCCTTCAAACCACCCTCCAACCTTTCCAAGCTCATCATCAGAAGCAGGCTTCCCACAAACCAGGACACAGCATCTTAAAGCACACCAGGCCCTGCCAGAACAACAGATGGAAACCTTGAAGACATATCTCCATTGCTACAATGATTAAAAAAAAAACCCTTAACACACCTTACACAAACCTTAACACACCATATGTCCTATGCATGCACATCACAACATGTGGTGTACCTCATCCAGTACACTAAATGCCCTAATATCAACTGTGTGGGTGAAAGCAGACAATCACTATGTTTCTGAATGAACTTTCACCGGAAGATAAGACAAAAACATCCTAACAGCTGTAGGTGAACACTTCTCACAAGGCGATCACTTTATATTAACCTCTCAGTGCTCATTCTCAAAGGAAATGTGCTCAACACTTTCAAAAGACTAACTTGGAGCTTTAATTCATAACTCTGCTAGACACTAACTCATGGACTGAACAAAGACACTGGCTTATTACAACATCTATAACCCACTCACCCCCCCTTTTTGTCCTATGATGGCAGAGGTGCTAGCAAGCTACTCTACCTTGAATGGTCCCTTAGAACATGTGCTAACTACTTATGCTAAACAATCTGTTCCACTTTGCATTTAGCTGTGACACTGGAGTATCTCTGCCAGACCTGACGCACAATTCTGTGTAGCTCCATAGGTTCTTTTGCACCAACAGAAACTGGTCCAATAAAATATATAACTTCACTCACCTTGTCTCATTGTGAAAGAGTAGAACATGTAATGTAAAGATTTGCCAATTAATATCAGATACATCTGTAGAATCTGGAATATGTTTGAAGGTGCAATTTTTGCCCTGATTTTAAATTTCTGGGTCAGCATTTTAGTAATGTTTTTAAAGGTGACATGAATAATTTGATATAGGACTGTGATTTTGAAGGAGGGGACAGATGTTATACCTGCAAGAACCCCTCTTACCAGCACTAATGGGAATTTAGGAGCATAATTAATGGTTTGCCCTGTGCTTTCTGTTGAAAATGTGGCCTGTGGTGTTTAATGGCTTATTTATTGAACAGCTTACTTTGAGGGATGTTCTTCCTCTTGCTGTGCTGCCACAACTCTTCCTAAAGTGAATGGAAATTAGATATGTGCACTGGGAGTAGAATACAGTTTCCTTTGATCTTACAGTTCTTACTGGAGTTGTTTCCTGCTTCAGTTGTTAAAATGAACCAAAGAGGTCCAAAATCCTGTTCAGACTGCTTCTCCCAAGTTTTCTGTTAGGAAAAATATTTATTACTGGCTGTGGGTGTCAATGGTAGGTAAAAGTGAAACGATGCTTAACACAGTGTAATAGCAATCAATCAACCACAGCTAATCATGATCAACACTATTTGTCACACCTGTAGCTGACAGCAGTGCATGTGGGGTGGGAGGGAAGGGGGGAGAGAGTTCAGTGTTTAGGTTCACCCTCCTGAGCCTGAATTTTATCAAGGGAGGAAGGCCCATATATCAATCAACTAGCAGGAGTTGGTAACAAAAAACTGTGAACTGATTGACAGCAGCCATTCTACAGGTTGATGAGGGTGCTCTTCCACTCAACAAAAATGCTAACAGCCAGCTAGCCTATCTCTCAGAAAGGAATTCAGATACCAGACAGAAAAAGATTAGGATGGAGAGGTATTTATTTCTGCCATTTAGTTCTGGTTGAATGCTAGCTACTCTAAGACCTAGCTACATTCTAGATATTGTGATTGAATGCTTATGGATACTAAGTGTTAAATAATTCACTTTGTCTTTGCTGCTAAATATATATTGTTTGTTCTGAGAAGTTTTATTTACATATTAGACTAAATATCCCATGTAGCTAGCATCCAAACAGACACAAACATCAATACAGAATATCATTCTGTGGGTTTTTTTATTTTTGTTTTTATTTCCCCTCCTCAAAACAATCATGTCTGTGGAGTGGGCAGTAGTGCAGGGGTTCCCAAACTTCTTGTCAACATAACCCCATTTTAGTGAAATATTTCCAGCCGGGACCCCATACAGCATGGAGGACGCCATTTTGCACTTCGCACAGTGTGACCTTGCAGGCAGCATACGTGCAAGGTCATGCTGTGCAGCGCAAAATGGCATCCACAACATACTAGGGATTGCAGTGACCACATCTGATGATAGCGCGACCCCATTTGGGAACCGCTACAGTACTGTGTCTGTCACTTGGCTTAGCATCAATAGACAGACATAGTTTTATTGTCACTTGATATAAGATTACTGCTGTGCTCCTCAATGGAAGTCTCAGTACCACTGCCTGTTTTTCTATGTATTAGGCAGCTCCCAAGTCAAGAAATTGCTTATGTTCTTGCTGCCTAGATATAGGTTGGGAGGGGCAACTAGCTCATCTTACAGTAAACTGCTATATGACCTTATGATAGGAGAGCTAGCATTTTCAAACCTGGCTGCATAAAGTTAAGTTCCTAAATCCACCCATGGCTAGATTTTGAATTTAAATGTCTACATTTTTGGTCTAGGTATATATTGTGCCGTACTACATATTATCTATACTCTATTCTTATAATCAGTACTATTTTTGCTATGTAACATAGACATGCATGGCACCTTACAGGCAAAAAAACCATACAACTCCCTGCCCCATGAAACTTACTAGTTAAATAAGATCAAAAACAAATCAAAATGTTTGACTGATCATGGAGGGTGGAAGGGAAGGGAGATGAAAATAGTGACAAAGGAAGGGGAAAATGTTGTTTTTGAGGAAACATAGCTTTCTGGCAGAAAGCAGATCATATACATTGCTCTGTTTTACACCTTCCCTGTTGCATTTAATTATTATGTTTACTTTTATTTTGAATTTAAAATGCATTTGCTAGATTATATAAGTAAGGCTTCAAGGAAGAAATGTGCTTTAAAGTGAGATTTGAATGAAGAGAGTAGTGAGCCAATACACAAGATGTTGAAGACTGTTGTTATTTATTACTTTTGTAGTATAGCGCCAAAGAGATATGCGATGATTTACAATATAAATAAACATGGAAACTCTATCCCAGAGAATGTATAATTTAAGAATAATAGGAAGTGCAAATAATATGGGGGTGGGGGTGAGTGAGGGTAAAGACAATATGATCAGGCAGTTGTTGGTAAGCTAGTGAACGTGGTTTGACAATTTTGAGGTTTATTGCCGTATTTTAAAGTATATCTAAGATTGTAATTTATAAGCCTCCTTAAAGAATTCTGAGAAAGGACTGAGGCCATGTCTATATTAGGAGTGCTTTGTCAATATAGCTATGTCAGAATATTATGCTAGCAAAGGGTTCCTAGTGTGTCATAGAATCGTAGAAGATTAGGGTTGGAAGGGACCTCAGGAGATCATCTAGTACAACCCTTTGCTCAAAATAGGACCAACCCCAACTAAATCATCCCAGCCAGGGCTTTGTAAAGCCACACCTTAAAAACCTCTATGGATGAAGATTCCACCATCTCTCTAGGTAACCCATTCCAGTACTTCACCACCCTCCTTGTGGAAAAAAAGTTTTTCCTAATATCCAATCTAGACCTCCCCCACTGCAACTTGAGACTGTTGCTCCTCGTTCTATCATCTGCCACCACTGAGAACAGCCTAGCTCCATCCTCCCTGGAACCCCCTTTCAAGTAGTTAAAGGCTGCTATCAAATCCCCCCCACTCTTCTCTTCTGCAGAAAAAACAAGCCTAGTTGTCTCAGTCTCTCCGCATAAATCACGTACTGCTGCCTAGCCAGTTGGTCCCCAGCCTGTAGCAGTGCATGGGACTCTGCACTTGTCATCCTTGAATCTTGTGAGGTTGTTTTTTTGACCCAATCCTCCAATTTGTCTAGGTCACTCTGTATCTTATCCCTACCATCGTAGATACCATCGTATCTATCACTCTTTCTAGCTTAGTGTTATCTGCAAACTTGCTAAAGGAGCAATCCACCCCATCCTCCAGATCAGTAATGAAGATGTTGAACAAAATCGTCCCCAGCACTACCTTGGGGCACTCTGCATGTTACTGGCTGTCAACTAGTCATTGAGCCGTTGATCACTATCCATTGAGCCTAATGAACTAACCAGCTTTCTCTCCATCTTATAGTCCATTCATTTAACCAACCCATACTTCTTTAACTCGCTGATAAGAATACTGTGGGAAACTGTATCAGAGCTTTGCTAAAGTCAAGGTATATCATGTCCACCACTTTTCCCAAATCCACAGAGCCAGTCATCTCCTCATAGAAGGCACTTAGGTTGGTTAGGCATGACTTGCCCTTGATGAATCCATGCTGACTGTTCCTGATCAGCTTCCTCTCTTCCAGGTACCTCAAAATTGATTCCTTGAGGACCTGCTCCATGATTTTTATGGGGACTGAGTTGATACTGACTGATCTGTGGTTCCTGGGTTCCTTCTCCTTCCCTTTTTAGATGATGGGTGCTTTTTGGTGCTGGGCCTTTTTCCTAATCATCCGGGACCTCCCCTGATCACCACGAGTTTTCAAAGATAATGGTCACGTTATAATGGGCACTCACAATATAACTCTGAATGCAGTTTATTCCAGCAAAAGGGCACTTTTAATGGTAGAGCTTATTTCAACTGCTACCCCGTCCACAGGCGGAATAAGCTCTATCAGCAAAGACACAGTTTTGCTGCTATAACTGCATCTATGTTAAAGGCTTTTGCCAATACATCTATTTTTATCAAGGATCATATCCCTGAACATCAAAAACAGTGCCAGCAAAAGTTTATAGTGTAGACCTGCTCTTAGAAAAGAACTGGGCTCAGCAATATTGGGTTAATTCCAAGCAGAAGGGGCAACATGGAAGAAAATATGAAGTTGGGACTAGGAGAAAGGAACAAAGGGAGCAATTAAATAGAAGTGATAAAGATTAGGAAAAAATACATACTGAGTTAATATTTTAATTTTTAGAAAAATATGTAGAAAGAATTGTAGCAAATTCCACTGTTAGTGGTTTGTTTGGCAGATTATCTTGTTCTAAAGCTATGAAGACTTTACTGGGAGAGGACATTCCCACCTAACCACCCTTCCAAATCTACTTAAAACAAATGCTTACTTCAAAAAGGAGCATCTTGTTTAGAGTTTGCCTTTTGTAACCGCTTTAAAAAAATTGTATCGAAATGATGATCCTTATAAAGTCATTCTACCAGGTCTGAAATTTTCCCATCTGCTTAGTTTACAGTACATCTGGGAACTCCAGATTGCATTTAATCTAATCCATGGCCCTATCAGTGTTTTGTGGGGAATTTTTCCCCCAAAAGTGGTGACCTGGGAAGAGCAGTCCACTAGCACCTTAAATCAGAATAGCCTTCTAAGATCTGGAGGCTACCTGGTACATGCATAGTTCCTTGTCCTAAAATTTCTAACTGAATCGCTTTCCCAATGTAAATCAAATGTAGCTTTTGTAAAAGAAGGAGCATTGTCTAATAGTTAGAACCACAGTCCAGAATCCTGGGTTCTGCCCTGACTCTTTCCTTGACAACGTGAATCTGGACAAGTCACTTAATTATCCCTCTGCCATTTTTACTTGTTTTTAAGATGGGTATGTCATACGTGCATACAGTAAAAGGGGTATTGTGATGCTTAAGTTATCCAAGAAATTGTCTACTGTATGTAAGTGTGAAGTATTTGAATATTGTACTTTCTAAAATGTAGCTAAAACTCAAAGTTTTGGGAAACTTCGTCAGTGAAATCTCTCCTTGCTATGCACCAAAGAAGGAGATTCTTATTTATGTACAAAATGAGTGGCTATAATCTGTAGGTGCAGATTTTATCCTGGCAACTCAGTTTCTGCCAACACAGAGCTCAAGGGCTGTTACATAGTGTGAGCAGCATATTTCTATTTTTTAATTTGTAAGAATGTTTTATTGATTCTGACAGAATGATCATTACAAGTACATCAGATTATTAGTTAGTGCATATGATTATGTTAATCTTTTTCATTTTGTAAGTTTTAATGAACAGCTGACAACTAATTATTTTTTATTTAACCTGCAGTATGTCTTAGTATTAGAATTATTTAATTAAAAAGGACTTTTTGATGAAAAAGCTATCGATTACATTATTTAAAAGCTACATTATAGAACCTAGTGTTCTTTCACATTAGGTAATATTAACAATCATGCAGTTTCATAGAGTAGCAGCTACAGAGGGGGTATGCTAAAGCCCATCAACGGGCTGAATTTGGCCCTTTCAGTTCCTATATAGCATAACATAAATGCTGACTTTACCTTAAAGAAAATGATTTTTCTTTTCATTTTAAAGATAGCATATGAAAATAACTACATTTATCTAGAGTGTGTAAGCGATAATTGTCATTGTATTGAAAAATATTATTAAGAGGAAATGTTGTTAGAGGACACTGAGAAAAGATCACTCATGAGGACTGCATGGGATTATTCCATGTGGTCAATCTGTTGTGATTGCAGGATGGCACACAGACAGTTGGTGGGCCTCACACCTTCATTTTCTGTCTTCTCTTTTTTTATATAATGGTAATGCATTTTCATCAGTTAATAATTTCAGAAATTGTTAATTCTTGACATTACAGTCGTTTCGAGCAGGCTGACTCTAAATGGCTCAGGAATTGGCACAGGTCACTGCTATACATAACTGCTTTTATCATTGAATGAATCCTACACAATCAGTGCTAGTTAGCGGACAGAATCACTGGTGCATGGGAAGGAAACTATATATATGGAGAAAGAACTGTAAGCTCTTTGGTTGATCACTCAAAGGTTTACTTTTTGGCATGGTACTGCTGGGGCAGGTGTAACTTTAATTATTTGTTCAGCATGATCCCCACTTCTGCTTTTCAGTTTGACTTGCTGATGCTGTTGTCTCGCATTGGGTTGCCTTCACTCCAATTACCTGCTTCCTGTAACATGGATTTTGATGATCAAGTGCTCTTTATGGATTTTCTTTGGAATATGCTGCCGTTCAGCTTCTCTTGGTGACATTTCTAGTATCACATTCCAAAAGGATTTTTATTTTGGCAAATACATGTAAATAAATAGGCATTGTGGTGGTGCTATTGGGGGCCAGAGAGAGAAATCTTTCCCCAGAAGAAATGGTTCTCCCTTCACCTAAACCTATCTAAATTTATAAATAGCTGTAGAACAAACTTTTGAGCAATGTTTGCGAGACAAACTTAGCTTTAAAATATGACAGAAAAGGGACCACTGATGTACATCATATGTGAGTGCTGAGCACAGGTTTCTTGGCCAGGAATTCCCTAACTGTTTGTCTTGAATTTTTATGCCTATTATTTAGGCATATGTCATTTCTTATCCAGGTTTGTCCTGGTTTAATTTATACAATTTAAAAAAATAGCTTCTACATCTCTGTAAGAAGACTTTGGCCCCTTTGGGAAATAGGAATTGTGGGGGATAGCTTAGAGACTTCTGATGATGAAGTCTCCTTCCCAGTGTAGTTTTCCTCTCTTCTTTGGAGATATCTGTAGAAAGGGCTAAACAATCTAATTAAGTACAGCTTGATGTGACTAGCTCTGATATAACAAACATATGTTCCCTGCATTTCTCTGGATGGAAGAAGAGCATTCTATATGTTTTGTGTGATTCTTATACATAGGACTGCTGCAAAATTAATTTAATTTCATGAAGATTATTATTTGTTGATTTGTCCTTTATATAGGGTCCTGCAGTAGAACCTGTATTCAATTTCATGAACACATATGAATATTTCCATTGACTTCAGTTGACCACATTGAGGCCTGGAGAGAGAATTTTAACCCCCCAGTGCAAAGAACCAATCCACTACTTAAGTTCCTTTTAAGCCTTCAGAATTGTTGGCCATATGCATAAGGATAGATTTTACTCACAGTGACTAGAGTATTACCTTGATCTTTAGCGTTTGGTGTATAGAAGTGTGAGAATAAAACTAGAAGAACCTCTCAGGCTTTAACATTTCAGTGCTGAAAAATAAATACAGTGTTTGAAAATATATGCGCACTTAAACACAATTAAAACACCAACTATTTCTGTAACTTGAAATTCAGAGCAGTCTTTCTGTTGTCAAAAGTACAAAATAATATTTGATTGCTTTATTTGATTGTTTTATATGTTCTGTATCTGTGGTTGTATTTTAGAATTATTCAGAGTGAGTCTTTGTTATTTATGTTCTAAAATCTTGAAAATCTGAAAGATTTCATTATTCAAGTTAGAAAACATTTGTTTTTAGCATTATTTCAATTTAAGTAATTCTAACAGAAAACCATAACATAATGTGTGTGTGCATGCAGACTCGTATTTTGACACATACAGAAAGTAAATAAGGTTAACACATACCATAACTAACACTGGGTTATATCTGATTTTGATTGTAAGCTTTTTGGAGTTCAGTACTCAGCATTTAAGAAGACAATAATAATAATTTCAATAAATCTTTACTTATGTATGTCCCCAACCTCATCTTAAAAATGGAGGAAAGGCTAACCTATGTTGAAAGGCAGCAGCATTCTTTAGTCTCTTGGAATAAAAGGGAGATGCAGTCTCAAAGATGTGGGCAAAAGAGCTAAGCAAATACATAATCAATTTTAATTGAACAGCGATATCAGCACTGACTCCCTGAATTCATTAATTGTCATGAATAATCAACTCCACTTCTCTGTATTAAGCAGTATTTGTCTTGCAAAGAAAAGCCTCCTTTCGTTGTTGTTAAATTAAAAGAAATGGGATACTGACCCATGTCCCACTAGGAAAGATTATCTTGCTGTTTTATTACTCCTTTAATGATATTGAAATGCTTCAGTGTTTATGTAAGAATACAAACTATGTATGTTGTAAGAAAATCTCATTTAAAAGATTTCACTTTTAAGCCGAGAAAATCCCCCTCCCATGCAATTACAGCCTCCTAGCTGTCTGTTCAGGAACTTGCAACGTAGTTACCTGGACTTGAAAGAAATCTAATAGAACCTCTCTCTACCTATAGAATTTTATTACAGGGCTGACTGTTACACGTGCTTTAATTTAATCTCTATACAGAATGTATACGTAAATACTCAACTTTATAGTTGAAACAGTTTAAAAGCATTGTCATAGGGACTTGAGGTTGCAATCTGATAGGTGACTATAAGCCTACATTGGCCTTCATATGTAATCGGAGGACTTTGCAAGGGCTGCCAAGGATGTCTCGGTTGTAACTTGAATGAGCATGCTTTTGACTCATAGAAATGCCACACAAAAATAACATTTACTTCTCATAAAGTCAACCACAAAATGAAAGTATACCCTTAGGTTATTGTTATTGCTGTTTTAAAATTACAGACCTTAGATTTACTTTTTAAGGCTTGATATTTGCATTTCCCTGTAATAAAAAGACTGTTTATTTGATGTCTTTGAAATGGCTGTGCTGCTCATTCCCATGAAATCTGGCAATATAAGCATGCATTCGTAAAGCAAAATGGGAACTGGATCACCATCCATTGCAAATGTTATCACAGACACATGATTTCTTTTTTTTCCATTTGTTTTATTGCCACTTATTTTGGAGGTATTATTTTTTTTTATTCTGGTCATCCCCATTCCATATACATAGATTTTTATCAAGGCAAGAATATCTTCAGCAGAGTGGGTCAGTAAGTGGCTTTATTTAAGGGGATTTTAATGCCTCATGAATTGGCAGGTTTGAAACATGGCAGAGGTGATATGTGGCAAACTTCCGTGGAGGCTGACTGCATCTCATTTGCGATGTTCATTCTGGATACTATGAAGATACTAAGATACCTAATCTTAGTGCTGCAGGAAGTAGCATCATTTGCTGGTATAGGATTATGTAACTTCAGTAGGATAAGTGGAAATCCATAATAAAGAACACTTGTTCTTCTTAAAACACTATCAGGAAATTGTCAAAGTGCATATTTCTTCCTGTCCTTTTCCGGAACACTCAGACTATTCAGAAATGTAACATACATCTGTGAAAAGAGAACTTCTCAAAAACTATGTCCTGATTGTAACTACTGGCAGTAAAAATAAATTGCGACAGCATGTAGTACTGAAATTTCTGTCTGCCTTAGCACTGGAGAAGTTAAATAGGTAGCTTTGGGGGGGGGAATAAAACAACCCTCACCCCCCAGAATTCATAATCCCATTGTAAAACGACCAGTGGTTAAGTCCAATTATTTATAGCATTTGTAGCCTACATAAATATTAAACTGTCAGGTAATAAAGCAATGTGAATAGCTCTGTCACTAATGTTCCAGTATCATTGTTTTAATGTCTGCTGAGGCACATAATTTCTGGTAAAGTGCTTTCTTGTAAAGAGGTTGACAGAATGGACTTTTTTAATGAAACCCAGAAAAAAAAATTTTTGACAAGTAACCAGGTTACCTCTAGTAATATTATCAATAGAAAGCAGCTTTTTAACAATATTTTCAGCTGTTGCGTGGGGAGTCAAAGCCAAATTGCAACATTTAAACCAAGCAAATAAGCTGCATACTAAGACACAGTATTTCCCAGATAAGCAGGAATATTAATTGTAATGCTGTTAGTGAAGAAGATACTTGCATTATAGTTTTAAGATCAGACTGATAAAAGATCAGGTGCCTGGCTGATGGAGGGAAACAGCAGGTGTCTCATATGGTTAAATCACAGAGTACAGTCCAATAATAAAGAACAAATAAACATGTCCAAGGCAGCTTAAATGACTGTCCAATAACGTGCCATGTCCCTCTCCTGCTCTACTTCTTTTACCATTACTCTGTTTGCTTTTTACACAGATTAATCATGTCCAATTGTTTTTAAAGTAGCCCTGCCAAAGCAGACCAGTATAATAATATTGATACTTGGCAATTATATGGAACTTTTCATCCAGGAAATTCAAAGCACTTTGTAAATGCCACAGAACATTCCCCAAGATATTATACTTGTTTAGTAACAGGTAAATTGAGACAGGTAGAGGTTAAGTGACTTTCTTAGGGATGCATGGTGGCAGCCCTGGGAATGTAATCCAGGAGTGTTGACTCCCAGTTTCCTGTTCTATCCATTTGACCTCCTGGCTATAAGAACATAAGAATGACCATACCGAGTCAAATCCATGATCCACCTAACCCAGTATCCTCTCTTCTGACAGTGGCCAATGGCAGATCTTCAAAGGGAATGAACAGAACAGGCAATCATCAGTGATCCATCTCCTGTCATCCATTCCCCGCCTATTAATTTCATTGCGTGACCCCAGTTCTTGGGTTTTGTGAAGGAGTAAATAACATTTCCTCACCACACCATTCAAGATTTTATAGACCTCTATCATATTCCCTCTTCTCTTTTCGTCATCTCTTTTCGAAGCTGAAAAATCCGTCTGTTAACTTCTCATGCAGAAGCTTCTTCGTACCCCTAATCATTTTTATTGCCCTTCTATGTACCTTGTCCAATTCTAATATACCTTTTTTTAGATGTGATGACCAGAACTGCATGCAGTATTCACGATGTAGGAGTACTATGGATTTATATAGAGTCATTATGATATTTTCTGTCTTATTATCTATCTGTTTCCTAATGGTTCCTAACATTCTGCTAGCTTTTTTGACTGCCAATGCACACTGACTAGATGTTTTCAGAGAATTAGCCACAATGACTCCAAGGTTTCTTTCTTGAGTGGTAACAGCTAATTTGGACGGCATCATTTTGTAAGTATAGTTGGTATTGTGTTTTCCAATGTGCATTAATTTACATTTATCAACATTGAATTTCATCTACCATTTTGTTGCCCTGTCACCCAGTTTGGTGAGATCGATTTGTAATTCTCTGCAATCTGCTTTGGATTTAACTATTTTGAGTAATTTTGTATCATCTGCAAATTTTACCCTCCCACTGTTTACTTCTTTTTCTTTTCATATTTTTATGAATATGTTGAACAGCACTGGTTCCAGTACAGACCACTAGAGGACAACACTATTTACTTTTTTCCATTCTGAAAACTGACCATTTACTCCTATTCTTTGTTTCCTATCTTTTAACCAGTTACTGATCCAGGAGAGAACCTTCCCTCTTATCCCATGACTATTTACTTTATTTAAGAGCCTTTGTGTGATGGACCTTGTCAAAGGCTTTCTGAAACTTTCTGAAGTACACTATATCCACTAGATCACCCTTGTACACATGTCTGTTGTATTCTAATAGATTGGTGAGGCATGATTTCCCTTTACCAAAGCCATGTTGACTCTTCCCCAACATATTGTGTTCATCTATGTTTCTGTTAATTCTGTTCTTTACTATAGTTTCAGCCAATTTGCCTGATACCGAAGTTAGGCTTTCGGGCCTGTAATTGCCAGGATCACCTCTGGAGCCTTTTTCTAAAAATTGGTATCTCATTAGCTATCCTTCAGTCATCTGGTACAGAAGCTATTTTTAACAGGCTACATACCACACTTTGTAGCTCTAAAATTTCATATTTGAGTTTCTTCAGAACTCTTAATTGAATACCATCTGGTTCTAGTGACTCATTACTGTTCAGTATATCAATTTGTTCCAAAACCATCTCTACTGACACCTCAATCTGGCATAGTTCCTCAGATTTGTTACTTTAAAAGAATGGCTCAGGTGTGGGAATCTCCCTATGTTATTTCAGTGATTCTCCATAATGCCATAATAGAGCATAGAATTCTTCCTTTCATATATCCTCCTCCTTTATCCATCCTCTCATAATTGTGGTGGTAAGGACACAGAAACTCAGTAAAGACATTGAAAACTTGTTATGATGCCAGCCCAATGTGCTTTCTAGTTGGGGAACTGAGTATGGTACTAATTCTAGGGTCTACACAAAGAAAACAATGCAAAATGTTTGCAGCATGCACATAGTATATGCTGAACCAGTTGTGGTTGAAACTAGGAAGCTGTATACTGCATGTGTTTGTCTCATATGACTGATATGCTTAGTCACAGCAGGACTTGAAACCAGCAACTTTTTGTGTTTTATGCCAGCAAATGAAATCATCCGAGATGCTGCATGACTATATTTGGGAATTGGGTGGAGGGCATTCTCAAGGGAGGTCTCTGTACTTTAGAATGTAGTTACCCCCTCCCTGGTTTAACAGAGTCCATGTTGGTTGACATCATAAGCCTTTTCCCATGCTCCGTTTTATGAAGGGTCGGTTCAGTATTGCTGAGTGGATTGGGTTTCAGACTTGGTGGGTTGAGAACTTAGAAGATGAGGGTTGGAAGGGACCTCAGGAGGTCATATAGTCCAACCCCCTGCTCAAAACAGGAGCATTAGCTCAATGTGGATTCCTTTGTATTGTTTTTAAAGGCCAGATTATATGTGTAGCTCCTTAAATTCCTCTAAAGCACCTATCCAAAAGGCTGTGCCCATAGATCCTCTTACAAATATTTAAAACAAACAAAATACTTCTTTTTTTGAAGAGATCCTAGGTCCTTGCTCAGGATGCATTTTCCATGGTTGGCTGTGACGAAGACACTGGATAATGCATGTGTTCCTCTTGTCTGTTCATCAAGTGGGTGGTGACCAATCAGTGGGACAGGATTTCCATTCCCAGATGATCCTCTGATTCTCTTGCAGGCAGCTCTTAGTTTTCTCCTGTCTTGTAATGAAACAGAAGATAATATCTTTGACTGAGGTACCATCTTCCTCCTTCATACAGATATAGTTTTCGAGAGAAACGGTGAAGAACATCATGTAAAGAAAACCATGAAAGCAAGGAAATGCCATCTTCCCTTCTCCCTGCTTACACATAATCCTCTTCTTCCAGGGAGTCAAACTCTGAGGAAGGGGGGAAGCAAGAAATTAGGAACCTTTTACTCTGGAGGTCTGACAGTAGTCCCCTGACAGGATGAACAGAGCTGAAGAAAGGTTAGGAAGTTGCACTTGGAGAGTTTTTTAGGGGGAGGAACAGGAGATTTCTGAGAGGGATGAGACCCAGTTAGACATTAAAATAGTTTGAAGATGTTGAATTCAGATAATTCACACCACCACACACCTCTCTCCAAAGAGCAACCCTTCGTACCTAATCTTTCACAGAGAAAATAGTCCTCCATACTGGTTCTTGCTTTGTTCCCAAGTAGTGTCAGCTGTGCACCATAAAAAGGAAATGTTTCTCCTAAGTTTATGCCCACATCTTTAGGCTTGGAAAGAAAGCCCCTAAGTCTCCTTACCTATCCACTGGACCCTATCCAAGGTTATCTTTCTCATGCCAGAGTTCAGAAAGTTCAGTTCCCCTTCTGTTGGGTTTGAGAAGCATAACAATGTGGAAAGTGAACAGCTTTGTTCTGTCACAATGGGTAAGGGCCTACACCTAGTGTCTTCTACTCAGTTAAACTCCATGCTCCCTCTCCTCAAGCAGTGACCATCTCCTCAGCTGAAAGAAAGGACATCTCTGTTGATGTAGAGTGCCAAATACTCATATATGGCCTTATTTTCAGAGATACTGATCACGTGCAGTTCACATGTATTTCAACTGGAGTTGTGAATGTTCAGCACCTCTGAAAATCAGTCACTTGGTATTCACTAGATGCCTTCGCTTAGCCTGACTGCCAGAATTTGGCTATTTTGAATGATGTTGGGAGGATTGTTTTTGAGCACTTCCCTCACAAAAGCTGTGGAGCTGCTATCTTGGGAAAGTTGCAGTTTTTCATTTCCTTTCCTTTTTTTCTTATACTTCACCCTGATGTTTTATAGTTCCTCCTGGAGATTAGGGCACTGCTAGTGAGACCTATTGTCTGTACTGATGTTTGTTTACCAGGCTGCTAGTTGTTTCCTGTGATGTGGAAACACTGGTACAGGCCTCCCAAGTAGTAGTTGAGGTTAGGTAGGGGAGGTTAATCTTGTTTTTTTTTCCAGTTTTGGAAGACACCAGTGAAGGGGCTGCCTGCGGGGGGAATAGTGGAGGAGGAGGACATGAAAATCCTATTTTCTGGTTAGTCACTAATGGACAGATAATAGAAAGAGTCCCATTATCTGTACTGCGTCAGTCATACCACAGAAAGCAATTAACACAATTAAAGAAACTGAGCTTTCCCACTCATAGATTCTCTCCCATTTATATCCTATTTATAAAGCTCCTAAAGAGGTTGAGATTCTCCTTCTACAGGACAAAGGAGCAATACTGTATTTATATTTAGAAGAGAGAGAAACCCCTACAGAAAGTCCCTGTAGACCCCTTTGAAAATCCCCATATAAAAACCTACATTGAAATGTTTGCACAAGCTATCCATATTGGTAATATTTCAATGTATCTGTAAGGCAAAACAATCACGATGGACCTCAGGAGCACATTAAAAATGTACATTGTTCTATTACATTTTTTTACATCAATTTTCTGTAATTACAAATACAAATAGTGTTTAAATGCAGGTTAATAATCTAGTAACTGGATTTTTGATCCCCTTGCTGCTATTGGCAAGGAATAAGGAATGATTTTATAAGGAATGAATAAATAATATGATTTATAAAATTATAAGACTGTTTGCATATCAATGCAATTTCATTTTAGTGTCATTATTAGAATTATTTGCTAGTAAGGATTAAAATATCTTTCTTAATTCTCTGATATACAAACCAGTCAAAAACTTGGAATATTTTTAAATGGGATAGTAAAGATGCAGACTGCTTAAAATTTTATTTTACTTTTTAAATCAAACAAAAAGCCATTCTAAAGAAAGTTGGTTGCTACAGTATATCAGATGACATCTTCTGCCTTTGAAATCCTAGCATTTAATGAGGGACAGTGCCAGATAGAGAAAGGGCAGGGGAATAACCATATATGATACCAAAAATAAATGAAATAATCAAGATGTAAATGACAACATTGAGGAGAAGGATAGAAACATTTTTCAAAGGGTACAGACTTTTTCAGATGTCTTTCCGTCTATCTTAGCATCTTAGGGAAATTACCTATGGATATGCCATTGTTCGTTCATTGCATTATTCTTACAGAGTGCTTGGAACCCCTAATAATAGATCAGGACCTCATTGTGCTACGTACTGTACAAACACTGAACAAAAAGAGAGTTCCTGCCCAAAGGACTTACAATCTTAAGTATGACAAGAGACAAGAAATGGATATAGACACAGTAAACAATGATACAGAATTGATCAGTTTGATAGACATTGGTCTCTACACACTAGCAGCCAAACTGTTGTCAAGCTTATTGGAAAAGGAGAGTTTTGAGGAAGATTTTGAAGGTGGATAATGAGGTAACTTGTGAATGTTTATGGAGAGCACTTCCGAGTTTCATGGGAGGTAGCATGGAAGGGAGCACAGAGATGTTTTGTGCATAATTTTGGTGCACAAACAAGACAGAAAAAATCAGTTATTAGGTTCCTCTGCTTTCATCCCCTTACTTTGCAGCTGGATTTGTGCTGCTTAAGCACACGTGGTCACTCTGCGAGCCAATAGGTTGATGCACATCATTTGTAGACTTGGGTATATATAAATTTTTTGTGCCTTATTCGAGCTTCTAAATTTAGTATGGGCTCCTCTTTTTTCTCTGATCTGCCAAGTATATATTTTTTCATGCTGAGAGGTATTTCCATTTTTTGAAGGTTAGTATGCTATTCTGAGCGACATGAAACATGGGAACAAGATTATAGAATTCACAATCTGCCAAAATATGTTCCTTTATAGTGTCAAAATCCTCTAGGGCTTGTCCCAAATGCACAATGTTTTTAAGTGCTAATGTAAGCCCTGGGTCATTTTTATTAGCAGTACATAGCCATATATTAAAGACATTTGGGGAAGCTCATCATTTCAAATAACTTTTTCATTTGAGTTGGCCTTCATTTAAGTGACTATCTGAATGGTAGAAACTCAGTGAAGCATGTTACTAGAAACTTCCTGTTTTTTTCAGGGATGGGGAGTGGAGGAGGAAACTAGGGTTTCTTTTGTGAGGGAGACTTTGGGAAAGTCTATTAGCTCCAATCTAGAATAGGTGAATGCTTGGCAGTAATCATTAGAGTTCAGGAAAATTCTATTTTCTCCAGATTCCATGTTTCGGGTAACAGAGAAATACTTCAGTTAAGCTGTTATCTGATATGGTCTTTATAGCTCTGATGGTAGAATTTGTCCCCAAAACATTTTAAGTTTTTACCAGACACATCTATTAACGGCATTGGCAGTTGCTAAATACAATTTAAAAAACATTTAGGAGTGGGGGGAAGAACACAGACTGATTCTCCACGCTTCAGGTATTAAATTCTAAGTGAGGTCAATAGGAGTTCTGAGAATGGAAGAACTACAATATTAATTCCTAGTTTTTTACTTCATGATCAGTGCACAGAGAGTGTATGTTCTAGGAGCACCTTTATTTAATCTTTGTGAAGGGTCACTTACAGCAATTTAATATATCCTTCAAAGCTTTCCTTTTCTACCTGAGTGTTCATGGGAGTTAGCTGACATTTCAGAACAAAGTAAACCTTTCACCATACTTTAAATGTTTATACATATATGCTAATCATGTGGTGAAAAAGCATGTCTTAATTGGCAACTTCTGCTACTACAGTTTTTCTTTGTATAGCAATACTTTTCTAAGTAGCAGATTGATCTCTAATAAGAAAGCTCTTTTAGAGAAGTGTAACACAAGAAAAAATACTAGTTCGATCATCTTTAATATTTTTTAAAATTTATGGTTAAATACTCAGTTTTAAAATGAATTTCCAAAAAACAAACTGTATGGGGAAGCTATGTGGATTTACCTAATACGGTAAACATGCAAAAAAGTCCCATAACAATATGAAGAAAACAATGTCACAGGCTGAAATTATTTCTTACCTTAATGCATATTCCTTTCCCTTATTCAGCTAGTGTTTGAGAGCCAGGGCCACAGATTGGTGTCAACAGTGCTGTAGAATATGTCCTCAGAGACAGGCATTCTTGCACTGATACTTTGGGAAAAAGAGTTTCTTGCATAATCCTCTCCCTCCCCTTACCATCATCACTGACAAGTAAAATAAAGAGGGTATTGGTAATGAATGATAGTATTTTTGTAATTTATTATTGTAATTAAAAATGCACTTGCCTGTCCATGTTACAATTGATTTCTTGGAGCAAGCCTACCATATTTTTAGTATAATTAATAGAAACCATAAATCTTGGCAAGCTGTTCCTGTTAACAGCACACTAATATAGGAACATGAGGTTTGGGACCAACATCCTAGTAGATATTTAGCAGAAAAATGCTGGCACTATTTAATAAATGAACATGCCAAATGGAGTCCACCCACAGTGCGCTGAAAACAAAGCTTTGGAAAGTTCACTGAAATATTTGAATATTTCTAGTGGGGAAAAGAAATCTTAGCTGTTATGTTGGATGAACATCTAACCTCACAGTTCATATAACTCTGTGCTTGTACAGGGCCTGGCACAATGGTGTCCCCCTTGGTTGGTCCTTAAGTGCTATCATAATAATCATGTTACACCTGAGCGAAGCTTGATCTCTCAAACCTGGAATATTCCTGGTCACTTTTGGATGCCTTCAATTCTGTCTTGACTGCCCAGTGTCACTCCTGGTGCTCTGATCTCTTTTAGACTCTTGTTGGTTATCAGTATAATTAACAAATACCATTATTACTATTTTGCTTTTACTGTATTCTCCTAGCCCCTCCCATGTCAACAGTGCCGAGTTTGATTTTGATTGCAGTCGAGCAGTTGTCCTTGGAAATTTGGGGCAGAACATGCTGCTATGAATGCTGCTCCTTGGATCACTAAATAGAAGGTGATAAACTGAAGTGCACAGAGTATCTCCGTTCTTTGCAGAGACTGTTTGTTGTTTCTGCCTTGTTCCTGTGCTCCATCAGCTTAATGGCTTAAATTCGCTGCCCTTAGCAGTGACTGAATCAAAAGATGTTCTGCAAGGGATATTCCAAGGGCTTTTGTGTAATGGAATGTTCCACGTTCTTATGTTCACATCACGGGCAGCAGAGCCGCTCTATGGTTACTGTACTCCTTGAAGAAGTGAATAACGGGTTGATGATAACCTACATAGCCACAGATCCACCAGCCGTACCCCCAGTCTCATCTTTAGTACCTTGCACCCCAGATTCCCCATACATGGACAGATCCACCAATATTAGCAGCACAATGGGACTTCACGCTCTGCTTCCTGTTTCCCCATTTGCTGTGGAAATATACTGATATCATTGCCTTTTGGGCTGTGAGTGGTTGCAACAGGGCTTGATCCCAACTAGCTGGTGTCTTATTCTGACTTTCAAGTAGACACCCATGGCTGAATATGAAATAAAGTTGTAGATACTTTGGTACCACAACTATAGGCATACTATCAACCCTTATGATATGCCTGCCTATTGACTTATTCTATGCACTGTAGTTGTAGCCATGTCAGTCCCAGGATATTAGAGAGACAAGGTGGGTGAGGTAATATCTTTTATTAGACAAGCTTCTGTTGGTGAGAGAGACAAGCTTCGAGTCAGACAGAGTTCTTCTTCAGGTCTGGGAAAGGTACTTCCAGCATCACAAGTTTCCCAGACCTGAAGAAGAGCTCTGTGGGGTCAAGTTTGTCTTTCTCACAAACAGAAGTTGTTCCAGTAAAAGATATTACCTGATCTACTTTGTCTCTCTATTGACTTACTGATAACATAGACATAGATGGCAAAATGTTCTTATTGGGTACAGAGTTTGCTAAAGCAGCCTCATCAGAGATATGCAGCGCTTCCAGAACAGCATCAAAACTGGCCCATGTTGAGGAATTGTCAGCAGCCAAATGCAGCATTATCGGCGCATGGCAAAATGACAGTCTGTGATTGCAACACACATTTTAATGTATTTAACACCCTACTCTGCCAGGTTTTACCTATGTCTTGCCTGACCTTTCAAACACACTTAAAAAAAACTTACCTTCCTGTCCACCAACCATTTCCTTTCCCAGATGCCGTATCCTATAACTACTCCCTATTTTAACTATTCTCAAATAAAATAGTATTTGGACATATCAGACATTATCCTACTTGCTTGTGTCAGTTGTCTAATCCTAGTGTCATAGCAAGCAACTATATTCCAAATTGCCTAGATCAGTCCAGGAAGCAGGCAAATGGTACAGTGCCAGAGTTTCATGGGATGATTTGCAGATATATATGCCAAGGCCTTCAAGGCTCTGGAAGTCATCTGAGCTTGTGTTTTTGGAGAGGAACCATCCCTCTTGGGAATGTGTAGTCATCTTCAGAATTAGTTCATGTCCTGAGCCCTTAAATCCTTGTTTTGTGATCACAAAATGCTTGTGACAAAACTACATCTCCTCTTCTGGTACTGTAATCAGGTTTCATGCTTTAAGTTCAGAGAATTAATATACAGTTGCATTTTTCTCTTTATTTTTCCCCTCCTCCACTTACATACCCTTATCACAAATGCAGTTACTGCTCTTATTATAAATATATAGTGAAAATAGATAGATAAATAGATAAAGTAACGTTCTAGGTCTCTAGCAGCTATTTCTCCCCTACCTATAGTATTTTATCCCAACTGAGCTGTTCAGTCCAACTCCTGAAAAATGAATTGTTGCTGTTCACTCATTTTAAGAGTAAGTATGTTAAATAAAAATGGAGAGTAATTGCATTCTTTTCTTTCTATCCTGTAACTAGTCTCAGACCAGTGTAGGGAAAAGTTAGCCATTCTTGAAGAAATTTGTACTGGTCTGCCAAAATGTTTCAAGGTCTGGCAGGTCCTGAGAGAATAGACATTAAAATAATGTCTTTCTAGTCATCATCGCTTTTTTTCCCCACATTCATTCTGATGTGGTTTTAGAGGATGAACATTTCAAGAACCACTAGAGTTAGGGCATATGATTCTATAATATTTGAAAGCCACCAGGCTGATCTTGATTGATCAATGCATGAAATTCTCATTCTAGTGGTTCTCAAGATAGCAGCCACTAAAATTATATAGGGTTTGAAATTAGGGGGGGAAGTGGTAATCAGAATGATTACCTGGTCATTTATTATTATAATGTCATGTGGCCTGCCCTAATGACACTGGAAAGCTGAGGATGATGACATAAGGTATTCATGTCTAACCTTAGGGGTTTGTGTGATAATTGATCTCAAAATAATCTCTGTATTTTTGACCTAACATCACTTTTTTGCACTTGTTCAGGACTGTATATAGTAAATACCAGACAATGAACTGATGCAGCTTTAATTTCCTGAAAACGTCCTTTGGTTCAGCCCTGCATAGATCCACCTATATTACCCTCAGTTTGACTGATGTTTTCACCTCTCCCTAACTAGCTGCAAAAAAATAACTTAAAAACATTGTTCAAGATATTTTCTGTGTATCTTTATTATATCTATTCCCTATTCCCATTTTGAATTATTCTGTGTGATATGGAGGTGGAAAAATTAATGAAGTTACTTCCTTTCTGTCTCCCCAGTAAACAGAACAATTTGAACTAACATGAAGCAGTGTGAGTACTCTCTGAAGCAAGACAACCATACAAAGAAGAGAATAATTTTGTATAGAAACATTCAGAAAGGAAGTTTAAAAAAGAGGTAGTGGTAAGATTGAGGCACTGCCACACTAGAATGCATAGCATAGAGGAGGAGAGCTGGTCAGGAGGGATATGAATGAATCAAATGTAGCGTTTCATTTGATTGTGTTTTCCAGCAGTCTTTATAAATGGGAAAGATAAACAGGCATATGGATAGCATTTAAGAATTGAGAGTTATTGCAGATCGCTTTGGATTACACATGAAAGAAATTTTTAAAGGTAATTTTTTCCCCCTGAGAATTGAAAGCCATATCTTGAAAATGAATCGGGTTCAGAAATGGTAGTTTAGACTGGGGAGGTGGATTGAAAGGAGAAGAGAACCAGACAGGTTGCTACTATAGATATTGTTGAAGAGGTTCATTTTATTCATGCTGTGTGAGTGGTGATTAAAGATGGTCTGGGATTGGGAACAGTACAAAGGGGAGAATGGGAAGGGAAGGCAGAACGCGGGGTTTTGCAACAAATTATTGGAAATTTTAAAATTTTAGAATTAAGTAGGAATCAGGAGAATCACAGGAGTGAGTATGTGATCATAAAAGACTGAGGGCTAAAAGAACTTTTGTTTGATTCTTTAATTTGAAATTGTGAATCTGAAAACTAACTGTGGGTGGATTTGAACAGCTGGCTAAGGATGGATGGGATTCAAGGAGAAACAAGTGGTCTAAATACAATACTAAACAGCTGCTGGAGATATTGCGGTGTTATTCTATTCATAGTGAGTTGTAAATATTAGATTCTGCGTGCGATTAAGCATCTGAGGGCACGGTGGATTGATTTATCAGCGATTTAAATCATGATTTAAATCTCCAAGTGGAAAGCGTCAATTTAAATAATCAATTTTAATCAACTTTTCCATTTGTACTTTGGTTATTTTCTAAAGAAGGTTGCATTCTCACTGGTTGATATAACCATTAAAACATGTTGATTTACAAGTAATAGAACCTAAATAGTTACCTAGGAGGAGCTCTATATCCACATTTATTTAAGCTATTATACAGATTAGTATTTTCAGATTTTTATTAATTTTTAGTATGTTAGAAAATGGTGAATGATATGTTGCTTATTTATTAGATAATTAACTTTTTGCTCATGATTTGTTCCAAGCTGCATTAGGATGGTAATTGGAATTTAATGAAACACACAAAACAGCATATAAAATTTATTTTTATTAAACAAAACAGCCTTAAATGATTTGAATACATAAACTTCTCTTATCAAAACATGTTTCACATTTACAACTAAATGATTTATTAAACAGAGGGATTAAGTGTAGTCAGTGAATTAAACTGATTATTTCAGGTCAGCCTGGGGAAATTTTTCAAATATGCCTAAGTGAAAGTGACTATAGCTTAAGTTCCTAGTCTGACGTAAGTCTCCTGAAAACGAGACAGGCTCCTAAGATACTTAGACTGACCTTTTGTGACATGTTTATAAAGCTTGATCTCAAAAGCTAGATGTTTTCCCTCCAATTCTTTCTTTATATAGAAACAGAGTCTTTAGCTCAAAGTTTCTGATAGAGGCTTATGGATTCAGCATATTTAGTTTTTTATTTAAATGTCTTAAGAAGTAATAAATTTAGACACTAACATATTTAATTTTAAACAGGTTTATTTTTAAAAAGAAAAGCAATTATAATTTAAATTAAATAATAAAAAATCCAATTTAAATTTTTAAAAAAAATCCAATTATCTAGTTTATTTAAAAAAAAAACTTTGATTTTTCTGCATGCTGTCTGAGGGGCAGATGAGATCAGAAAAGTAGTTTGGGTGGTTTTAGCACAGTAAGAAAGGATAGATAACCATGTAGGATGAAAAGATTATTTTAATAAAATCACCTTTTAATGCAAAATTAAACAGCTGGTTGGGGCAGGTGACAGTTCCACAAGCTATTTTAGCAAAGTGTGTCATTTTGAAACTTCAGTGGCATTAATAAATTGAAAACTGGAAATACTGAATTTGGCTTGAACATCTTTGAGTGCGGCAGGTAGGATGTGGAGAAAGAATATTATGAATTTTACTGCTTACAATTAGGGCCTGTTGAATCTGAGGATCTGCAGGGATGATTATTCAGCAGGGATGTCCCTGTCCTGCACCTTTGACTGTAGATTGAAGTGGATTGCATGTTCCAGATGTGTGTAGTTTCCCCCTTGCAAAGCCCATTTAGTTAATCTTTGTGCGGGGATATGTGTGTCTGTCACTCTAACAACTTGAAATAAAGAAATGTTATTCAAGTTAATGCAGGTAATGTCTTTTGAGACACGGTATCTGGAGGTGAAATGAGAAAACTATCAACTGATTTTGATGATGATTCATATAATAGTCTGTGGAAATTACTATTTCTGAAGATGAAATATGGAATTTATTAAATGTTAATTTAATTTTGCTTTCCAGTAAACTAGAGAAAATAACCACTTAATTTAGAAATACTAAACAAAAGTTAATAGTGGAGAACTTCGTTTGTTTGAAATTGATATATCAAATCCATCTATTTCTTTCGTAATACATTATCTGTCTTTGCCTTTTAAATGAAAAGAAAGAAAAGAAAAAAGTCATTTTAGATTGGTTATCTAAGTGTATGTAGTTTGTACATGTTTTCTTAGCTTACAAAATCTCTAAATTTCAGGAATTGTTTCTATAGTCAGTTCCTTAGCCAGATCATCTAAGAGTTAAGCTTCTGTCCATACAATGCCAATGAAAATCAGGTTGTTCAGGATACAGTAAGACCTGGGAAGAGAAAATAAGAACTTGGAGCAAGATGAAAAGAAGTGGAGAATAAGGCTAGATGAGAACCAGATGAGAAAAGAATGTCAGTTCCTTAATGAACTTTTAAAAAAAAAAATCATGAGGAAGAAAGAAAAACAATACTGTTGCTGAAGATGCCCCATGTAGATATTTACACTAGCAGCATTAGAGGTAGAATGTTCTCATTAACAATTTTTCTAGTGTGCAAATATTAGTCAAGAATATTTCTATTGAAAGTTCTGAAATGTGTATTTCGTTAATCCTAAAATCGTGTTTTGTGTAGTCTAACTAGGTGTTTATACCAAAGAAGCATCCTTATTTCTCAGGATACCAATATTAAACTTCTTTGAAAAATTATTTTACCAATAAACTTTCACAGACCAAATATTATGAATCTGACGTATTCTGAAATAGAAAAAGCAGTTTGGAAGAAAATCTGGCATGCTAGACTCTGTCACTATGTTGCTACATGATCTTACCATGAAGTATATTCTTTTCTTGATGGATAAAGAGTTAAAAGCACCAGTGTCTGTATACTGAGAAGGGAGCGTACAGCATGTTGTATTCCATGAAGGAGCAATGCATTATGGATGACATGTCAGTCTAATAAATCTGAATTTCCTAACTTTCTCATTACCATTCACTGATTTCTAGCATCAAGCCAGTTGGTAATGTCTCATTCCTGTTCCAAATAAACAGTTATTCATGTCACAAACCCCCATCCATACCGGAACAAATTGTTGGCAGTCTCAACAGAGGACAAGGATTAAACAGATCTTACACTACTATCTTTTGAATCCTAGAAATTATGTCCTAAAGTGAGGATGAAACATCTTGGTAGTGTGGGGTGGGTAAACTTGAGGTACTAAATTCTGTGTTGTATTTCTTCTGTGGATAAACAGAAGACTTCAGTATCTAGATTTGTCAGCCAGGCACCTTTCATGAATATTGCATGAAAGAAGAAAATGATAAAAATATGTTCTGTAGATCTTGTTCTTCAGTATCACAAACATATGTGTTCCATTTATATGTAGTGTGGTAAAGTCAAGCCAGATGGCTACGGCAGGGTACTTCAGGGCTGATATGTGAGCCCTAGAATGCTCAAAGCCCTCTTCCCTACAGGCAGGAGAGAGGTTACAGCTGGGCA
>ML675612.1:32178524-32196088 GCA_007922155.1 Mesoclemmys tuberculata | reverse complement strand
AGGAGGAGAGGAAGGAGCTGCTAGATTTCCCCTGGTTTGGAGATAGAAGTTTCTACTGTTGGGGAAGCAGAGCAGAGGAGACCCTGATCCTGGCCCCCCAGCCTACAGGAAGAACAGGTTCCCCGCTGGGCCACCGGCACAAACAGGCTAGCTGCCCTCCCCCGTGAGGTTGGGGAGACAGCCCCTCAGGCCTACAGTAAGGCCTGCACCCGCTTGCCCTGTAGGGAGGGGCCAAAGAGAGGGGAAGATCCAGAGACTTACCCGGACTGGGGTGGGATTACCTCAGGCCCCACTGCCTACTGAGACTTTCACCAGTGGGCGAGCGCCAGAGAGGGGGGCTGGCGTACCACAAGTGGTGTCAGAAGTGGGATAGCCTTCCCCCCCCACTTCTCCCGAGAGCAATGAACCCCGCTAGGGGCTAGGTAAACCACCCCCGCCCCAAAATGGATGACGTTGTGTGAGCCCTGGTGCAAGCCACTGCGGCCCAACAGGAGTCTATGCGGGTCCAGGTGGCTGCCCAGCGAGAGTCAGTACGGCTACAACAGGAGACAAATCAGTTATTGATCAGTCAGGCAGCTCAGGACCGAGCCACCCTACAGGAGATGATGGGCCAGCTGAAAGCCCTGGCCCATAGCCATGAGGGGTCACGTTCCCTGAGGGCCAGCAGCTACCTACAGAGGATGACCCCAGAGGATGATGTGGAGGCGTACCTGCTCGCCTTCGAGAGGACAGCCCTGCGGGAAGCCTGGCCCCAAGACCAATGGGCCAGCCTCCTTGCCCCATTCCTGGGGGGGGAGGCCCAGAAGGCCTACTATGACCTGCCAGCCGAGGCTGCCTCGAACTACTCTCAGTTGAAGGCAGAGATCCTTTCCCGGTCTGGAGTGACGACAGCCACCAGGGCCCAGAGGTTCCACAAGTGGAGGTACCAGGAGGATCGGGCCCCGAGGTCCCAGCTTTTTGACCTGATTCACTTAGCACGGAGATGGCTATGCCCAGAGATCCACAGTGTGGACCACATTACTGAGATCCTTGTCTTGGACAGGCTCATGAGGCGGCTGCCACCAGACCTACGGGGGTGGGTTAGTCGGAACGACTCCACCTCCTATGATGACTTGGTTGCCCTCGTCGAGAGGCAGTTGGCGACCAAGGAGCTGTCACGGACTGCCGGGGAAGAGAGGTATCAGAGCAAGAGGCTAGTCCCCACCCCGAAAGCTCGACCACCCGACACAGTGGGCAAGCCCGCACTGGGGAAGAGGGGGACTAGAGAGTGGTCTGAACCCGCGAGGGGGCTTGGGGATCCCAGGGTGGAGGATCCTGGCCTGAAGCCTGACAGCCCAAAGGATAGGGGGCTGACCCGATCGGGGTACAGGTGCTATGCCTGTGGGGAACTGGGGCACATAGCCGCTCAATGCCCAAATGCTGGGGAACCCATGGAGTGTGGGTTAGGTGAATTTGCTGGTCCCTGTAGCCTAATCTACCGTGTGGGGGTGACAGAAACCACCCATAGGTACACCCGGCCAGTGGAGCTGAATGGCATAGTGACCACGGCTCTAGTGGACTCCAGGAGTGCTGTCACTCTGGTATCCAGAAAGCTTATAGGCTATGACCAGCTGACCCGGGCCAAACGTACCGGCATAACCTGTATGCATGGAACAGTCAATTTTTACCCGACCATCCCAGTCTGCATTGGGATTCAGGGGCGGACCACGAAGGTAAAAGTGGGCATCGTCCCGAAACTCCTCTACCCCGTCCTTATAGGCCGAGACTTCCCTGGGTTTGAGTGCCTGCTTTCCCATGGGAGACCCCCAGGGGGGTAGGGGTCCCGAAATTAATGGGGAGGACCCTATAGGTTGTTCTCCCCCCATGTTCGCTGAGTTTGCCCAGGACTTGTTTCCTGTCCCGGGGAAATGACGAAAGACCCGGCGGGAGAGGTGGGTGGACAAGAGGCTGGGAACCTGAATCTTGGCCCAGAACCAGAAGGTCGTCCTAGCAGGGAGGAGATCTCGCCCCGCCGAAGGGAGGGGCGGGGCACCCCGATAGTTGAGGGACCGGAACCGGGACCGAGTACTGATGGGACCCAGCCAAGTGAGGAGCTGGAGGTCGGGCCTCTTGAGCTTGAGGACATTGGGCCCTCCCTTGGGAGCTTTGCCCAAGACCAGGCCAATGACCCACTGTATGCTAATATTTGGAAAGATGTGGTGGAAGTAAATGGGGTCCCTGTGAAAGGGAGGACTAAGGGCCCGGGGCCATACTTTGTGATCAGAAGAGACTTGTTGTACCGGGTGGTCCGAGTACAGGAGGAAGAAATAGAACAACTCCTGGTACCCCGACGACATCAGAGGACAGTGCTGGACCTAGCACATAGTCATTTGTTTGGGGCACACCTGGGAATAGATAAGACGCTGGATCGGATCCTGCAGAGGTTCTTCTGGCCAGGGGTCTATGCGGGAGTCCGCCAGTACTGTTCCTCCTGCCCAGAGTGCCAACTCCACGGCCCTCGACCACACTTACGGGCCCCGCTTGTGCCTCTACCGATTATCGAGGTCCCATTTGAGAGGATCACCATGGACTTAATAGGCCCTCTAGAAGGGTCAGCCCGGGGCCACCAGTATGTGCTCGTGGTCCTGGACTACGCTACCCCGTACCCCAAAGCTGTGCCACTCCGTAACACAACCTCTAAGGCAATAGCCAGAGAATTGTTACAGATCTTCTCTAGGGTAGGAATACCAAAGGAGATTCTGACGGACCAGGGGACCCCTTTGTATCCCGATTGATGAAGGAGTTGTGCACCCTGCTCCACATCCATACCCTATGGACATCCGTCTATCACCCCCAAACGGACGATCTTGTTGAGCAATTCAACAGAACCCTGAAAAGTATGGTGAGGAAGGTGGTGAGCCGGGACGGGAAGGATTGGGACACCCTACGCCCCTATTTGATGTTCGCAGTCAGGGAGGTTCCCCAGACATCCACTGGGTTCTCCCCTTTCGAGTTGCTATGGTCGCCATCCCCATGGCATATTGGGCATTGACAAGGAGGGTTGGGAAGAACAGCCCCTCCAGGGGCGGAACGTCATTGAACACGTAATCCAGATGCGGGACCGAATTGCCCGGTCACCCCCATTGTGCGGGAGCACCTCGAGAAGGCCCAGGAAACCCAGCGGGCCTACTACAATTGTCAGGCAAGAGTCCGGAGGTTTCAGGCGGGTGACCGAGTAATGGTGTTGGTACCCACTGCAGAAAGCAAGCTCTTAGCCAGGTGGCAAGGGCCGTATGAGGTAATAGAGGCCATCGGGGATGTCAACTATAAGGTGCGACAACTGGATCGCCGAAAACCGGAGCAGATCTACCACGTGAACCTACTAAAGCCCTGGCGCGACAGGGACACCTGTGCCATTGCATTAGAGACTGTGCCCCAGGAAGACAAAACCCAGGGGCAAGTGAGGATATCCCCCGATTTGACCCCAGTACAATGAGCCGAAGTCATGAGTATGATTGAGAGAAACCAGGACGTGTTTTCAGTGGAGCCTGGCCAGACCACTCTGGCAGTTCACCACATCATCACTGACTCTGGGGTTAAGGTAAATGTTAAACCATACCGAATCCTGGAAGCGAAAAGGAAAGAAATTAAGACCGAGGTCAGGAGGATGCTGGAGCTGGGAGTCATCGAGGAGTCTCACAGCCAATGGTCCAGCCCAATTGTGTTGGTGCCCAAACCGGATGGCAGCGTGCAGTTCTGTAATGACTTCCGGAAGCTAAATGAGGTATCCCGGTTCGATGCGTATCCGATACCTCGGATCGATGAGCTGATCGACCGGTTGGGAAAAGCAAGGTTTTTATCCACCCTAGACCTGACCAAAGGGTATTGACAGATCCCTCTTGCCGAGGACGCCAAAGAGAAGACTGCCTTTGCTACACTGGAAGGGCTCTACCAATATACCGTCCTCCCCTTCAGGCTGCATGGAGCACCCGCTACCTTCCAGCGGCTCACGGACAGGTTATTATGCCCTCACACTAAGTATGCAGCCGCCTATCTTGATGATGTGGTAGTACACAGCCCAGACTGGGATACCCACCTAGGAAAAGTGGAGGCGGTGTTAAGTACCCTGAGGAAAGCAGGCCTCACTGCAAATCCACCCAAATGCGCAATTGGACTGGCTGAAGCCAAATACCTTGGGTATGTTGTGGGGAGAGGTATGGTGAGGCCCCAGCTGAACAAGCTGGAGGCAATACAAAGCTGGCCCCGGCCAATCCAGAAAAAGCAGGTCCGGGCGTTCCTGGGGATAGTGGGGTACTACAGGAGATTCATCCCCCACTTTGCCACCCGTGCCTACCTGCTGACAGACCTGACAAAGCCGCCGCCCTGACATAGTGAAGTGGTCTAGCTCCACGGAAGAAGCCTTCACCGACTTGAAAACCGCCCTCTGCCATAGCCCTATACTGATAGCACCAAATTTTATGAAAGAGTTTATCTTACAGACAGATGCCTCGGAGGTTGGGTTGGGCGCTGTACTGTCACAGATGCTGGGGGATGAAGAACACCCGGTCTTATTCCTCAGCAGAAAACTCCTGCCCCGGGAACAACGGTACGCAGTCGTAGAGAGAGAGTGCCTAGCAGTAAAATGGGCCATGGAAACCCTACAGTATTACCTACTTGAGCGGAAGTTTACCCTGGTTACAGACCACACACCCCTGCAGTGGATGCACCGTAACAAGGACTGGAACGCACGGGTAACACGCTGGCTCCTGGCATTGCAGCCATTTCATTTCAACGTGCAACATAGGGCGGGGGCCAAACATGGCAGTGCGGACGGCCTGTCACGCGTGCACTATTGTTCGACCCAAGTAGCCCAACCCTGTGGTGTTGAGCAGGAGGGGGGGATATGTGGTAAAGTCAAGCCAGATGGCTACGGCAGGGTACTTCAGGGCTGATATGTGAGCCCTAGAATGCTCAAAGCCCTCTTCCCTACAGGCAGGAGAGAGGTTACAGCTGGGCAGTCAGGGGAACCTGGAGCCAATTAAGAGCCTTCCCAGGTGTACTTAAACCCTGCCTGCACTAAAGACTGGGAGGAGGAGAGGAAGGAGCTGCTAGATTTCCCCTGGTTTGGAGATAGAGGTTTCTACTGTTGGGGAAGCAGAGCAGAGGAGACCCTGATCCTGGCCCCCCAGCCTACAGGAAGAACAGGTTCCCCGCTGGGCCACCGGCACAAACAGGCTAGCTGCCCTCCCCCGTGAGGTTGGGGAGACAGCCCCTCAGGCCTACAGTAAGGCCTGCACCCGCTTGCCCTGTAGGGAGGGGCCAAAGAGAGGGGAAGATCCAGAGACTTACCCGGACTGGGGTGGGATTACCTCAGGCCCCACTGCCTACTGAGACTGTCGCCAGTGGGCGAGCGCCAGAGAGGGGGGCTGGCGTACCAGAGTGCTCTTGTAGCCTGTAACTATTCACATCACATACATGCATCCCTTTTGCAATGAAGACTTTATCTTCTCTTATTAACTTACAACATTACTAAGTAAAAATATCCATCTGTACATAATAGCTTTGAACAGAGGACCCCAGGATAGAAATCATTGTATTTTCGCAATTATTCTTTGGCAAAATCTTCCTTTGTAAAATATTCCAATAAGAATAATGTTTATTAACTAGCAGTTTTTGGATGCTTTATGTAATTTCTATCCAACTTAGAGTAGGCTTTTATTTATAATTAGAAAACACTTTCTTTGTATTTTTTAAAATTTATTCATATGCATAGTTCTTCAATAATAGCCAAGAATCCCAACTATGCTGCAAAATTTTGATTTGGCTTTATTTTATTTTTTTCTCTTTTATTTTCAATTTTCAATCCCACATTCAATTCAGTTTCAGGAAGAATGATTTTGAATAATATGGTCATGATGTCAAAACAGGGCAAATTATATGCTGCTGCCATCTGGAATAGTGAAAATAAAAGCTTTATTTACACTGTTCTTTTGAAATAATAAACTTTATTGCAGCAATTTATCATCAGTATCTGTAGTGTATAAACGGAATACTCAATGTGTAGATTGTGAATGTGCCTTTTATTCCGTGATCTAGGGAATGTTTCTAAAATTTGTCAATGGGAAAGCCAGGAGTGGATCTCGAAATAGATTCTTCTTAATAGAATGGAAAAACACTCTCACTTTCCAGATGGAGAATAGTCTAGTCTGTTTATGCCAGGTGGTATTTTAAAAGAAAGTCGTTCAGCAGTTTGAATGTATATCTTATCATCCGATATCAGGTTATATAGATTTAAGATGAAGATGAATATGGACAACACTACCAATGAAAGTTTTGGATACTTTCATCTGAATTATGTATCTATAGCCTGCTGATTTGGTTCTAGGTTGCTGTAGGTGTGAAAATTATTCAGCTGCATTCTTACTTCTCAATTACCGTCTGTGAAACCTGTTGAAATGAAAAGGTTTCTATGTGTGTAAAAGAAAGGAAAAATTAGCCCAATGACTTCAAAGACTTACCTGTTTTTAAAGGCTGCTACTTGTGCTGTTTTCCAGTACAGCAAGTCAGCCATTGATTTGAAATTGGCCTCACTTAAAAAAATTGCTCATCAAGTTGGTCCCTGGGTTTACCCTCCTACTCCTCCTGATTGGATACTGTAACAGAGTGTGTGGGGGGGAGGAACAGATGTACTCCGCCCTCGTGGGTCTTGCGCTCTTCCGGCCCGGCCGGTGGGGCTGCTGGGGGAAGGTTTAGGGAGGGGATGGGGCCCGCTCTGCTGCTGAGTACTGCTACCTTCCCTTGGGGTAGTCTGTGGACCACTTCCTGCTTCCCCAGCTGGTGGCCTGCCTCCTGTGCTGTGGCAGGAACTGTGGCAGCTCCCAAGCTTCTGCAGACTGCAGGCTGCCAGGCTGCAGTCTCCTAGCTCCAGGCTGCCAGCACCACGCTGCAGGCTTTTAAACTGCAAACTCCAAACTCTCAACTCCAAAACTGTAACCTGTAAACTCTCAACTCCAACCTCCTCACTCCAAACTCCACAACCCACACTGCCTACCTGCCCCTGCAGGCTTTTAAGTGTTTGGGGCGGGGCTCCTTAATTGGCCCCAGGTGTCCTAATTGCCTAATCAGCCCCAGCTGAATTACCCAGGGAATAGGGCTTTTTTGAGCCTGGGGCTAATATACATGCCTTCTAGTACTTTTTCATAGCCATCCGGCCTGACCCCGTCACAATACACATATAGACCAATCACAAAGAAGAACCTTCATTCCCTTAGATTTTTCTTTCTACTGTCTGCTCTATTTTTCCCCAAATGAGAACTTTTTTATCATACCTTTCTTGACACAAATGTTAGGACACATTTTAGTGTCTATACCCTCAAAGACTTCTCCTGGGAAGTATGAAATATAAATTCTTCTAATTCCTTGTTTTCAGGAGGTCACAGAAATCAAATTGATGGGGAAGAGCAGAAAACATTTGAGTCAGATTTTCAAAGGATTACCAAAAGATTCAAGTTGGTGTGTAATAGTATTTTCAGAAATACATAAGCACCTAACTCTGATGTGGAAGTTAGGCACTTGGTTCCTTTTGAAGATTGTATGAAAGTGTATGTCTGCACCTTTTGGTACCTCAATGGCTTTGAAAATATGTCCTTTTGTGACGCGCACACACACACACACCCTTGTCTGAAAGAGGATTTCTTAGCACACCATATATAAATAGTTGATTTTGACTGGAGTTGAGACACTTCCAAAACCCCCACATAATAACACATGTATTTATTAATCCTGAAAAGTAGTAGTAATAATAAACATAATTGCATTTATAATGAACCTGCCAACCCTCTCTGTAGAGCAGTATATTATGTACAATGAAAAATATTAATATTATAGTAAAACACACTTTTATAAAAATTTCAGATGAGAAGAAATAGATGAGGTCTGATACATGAAAGATGGGGCAGAAAGACTATAAATACTGGTTCAGCAACAGTGATTTTTATAAAATAAATAAACAAAACCTAAAAAGGAAATAATCCCTGAGGAAGACGTTTAGTTATGATTTAAAAGTGGGTAAGAATGAACCTGGAAGAATGTCAATGGGGGGAGCTATTTCCACACCCTGTAGCCCCACTGTTCAGCAAACTAGAATTGAATTCCAGATTTTCTAATTTGAAGAATATGGTCACATCTCTTTTCCTCTAATGGATCTTATATACTGTGTGCCAGATAAAGTCCCTGACTCACTCCTGTGATAAAGTCAGGCCAGATGGCTGAGCCAGTATGAGGGCCCGAAAGGGTTAAAAACCCTCTGCTGGGCAGGCAGAGGGAGGAGCAGAGCAGGACTATTAGCGGCACATGGACCCAGTGAAGGGCCAGGCCAGGGGTATTTAAACTCTGTTTTCCCTAGAGGAAAGGGAGGGAACACAGGCAGGAAAAGCTCCCAGAAGGTCTGGGGCAGCCGTAGGAGAAGGTTCTCTCCCGGTCAGGAGACAGAGCTCGCTACAGTCAGGGGAGATGAGGTAGCTGGGGGCGTCCTTACTACGTGAAGCAGAGGTAAAGTGCAAGACCCACCAGGGAAGTTGGCAGTTTGCCACACTGGTGTCAGGGGAGGGATCTTCGCGCAGCGGACTCTGAATGTGGGTGAGTGTAAGCCACCATTCCCAAGATGGAGGAGCTAGTAAAGGCCCTGGTGCAAGCCACAGCTGCCCAACAGGAGGCTACCCAGGTCCAGGCCACTGCCCAGCAGGAGACTGTGAGGTTGCAGCACGAGACCAACCAGCTGCTGGTTAGCCAGGCTGCCCAGGACTGCGCCCTATTACAAGAGGTGGTGGGCCAGCTGAGGCCCTTGCTGGAACGAGGGGAGCACCAAGGGGGGTTGCAGTCTATATGGGTGGGCAATTGTCTACAAAAGATGATGCCAGGAGATGATGTGGAGGAATACCTGCTTACCTTTGAGAGGACGGCACAGCGGGAAGCCTGGCCCCGAGAACAGGGGGCCAGTATCCTTGCCCCGTTCATAGGGGGGAGGCCCAGAAAGCATACGGTGATTTGGCAGCTGAGGCTGCTACGGACTACACCCAATTGAAGGCCAAGATTCTCGCCAGGCTGGGGGTGATGACAGCTACAAGGGCTCAGCGGCTCCATGTGACAGGAAGGCCAGGCACCAAGGTCCCAACTTTTTGATCTAGTTCACCTGGTGTGGAAATGGCTGTGCCCAGAGGTCCATAGCATAGAGCAAATCATCGAGACCCTCGTGCTGGACCGGCTTGTGAGGGGGCTGCCGCCCGACCTGCAGGAAGGGGTTAGCCGGACTGACCCCACCTCATACAATGACGTGGTCACTGTTGTGGATAGACAGTTGGCAGCCAGGGGACTCCACAGACTGCCAGGGAAGAAGGGCACCGGAAAAAGGTGTTGTACCCCGGCCCAAGGGCCTGGACTCCCAAGACTGCGGGCATCCCTATGCTGGGGAGAAGGGGGGCTGGAGAGTGGCCTGAGCCCACCAGGAGGATTGGGGATCCCAAGGGAGGGGGTCCCGTCTTGAAGTCGGGCAACCAAAAGGAAGGGGGTTTGTCACAACCACAGAGCAGGTGTTATGGATGTGGGGAATTGAGGCATATAGTAGCCCAATGCCCCAACAGGGACAAGCCCATGCTGTGCAGGCCCCTGCAGCTTGCTCTACCCAGTGGGGGTGGCGGAAACCTCCTGGAGATACACAAGGCCAGTAGAGGTCAATGGTATCAGTACCATGACCCTAATAAACTCGGGGAGTGTGATCATGCTGGTCTCAGAGAAACTGGTGAGCATGGACCAGCGATCTCAAGCCAAACGCACCGGGATAACCTGCATGCATGGGGAGGTAAATGTGTACCCGAGCACTCCAGCCAAGTTTGGAGTTCAGGATAGAACAGTGAGGGTAACCATGGGCGTTGTCCCGAAACTCCCCTGCCCTATGCTGATAGTAGGGACTTCCCAGGGTTTGAATCCCTACTCTCTGGGGGAGACTCCCTGACGGGTGCGCCCCGAGTAGCCCAACCCCCTAAGGTTGAGCAAGGGGGTCGGGATATGTGGTAAAGTCAGGCCAGATGGCTATAAAAGAGTATACCTGGGCCGGTATGAGGGCCTGAAATGTTAAAAACCCTCTGCTGGGTAGGCAGAAGGAAGAGCAGAGCAGGGCAATTAGCTACACCTGGACCCAATGAAGGGCCAGGCCAGGCCCTGCTTTCCCTAGAGGAAAGGGAGGGAACACAGGCAGGAAAAACTCCTAGAAGGTCTGGGGCGTCTGCAGGAAAAATTTCTCTCCCGGTCAGGAGACAGAGCTCCGCTACAGTCAGGGTAGAGGGTGTCCTGATCGCGCGAGGCAGAGGTAAAAAGCGAGACCCACCAGGGGAAGTTGGCAGTTTGCTACGCTGCACAATATTCTGCCCCCAAAATATCCTTAATGCATGAATATACACTTGACATGGGTGGTGGATTGCAGATGATGTATTGCACTTGAATGCAGACGACAAGTGCATCTCTGCTTTTGACTTCGTCTTACTGCATCATGTACACTTCACAGAGAAGTCTGTCACAAAGAGACTTGCTCCAACAAATAGTAGTGGGATATGACTACCAGGATCACCTCAGTTGTTAATTTATGTTGTTACTCCTGTTGCTACCACTGCTGTTCACTGTAAAGTATCTGCCTCTTCTGGAAATACGAGATAATGGAATAATTTGGATCATTACTTGTCAAGACGTTGATAATTATTTTCTATCTTGCGGAAAGACACAATTGCTGCTGGAAAAGACCATTAAGTTTTATCTGTTGCTCTGAGACCTGGAATCTTGAGAGGACACCTATAGAAAAGTTATAAAAGATCCATTATTATATCATCTCTACTTTAAGATAATGCAGGAGGAACATCAGAGTTCAGACATTAAAAGACAATGGAATGATCCTTGCATTAGACTCTAGAAATACGTTTAGTGAAAAGAAGAACTCACTACAAAGAGGATGCATACACACTTGATGATGTCAAATGTCCTATTTACACCAAACACACTGAAAAAAAAGCTCAAGAAAGGTTCATCTTTATGAAAATATGAAATTTCATATTGCCAATGTAATGAAAGCTATGATTCATCTAATGAATAAGTGCTGGTTGAGTAAGTCAATACTGCCTTGATTTGTATACACAACTTTTATAAGAATTTTAATTTTCTTTTTGAATTGCATATGCTTTTTTGGGCTATTTGAAACAGATCAACTGAATACTTCAGGAAAAGCTATAGAAATCCTTATCTTTTGTAGGCAAGGACAACAAATGCAGTATGAAACAATGCAAGACAGTTTCACATCTTTCTTTCTCAAGGGTTCATGTTGTGAACAATCTTTGTAATTCCTCCCTATATTGTTCATGCCCTATATTCAGTGAATAATTCATGTATAGAACAGTTTAGGCAATTAGAAGTTATATTTGCACAAAGCCGAGAGACATTTTCTGAATTATAGTGGAACATGAACTAAAATCAGTTCATACTACTAAGGCACCTAAGAAATGGTGGAGAAAAAAGGGGTAATTTTAAATTGTTAGGTACAAAGTAATTTTATTTTTAAAATTACTAAAATATTTAGTCCAGAAAACCAAAAAATGGTAGGCCAGCTCTTACTAACAGTTTCCCTTACTGTCAGCTTAGAGGTATGACTTTTACTATTTTAGTTGCAGGGATTCTTATGCATACTTTAGGTAACACCATGTTTGAGACTAAGAAAAATAATCACAGTTATTAACGATGGCTGTTTTATTACTGAAGAAAAAGAAAAACATTAAACAAAAACAACACAGACGACAGAATAGATTCTCTTCTGTGTGTGTGTTTTATTTATTTTTTTCCTGTGGAGAACTTTTAGCAGAGATTCTGAGAATAGACCTGCCTTTAGTGGGGCATTTTTCTCTTGGTAAATTGAGATCAAGGTCTTATTTCCCAAAATTATCATTAAGCCAGTTTTACTATCATATATGCTTACATAACTAAGAAGTTTTTAGAAATAAATAAAACAAAGTAATTTTGTTTAAGAAAAAATGCATCCTGTTGGTCACTACTAATAACCAACAGTTTATAATTGGACATAGTAAGTAATCTTAGCTAAATCCTATGCATTTGAAGAAAATATTTGTCAGTTACTTAAAAGAAGACATTTAAGGAGCTGTTTTAAAACAAGCCAATTACAGATATTAATAATCTGATTAAATCCCTCTATTTCTTTATTTATCAGAATTTAGCCACTGTCTCCTCTCCAGAAACGCATGGTCTAGCCTTGTGGTGATTAACAGGAGAACTGTAAATATTTTAAGTTCCAACAGCATTTCCATGTCCCAACGAAATGATTACAAGACATTTTAAATTTAATCTCTTGGCAGTTTTAGTTAACTTTCTTTCATCAGTCCATGTTGAAGTTTTGTGGCAGTTTTCCTTAGTTGTTTTTTTTCTTCAGTCATCTTTGTTTTTCTTAGCTGTTTGCAGTAGCCTGCTGCTAAATATGGACAAGATAAGTTTTGGTGTGCTTGCTGTTTATGCTGTGTAGCAGAGGGCATGTATGTGAGGGGTTTTTAATACTCTTTTCCTTCCTATTTCCATGAAATTAGGAAAACACACGTCTTTCAGACTTGTTTAGGTGAGAGCTGGTTGCTGTCACATTTCATTGGCTCAAAGTGTATAGGGTTGGCTTTAACTCCTTAATATGCAGTCTGTTTAATGAATATGCAACATTTCTAATTGCCTTTGTTTTTATTGTAGTGGGAAAATGCCAGCTAACCTTTTAAAGCTAGAGTTTAACATTTTATTTTTATTCAGTTTATTTTCTGAAATAGCTTCTTACAGTAGGAATCAGTTTAACAAGATCATTATATTCCAGGTTGGTACATAAATAATTTTACCATTTATATGGTATCATTTACATAGCAGTGATATTAGGAGCTATGCATTTAGCCAACATATTTGCAAGTATGCATTTCACAAAGGTGTTCGTCACTTCAATAGTTAAGAAATAAAGAAAAAAAGTTTAAAAGATTTCCAGCTACACATATTTTTCATACAAGATTTTCTGACTGAAGTTTTTAGAGGAATTATAAAATTTATTTCAACAAGGATATGTCTGGAATTCTTTGTGTAAGTTTACCGAGGTGAAAAAGTCTACTTTACCTCTCGATTGATTTCTCTGCTAACACAACCCTACATCCCTTGTCACAGTCAGGTCTTTTCCTAAAACATGAATGTTTTACATTGTTTGTTTTCTTGAGACAAAGATTACATTTGTACCAGACAGGTATCTTATGCAGAGGGAAAAACAGTGAGAGTCCTGTAGCACTTTAAAGACTAACAAATTTCATTTCTGCAGAGAGAGATCCTGGTCTAGATAAGACACACTTTGGGGTAATAAATATGGTTTTATGGCTAAGATGGGGTTATCTTCCTGACATTTACTTGTCCTTGGGCACAGAAAGTAGAAACCTCCTGCAATTTCTTCAATGAGCTCGAATATTTTATAACACAACTAACTAAAGCATACACAGATATTGTAATATTTTCAAGCATTGTGACTATAACATACTTGTAGTTGTATCTTAAGATTCAGTAAGATGCCAATAATTTTGTACAGAACTAATATTAACACTTAATATTTATTCATATTTCGCATCAATATTCAGATTTGTCCACCACAAAATTCAAAGAATGAGCTGTATTTCCAGATCTATTGTAACTGACATCCTAAACAAAATTTGCATTACTTAGTGATTTACTAAGCACAAGGATATAGTAATCTGCCCTTTAATGGCCTCTTAAAATGACAGTGTCAAATGGCTTTGTGAAGGTCAAGTCTGATTTAAATTGTTAATGAATTAAGAGCTAATTCAGTATGATTGAATATTAATATGAAACAGTAGTATGTACTGCAGTTTAAAGCTTACTGAATGCATTAATGAACTGGATAAAATGTTTTTTCTTTGCACCTCAAGTGCATGTTTAAAACTACTAATATATTGATAATTTGTAATAGATACTTTTTACATAAAAGTGTATATGGCTTACAGATAGTCATTCGTTGATTTGATTCTCAGTTCTACAATACAACACAATTGCTGATCTATCAAGCTTGGTGTCACCAAACTGCAGAGATAGTATTATACAAATCACTAATACATTTAGAGGGGGAAAAAAGCAATTAACATCTTATGAACTACACCAACTGAGATAAGCATTCCAATTAGAAATTTCATTATTTTCCCAGTCTGTTTTATGTCGAATACTGGATTTTATTGCCAAATACCTCACAGCCAGATTGGAAACAAGCCACAACTGTCAAAGTATAAGAGCTCTGGCTATTTGAATCTGTTACATTGTGATGTTTCTCATGAAAATTTAATGAAGACAGTGCATTGAAAGAGGTTCTATGCATAAGGGGGACGGATGGAATGTAATTACCCTTATTAAAAATAAGAAAGGAAATCTCTTTACATACTCCATCCTATTAGTATGCAAGATAGATTATCTTTGTTGTGCACTTGTGTATATGAAAAAGCGGCTCTGGAGTGTTCTTTATGAGCCAAGAAGTAACGGAAAGGTCATGCAAATGCATTAGAGTGCTTTCTGCACGGCACAAGTCAAACCTTGTCAGTTATTCCCAAGGTAAAAGCTTCCCATCTTATAAATGATTATTAAATTTAGATTTCTTTAGTAAGAGCCAATAGTAAGTGCCCCATCACTGTAAGCCTTTGACAGTCACTGCTGATTGGTGGAGATGACACTCACTGATTGTGGTGGAGATGACACTCACTGCTGATTGGTGGAGATATTGACTCTGAAGAGAAACTTGCAGGAGAATAGTGACTATTGTACAAGAGCAATTTTTGTATTTGTAATTGTGTTTCCGGTGATTAAGCCCTGGGGAGCTAGCTGTCACTGGAGAATGCAAAGATTTGTCAGGTATTCAAAGATAGCCAGATGTAAGTTTTTCAAAAGGCTCTGGAAGCTTTACCGAAACTACTTTAAAAGATCACACAATTCCTGTACAAAAGAAGTAATGGAGATGACATTAGACAGTTCCTAATACGTTATTTTTATCTCATAAAAAAATTACGTCAATAACAGCCAAGCAAGACATTTGATAATAAAACATATATTGTATACTAGCTATTGATTTTTTTCACTTCTCTTTTCTTTGAGACAAAGTAACAACAGCTCTATAGCTGTAAAGTATCTGTGAAACAGTAAAGAACAAATTGATGTAATTCCAAAAGATTATTATAATTAACATATCTGGATTTGTCAGATATTCTCTGTCCCTACTATATTTCCAGTGTTACCTCCTAGACTACCAAGCACCTACAAATTATGTATTTGATTGCTGTTATATAATACATTCCAGTTGGGGTTTTAAGGAATCCAAGGGAGTTGGGCATCCAACTCCCATGAAATTTTAAAGGGTGACTAACTCACATAGGCCTGGTCTACACTGCCGTCGCAAAGTAGCTTGCGTATTTCCCATCGACTTACTTAAAATGCTGTACTGTGGGCCAGATCCTCAGCTATGCCAAGTTGATACAGAGTATGAACAGAGTCTCTGAGCCACCTTTATGCTCTCCTGATTCCAGGCTCACAACTAAGAGCTCAAGTTCTTAGTTACGCTGGCTGCTGTGGTCCCATCAGAACCACTGCAACAACTGGTAATCGGGGAGTACATGGCTCTCTGCCCCATCCCCTCCTGCTCTGGGGGAGTAGCTGCTCCTTCAATGCAAAGCAGCCGGAGCTGCTTTTTGTGTGTTAGTATGGGTGAGTTTTTATATAACTAATGTAGAATATTTTTATAAAACCAGACTATGTGTTTCCTTTTCAGAGGATCAAATTCCTCGTGGTTTTCCCACCATTGATATGGGTCCACAGTTGAAGGTGGTCGAACGCACTCGTACAGCCACTATGTTATGTGCAGCCAGTGGCAATCCTGATCCTGAAATAACTTGGTTCAAAGATTTCTTACCTGTTGACACAAGCAACAACAATGGACGTATCAAACAGTTACGATCAGGTAGGGTCTTGTTACTGTTTCCACTAACGCCCAGAGTTGTTGTTCTCTCACATATTTTTATTTATAGGTAAAAATTTCTCTTTCTCTTCTCTTTTCTGTGTTACTGAGTGTGTTGTTCATGTCTGTGATGTTGTCATAGCCTGTTCCAGAGTCCGTGTCTCTGTGTGTGTTTTGCAGCTTCTGTTCACTCCACATTGCTCACTGCTGTGACTGTATTTTTGATAATTTTTTTCTTTACTGCTTTTCTGCAGTATTTGACGGATCCATTTTCTCCTCTTTCTTTCTTCTTTCCTTTTTTTCCCCACAAATTTATTTCAACATTGGACTTCATTCAGAACTTGCAAGGAGTACCAATGGTTATGTTCATCAAAACCAAAACTTTCATATTTAGACACTAAAAATATTCAATAAAAAGTGTGTTTTGTGCTGTCTTTTCCACATTTGAACCCGCCAAAGATTAGCCAGTTTGGACACATCTTCTTTCCTCTCACTAATACATAAAACACAGTACTTTTTCCCATGCGTAAATACCTTTAAAAAAAAGTGTGGAGGGGAGGGGAAGTCCTTGGGTAACCTATGAAAGGAGGGCTTTTTGCTGGCTGAGCATTTTTCCAACACATTTAGCCACAGTAGTGTGCGCCCACGCTAAAGCTTTCTGAATCCTACATTGTCTGGATCTACAGAAGCCTGCTTTTTGGTGTAGACTCCAGCTTTTGCTTCTCTCTCTTTGCCCGTTGCACTTCCCTAATAGTCCTTTCACCCCTTCCCACCCCAGTTTATTCTTTTGCTCTCTTTAGATTTAAAAAAAAAGGAAAAACGATAACTTTAAATTTATTAAGTTTAAAGCTTATCCCCAAGTAATATAATGGGGACATAATAAGCCTTTTGCCTTGGCAATGATAGTGATATTGCTGTAGAATCTAAGTTGTTTAATCACCTGTCTTCCCAGAATTCTCAGCTTTTGACCTGTCCTGTGATGTTAAATCGTCTTGTTAACCGACTCTTTGCTTGTTGTCAGCAGAATTGTGTAAATTAACCTACTGTTAATGTAAATTAAGAATTAATTTTTCACATGTGACGTAGATTCTTTAGTATATAAAGTTTTAACTGAAAACTTTGTGCCAAATTATAAGGAATATAATAATATTTTTATGCTGTCTTTCTTCTCTCCGTATTTAAATCTCCAGAATCTATTGGTAAGTGCTTAGTTCTGAAGCGCACTTCACCCCCACTAATTTCCATATTCAGATTATTATTATATTATTATGATTATGATTATTCTTAAAATGCATGGCATGCATTTTACTAACAGTCAGTGTAGTCACCAGATCTCCGTAGTGGCGCACACACACACAGTTCCACAGAAATGTTGTCGTATCAATCATAGCAACACCTGTCTAGAAGAAACAGTACACAAGTATCACATAGATAGAGTGCAGTGAATGCCATAATCCAACCTAAACTGCAGTGTTTGTTTCCAGATAGCCTTCAGTGTATCCTCTCTCTCTCTATCTATATA
>ML675612.1:31916024-32173524 GCA_007922155.1 Mesoclemmys tuberculata | reverse complement strand
CTCTCTGTCACTTCTTCCTGTGCCTCCTCCAACACACATGCACACACAGAATATTTGAAGCAGGAACACTGATTTATTATCGCCTGTAATTTTCTCGGTGTTGTGTTTGCTTAACTATTAACTACTCTGCTAATGTGATGTCCTGCTATGTGTTTTCAATCAGCTGCCCCTCATTTTGAATATAGACAACCTCTAATATGACTAATTCTAGTAGCTTACTTGCTTTCCTTACATGCAAACACAGTTGAACCCTGAATGTTAAGTGCTCTGCTCTTTCCCCAGTGGCCCCATTGTATAGATGCTTCATAACGTTCTGAGCTTAATCTAATATATTTCTCCCTCCAACCTTATCCTCCTTTAAATTCCTATTTCTGTCGACCCATTCAACCCCCAGTTTTTAGTTCTATTCTTTCTCCCAGTAAGTTCTCCTTTTTAGTTTTAGTGATTTTGTTTCTTTCTGTAATTTTGACTCCAACATTTTCTTGAGCATGATTCTCTATAGATTCTGTCACTTGCTTGCCTGCATGACCAAATCCAGTATTCATACTGGCTTTGCCTTGTTTCTTCTCCTGTGACTATATATATTTTTCTATGTTTGTTTCAGTGTTAGTGTGAGGTCTTGAGGCTGCATCCACTTTGAGTCTGAAAGTAAATCAAATTGCACTTTCAGTGTACTGTAGGTGATGTGTTCCAGGGCTGTGATGTGACAATGTGGTCCAGCACATTTATTCACATCAACTGGAAGTACGCAGCATTGAAGTTGGTTTTGGTACTCAACTCAAGCATGCTGTTAACCCTCCAGTTTTCTTCTGCATATATATATATGCATACAAACTACATGCATATATATATATGTGTGTGTGTATCTTTTGCATGGTGTTTGTGTATTGTTAGTATATAGTTAGTTAATTGTGGGCCCCTGGTAGGTCTGAATCAACTTTTGTATGAATGTGTCTAATGATATCAACAAGTAAATACAGAATAATTTACTTTGTATGCTGACAATATACTTGTGTAGTCTGTATATTTTATTTTTTGGCACATTGGAATAACATGTTTAAAATGTTAATTAGCGTTTGTACCGTGCATGTACTCTATATGCAAGTCTCATTTCCCCTTTTTGTATATGTTATTACTTTTTTTGTGTTTTCTTCCAGTTCGACGGGTCCCACCAAGGTTCTCTATCCCACCTACCAATCATGAGATCATGCCAGGCGGGAGTGTTAACATCACCTGTGTCGCCGTGGGGTCACCAATGCCATATGTGAAATGGATGCTTGGGGCTGAAGATTTGACTCCCGAAGATGATATGCCAATAGGGAGGAATGTCCTTGAGCTCAATGATGTCAGGCAATCTGCAAACTACACTTGTGTTGCTATGTCCACCCTTGGTGTTATAGAAGCAATAGCACAGATAACTGTCAAAGGTACTGTACATATATAATATATATGTGTATATAGACATGATTTATTCTTTGTTTTTCTGACACTGTTGTTAAATATTGGTCACTTCCTTAAAGAAGAAGATCTGTGTTATCTTCTGGCTCCTAGTGTGTTTAGTTAAATTCTGGCTCCAAGTGTGTTTTGGCAGGGTGTGACTGTACTCATGGCACCCAGGAATCTGAGTCACTTTGTTATTCCTTGTGTCCAGCGAGAGGGCCTCTTTCTTATAGTATCTGGGTATCAGTTCCCTGACACCACCAGCCTTTCAACCACTTACACACACTCCTCTGGGCTATACCAGCCCTAACTTTGCCTTGCAGGTTAACAATAGATGCATCCCAATCCCTGAGTCCCTTTGATTCATTCACCTGTGATATCCAGCCCCTGACACTGGCTACTCACAGAAATTCCAGATCTTCTGCATTCAAGAGTTCCGTGTACCCCGGTTCACCAGTTTTACCTTAAATGACTGCTGCTCTGAGCACTTATAATAAAACAAGCAGGGTTATTTAAGAAAGAATATCGTTTTATCTAGAAACGAGAGACTTATGGAAGCAAATGTTTACAATACAAAACTAAATGTTGCTTTGTATCAGAAGACCTTTTTAATGTGGAACTTGAGGTATTTGTGTCTTCTCTGTTAAATTTCTGGAATAAATAACTGAATTTCCTTTGAAAGAATTGAATTCTAAATAGGGGGTGTAGCTCCTCCAAAAATCAAGTGCATTTCAACCCACTTCATATCATGATTTTCTTTGCAAGAATTCTTGTAAGAATTCGTGATATGCAAGATATTGCTTGATATGCAAGAATTATTGGTATGTGCTGTTCATTAACTTAATTTTACGTTGTTATTTTTAGCCTTACCCAAGCCTCCAGGAACGCCTGTGGTGACAGAAAGCACAGCAACAAGCATAACATTGACTTGGGATTCTGGGAACCCTGAACCAGTCTCTTACTACATAATCCAACATAAACCTAAAAACTCTGAGGAACCATACAAAGAAATTGATGGGGTGGCTACGACACGCTACAGTGTTGCAGGGCTAAGTCCATATTCAGAATATGAATTCCGGGTAGTTGCTGTAAATAATATTGGACGGGGCCCAACCAGTGAGCCAGTGTCAACAAGGACTTCAGAACAAGCACCGTCTAGTGCACCTCGCAGCGTACAGGCTCGTATGTTGAGCTCAACCACAATTTTGGTACAGTGGGAAGAACCTGAAGAACCAAATGGCCAGATTCAAGGATATAGAGTTTATTACACTATGGACCCCACCCAACATGTCAACAGCTGGATGAAACACAATGTGGCTGACAGCCATATCACTACTATTGGAAATTTAGTACCACAGAAAACATACTCTGTGAAGGTTCTTGCTTTTACCTCAGTTGGGGATGGACCCCTCTCCACTGACATTCAAGTCATCACTCAGACAGGCGGTAAGTATTTACATATAGAACTTGGGCGAGAGTGAGGGTTGGGAAAAAAAATACTCCCAAGAGATGTCCAAAGTTTTCTTTTTTCTTTTTGTCTTAAAAAATGTTGCCCATTAAAAGACATTATTCACAAACTGCCTTTTTGCTATTCCATAGGCCTTGCAGTCATTAAAATGGAGGAAATTATGCTTTTAGCATCAAAACTACCATTCCCTTTTAAAATAATTTATAAATCTCAAACAGCTCTACTGAAGCAACAGTATTCTCAGTGATACTGTCATGGAGAAAGCCAAATGTTGTGGCTACAGCAGGACCTCTGATTCTAAGAACCGTACTGTTTGTCCAGCAGTTATCAGTTGACATTTTTACTGGTCTTGTCCTTCAGTTTTCTATGGAGTTGATTTAAATTTAGATTGTATATGAGATGTCATATGTTAGATCATTTTTGTTAACATTGATTTGGAAATATAAAGTCTTATATACTACACATACACACTCACATATACATATATCTGTGTATGCTGAAAATATTTAAAATCATATAAAAGTGATGAATATGCACACACAAATACATCCATGCATTTCTTCCCCACTCATCAACAGAGAGTACCACAACTCTAGCTAAAACAAGGTCACTATTTCTTTGTTTTAGGTTTGAAGGTATGTTTTGTTTGTGTACAGGATCTTCAGGACTATGAGTTAATTTTATTATGAGAACACTAGCAAGCCCAGTGAAATATATTGCAAAGAATATTTATGAAATAAAAAACCAGACATTCTGATGGTGCTAAACTGCAGAAAGTATTTTATTGTAGCTGTATGTAATAAAAACTCACTATTGTTTACTGTTCTAGAACAAGGTGTCTGAAGTGTTTCTAGATCACCTAGAAATATATGCTACTTGTAAGTTAGTTGAATTTTTTTGCACTAGCAAAGTTTCTTGTAGTAGAAGTTCAAGGTGCCTGCACTTTTTAAACAAGTGTCTCAAAAATATAACTTAAGACATTGGCTCAAAGACATGTTTACCTACATGCAAATTCATTGACTTCTGTGGAGTTGCATGTGTGTAAATGGAGAACAGTTGTCTTGGAATTTCTGCACACACTGTGTGACAATGAGGAAAATGTATGTACAGTTTTTACATTAAAAACTATTTAGAATTAGTTTTTATTCATTACTTTTTCTAATATACCCAGTGACAGTGTGATTGATGTTTGTATGTATATTTAGATAGTGACTGGCTTTTGACATATTTGTGACATTTTTCAGAGGCCAGTCTTTATGTTGCCATATTGCTCTCCACTTTTTAGCTCTTAATATGATAGATTGTGTTAGATGGACACACCACAAGTTCTTCATTCATTTTGTTCATTAAGGGCTTGATCCTGCTCTGTTTGCCATTAACTTCAACAGAGCAGCAGATTTAGCCCTAAACTTCTTTCTGCTGTGGTCCAGTTAGACTGACCCAAGTTATGTTACCAAGCGTAGTCACCTTTGGAATTCTCCATGTAGTCAAACATTTCTGACATCATTGTTGGATCACTTAATATGCTCACCTGTGTGTTTCTTCTTGCTGCTGTAGCAAGAAGACACGATGATGATGAGCGGTTTTCTATGAGAGTGTTTTCACTTTGGGAACTGACTTGACCTGACATTTTTATTATTACACTGTCTCATACAAACAACAGTTTTGAGAGAGGCGAGACTTTTTAAAGCACCAGCGTCATAAAAAGTTTATAGAAGCGTGTGAACATTTACAATCAACAAAATAGGAGTAGGAAAGTTTGCCCTTATGTGGCACTTCAGTTTAGCCAAACTTTGGGAACGTTTGAAATCTGAATCTAGATCTGAATCCAAATTTTGTGAATAGTCCATCTTTCTAATTACATTAATGAAAACGTCAGATACATATTCTCCCGCCCTTAAAATTAGAATATTCAAATTAGGATCTGGATTTTGTGGTTTGAAACTCTCACACACATGACACAGAGAGAGAGACAAATATATCAGAAGCAGGGCCTGGAAGTTTGTTGGGTTTAGATTTGTGTTTTTTTCTTTCTGTTCATTTGTTTTTCTCCTTATAGAACTTAAAAATAAACGAGTAACTACTTCATCTGTGTAAGCCATCATTTGATGGACAAAAACGTTCTCCCATGAAAGTCAGTGACAAAACTCCAATTGACTTCACTGCAACCAGCATTTGTGTCCTAGGGTCTGACTGGCAGCTGTGCTATTCAACATTATTATAGCTTGGTTTCTTTCAAAGCCTGTCCCTATATTATGTGCATTGTGATCACTGGGAGCTAGGGAAAATGTTTTTAGGATTTTGAAAAAGAAGCACATTTGTAAAGAGCTTTATTTTCAGCCCTAGCATAATAAATATTGACAAATATTTGAATGTGACAAAATGGTGCTAGAAAAACAGGCATCTTTCTTTGAATGTCTCACTTTCTTGGCCATCTGAGTAGATCTGGTCAAAATATTTCATAGGAACTTTTTCATTGAAAATTTTGGTTTTCTAATAAACAATTTTTTTTTCAAAAAGTGTCTGCTATCCGTTGAAAACTTTACCTTTTTCTTAAAAACCCAAACACTCTGAAAAACTAAAAGTTTTAGATTTAGAACCATAATCTAAATAGACTCATAGACTCATAGGTCAGAAGGGACCAATATGATCATCTAGTCTGACCTCCTGCACAAGGCAGGCCACAAAACCCTACCCATACACATTTATAACAACCCTGAACCCGAATATTACATTTCAGCTCAGTTCTCCATTAAACTTTGTCCCCCTGAGCTGCTACAGTGCATCATAGGACTAGTAGTTCAGGTACCTCATGCCCACAATCTTCCCAATGGGCTAGACGGGGAGGTGCACTGGGGTGCACCATGGCTATGGGACTCCTATGGTTACATCACAGTGGTTTGGGCAGGGGAGGTCGTAGGCCTCAGGAAAGAGTCCAAACAGGGATCCCAGCCTACTGGGGAGAATGGCATGGCTTGGAGCATGCAAACTACAATTCCCAAGAGACATTGAAGCGGCTCAGACAGTCATGGTTCAATATCAAACTAATCCAAAACAAGACAATCCATTTAAGATTTTGGCCACAGACTTTTGGTGTTCTTTCTTTTTGTCTTTCTTCATCAAAAAGATTATTTTTCAATCAAAAAGCTATATTTATTTATAATAAAAAAGATGATATATATGGCAGTTAGTAGAACTTTCCCACGTTGCTCTTATTGTGGGCATGCTTCAGCTTCATGAGTGGGAGTATTGGAGCTCTCTAACTGAGGGCATAGCTTGTCTTAGAAAGTCACTTACCATTCAAACCAGTGTCTCAAATATACGTTTAAAGGAGTGACTTGTCCAGAAAGAGGGATTTTGATTGCCAGGATGGAATGGCAGTCCTTTTTGCCTGAGGATAACCTTTTTCTAAATTGTGAGCAGCTGAATTTGTAGACTTTATATCATAATAAGCCGCAACTAGTTTAGAAGAGCAGTTTAAATTCTGTGTTCTCTGGTATTGTTTTTCTTGCATTTCTTTAACTACAGTAAATTCCAGCAAATGGCACCTGGATTTCTTATGGTTTACAGTTGTTCTGTTCATTCATGTAAATATTGGTAAAGTCTCTTGATCTTATATTATGAAGTTGTCAGCAGCAGCTCCATAGTTAAGGTTGCATTTAATTTTTTAAAGTTGGGGTTTCAGTCTGTTTGCCCTTTGTTAAAGCAAGTATTTGACATAATCAAATTTAATAGGCCCGCTGTTAAAGAGCAGATGTATATTTGTGAAAAGTTACAGTTAAACACTGAACAATTTAATATTTTGAAGGAGTTTTAAAATAATTCCCTTTTGAAGAGTATGGACCAGAATCTAACATGCTTTTATATCCCTGTAATTTACAATTGCCTTGTTTTTAACACTTGAATTTTTGTGTACATTTAAAATGCAGAGGTTTATTTCAAAAAAGAAAACAACAAAATTATCATTCTTTATCATTATAACAATTTTTATGCCATGGAAACAATGGACAGAATTTTCACCATGAAAAGCCAACATTTAAAAAAAAAAAAAAAACTATATAAAGCCAATATAGAAAATGTTAGAGCAGTCCCTTTTGAACAAGGAAAACTGGATGCCAGTAGGTTGTGCAGAAAGACCCTGATCCTACATTGTTAACATCAATGGGAGTTTTACCTCTGACTTCAGTGACTGTAGGATCAAGCCCTGTATTTTCTCTAGATTATTTGACTCCTGCAAATGAACAAATTCATATGAATTGTGATGTTTTCTTCCTAATTTATGTCGGAAAACTATGTCTGGTGCCTGGTCCTCATTCCCAGCTAATCCGGTACAGAACTTGTTACTTACACAGAACTTGTTCTTCTTCGAGTACTTGCTTATATCCATTCCCAATTTAGGGGTGTGTGTGTGTCACATGCACCGTGCCGGAAAACTTTTTTCCCTACTGGTACCTGTACAAGCCGGCTTTAGTGCCCCCTGCAGCAGCGCACACATGTGCCGACATATAGGTGCTGCTGCCTCCCCCTTCTTCTCAGTTCCTTCTTGCCGCCAGTGACAGTGCTGAAACATCTCTTGCCTTTTCAAGTTTTTCTTTTGCTAAACCTAGTGGCTTATTCATTGTTCTTGTGTATATCATTAATCTTTTGGCTAGTTAGTCCTAGTTTGTCTGTTGTTAGAATCCTAGGGTCGGGGCTTGCCCTGTTCCCTGTGGTTTAAACCCTATGTTTCATGTAAGAAGCCTATGCCGAGAAGTGACCCACATCAAAGTTGTCTAAAGTGTCTGGGGAAAGCGCATGTCCATGAGAGGTGCAAAATCTGCAAAGGTTTTCGCCCACGGACTAAGAAAGACTGAGATATCCATCTTAAGGCCATCCTGATGGAGTTGGCACTTAGTCCTGTATCAGAGCCCAGGACAGCAGGCTCAGCACTGAGCACAGTGGCCTCGGTGCACAGTGCCCCTCAGGTGGCCTCTTCCTCCTCTTGGCACCGATCACCTTCCCTGGTACCAAAGAAGAGGCTAAAGAAGACTCGCACGGAATGGGGATGCTCTCCTGTGGAGAAGGCTCAGGGGGAGCAGGCGAGACCCGTGTTGGGCTGCCAGTCTTCCCCACCTCAGAAAGGTCCCTCACCATTGTGAGCGTTAACCCTGGCACCGGGCCCTCCACCAACTCGGGGGAGCAGAAGTGACCCTCACTGCCTAGTGGTGCCATTGTCTCCAGAGGCCTTCTAGGTGATGAAGGATCTCCTGGCTCTGCCTGTGCCACTGACACCGAGGGATCGCAGGGCGCCGCACTGAGATTCAGTACCAGTGCCAATGGGCAATCTGTTGAGGGACAGATCTGCTTGACAGCTCCCATCACAGAAGCACCATTCACCAATGTGCAGGCATCCCCGGAGTCAAGAATCAGAACCGGGTGGAGAACTGTTATGGAGCCATAGTGCAAAGCCGGTCGTCGGACTCATGGTGCATTTCCCCGGCACTGCAGCCCTGCTTGCCTGGTCCATATAAGAAGCCTAAGGACAAGAGTTGGTCCCATTGCATCAATCATTCAGGCTCTCCCTGCCGCTCACCAGTGCTGGTGCATCAACAAAACGTTTCACATGGCACTGTGAGATATTCGGAGATGGCACCACCCTGGCCACTGGACAGCAGCACCTCATTCTCGGACAGCGAGGTCACACAAACTAGACAAGCCCCAGTCCCAATGCCCAGTTTCCCTATGGTGCTGCCGATGGGGGTATGGCTGCAAGTGGACCATGGCCTTACTTGTGCAGGTTTCCCTCTGGAAGTCTGCAGGCTGGTTCCATGAGAGGAACTTCAGTACCGCAGTCTTCCATCCCCCAGAGTTCAACACTGCACCTGGACATGGATTCTGACCATGAAGGTTCATGCTCCTCGAGCCTGGGGGGAATCTCCCCAACCTGAGCAAAGGCCCTTCCCCCACCTCAGCTACTGGCCTCTTCCTCATCATCACTGGACAAAGCAGTCGCAGGACCTTCATTGGCGGTTCCGCTGGACGACTTCAAGGTGCACCAAGATCTGTTGAAAAGAGTTGCCTCCAACTTAGGCCTCAAAATAGAAGAGCTGGATGAACCAATTGATGAACTCTTTGGGATCCTGGCCTCGGTAGCTCCCAGTAGAGTGGCCCTCCCAGTCCATAATCGGGTTGTTAAAGAAACTATGATAAACCCTGGCCTCTTTGCCCCCCCACATCAAAGAGAGCAGAGAGGAAATAATATTGTGGAAGTAAAATTTTGCAGCCTTAAACTTGGTCAAGGAACATATGTCTTATGGGTAAAGGGAGGGGGTAAAATAGAAAGTGAGAATGTATTGAAAAATGTAACTGTTTGAATCAAAGAAATTGTTTGTGCTGCAGTTTGCTTGTGTCTGTAAACTGACTAAGTGATAAGAAGAGCAAAGGCTGTAATTCTAACCCTGCTAAAAATATATGTTAAAATCTGCCTGAGGGCGGAGACCGTTTACTGACCAAAGGCAACTCTGTCAGCAGCTCTCCCCCTGCATATGCTTGTGCTTCATAATAATAAGAGTATCTATCTCTGATGAGCCTCAACTAAAAACTCAGAGTGAAGCCTCGTTTCTTCCACAATATGTACCAGAGAAAGGGTTTGAATACCTTTACACTTACCCTGCACTGGGATCCCTAGTGGTCACAGTCACCAATGAAAGATACAGACAGGAGAAAGTTAGCTTGATTTCCAAGCATAAAGGCACAAAAAGACTCAATTTGTTTGCTCAAAAAATGTATTCCATGCCTAGCCTACAGCTACAAGTGGCAAACCAACAGGCACTGCTTGGAAGATATTGTAATATCTGACAGTTGCTGGAAATTGCAGACTCATTGTCCCCCTCCTCTAAATAGGAATTTGAGGCTATCTTGGAAGAGGAGAGATCGGTCACCAGGGCATCCCTGCAAGCGGCTTCTGATGCAGCAGACTTTGCAGCCAGGACGATGGCCTCAATGATATCTACGAGATGGGTATCATGGCTACAATCCTCGGGTCTCTCGTCAAAGGTCCAGCAGTCAATTCAGGACATCCCCCTTCAGTGGCACAGCTCGCTGTGCTGAGCAGACGGACTCCAGGCTGCATGGCATGAAGGACTCAAGGGCTACACTGAGGTTCCTCAGTCTCTATACCTTGTCTTCCTCTAGGAGACACTTCAAACCCTAGCATCTGCAGCAGTTTGGGGATCATTCCCAGAGGGACTCCTATAAGAAGAAAAATACAAAAGACAACAGGGCCGATCATCATGTGCCAGCCCTCAACTGGGCTCTAGCTGCCATAACCAGGGCAGGAAGCAGGGATTTTGAAGTTACACTTGAGAGCAACCTCCCAGTTCTGCCCATGGATCCAGCCTCCCATCTGTTTTCTTCTAATGTACCCTGCTTCCTCCTGGCCTGGGCCAACGGAACTTCAGACTAATGGGTGCCCAGCATGGTGACCATTGGTTACACTCTCCAATTTGCCTCATTCCCACCTGCCCATCCACCCACCCCATCCTTCCTCAGGGATCCCTCTCACAAGCAACTCCTCATGCAGGAGGTGTGAGCACTCTTGCAGGTGGGTGCAGTGAAAGAGGTTCCCCAAGACCTACGGGATCAAGGTTTTTATTCCAACTATTTCTTGTTTCCAAAGACAAAGGGAGGGCTGAGGCCTATTCTGGGCTTGAGGCGCCTCAAAAAGTACCTCAGAAAGCTGAAGTTTTTCCCTAGCCACCATCATTCCCAAGTGACTGGTACGCCACTCTCAATTTAAAGGACGCCTACTTTCACATTGCAATCTTCCCTGGTCACAGAAGTTCCTAAGGTTTATGGTAGGAGACCGTCATTACCAATTCATGTTGGTACTGGCAGCATACATCCAGAAGAAAGGAGTGCACGTGTTCCCTTACCTGGATTACTAGCTCATCAGGGGCAGGTCAAGGTATCAGGTTCAGGTCAGCATCACGATTACCGAAATGTTAGGCAGGCACTAGGCCTCCTAATAAATAAACAAAAATTGACATTAGTCCCCTGTGCAGAAGATAGAGTTTATCAGCGTGATGCTAGACTCGCCCAGGGCCAGAGCATTTCTTCCTGAGGAAAGGATACTAGCAATATTATAACGCACATTTTGAATCACCCGCACACAACTGTGAGGATATGCCTCAGTCTCCTAGGCCACATGGCGCCCTGCACCTCAGATTGCATCTCAGACCCCTCCAGATGTGATTGGCATCAATGTATTCCCCAGTCAGGCACCACCTAGACAGGATACTTACGGTTCCTCCGGAAATACTTACCTCCCTGATGTGGTGGATGAATCCGGATCAGGTCCGCTCAAGAATGCCCTATGAAGCACCCCAGCCGTCGGTAACACTGATTTCTGGTGCCTTGGACCTGGGATGGGTAGCTCACATGGGTTCCTAAAAACCCAAGGCATGTGGACCTCAGGGCAACAGCAGTTGCACATCAATATTAAGGAGCTCAGGACAATTTGTCTAGCCCGTACATTTTCCTACCACATCTCACCAACTCACAGACAATACAGCCTCTGTGTATTATATGAACAGACAAGGTGGGGCCCGGACCCCAGCCTTGTGCAGGTAGGCTATGCATTTCTGAGATATTTGCATCACTCATGGCATTCACCCAATAGCAGTTCATCTCCCAGGGGTCAACAATGCTTTGGTGGACCGTCTCAGCAGATTCTTCTGCTCTCAACACAAATGGTCCCTCCATCCACTGGTAGTGCCTCGCGTCTTCCAAAGGTGGGACAATCCCCAACTCTACCTCTTTGTCACCAGGATCAACAGGGAATGCCATCATTTCTGTTCACATAAGGGACTCTGTGCAGGCTCTATCACCAATGCCTTTCTCCTTTCCTGGTCGGGGAGCCTCTTGTACACCTTCCCTCCAATTCCTCTGATCCACAAGGTCTTCCTGAAAGTGAAGAGAGACAAGGGATGAGTCATCCTTGTAGCACCAGCATGGCCCTGACAACATTGGTTCGGGATATTACTAGAGCAGGTAGGATCCAAGCAATGGACCCTGATTCTGCAACTGGGTCTCCTGACCCAAGATCCGGGTTACCTGCTCCACCCAGATCTGCCCTCTCTACATCTAATGGCATGGATGCTCCAGGGCTAAGTGAGGAGGAGCAAGCCTGCTCAACCCAAGTTCAGCACATACTCTTGGAAAGCAGGAAGCCATCTACCAGATCAGCTTATCAAGCTAAGCGCTTCACCTGCTGGGTGACTGAGCATGGTATTTCCCCTACGGAAGTATCAATCCCAACAATTTTGGAGTATCTGCTCCGTTTGAAATAAGAGGGATTGGCCTTCTCATCCATCAAGGTCCATGTAGTGGCCATATCTGTTTTTCCCCTTTGGTGGAAGGCAGAACAGTCTTTTTGCATGAAATGATGTCCAGATTCCTTAAGGGATTAGAAAGGTTTTTCTCACCAATAAGGGAGCCTTCTCCTCAGTGGGACGTGAATTTGATCCTCTCCAGGCTCACTGGGTCCCCTTTCAAACCCATGGCTTCGTGCATCCTTATGTACCTATCCTGGAAGGTCGCCTTCCTGGTGGCTATTACTCTGCCAGGTGAGTTTCAGAGATTTGGGCATTAACATCAGAACCCAACCTGTATGGTGTTTTATAGGGACAAGGTCCAACTACATCCGCTCTTGGCCTTTTTGCCTAAGGTAGTCATTCATTTTCACCTTAACTAGGATATTTTCTTACCTGCCTTTTGTCCCAAACCACACAGCTCCAGTGAAGAGAGGTGACTGCATGCTCCTGATATGACACAGGCCCTGGCATTTTACATCAACAGAAGCAAACCTTTTCATCATTCAACACAACTTCATTGTGGACCAGATGAAAGTACTGCCAATTTCTTGGCAGCATATCTTGAAGTGGATCATGGCCTATATCCGAGCCTATTATGAGCAGGCCAGAGTCGTGCCTCCAGGGTCCTTGCCACGCAACAAGAGCGCAGGCATCAGCGTGAGGTCAGCCTCACCTCAATCCCTGGAAAAATCATGCAGCAGATCCTCAAGGAATCCATTTTAAGGCACTTGGAAGAGAGAAAGGTGATCAGGAACAGTCAACATGGATTCACCAAGAGCAAGTCATGCCTGACCAACCTGATCGCTTTCTATGAAGAGGTGACTGGCTCTGTGGATGTAGGGAAAGCGGTGGACGTGATATACCTTGACTTTAGCAAAGTTTTTCATATGGTCTTCCACGGTATACTTATCAGCAAGTTAAAGAAGTATGGGTTGGATGAATGGACTATAAAATGGACAGAGAACTGGCTAGAGCTTAGGGCTCAACCTGTAGTGATCAATGGCTCCATGTCTAGCTGGCAGTCGGTCACAGGTGGAGTGCCCCAGGGGTTGATCTTGGGGCCGGTTTTGTTCAACATCTTCATTAATGATCTGGAGGATGAGGTAGATTGCACCCTCAGCAAGTTTGCAGATGACACTAAGCTAAGGGGAGTTGTAGATACCCTGGAAGGTATGCGTAGGATACAGAAGGACCTAAACAAATTGGAGGATTGGGCCAAAAGAAATCTGATGGGGTTCAACAAGGACAAGTGCAGATGGAAGAATCCCATGCACAGCTACAGACTGGGGACCGACAAACTAGGCAGCAGTTCTGCAGAAAAGGACCTGGGGGTTACAGTGGATAAGGAGCTGGATATCTGTCAGCAGTGTGCCCTGAAGGCAGGTTGCTAAGAAGTCTAATAGCATAGTGGGCTGCATTACTAGGAGCATTGCCAGCAGATCGAGGGAAGTGATTATTCCCCTCTATTCGGCATTGGTGAGGCTGCCAATTGTGTCCAGTTTTGGGTCGCCCCTCCCCCTAGAAAAAGGATGTGGACAAGTTGGCGAGAGTCCAGCGGAGGGCAAAAAAAATGAGTAGGGGGCTCGAGGACAAGACTTACGAGGATAGGCTGAGGGAACTGGGCTTGTTTAGTCTGCAGAAGAGAAGAATGAGGGGGGATTTGATAATAGCCTTTAGCTACCTGAAAGGGGGTTTCAGGGAGGATGGAGCAAGGCTGTTCTCAATGGTAGTAGATGACAGAAGAGGGAGCAACGGTCTCAAGTTGCAGTGGGGAGGTCTCGGTTGGACATTAGGAAAAAGTTTTTCACTAGGAAGGTGGTGAAGCTCTGGAACTGGTTACCTAGGGGAGGTGGTGGAATCTCCATCTTTAGAGGTTTTTAAGCTGCAGCTTGACAAAGCCGTGGCTGGTATTCTTTAGCTGAGGGGTTAGTCCTGCTTTGAGCAGGGGGTTGGACTAGATGACCTCCTGAGGTCCCTTCCAACTCTAATATTCTATAATTCTATGATTTGTGGCCTCCAATCGCATGTCTCCATCCAGAACATCTACAGGACATTGCATCCCACTATGCCTTGACACAGCAAGCTCGAGACGATGTTGGATTCGGTAGAGCAGTACTTCAGGTGTCACATCCGTGAACTGCCCACCACCAGAGACACTGTTGGTGAGTTACCTGAACTGGGAATGGACATGAGCAAGCACCACCGGAGGGGGACTAGGGGAAACAGTTTTCCAGCAGCAGTGCAGGCAGCATGCACACACACCTAAACTGGGAATGGACATGAACAACACATCTCAAAGAACAGCAGTTACAATGTAACTTTCCCCTGAAACACACCACTGGCTTTTTAAAATTTTCTCAAACCAACCTCTCAGCCACACACCAGAGCAGACTCAAGGTTGCATTCTTCACTCTGCACACCTCATAAAAAGAATCTTAGGCTGGGACTCTGGGCCAGGAGTGTTACCAAACTCTAAAGAGACGGGAGAGTTGCTCAGGGGAGCAGCCTATCCTGCTTTTATTAGCTTCCCAGACAAGGAAGAACCACTCTGCAGGATTTGGGAGCATTGCAGGGAGAACCAGAGACTTCACAGGGCAGAGAATTCCAGGAGGCATAAAGAACTCTGGGCAAATCCTATTTAAAAATAAAAAGGTATTTTCTAATAGAAAACACGTTAACAACTCTAAGCTAAGGAGATTACTTAACATTAAACTTAAAAGATATGTATAGTCACTAAGGAACATTACAATTATGAAAGTATTTGCATGTATGGAAAGGAACAATTATAGAAAGGTCAAATACCTGACTGTCTCTTAAATAAATGTAAAAGGGGAAAATACTATATTACGCATTCAACAAAACAAATCCTAAAGTTAATGAATTGGGTTGTTTTTTCTTTGTGTTTCTAATAGAAGGGCTGAAATGCAAAGAAAAACATGAATTTTTGAAACAAATAATTCTTGCTGTCATGCAGTTCTGTCTTGTAGCTTAGTAGACGATTCAGAGGCTGTCTGACACTTTTCATGAACAACCAACACACACAAAAATGTAATAATAAAGTGTCCAGTTAAAATTAGTTTCTTGCCTAATTTGACTCCAGTTCCATCAGTCATTTTGGCATCATTGTTTTCCTCCCTCCCCTGTGCTCCTTCCATATTAAAAAAAATTTTTTAAATGAAAATGAAGTCTAAAACCAAAGCATTTTGCTCTCTTTAGGCCCTATAATTCCCTGGAGTGTCAGACATAGAGGAAGTAGAAAGCGGCACTTAATGCCTCTGAAACGCCAAAAGAGATAACGTGCTAGTCCTGCAGCATCCTGCAGCTCATGGAAGCCAGTCTATGTCATGGCTATCCAGCTGGCTCTCCACAAGGCTTGGGACAGGGCAAAGGGTGGCAGCTGAGCACCAAGGAAGTGGAGTGTAGTATAGTTCCAAAGAAAGTGGCTATCTTCCCTAAAATAGGCAAGGGAATTGCTTAGTAATGTAATGTTGATGAGGGAGCTACGCTGCCTTGTGGGAAAGGTGACCTAATGCACCAGACCTGTATTCAGATAATCTCAGCCTTCTTTATATATCTCAACATCTGGAGAGAGAACCTTGCTGATATCAAGGAGTCTCTAGGTGAAGACGGCCAAACCCGCTGCTCCCTGCAGTCAGATACTACAGTGATGGGAGCAGTGCAAGAGTCTTCCCGACACAGAATGCAGCAATCTGCAAGAAATTCTCTGAGTGGAAACTCATTTATTTCCTGGGCTTTATACAAGTTTTTTCCATGCTGATCACTAAGTTATCATTTCTCCTGTTCCATTTCCTAGTTTCCTTCTTCTGTTCTGTCCCTCCACTTTCCTTTCTCAATTTTTCCTCTTCTCCTTTTAATTCTCTTTTTTCACCTTCTGGTTTTCCTTTTATTTGTTCTTCTTAGCTGTTTTTATTTATTTTTTTATTTTAAACTGAAAATTTGAACTTTATTTTTAAGCCATAGCAGCATCCTCTTCTTGCTCTTTGTTTTCTTCATTCTCTTCTTCTGTCATCTCTGTCTGTCTCCTTACTTTTATATTACTTTTCTATCAATTCATTCTTTACACGCGTGGTTTATTTGCATCCCCATTTCCTTCCTTTGTGTTCTCTTCTCTTGCTCCCTTTCTCTCTGCCTGAATAACTGAGTTAAGTGACCCACTGGGCAGGTACGTGTGCTTAAAAAAAATAAACAAAAGGTGACCTGCTCAAAAATAGTGCTCTTGGGCACTAAATTGATAGGTATTTTGAGCCTAGTAATGTCAAATACAATGAAGAATGCTTGAAATGTATAGCACAAATTACTGTGGTCTTTCACTTGAGTACGGGAGAGGGAATGTGAAATACTGTATGATAACTTCACTGTATCAATAGAATTAAACTGACCATATGCCATAAACTCTCCCAGGAATAGTTCTGATTTTTTCAATCATTCAAACTATTTTCAGACAAGTAGATGTTTAACATATTTTTGAGTTTGTACCATCATATTTTTATTGCACTTCAGCATTTTTATTTGTTCATTAACGTCTACAGCAATTGATTTACAGAGGTTTTGAAAAAATGTGCTTCACAATTTGATTGTTTAAACATACTGCAGGTATTTACTCTTTAGTATTATCACTCCAGACATATTTACATAGGTTATTTCTGTGTTACGAGTGAGAGTAGACACAGGATTAATAAACTATCTCAGTTTACTTTTAATTACATTGTGTACTGTGCATAGAGAATGTAGCATTTTAACAATAATGAATATCAAGTGACCATTTACTCCTAAACTGTAAGGGCTTCTTTGGAACAACTTTAAGATTCGCAGCAAATACAAAATCTTGGTCCTTTCCCACTCCAGTCAGCTTGTAACTTCTCCTTTTCCTTTATTCCACTTTTCCTGGTGAGCCTTGCGGCAGCAGCATGGAGAGTAGGGAGGACCAGACCTCCCTTTCCTCCACAACAGGTTCCAGCTCCTCCTGGGGAATTCCCAGGTGATCCCAGGCCAGCCAGGAGATATAAATCCTCCAGTGTGTCCTGGGTTGGCTTCGGGGCCTCCTCCTAGTGGGACATGCCTGGTGTAGTTCCAAAGGAAGCCTACCATGTGGCATCCATATCAGGTGCCCAAATGACCACAGCTGACTCCTTGATCTTGAGGAGTAGCACTTCTAGTCTGCGTCTCTCCTGAATAGCTGAGCCCCACACCCTGTTTTGGAGAGTCATCCCAGCCACCCTACAGAGAAATCTCATTTCTGCCTTTTGCACCTGCAATTACATTCTTTTGTTCATTATCCAAAGTTCACAGTCATAGGTGAAGATGGGGACGTAGATTGACCTGTAAACCAAGAGCTTCATCCAAAAACTTAGCTCCTGCTTCACTACCATGGATCGATCCTGTGCCTGCATCACTGCTGCTGCCTCACTAATTCGCCAGTCAATCTTTTACTCCTGCTTCACATCACTTGTGAACAAGACCCCTAGATATTTAAATTCTTCCAAGAAGGGCAGCTGCTCCCCCTTCACCTAGAGAGAACACTCCACCTTCTTTTGGAAAAGAACCATGACCACCGATTTGGTGGTGCTGATTCTCATCCCAGCCACTTCATATGCGGCAGTAAAGCACTCCATTGCACATCAGAGATCAAAATGTGAAGAAGCAAGGAGGACATCATCATTTGCAAACACCAGAGATGCCACCTCCAACTCCCCATACCAGATACACTCCCTAAGTCGGCTACGCCTTGATATCCTCTCTGTGAAGATCACAACCAGGTGGGGTACAGGATGCACCCTTAGTGGAGTCTAACACCCACCTTGAATGAACTCGACTTAATGCCGAAAATGCAGACAGAACTCTCACTCAGGGAATAGAGGGACCGGAGAGCATGCAGCAGCAACACTGGCAGCTCATACTCCAGCAGCAGTTCCCACAGGGCCATTTCTAGACTCTCTGACTCCTAAACAACATCGCTAATAATCATACTTATTTCTGTGTTTTGCTTCTGGACATGCTTCCATGTGTATAAAGGATCAGGATAGGAACCATGGTCAAGGGGTTAGAGGATGGATCTGGAAATCAATAATTCTTGATTTTATAATCTGCTTTTGTCAATAATTACTGTGTGACCTTGTGTTAGTTGCTTAACCTCTCTGTGTCTTTCTCCTCTATATAAAATGAGAATAAGAATAGACATGCTTCCCAATGAAGCTAAGAATTTTAATTAACGTTTATAGGGCACTTCGAAATAATTGGATAAAAGATGCTATTTAAATGTTTTGTTCACAGATACCTGTGCTGAAAAAAAAAAAAATACCACTCTGTGTATTAGAATAATAGAATCATAAAATATTAGAGTTGGAAGGGACCTCAGGAGATCATCTAGTCCAACCCCCTGCTCAAAGCAGGACTAACCTCAGCTAAACCATACCAGCCACGGCTTTGTCAAGCTGCAGCTTAAAAACCTCTAAAGATGGGGATTCCACCATCTCCCTAGGTAACCCATTCCAGTGCTCCACCACCCTCCTAGTGAAAAACTTTTTCCTAATGTCCAACCGAGACCTTCCCCACTGCAACTTGAGACCGTTGCTCCCTCTTCTGTTATCTACTACCATTGAGAACAGCCTTGCTCCATCCTCCCTGAAACCCCCTTTCAGGTAGCTAAAGGCTATTATCAAATCCTCCCTCATTCTTCTCTTCTGCAGACTAAACAAGCCCAGTTCCCTCAGCCTCTCCTCATAAGTCTTGTGCTCGAGCCCCTATTCATTTTTTTTGCCCTCCACTGGACTCTCTCCAACTTGTCCACATCCTTTTTCTTGGGGGGGGACCCAAAACTGGACACAATTGGCAGCCCCACCAATGCCAAATAGAGGGGAATAATCACTTCCCTCGATCTGTTGGCAATGCTCCTAGTAATGCGGCCTGCTATGCTATTAGCCTTCTTAGCAACCTGCCTTCAGGGCACACTGCTGACACATATCCAGCTCCTTATCCACTGTAACCCCCAGGTCCTTTTCTGCAGAACTGCTGCCTAGTTCGTCGGTCCCCAGTCTGTAGCTCTGCATGAGATTCTTCCGTCCTAAGTGCAGGACTCTGCACTTGTCCTTGTTGAACCCCATCAGATTTCTTTTGGCCCAATCCTCCAATTTGTTTAGGTCCTTCTGTATCCTATCCGTACCTTCCAGGGTATCTACCGCTCCCCTTAGCTTTGTGTCATCTGCAAACTTGCTGAGGGTGCAATCTACCCCATCCTCCAGATCATTAATAAAGATGTTGAACAAAACTGGCCCCAGGACAAATCCCTGGGGCACTTTGCTTGTGACCTGCTGCCAGCTAGACATGGAGCCATTGATCACTACCCGTGGAGCCCTATGCTCTAGCCAGTTCTCTATTCATTTTTTAGTCCATTCATCCAACCCATACTACTTTAACCTGCTGACAAGAATATGGTGGGAGACTGTATCAAAAGCTTTGCTAAAGTCAAGGTGTATCATGTCCACCGCTTTCCCCACATCCACAGAGCCAGTCACCTCTTCATAGAAAGCAATCAGGTTGGTCATTGATCATGTGTCTCTGCAGCGTGAAAAGTTGTATTTCGTTTAGCCTGTATCTCTGTGTTGTAGAACACACTCCAGAAGCAGGAATGGTGCAGCCTCCACAGAGTATCAATAGCCTGTAACTGCCTTTCCTTAGTTGCTTTTTGTGTGGAGGAGATCAAAAGCTGCAGATATCTGCTCATGGAGCTTGGCTTAGTTTCTGTTTGCACTGCTACTCCTGAGCACCATTTTTTCTGGGCTAAAGACGTGCCATGTATGTGTTAATGTAAAATTCCTGAAAAGCATGAACAAGTTATTGTTGTCTTTTAATTTGCGTTCAATTAGGTGACAATTGTTGTCTTTTAATTTGCGTTCAGTTTGGTGACATCTTGAGTTTCGACTTGTTCCTACAAGTATCGATAGCAGTATTGTACTGTTTGTGGTTTTAGTATTTTGTTTGTTGTAGCTCCCTTGCTTTTGTTGTGGAGTTGTCTAGAAGTCAACCTTTCCCACCTCCTCCTCCTCTTGCAACAGTTTCAGACATTGTCCGAGTACAAATAGAAAATATCTGCCACAAACTAATAAAACTAATAAAACCTGGTTGGCATCCCAAAGTAAATCCCAGCTCTAAAATGGTAAACAAGGACTTCAAGGAAAATTTCTTGAGGAGAGCGATGTTGCAAAGGAGTGTCTCATTGCATATGATCACTGAAAACGAAGAAACCTTTCTGTATCCCATTCTAGGCTCTTTCTAACTGTTGGCATGGCTGCCTTATTGTATTAAGTTTTTCTAGCTTCTCAGAAGGAGACTACATGGAAATGGTGCAGACTGAAGTGAAAAAAATTCAGGGCCTGAATGGATCACTTGATTTGTCAAGGACAAAAACTGTTTGATTACTTTCTGTAGCTGTCAGTTAGATTATAGACAGCATCTCTTATGGAGTTGTTTTGGCCTTTCATGAGTTTGGAGAAAGGAAGTTAAGCTCCGTGCTTCATGATTTTGAAGGGCTTATTGCTTCTAAAATCTTCCATTAGACAACCATAAATATCATGATAGCTATTTTGGTGTTACAAAACGGATGAGACCTCCTTTTGAACCACACCATAACTGTGAGCTGGAATTTAAACATTGCATTATTTATGGCAGCAATTGCAGCTCACATGATAAATGATCATGACGCTTTAGGTTCTCTAATCTATTTGACATAAAGTCCCACGAGGACAAGATGATGTTACTGACTCTCCCTAGATTCCAGACAAATGTGGCATTGGACTTACACCATGATTGCTCATTTACTCTGCCAATATTCTTCCCAATATTCATGCTCATCCTAACGAAGCACTTTTCCATAAATCTGATGGTATGGTGTCATACATTTTTGTTATGTAGAGCAGGCAAAATCCTGATGTGCGTCCATCCGTTTTTTTGCTTCACTTGATACCATTACACTTGGGACAATCCATGTCAAAGAGAAATAAGTCCAAATGGCTTTCCGAACTCCATAGGTCATTGTTATGCTTTGTCAGGCCTATGGTACAACTCCAAAGTCACTTTAAGCCAAAGTCATATTCAGTAGGAGGCAAATTGCTACTATTGCCAGCCTCCAGTTGGTTCCTATCCAAGAGAGTTGTAAGGCAGCCACATGGAACTCTGTGCATATGTTTATACAACAATATGACTTGGAGTCAGCAGCATGACAATAATGCAAGTTAGACCGAGTGGTACTACAGAGCCAGTCTCCAAGTCAGGAATAGTCCAATTCTCCCAGTGCCTTGCTTCAGTTTTGTATTTCCCATTAAAATGGTTCTGTTCTTACTTATGTACTTACAGTGATTTATCACTATTTGCCATGATTTCCCTTTGTACATCTTATGTCAGTATTTTTCAAAGACATACTTGGAGCTTTTTAGTATCACGGGGTTGTCATTTATTATATCAGGTATCTTTTGGGAAAAAAGGTAATTACTTTGTTTTTATTCTTGTTCTCTGAAGATATATAGTTACATTGAATTACTTTTCCTTCAGAGTTGGAGAAAAGTTTTTTTTCCTCCTATCCCATCTTGTCATTCTATTTTGTCCTGTTTATTTCAGAGGGGACTGATGATAAGCAATTACAAGATATTAAAGGTCTGTACAGGCAAATTTACCTCTCCAGTTAGCTGGTGATCAACTTATTTAACATTTAGAAGTCAAATCCTCGCCGTCATATCCAACAGGAGTGAGATCCACAAAGTGGTTCTCTCTGACACCTAAAAATCTGCAGAGGCTAAATATTACAAAAAAGTAAATTTTGTATTTACTTTCTGCTGGTTTCTTCTTTTCTGTGGATGTACAAAAGAAAAGTACTTTAATTTAACATGTGGTTCTACTCTGAAAAGCGATTATGCAAAAATTATTATTATTATTATTAATTTTGACCTTAGCTATGACAGCAGCTCACTGTGTGTACTGAGAAGCATGTCTGATTATTTTTCTGACCAGAGAAGTGTGTAGTAACTTTTATTCCTCCGTAGCCAGCACAACTTTGGAAGAGTGAGTTGGATTCCATTGTGATTCATGCATCCTCAACAGAATTAATAACCAAAACTAACATTTTCAAACTTCGGTGCCAAAGTTATTGCCTAAGTTCTACTGAAAAGACACATTCCACCCTCATTTACACCTGTATAACCCTATTGTCTTCAGTGGAGATGCACGTATGTAACTGACGGTAGATTTTGAGCTGCATAAACCCTATGACAAATGACATGTGAGCCAGAAAATCCCTTCCCCCACATCATACCTTGACTATCAGATTCAACGCTGCCTTTTGGGGGCTGTCATTAAGAATAATCATCTCATTACAAGAAAACTGAAATAAATTGGTAAAGAGGTCAGTCAATCGGCAAGAAAAGAAATCTGGTGCCTCATGATGCCATTTTTGAAGAGTCATTTTTCCACAGTATAACCACACAACATGTCAACTTTTCAGTGTCTAAGATAAGGATATATTTAATATCTTAATTGCTTGCTAGTTTAGCAAGCTTGCTTTGCATCTGGAATGATCTGTAATGGTTTTAGCTCTTTTTTGGAAAATTTATTTTCCATCTTGTACATGACTTATTTTATTTCACACATAATTTTTTGCCACAGTTCACAAAGGCAGTTTCAGTTGGTATGATAGTCTCTAGTTCCAATCCTGAATTTTTTGAATAATATTACTCTACACTGTTAAACAGGTGTCAATAGTCCACTTGTAGGATGGCAGCATTTTTGTGGTTTGTATAGAGTTTCTGAGAAACTTTGAAATAATTTAGGATAACAGACACTGTTTAAAATATAAGTTGGTAATATCATAATACTACTGAATACTTTTTTTGTTTTGTTTTGTACCTCGTTCTGTTTTAGTATAGCTGAATCAATTAACTGTTTAAGTTTAGTAATTAAAACAAAAGACAGTATTCTGCCAAGTATTACAATGGTAATTGAAAAGATTTGAATAATGAAGTATTGAACAAGAGAAATAAATACATGGTAACACTGTATAATTTTCCCCTTTAGTTCCAGGGCAACCGCTGAACTTCAAAGCAGAAGCTGAATCTGAAACAAGCATATTACTTTCTTGGACCCCTCCCCGCTCTGAAACAATTTCCAGTTATGAACTGGTTTACAAAGATGGGGACCAGGGGGAAGAGGTAAATGAAAATGTTCCTGGCCTTTTGTATTTCTTTAATGGAGTAACATAAGAAAGGCAACAATGGTTTAGAAATACAAGCTTAGCAGCTTTCCTGGTATATGAGAACGTTGACATTAAATGGTTTGTTAAACAGAGCAACCAGCTTGATGGCAGATTCCGAGCGCTGTTACCAGCAGGCTCTGCGGATGCTGGCAAAGGGAAAATTTACTGGTATTCATAGAAAGGCAGCCATGAAGGTTGCTCCCAGTTCCAAAGGGGTAAGGTTAATTGAGGCTGTACTGCCTTCAGGGCATGGAGTCACAGACTTTATCCAGCTCTTAGGAATGACACAGGAAGAAATCCTGGCCCCCATTGCAGTTAATGGGACCAGGATTTCACCCATAATGAATAGTTGTTTCTGTTAGTCAATAAATAAGGATATTTTAAAACATGGTAATTACTACTTTTCAGTGTGCTTCAGGAAGGAAATAGATTTTTCTAATCATAAGACATCTTTTAGAAGTTGTTTGCTCTTTTATGTACAATTAACATTTTAAAAGTTTCTTTGGCTGAACTAAATCAATCTTATTAAAAAAAAAAGTCTCTTATCTTTTCTGTTAAATTGTACAAAGCTGATTTCCACAAATGAGAGTGAGGGTCCCAGGAGAGAGCAGGGCAAAGTTAGACGTCAGTGCCCTCCTGCGTCAGCATCTTGCTGCTGTTTTGGTAATACAGCAAAAGTTGATTACTGCTACTTCACTGAGTTTTGGTTTATAGAAAGTCTTCACATGTAGTGAAGACAGGTAAACACATTCTCAGTAGCTAAAAAGGTTGCTAAGAGGAGAGTTCCCAGATCTATCTTTTAATTCCATATGAGATATATGTTCCTGCCTAAACTTGCACTATGTCCTGATCACAGATCCTTGATCATATTTATACCTTTAGAAGAGTTTGTTTCTTAAGATTTTGAATGCTACCCTTAAAATCCAAGATCACCCATCCATAAAAGTCCCATTTCACTGGAATGATAAATACATATAGATAAATAAATGAAGCTCTACTCATATATCAGTGTCCAAGTATTCTTTTAAAATGTGAACACAATTATTTAACCCTTTTTAAATTGTCAAACAATATTTTTCCCTTGAAAAATACATTGAACTGCTTGATACATTGAACTGTTTATTTTAAAAATTCATTCCTCATTATTTATTTATTGTCGGTAATAGACTCGCTTTCCTTTCATTGTTTAGTTAAGTTTGCTTTGTTTAAAATGCTATGTTCACATTTTTAAAAGAAGTTTAAACAAATTAATCCCCTTGATGATGTTATCATTGTCTTAGAGGGGCTCTTCTCCTTAGACAAAATCCTGAATAATTGTTTTTGGATATTTATCAAGACATCTAGTTATCTTATTTGTTTACCTTTAGCAACGTGTTTCTGTTGAGCCAGCTACATCTTACCGCCTACAAAGCCTGAAGCCAAATAGCTTGTATTACTTTCGTCTGGCTGCTCGCTCTCCACAAGGCCTGGGTGCTTCAACTGCTGAAATCTCAGCAAGAACCATGCAGTCAAGTAGGTGTCTCTCCTTGCTTGCTTTATTCTGCTCCTTGTACCTGTTGAGCAGACACAACCAGATAAGCCAGTAAGACAGCAGTAGGGACAAAGAGTTTCAGTAACATGACAGCAGGACAGTGCTTACGATATATATTTATACAGATATGCTTAGGACAATCGTTTTTGAATTATTATTGGCTTTTGCATATCCTTAGGAGAAGAAGCAGAACACCTTCAGAATGTCTAAAGAGACATCACTATGATGATATCAGTATATCTTCTACATGCACCACTAGGTGTATTAATGATCCTCCATACATGGCATGCTTTCTGTCTAGTCCTTGAACCTTAAAATTCCACCTGTCCAGCCTAGTCATTTCCTGCTTCAGCAGATGAATTCCATAAAATTGTTTTCCTTTTATGCAGACACTCTCTTCCTACAGAACATGTGCATTTGAAGGCTCCAGGACTGTGTGCACTAACAGGCATGCTAATAACTGTGGTTATTCTTTCTGAGTTTTGGCTAATGGGTTGGGGGCTTTTTTTGTGACCAATCTTTGGAAGATGGGCACCTCATTATTATAAGTAATTTTGACACACACAAGAAAGCTACATTCTGATTGGCTGTTCATGTAAATAATGAGAGTAATTTGTAGCACTTACTGAAAAAATCTGATGATTCATCATATAGGAATTTTAAAATATTTAAAGTAAAACTTAACTAAAGGGATCTTCTTCAGGTACTGGAGAATTGCATCCCAAAGAGTCGATATAATCAGGTGAAATTATACTTTGTGTAATTCTTTGCAGTACTGCTACTTTTTGAAACTTTATTCCATCTCGTATTTACATTTTCTATAGGCTGATTGGTTCATTACTTTCAGTGAAGTCATGTTATTTAAACCAGTAATGCAAAGCCTCATTTAAATTCTGGTTTAAGTCAGGCAGCTCTGGCTATTGTATTTATACTGTCACACTTTGCTAGTGTTCGATGAGATATTAGTAACAATTAAGGTACCTGGAGAACTATTGCTCTAGCGTGTGAGTTTTATGAGTAATGTGAACTTCCTGAGGCATGTCTGGCATTTTAAATTAACACAAAGGACCCAGTTATGCTGTCATTTGTGTAGTCCCTATATAAGATTCAGGAATAATGTCGTGGGCACTGTCATTTTAATTATGCAAAATCAGTATTTTGATATAGAAAAAAAAATTTTTTTCATGGGTACCATTTCAGTTATGCTTGAGAGCATGAGTGTCATAAAAAGGGGCTGGGAATTGTTTAAAGTGTGGCTACAAGTTAAATATTTAAGGCCTAATCCTGTACTCTGTGCACAGTCAAAATTGCCATTGATATCCATTTCCTAGTTATATAAAAATGAAGTAAACGGGACAGGGCCAGTAGGATGACATTATACTGTTTGTAGCCTTCTTTTTATTTTATATATTCAGACAATATGTGAAAAGGTGCCAGGGCTATATATTAAAAGTAAGTAGTCAGACTTCTGCAAGAGATGTACCCAGTCCTGCTCCCACTGAATTTAATGGCAAACTTCCAATTTACTTCCATGATACTTCCAAACTTGATAGACTTGCTTAATAGGTTGCAGATGGTATAAAGTAAAGGAGAAATTGCATTTTTTAAAACAATTACACAGGATAGAATACATAGGAATGCAATAGTTTGCATTTGTTTTATTACAATGATTTTAAAAAGTTAGAAATCTCTCATGGATACAGTAGTTTTTGTAACGTTCAGTCTTGGCTTCAGAGAAATCTGCTACAGGGATTTCTGTCTGTCAGCATGATATCCTGAAGCAGACCTTTCACTTCCGCTTTCAGTTCCTGCATGAATTCATGGGATGTAGTGTAACGACCAGTACAGTATATCTTGCGTACTTGATCTGTGCCTTCATCATTGAATTTTTTTTTTTTAAATAAAAAATTAACCTATCACTTCAGCCCCTCCTGATGTTGGTACATTCTCACTTATTTTCCCTTGGGAAGGGAAGAATACCACACTGAGGAACATCCATTGATCCACACAGAAGATCTGTGGGGAACCAAAAGATATATGTGTAAATACAATAGATCTCATCAGGGCCCTATAACTCTTCAGCTGCTTTAATTATCTTTGATGTGCCAAGAAAAAATACCCAAATCCATTTGTTTTTCCTTTAAAGCTGTGGGGGAGGGACTAGTGTTCTCTCTCTCTCTCTCTCTCTCTCTCTCTCTCTCTCACACACACACTCACACACACGTTTGCCCTTCAATCCTTTCTTTCACCTCTCAAGGCAGAGGGGTTGTGGGTGGTGGCAGGGTTCTGGGCCTGGAGGTTTATTACTTTCTACAGGGAAGCTGCACTAGGGACTACGTTTTCTGCTGCTCAGAACTATTTTCTTACCTGCTCTTTATAGACATTGCATTCTAAAAGATGCAGGACCACAGGCACAATCCACCAAAGCATTTAAGCATATGCCTAAAATTAAACATAAGTGATCTCACTGAAAGCATTGGGGCTACTCACTTGCTTAAGTGCTTTGCTGGATCGGAGCCCTAAAGAGATAAATAAGCTGATAGCCTCCTTTGGGTTCAAACCAGCATGGTCAAGCACTTTAGCTGGCTTTCTATTAAAGGCAATATTTGATCTAAATTATGAGAGCTCATGCGAAGTAAGATATAGTATAAATTCAGAGCCTGGTACCTTTGTGCTTTGTTTTGCTAGTGAAGCCTTTTAGTAAGGTTCTATAGCTATTTTGCTGACAAAATATGCGGAGGTAGTAGTTTATAGAAATTACAACAAAAAAAATGCTGGTGGGATTTAATTCTTCACTAGCAAAGGTGTCTCCAAGAGGAGTTAAAATAATATAACTGAGAGCTGATCTAGGGTAAGTACAAGTTACAGTCAGAATCAACAAGCCTGTCACTTTTTTTTCCTGGTAGGTAAACCTTTGACTAAGATTTTCTTCATTTTCTATTGACTTTGCATGCTTACACTATGTTGGCTACAATAAATGTTTGAATAAATGTTTTCCATTTAAACATTATTTGTAGTTGACGTGATCTAGGTAGACTCAGTTAAAATAAAACCAAAAAAATATTTTTTGAGGGGGGAGGATTTCTAAAGGGTTGGGGATTCCTAAAGCAATTTCTAGCAGTTATTGCAAGTTATTGGGAATGTAGTAAAAGGAAAAGAACTATTCAATTAATGTAAAACTGACTTACAGTACAGGTTTAAATTTGGCAATAAATTCATATGTAAAATACATCATTTAAAAATATCCTAGCTTGCACTAATTGCAGACAATACAAGGGTAGATGAATAGACATATAAAAGCATCACGTTTTGTTTTTATTTGAAGAAGAATTTTAATCACAGGTACGTAATATTATTTGAGGCTTCATTTTCATAAATTTCCCCCACATTCTTTTTCACCATTTAGTTTTATTCATTTTTAGTTTCTTCACTTTAATAAGCCAAGGTTTCATGTGATTATCTGACTTTTGCTTTTTAAGTTTGTATGCGGGTTTTTTTTGTTTGGTTGCCCTTTTTATTTATTTTCATTTTTCTTTTGTTCATGTTTTTTTTCAACAACTCCTATCCTTTCACTCAAATCCTCCTTTAACCCACTACTGAAATTAGAGCCATCAGCTCCTCCTCAAGACATTAGTTGCACCAGTCCCAGCTCCACTAGCATTTTGGTAAGTTGGCATCCTCCACCGGTGGAAAAACAGAATGGCATTATCACAGAATACTCAATCAAGTACATTGGGATTGATGGGGAAGATGACAAGCCCTATGAAATTTTGGGAATTGCTTCAGACACTACTCAGTACCTTTTGGAACAGTTGGAAAAATGGACTGAATACCGGATCTCTGTGACTGCCCACACTGATGTTGGACCTGGCCCAGAGAGCTTATCAGTATTGATTCGGACAGATGAAGATGGTATGTTGCCTCCACTACATCAGTTTGCACCTATGACTCTCTCTCGATCTGCTGTCTTTGTATAGGCTAACAGTATTCCTTTTTTTTCTGCTCCTCTTTTTCCCAAAATCTTTTACTGTCACCATTTGATTTTTTTAATCAAAGACCTTTGCTACGTCAGTTTTGAATTTTTGTTTAAACACAAATTATTTTTTTGTGAACAATTTGAATCTGCTACCCCTTCGAACCTACCCAGGTCACTCTTTCTCCCCCTCCTCATCTATTAAAAAAAAATCACACATCTCAGGGTTGGGGGAGAATCTTTCTGCATTTTTCTTGGCTTTTTTTTTTTTTTAATTCTTCTGTCTGATGAGTTTTTGTCTTTGATTTTTAAAAATTGCCTTCTTGTTCCTTGGTGCATTTAAAAAAATCTTTTGGAAAACTGATGCTCCACATATTTTTATTTTAAACATCCAGGTTGTCAAATGTCTTCCATACCTGAATATAACAGAAGATGTCTTAATTATCAACCAACTTTTTGTTCCACTGCAAAAAACCCCAAACCAAAAGCAAAGCAAACAAAAAAGAAAAACAAAGGGAACTTTTTATGAAAGTCTTTTGTTTTTTATTAATATTACTATTATTTTAATTACTAAATATCTCTTTGTACTTTAATGCTTTGAATCTCAAAGCATCTTCCTTGGCTTTTGTACATTTTTACATGTTTTTCTATTTCTCTAATACTCTTTTTTCTTCCATTTTTTGCATCAGTCATGTTTTTTGATCTTTTCACTGAAAGTTAGAGCAGATTGGTTGAGCATTTTCATTTGTTGAACAATTTGTATTCTTCAAAGAAAACTTAGTGGGTCTGCCCTTAAAGAGAGAGAGAAAGAAAAAGACTAAATGGGTGGGACAGGTGCCTGTAATTCTGTTTTATCCAATGATGTTGTTCCAGTTCCTAGTGGTCCTCCTCGCAAAGTCGAGGTAGAGGCTGTCAACTCTACATCTGTTAAAGTGTCATGGCGCTCACCTGTACCCAATAAGCAGCATGGTCAGATCAGAGGATACCAGGTGCATTATGTGAGGATGGAAAATGGAGAGCCAAAGGGTCAACCCATGCTGAAGGATGTCATGCTGGCTGATGCACAGGTAACTAGATTATTTTCTATTCTGTTTATAGGCCACAGTAAAAATGCTACATTTACAAAATAACTGTAAATAACTACCTGTCTTTTTCTTCCTTCCACTTTGGCTCGCAAGCTGACATGTTTTATTTCCATTTTAATAGGTTCTCCGGTATGGTTGTTTTTACTGTTTCTTGGCCCAAATTCAGGCAGCCTCTTCTGTGTATACATACATGGGAAAAAAATCAGCTATGTTTATTGCAACTCTTCGTAACCATCTGCAGGCTCCCATAAACAATAGACTTCACACTCTGCATGTCCTCTGGAAGAGTGCCAAAGGGTATCTGGGCAGGTCATAGTCAGAGCCTTTTAGCATGTGTGCTGCCTGATCCAGCCACCAGATATTTCACACAGATAACTTATTTCTTGCAGGAATAATCTGTTCAATATTTTAATGTCGGAACCAGAAGTAGAAGGACTAGAAACCTGCTTTGACACATTCAGTACCGCCTTGAAAGCATTAGTGTATACCCATCTCCCCACAAGGCCTGAATAATGTGTCATAGTTTTAGAACTCACTGATGTATTTAAATAACTCTATACATCATTCAAATCAATAACTATCAAGTAAAATGAGAAGTCTGTTTTAAAAATTTAAGGTTGCTTCTAGTGCAAAATGCAGATGCTGAGAAATGCGCTTGATTTGTTTTACAAATTATAGCATATGACAGAAATCTCTGTTCTGGGACACGTGTTAGGATTTTAATGGTAGGGATATAGTTGTGCTTTGTGGACGTGGAGATTACTTGAGTTTATGCCACTGATATATACACCAAAGGGAAACCTATAAACATTTGCACACACCTCAGAGCAAGGGCTCATTTTGTGTGTGAACAATGAGAAGTCATCAGATATAATCATCTTAATTGAATTTTAACCAGTTCTATGTTTCATGTTATTAAATGGTCACAACCTCCCTGGATTTAATAGATAAACTTGCAACTTTCAATATACATTTTTTTTGGCACAGATCTCTTGTCCCTTCAGTTTTGTTGACATACCTATTCGAACAGTATTGAGCCAGCTCTCACGAAGTCCATCTTAACTATTTATTTATTTATTTGGCAAAATGTTGTACTCTCACAGTTTAAACAGAATGAGCCATAAACGCCTGTGATTTATTACAAAATTGCAATTATGAGAAAGAAAACAGAAGGCTGTCAAGCTTCAATTCTCCCTTTCTCTTGCTCAGAGATCTGCCTTCAAGCTCTTGCGTGACTGGAGTTCTGACTCCATTTTAAATTGCAGAAGGTGGGAAGAAAGAGTGAGCGTGCAGTATGCCAAAATCAAACTTGCTCATGTGTGGGTTTACTTCACTTTTTGGCTCTTAATTGCTAGCTCCCCCCTTGGTTCATTCTAACACCATAACATTCATTTCCCTGAATGTGTGTTCTTTTGGAGTAAGCACTGAAAAACTAAATTATGGTAACAGAGCTTCATTACTTCATTTCAAATATGTATATACATTACTGTTATAAATCTAAATAGGTGCACCGAGGTAAATTTGGACAGGCCAAGATTGAAATGAAAATGAATGTAGCCTCGTAACATACAATTAGAAAAACAGGCAGCCTTTCATTACATGGCAGTGGCTGTTATAATACAGTCATAAAATATTACAGATCAATAACAACATTCAGTACTAGGGACTATGTAGTTCTTTTACCCTTCAAAGAAAGAAAAGTTAAAAGTTTTGCATCCTCCCCCAGATTTCCAAATGCTATCTGATTTTGCCAGCCAGTTTTGGGGGATTTTTGTTTTTTAATTTGTTTTTATTAAGAACAACAAAATTGCCTCAACCAGGCTACAAACCTCTCTTCATTTCTTTTGTTTTTCTTTCCAACATTCTTTACTCAATCAGTGGGAATATGATGATACTGCTGAACATGTGAGTAATTGTTGATTGATCAGATTAAAAGTATGTGTTGGTTTTTTTGTTTTTTAACTTCTATTTTGTAAATGTTTTTGTCATTTGCGCAAATGCATGTACTAACATATTATTGAAGTTCTCCTCAATTTTTTTGCTTTGTTTTGTTATGTGGATTTGGCATGGTTATAAAATGTACAAAATTCTTTTGTGTGTTTCTTGGTTTTGATGGCTGTAACTAACTTTGCCTGGCAATGCAACCAAAGGAACTGTGCTTTAAAAGAAGATATTACAGAAAGAAAACGAAGTCATCTGAATTTGCCTAGTTCTTAGTCACCCTTCAGGTTTCGTCCCATTCAGCGTGTGGTGTGCAGCAGAAAGACAAGTTCATCTTTATTTTTGTTTGGAACATGCATCTATTTTGTACGCTTACCAAACAAACGAAGGAAGCCAAATGTTTCGTATTATATATGGCCTAAGTAATGTGTTTATTACAACCAAATTGCCTTTTTCAAAGACACTATTATATGCATTTATTTATCCTTCCATACAATGGAATACAGCCTACTCCAAATGAGGCTAGTGTGTTCTTCCTTATTTAAAAGGAAACTGTCATTTGTTTTGCTTTTATAGTTTTAAGTTGTCACCATCATTTGTAATTGCCTTTTGAAAGATTGGAACTGCAATATCTTTCTATTGACTTTGCCCTTTGGGTTGAATTCAGTTTTGGGATGAATTTTCAGATTTGTTCTTTTTTTTGTTTGTTTTAATTGGAGGCATTTCACCAATCCCTTCTCATTATTACCTAGTAATTTTGATACTGCTAATAAGTGATTGAAAATATACGACCAGATTCTAATTTCAGTTATACTGTGCTTTTACCCGCATATTTTGAAAAATTCATTTACTGTGGATAGTTTGGCCCATAATTTTGATATTAACTTTTATGGTTGTTGCATTTGAAGATTATGGGATTGCCCCTTTGCTATTTATTCTTGACATCAAAGTGTACCATTCCTTTAGCAACACTGAAATTAGTGTAAATCCATTCAGCCACACAGAATTGAGGGGGAGTGCTGGTTAGTGGTTACAGCTGCAGACTGGAATCCAGGATAGCTCTGACTTTGGGTAGATAGACTTTTATGTTCTTTGGTTTACCTAGCAACAGACTAAGAATGCTTATCTACCTGGGAGGTATCAGACATAATTTTCTCTGGCTGTCTTTAGCGCAAGAAACAAGTCTTTATTTCAGGTGGCCTGTGTGTGTAAAAAGGTCTCCTTTGATTTTGCATCTACTACCCCCTGTTCTTTGTATAAGTTGAGAATTGATCCCTAGTTTGCCTGAGGGCTATGGAGTTTGGGTGGTTCTTTGAGATTTTAAGTGCTTAATAATTTGTAATACACTTTGCAGTCCCTGGATGAACAGCACTTTAACAAGTATAAATTGTTATGAAATTCGTAAGAGGGCAAATAGTGTTTTTTTGTGGACTGTACTTAGTGTATTTTGAAATAGCTTTAGAAGTGGGGATACAACTGGAGCTCTCTGACTTATTGTTGGTGATTTCATGCCTATGTCAATGAAGGCTAGTAAATTACTGGCTCAAACTGTGTTCCTTATTTTTACACTTGGATTAATTTCACAATAGCAATAAGACTGTCCAGGCAATGTATTTCGGGATCATTATTGCACTGCTCACATCACTCAGTCTTTAGCCATAAGCCTTACAAAACTACCTGAAGCATGCTACTCAGAAATGACCTGTCTGTGTTTCTTAAATAAGTGAAACATTCTGCATTACAGTGTGTCACACTCACAAAACATTCTTCTGATACACTCCAGTGTGTGTCCTCATTACAGGTAGCACAAATGCATATTCTCTTTATGTGATATGTAGCAATTGACTAAATGATTTTGCATTATGTTAGTAAGGAATGCATTTTTAACATGTGTTCTTGTTTTATTTCATCTCAGGAAATGATCATTTCTGGATTACAGCCTGAAACGACATACTCCCTCACAGTGACAGCCTACACAACAAAAGGAGATGGAGCACGTAGCAAGCCAAAACTAGTGTCTACTACTGGTGCAGGTAATACTCAGTTAGCCCTTCATCTCTGAATTGGTTGTCTCTGAACTCGCAATACTTGCTTTGATACATCTGCTGTACGGAAACCTTCTCTACTGTACATGAAGCTGTTTGAAGGACATGGGGAGAGTTTAGTTTGTAAGCAGATGGAGCTTTCTTCATTTGAGCTTGGATCAGCCAAAATCAGACCCTATCCTTGTCCCTTCCTACATTCAAGATGTAGCAGAAAAATACTGTTTTAATTATAAACCTCCTGTTAAATAATCTCTCTCCTGCACCCCACAACATGTTTTATAAAAAAGGGGAAGATCAGCAAGTGGCAAAGGATATATTGGAAGATTGTCCTGACAGATATCAACAAATCAGAGTGGCCAGTAAGAGCAAGAAATTTTCTGCCACATAGGCTGCACCCTTCCCCCTCTCTGCTGCCCCCTTTCCCACCCCCCTCCACCAAAAAAAAAAAGCAAACAGTTTGTGAGGACCAGACATTTAAAATTTGAGTTCCCCTAGTGAAGGAGAGGTGGCACTCTTATTTCCCTTATAGATGTTCATTTTCTTGGTTTTATAACATGGCCATAAAAATATTCTTTATCTATCATGATCACTCATAACAGCCCTCTACCACTATTTAGGCTATCATAATAGTAATCCATGGATTATGTAACGGCAGGAAGTCAAAAAGTATATATGTGTATAACTAGACAGGCTGAGATTTTCAAAGCAGTTTAGTGGATTTAGGCACATCTTCAATAATTTCATTGGATGATATAGCCAGGTCTCCTATAATACTTTGGAAGATCTCAACTGTAATGACTAGACTGATCATGTAGTTTCATTCCTGCTTCTACAGTATTTTCTATTCATGACTCATGACTGATATTTGTTGGATATATTTTAACCAGTTTCACCTTTCTACTGAATTCTAGTAGTTCAGACAAACTGCAGCCAATATTTGGACCACTTTTGGTTCTGGTTGAGGAAGAGCAAAATTTGACTCAACATTTTTCAAAACCCAATTCCCAGCTCTAATAAGTAAGTTCAAAGGATGTTTTAATTAATGGAATTTATTCCAGTTTCTAACCATAATTGTAGGATATAGAATGATACAAGCAAAACTTCCACCTGCAGCTGTTCGTTTCCTTCATTGACCAGAGAAGGGCACTGTCAACTTTGACTGTCCCAAAATTTTCTGTCCCTCTCCTTTTTAAAAACTCCCTACAAAAGTCTACAGCCACTTGAAAAAAAATCTATAAACTCTCCAAAACAAAGGCTGTAGTGCATCTCCTCTGTTGCATGACCTTCCAAGAACAAACCCTGGGCTCTATATTGTCTTACATCAATGGCATACAGAATGTACAAGTTGCATTGTCTTTTTACTCTTCTTGATGCCATGGCAAACTGGTAAATGTCCACATCTACCAGCCCACAATCTTCTGCACAAAAGGAACTCAGCATTTTGATGCTCCATTTATTTTTTCCCTAACAGTACACCTATTCAAACAATATGTTAGACCTGGCTACATCTCTAGTAAGGATGATTCTTGTATAGGTATTTAGAAGGGGAGTGATGAGCGTAACACAGAATTCACAGACAGATTTCAGACTCTGACTTTTCACAAGAATGGACCAGGCAGATGGAAGAATGATGCACTTGTACTTTCCCAAGCTCACACACCAAAGCAAAGCTACTTAAGGCTTGTCAACTTCGATTTAATTGGGGGCTTCTATAAAGGAGCTGTCTAATGGAAATACCTTTTTAAAAACAAGTGTAAATGAGAGCAGAGAGTCCCTTAATTTGTTTTGCAGTATTTTTAAAGTCAGTGGCGTTACATCAGTGTAAAACTAGTGTTCATGGGAGGAAAATTGGTCTTTAAATGTTTCCCAGTGAAAACTCTCCATATGTGAAAAACTATTTAAGGCAGACATGAACCAGTTGGTGATAATTAACTGTTTATTGTGTCTAGTATGTATTTAAAAAAGCATAGTTTATATTTATATATAGGGAAGACTTGCCAAGTTTATCTCAGAAATGTGTACCACCAATAATCTCCACTGATATGTAATGGTATTTGGTTAAGTTTTCCATTCCAGGATGTACTTCCATATGGTATTCAGTTTCTTGTTTCATATCCATTTTTAGTATCAGCAATCTAATTTCTATAGTCTTTATACAAACAAGTTACTTTATACTCACAAGTCAAATAATTTAAATATTTCATGATGATTAAATAACACCCTTGCCAGTAGCATAAAAAAAAAAATCTTCAGCTCCATTGGCACCTAGGATAGCCATATAAATTGTTTTTACAGCATTGTATTTTACAGTTTATCATGAATTGCAAAAACACAATACAGCTGAACTTTACTAACTCACACTTCACTAACTGCAAGCCTCGTTATTTGTACACAAAAGCTGTCAGTTTTTCTTCATTTCTCGGCAAAGATTTGACAACTGAGTGCTCTACTGAGTCTCACGTTACTGAGATTTCATTCATTGTGTCGAACATGATGTGGAACTTCTCCTGGTGTACTACAAAGTATTGCCATATATAACTAAGACCAAACAACACATATCAAATAAACAGAGTAGACTGAGAGCCATTAGATGATGATATGATGATTTGTCTTAGTTATATATGGCAATACTGTGTAGTACATATATATATATTTGCTGCTGCTAGTCATTGCAGTGGGGCTTGTTTACACCAGTGGTGAATTTAGCTTCAAATGTTTAAAATGAGTAAATGTACAGCAACATAAAGTGTTACTGTTTTATCAAAACTTCAGTACTTATCAAAGGACTGAAGTACATGAGAAATCCGGAAGTATTTTCCTGTCAAATTTCACTTGCCATGTTCACAAGTCCCTTGTTCTTTAGTTTCCTTTCTGTTTTTCTTTGCCCTCCTCACTGCTCCCTTTTTTACTTCATTCTGTCACTCACTCCTGCAGTTCTTTCTCAATGTCCTAATTCACACTCACTCTGCATATCATATCCTTGCCATTTCCCTCTGACAGGAATCTTTTAGTTGGTCTTTGACTTGCTCCAAGTAGTAAGCATTCTGGTCTCTCCCATAACCCTGTGATTCCCCAACACAAATGGTACTCAGTGTTGCAAGCTCATTTTGTTTCACCCCCACCATCAGTGCCACTCCTGAGTCTTACAGCACAGCGGAGGTGCTTCATGCCCCACTGCACGAGTGATATAATTCAGGCAGAACAGATGTTTGGGAGCCTATCAGAGTTGAGACATTGCAGGAGTAACTCCAACAGTGTAAGAGCAGAGTGAGTAGTTGCCAGCACCATGAATACAAGCCAGGGGATCAGCATGGCACACTGTTCTTCTGCTCAGTATCTACATATTGTGAAAATTAAAATACAGTGTGTGTATCAAGCTATTATATTTTTTACCTCATGGTTTTGGTGACACTAAAAATAAGCTTTTCCTCTGAAGAGTCCTGATTCTCCCCTCACTTACCCCAGTGTAAATTACTGATGTCATTGTAATACTGTTATTAGTGAGAGGAAAATCAGGTCCAAAATTTATATTACCAACAAAAAGCCTTGATATAATTTGAGCCTTATATCATATACTGTGTAAGATGAATGGTGAGTTTGGGACAGAGCTGTTGCTTCTGAAGGACCCTCTGTTGTAATAGTTGCAACATCTCATCACACCAGCTCAACTCCATCATTTTTAGAGTCACTCCTAATGCAGAACAACATGTTCGGCTGCATTGAAATACACAGTTTGGACTAAGTTTTGTCTGTATCCACTTGTGCTTTCTCAACCCAAACTAGAGTTTTAAAGGTGTCCCTGCCTTTGAAAAGGTTTGCTCCTAAGAGGAGTTAATTTACAAGATGTCTTAAAGCTTGTGTGCTCTATGGCATCTGACACTGTATCTGGTAAGTTTGGTAAAGGCAGCTTCCAGAAGCTTCTGTAATCAGTGTGCTTCTCTTAGGCTATGCTCAACCAGTATAAGTTTGTTCTGGTCTTGTAATGGCATGCTCTAACTTAGTGTTTTAGTAACACCACACTGAATGGTTATGGAGATGGAATTTCTTAGAAATTCAGAGAGTGTCCCCTTTGTAGGTACATAATTTCATTTAGATTCTTACTAAACTCAAATATTATTGGATGACGTCATCTCTCGATGCAGGCATTATTATTCAGTACAATCACTGGGAAATTGTAGTTCCCAAAAGACCAGACAAAATTCTTCATTTTCACCCTCGGGGCTGAAATAAATATAAATAATGACATTAAGATACTTTTAGGGAAAATGTTTAGGGAAAACTAGAAGAAAAGTTTTCATTTTAAAAAAAATCATAGAATTATTAACTAGAGAACATGGTATCATTTAGTGCCCTTATGTGAAGATATGATGGGCATATGTTGCTCTTAGCTATTAGACAATATGGGCTGATTTTTAATTTTTTTAAATCCTTTTTTTTAGTGGTTAGGCAAGTGTTGCTGGCTTTTCTCTTCTACTCAAGAACAGGCAGTAATTCTTATCTCTTTTATATAGGCATCACCAATCAGATTTTAAAAAGTCTTAAATGTGAGAGCTGCCACAAGAATAAAAACGATTTATGACATAAATAATGTAGTGACAGCTTCCAGCAATCTCTCCTCTAAAAATTTGAAGGAGTTATTATTCTATTTGTGGGCTCTTCTCCTCTTGCTTATGCTCCATTGGCTTCAATAATAGTTATAATACAATGAAAAATATGGCCTACAATAGCATGCACAGTCTGTTCTTTGCTCCATAACTGACTCATATCCATCAGTGGGGAAAGGTCAGAACAAAACCGAGAGATCCATTTCATACTACAGAAAATGGGGAGAAAACATATAAAGTGCTTGGGATCCTATTTGAACAAGAGTGAGGTTTTAAAAATGAAGACTGTTCAGTAAATGGCTATAAAAATAAAACAAAATTCATTTCATATATTGTAGACAGTGGCCAGGACTTATGAAAGAAGTAATGGAAAAAGAGCTTAACGTTTGCAGAATTTTCACCAAGAAGTGGCATTCTTGTTCTCATGTCTTAAATTCAGTTTAGAATTATCATCAGTAGTTCTAATGATGACTAACTGATTTTCTGGACTTCTGGTGAAAGGTAAATATAATTGTAAAAGTTAAAATGTTCACACTTGAGTCTTTAAAGGTAGAAACCTGAGGCCCCAATGCAGCAACTGCATTCACATGGATAGACCCTGCTTCCAAATGATGCTCCAGTAAAGTAAATTAAACCTCTGCAAGGGTACTATGCTGACACAGTTTCTAGATCAGGGCCTAAGTCCATATTTAGGTTCCAAAGTGGTCTGAATTTCAGAGATGCTGACTTACCTTAGCCCCCACTAACTTCACTGCAAATGCTCAGCACCTCTGAAAATTGTGTCATTTATTTGGGTGCCTAAATATGGATTTAGATGCTTAATGTTAGCCAGTTGATAGAAGATTTGTAAAGGCAAAAAGGGCAAATAGGTCTGAATTTCCCCTCAAATATGAACATTTTTGCCTTGCGTGTGGTAAGGTATGTATACATGAGTCAGTTTTCAGCAAACAGAACAATTTGGTTATGGTCATTAGAATTGAAACGTACAGTTCAAAGGGGGATTAAAGAAGAGATTGTCCTTTTTTGTTGTGAAAATTTGATCAGTGAAATCTACTTATAAGTTATCCTTTACATTTATACAGTCCATAATGTGGACTTGGACTTGGATCGGTACAAGCTAATAGTCCCACATCATTGTCCAATAACATTGTCATCATTATCCATTGCACTATTTTCATCATGTTTACATCTCTGAAGTGCAGTTTTGAGTGCTTTTCCCAAACCCAACCTGCTCTCCAGCTGACAGCCTCAACTTTTTCTTATGCATCTACAAACTCTCCTATTGTGAGTTGTTTGTATATAAATTTCAGATAAAATATGTTGCTTAGGAAGGACAAACTTTGCAACTGGTCTGTGTAATCTACATGGAATTCAAAAATACGTGAATGAAAGGCTGATGAGCAGGGACCTGAGAGGAAAATGGTCCAGTGGTTAGGACGCTAACCTCTGATTTGGGCGATCCATGATCAAATACCTTCTTCACCGCAGACTTCCTGTGTGACCTTGGATGAGTCACGTAGTCAGTCTGTATCTCAGTTCCCCACCTGTAAAATGGGGGTAATAGTACTTCCCAACCTCGCATGGGTGTTGAGAGGTTAAATACAAATAGGATGGCAGGATATCACAATACTGTAGTGACGGATGCCATATAAGTATGTAAGGTAATGGTGGTGTGCTAGGACTGCTAAGAAGACAGCCCCATTGACTTACCATATATCATTGGTGCGTTTCCTCCTCTGCCTCCCAAATTATAGTAGATAGGTTAGACATAGTCAGAAACCTGTAATTTCTCCATTTTTTTTCACTTACAGAAATGGAAGTGTTTTTCCCTGGATTAAATTAATGAATGTTTATGACAACACTTCTTTTCACAAGCGAGCACTTGTAAGCAAAGACGGGTAGTTTCACATAGCTCTGTTCACAGCATAGCAGTTTGGAAGTTTTACCTCACTTTTATTCTTAGTTTCTGTCTCCCTGAATGTTCATATTTTCTCTGTATTTGGAAAATGGGGGGGAACAACAAATAATGCATGGCTTAGCTATCCAAGTCTATTATACTGTATGACTGAATAGTGCAGAAGAAAGAGGTTATTTCTGAACTTTTATAAGATAGTTATTTGAGGAACAAAGAGGGAAAAGCAAATGCAGCTGTATTCCTATTTAACAAGCCTCAAGAATTAAATGCACATTTCCATTTATACTTATCATCATTAAATAACATTGTGCTACAGTTCCAGGAAAACCTCGGCTTGTGATTAGCCACACACAGATGAACACGGCTCTTATTCAGTGGCACCCTCCTGTCGATACCTTTGGCCCCCTGCAGGGTTACCGCCTGAAGTTTGGCCGCAAAGACTTGGATATGTTTACAACACTGGAGTTCTCAGAGAAGGAAGACCACTTCACAGCCACAGACATTCACAAAGGAGCTTTTTATCTCTTCAGGCTTTCAGCTAGAAATAAAGTGGGCTATGGCGAAGAGATGGTAAAAGAGATTTCTACTCCAGAAGAGGTACCCAGTGGATTCCCTCAGAATCTCCACTCAGAAAGCACCACCTCTACATCAGTTCAATTAACTTGGCAGCCGCCAGTCTTAGCTGAGCGAAATGGCATTATCACCAAATACACCCTGCTGTACAGAGATATCAATGTTGCACACCACCCAATTGAGCTCCCCATTGTTCCCACTGATACCACTATGACACTTTCTGGCTTAAAACCAGATACTACCTATGACATAAAAGTACGTGCCCACACGAGCAAAGGGCCTGGTCCATATAGTCCAAGTGTCCAGTTCAGGACACTGCCCGTGGATCAAGGTAGGATTTGTCTGCTTATGGCGTTGTCCTTTAAAGGAATGTCGGTCTTTGGATATCAGTGTGTTTGAAGCTGTAAATAAACTGACCTGCCCATTCATGTAAATAGGTTCGACTAACAGAAAAGGTAAAGTATGTAAATCTTAATATCTTTTGGATACCTTAGAATTCAGTTATTCCTTGTCAAGCAAGTCTGGCTAACTTCTGCACAGTATTTGAAGGTAAGAAAAATATAACATACTGAGGTGGTATTAGATGAATGAACTTTGTAAGAAGAAAGTATTAAAATGGTTGTTTTAATCAGGTAGGAGAAGTATATTTCTATTTGTTTTGTCCTTAATTTAAAACTGATAGCCCCAGGTTATTGGCAGTGGTGGAAAAGCAACAGGAGCTAAGTCCAAGATGTAGTTTAAATACTTTTTCCTTTTCCAGCAGTGTTTGCAAAAAATTTTCATGTAAAAGCAGTAATGAAGACTTCGGTATTGCTGTCTTGGGAGATTCCAGAGAATTACAATTCTGCCATGCCTTTCAAAGTAAGTTGTTTTCTAATTTGTAAGACATCAAGGATAAAATTGGAAAATATAGTTTAGCTGGTTAAGCAGTTTACTGAATAGGTAGATGTTTTTTTTGTTTTTGTTTTTTTTTGGTCTGCTGTATTTAAAAGTGTTTGCTAATCAGCAGTATTGACCCAAGCAGTTAAATAAGTCCTTTGGCAATGTGAACTTTCCCACCTTAGTATTAGTGCAGTGGCAGCATTCCAAACTTCGACTGATATTAGATGTTGCACATGCTGTGAACTCTTTGCTTGTTTATAGTTCAGTGCAACTACATTTTACATTTCCTAAACAGGGGAAGAAAGAATATTATTTTTCTTTCAGTGTTTCTGCTATGCAGTGTCTGTAATAGAACGTGATCTTCTTTCCTCCTTTGACCCATTTTCTTTAAAAAAGAAACTTACCTGGTATCCAACTCTTGCATTCCAACTATTTATAATAGACAGATATTTGTGAGTTGCAGTCATTCCTATAATTTCTTTTGCGTCATTTAAATACGTATTGCCCACCGCTTGGAAAGTTCAGCAGAGAGCAATATATTGTGAACTAAATGCAGCAGGAACTTTTGTGAATATGAAAACTGATTCAGAAAACAAGGAACCTTTAAGGATCTACAGTAAATGGAAGACTGCAGAACAGCTTTGATGTAAACAGTATATTAAAAGATCAGCTCATTTGTATTAGCATCATAAGAATTTTAAACATGTTAAAAATACATCTCTAGTATCATATGCACTATAATAGAGGAGATTTTATTTTAAATAATTATTTTCCCTGGAGAAAGATAATTAGATTGGTATGCTTTTAGCAATAACATTTTCGAACATAAAATACTCACAATTACCATTTTAAATGTATGGCTGGGTTCATCTATGTTTTGAATGTATTGATAGCAATCATTTTACATTTTTTCCCTAAGACTGAAAGGCCTTGAATTTTTTTTTTATCTATTTAGATCCTTTACGATGATGGAAAAATGGTAGTTGAGGTGGACGGTCGAGCCACTCAGAAACTTATCACTAACTTGAAGCCAGAGACATCATATTCCTTTGTTCTGACGAATAGAGGAAACAGTGCTGGAGGTCTTCAGCATAGGGTTACAGCAAAGACTGCACCAGATGTACTTCGCACCAAGCCAGTCTTCATTGGGAAGACCAACTTAGATGGGATGATAACTGTGGAACTGCCTGAAGTACCTACAAATGAGAATATAAAGTGAGTAAAGTTTCTGCAGTTGTTGAGATGGCAAATTTCTTATCATCCCAAAATTCACTTTGGTTAATCCCAAAAAGGTGTAAAAGGGAATATTTTCAGTCCAATTTTTATCCATTATTATTATTGATTTGTATTACCACAGTGCCTAGGAACCCTAGTTTGGGACCAGGACCACATTCAGATAGGCAATGTACAAACACAGAACAAAATCCAATAGTTTTAAGGTCTCCTGGAGTTTGATGGGCATAAGATAGACCTCCACACATGGCTAACTGAACCATCATGGGTAGAAACTCTGGGAATGTGAGTCTGTAATTGTTATGGATCTAAGAATTCAGCATCATTATGATCTCAAGTCAGCAGTTTAAAACATCATTTCCTTTTGGTGCCTTTTCTGGGCTGTGTTATGATATTTTGTAAAGATGGTCATAAAAGATTTCTTTTTCCTTTTTGAAATTTTTGACGAAGATGAAAAAACGTTTTAATTGAAAACTGAAAAACCAAAAAGATTATGGACAGAAAGTTTTCAGCCAAGAATTTCTTGGTTTTTTTAACCAAAAGCTGAAATTTTCTGTAGGAAGCAGATACTTTCCGTAGATATTCATTTAGTCGAGAATCCAGTTTTCTAATTTAATAGAAAACAAAATCCTGAAGCTAGGTGATAATCTTCCATCAAAAAACGATGTTTGATGGAAAATTATCAATCATCCTTAGGATTTTGTTTTCTGAGGTATTAAAGTGCAATTTTACTCTGATGCTGTAAAATGACATTGTGGATTATGTGTTTATTGTCTCATAGTATTTTCCAGATCAGAGGTGCCCATTTATCAGGTTAAAAGTAAAATGATGTATTTTTTCTTCACTGTCATCGTGCAAACTATAAGTAATCCTTATAAGTAATAAAGGCATTGCAGGTCAGCTTATGCCTTCCATCACATTTGTGCCACCAAGTCATACTGAAGCACCTTGCAATATCAGGCCCCAGTCATTGCAAGGACTAGTGGAGGCTGTAAGGCTATTACAGGGACAATACCTTGAATGAACTAATTACATAGACAAGAATGAAGTTAAAACCAGTAACATCCAGGTAAGAACATAAGAATGTTCATACAGGATCAGATGAATAGTCTATCTAGCCCAGTATCCTGCCTTCCGACAGTGGCCAGTGCTAGATGCTTCAGAAGGAATGAACTGAACTAGCAATTATCAGTGATCCATCCCCTGTTGTCCAATCCCAGCTTCTAGCAGTCAGGTGCAAGTAAGGAAATAGGGAAGTGCTTTGCTGACAATTTTGGAGAAGAGTTTACCAGATTTATCAGAGGCTGCTTAAACGTTTAGATAAATGGACCTGTGCAGACTTAAACAACAGAGATAGTACTAGGGAGCTGACAGTATAGCGCCAGTAGGGATTAGAAAGATAGCCAAGAAAACATAAAGCATGGTATAATCAATAAATGTTACTGGTCTGGTTCCAGTGATTCTTGTTGGTCTTATAAGGTTCCTATGTGTGATGTGAAGGAAATGGGGAGGAAAATAAGCAAGTCATTAAATATTGTGGGGGATATAACCTGCTTTCTCTGGTGGATTTCTACTGTAGGCTTTGTAAACTGATGCTCCCCTTTTTCATCACGAGCATTCAAGGCAGGTGAGATCAGAAAAAAAATGACTTTGAGACATTAAAAGGATGAAAAAGTGAAAAATGTGGCCATAGTCATTAGAAAAAGGAAAAATCCGTCAGTACAAATGTAACTGACAGACTGAAGATGGAGTCAAAAAAATTTTACGATGTAAGGCAATTATAGAGAGAAAAGAGTAAAACTGTAGCAGATGATAGCCATAGAGAAAGAGACAATAACCTTCCTCACGAGTAATGAAAAAAGTGGAAGACTATTGGTAGGAATTTGGTCTAACATTGTCATTAATGCAAACACGTAGCTCCGTCTGGACTGCATAGGTATTTGCTGGGAGAGTAGGCTGCTGTTGGTGTGCTCACCACATGGAAGAAGGAGTGGACATATGGTAAGGGTTTTAATCAGTGTGCAACTTTATTAGTCAAATTACAGCCAAGTTTCCCATCAGGGGACAGCACAGTGCAGTCACTTGCAGTGAGTCTTTGCCAGTTTGGGAGGCTCCCATCACAGGAGGAGCCAATAATCACACTCGGAGATACTCTGGGAATCTTCTCTCACTCACTAGCATCCCTCCCACTTTTGGGGTTTGAGGCAAGAGGGGATTTTGACTTCTAGCCAGAACCACCATCAAGCGCATTGGCATGGTGGGCTCCTTGGTGCCCTGCCCTGGTTTGCATTTGTCCCCAAGGGGCAAGACTCAATGCCCTTATCTAGTAAGGAGATGCCCTTGGGATACCCACTGTTACTTCTTTGGATCTGAAGCCTACTTCAGCGAGTTCCTGCACTAGGCACCTGCCAAAAGTTGCGATAACTACATGACTCTCACATAGGTTCAAACTGTGACCTCCAAGAAGGGGAGAATTCCAGCCCTCTGCTTGCCCAAACCCCAACTCCTAGATTTTGCTACAAGGAAAGTGAAAAACGCCAGCAATCTTTGTCAGTCTGTGGTATGGGGAAAAAATTCTTCCTATTCACAAACCAGTTACTAGCTTAGCCCTCAGCAATCTAGATAAAGAAAGAAGGAGGAGCTGATAGCTGGAAACCAGCATACAGGAAGTAGCCCTCAGGGCTTCTATCATGGCTCCAAATCTTGTACCAAACCCTGTGAGACTTTATGGCTCCAAATCTTCTGCCAAATCCCCCAAAATCTCCAACTGTACTGGGTGGGCTGGAGATCTTGTGGAACCAAGTCCATCCTGTCCTTTTTGGCATGCTCCCATTGCAGAAGCCACCAAAACTCACCTCACACTAGGCTTGGGGCCCTCCATGAGATGGACAAGGAAATTCTTTGGGAAATGAAGTGACAATACAGTACAATGGTTTAAAGCTTAAAAGCATCCCCCATCTGCTAAACATAACTTGAATTCTTACAGGTTAAAGAGATAATAATAGCTGTCGTCTCTGGGAGGGAAGATCCATCTTGTAATGTACAGTAATCACCACTGAACTTTTTACAGTTGCCATTTGGATGTGATTAACATTGCGCTACCGTGATAGTATCTGTCCTAATACAGATTGCTAAATATAATGTTACTTAGGCAAAAGGCAAAACTGATCAGACTTTAATGGCATCACTGTTTTAAGTGAATTTTAGTTTAGCACTAATGGAATGCGGGGGCAAGTTATTAGACATATCATAATTCATTAAAGATGTTGGAGGGACATAACTTTTGTTCTTCACTGTCTAATAATGGGAGTGAGAAGATACTGTAATATAGCTGTGCAAAAATAGGCACATCCAGAGCTAAATGGATGTCTTTTTGCCAGTTCTGTTTCAGGTGAGAAATTTCTGGCACTTTGCCAAAATGTTGTACTTAGTAAAAATAGTTTTTCTGACTGAAAGCTGCAGTCTCCCTGTGAATCGCTCCCACCTCCCAAGTAAAGGCAGATAATTATGCAAGGCCTGAGTCTTTGCAGGCAAGTACCCAAAGAAAAACAATTAAGCGGTCCCTTAAAGCGTTTTGCATCGTCTGTTTAACCCATTTTGCCTGTTTTGTATGTTGCTGGAACCCTGGTTATGCAGTACATTTTTTACAACAAGACAACAGACATGGCATTGCTCCACCCAATAACTGTCAGTGCTGCATAGATATTCCTAATAGTCAGTTTCATTCGGTAGCCAGTCTTGTGTGTATTTCTGTGCTCCACCTTAGAATTCCTTGTGTGTGCTAAAAGTGTGCATGCAATGGTCTGCTTCGCTAATCGAGGTTGTGGGTGGCAGTCTGACAATTGGAAAACATGACAGAGAGTGTTAGGCAAAATAGACTCACCCTGCACTGTAAGTTTTTTAGAAATTCATGAATTTGAAGGGAAATGAGTGGTTGTGGTACATAAGCAAAGGTTTACTAGGGGGCATTCCACTAGTCAATGCTAATGATAAATTTTAATTCATGAAAGCCCAATTAACTTGTCCACCTTCTCAGCTGGAACACATTAGTGTGCAAAGTTTTACTCTTAACTGATTTTCTCTTAATTTTGAAGAAACCACTTTTTTAACTACTGTAATTACTGAACACATGAAACAGCCAAATCAGCATCATTAGGGACACTAGCCCTGTTACAAGGGCAGATCCATACACTGGTGGAGTTAGGAGTCATTTTAAAGTTGTGGCTGGGCAAGTTAAAGGAATCCTCAGCTACTGCTGAGGCAAATAGTTCGACTAAACACAAATTCTGTATTTAAAAATAAAAAGGGTAATGAAATTTGATATGTAACTTAAAACTATACAATTAGATCTCTTCAAAATAATAAAGTCATTAAGAAGAGGTTTATAGCCATTTAATGGTTTACAATAGAAAAAATATATATAAATGCAGTAATCTGACTGGACTACCTGCATGTATTGATTTAGGAAATGGATTTTATTCCATTAGGTGAATAGTGGTACCTGTGATAAGGGGGAAAACATAGCCAAGAAACTACACTTCTCCAACCTTTTTAAAAATGTTGGTGGGGTGGAGAGGGATGATGGACTTAAGATATTCCTAAGAAATGGGGGAAGCTATTAGGGTGTCTGGAAAGGCATGTGAGGAGTGCTATTCTTTCCCTCTGTACTGCATTTCAAACAGTGTGCTTAACTTCTCTCTCACTGCATTCAGCGTAAGGCTGGCCTTTGAGGCCTGCAAAGCCAGAAGCAAATCTCAGCCTTTATTTTTATTCAGGTAAGATTTTAGCCCTTTTCCTTCCAAAGACAGCAGTGAAAATATGAATCTGTTGCTAGGACTGAATAAAGATTTTCAGGGCCCTTCTCTATAGCTGCACAACGCTGGACTTTGGGAACTATGAAATTTGATTTGAATTTTAGGGAGATTCCAGGACCATTTATGGTTACCCAGACTATTGATGGTGTGGTTGGGCTGTTTCTAGCTGCATCCCAGTGGATTAAGCACAGTACTGTGAACCAGAGAATCCTATATTCCAGTCCCAGCTCTGTCCTTGACTCCCCCTATGGCCTCGTTAGGCCAAAATTTTAAAATGTAAGCACCCAAAACTAGGCACCTGAATAAAAGCGGCTTGGTTTTCAAAGGAACTGAGCACTCATGGCTCCCATTGAAGTCAATATGAATGGAGGGCACTCCCCAAGCACTTATTTAGGAGCCTAAGTGTGACAGTTCTGACCTTAACTTTCCTGCCTCTGTTTCCCCAATTATAATTTTGTGTTAATACTTTTCTACATCAAAGGGGTGTTGTAATGATTAGTCAGTTAGCATTTGGAAAGTTGTGTCACTGCTAGAATACATCCAAATGCATACAAAACTCTGCAACAGATAGGGGGCCTAGTATCGTGAAGAACCCAGGATCATCCCTTATATTTTGTTTTCAAAGTTAATTCCTTTGCTTACAAGTAAGTGTAAGCAGCAGGAGACTGGTGGTGACCCAAAGAACAATTGCATTTGTTGTATAGAATGAATTTATATAGAATTTGTATAGAATTTATTTAGCTGAGGATAGTCCTGCTTTGGGCAGGGGGTTGGACTAGATGACCTCCTGAGGTGCCTTCCAACTCTAATATTTTATGATTCTGTGAATGAGTTAAATTTGGCAGGTCCCCAGAAAGTTATCTGACTATAAGATAAAAATCTTCTGGCTGGCCCTGTGGTGATGGTGACCAGAAGTTGATCATCCTCAGTAGGACAAAAAATGGTTTCACAGACCTATTCAATACACAAAGGCTGATCCTGACTAAAGGTGTTTGAAATGTTTGCCTTGCCCTTTCATTTAGTTTAATGTAAAAATTACTTTTTTCAGCCTCAATTTCTTGCTCCCCATTTGAGCGAATTATTATTTCTGAGAGCTTAGTCAATTCTACTAAAGCTGTGCAGGAATCAAGGATTTATTACTACTAGTTCTTGAGTATTTATGTAACTCCTGTTTTGGTAAAGCAGGCACAGCTAGCGCAATAGAAAACTGTGGATCATCCATACCTTTTTACAGGATCAAATAAAATGATACATTTTTTAAAAAATAACCATTTGAGCCGTGGAAGCCCTTCTTAAGTGTTTATTTCTGAAAATCTTATTTGCAGCATTTTTTAACAACTTCCAGGGTCTTATGTAGCCTCCTCAGTCTTAACTTAATGCGATCTCTTTTATAGATCTTTTTATATATAATGCCAGCTTTAATCTTGTTATATTCCATGTATGCTGGTTATGTTGATTCACTTTTAAAAATACCAAGAAATCATGTGAAATCAATAAATAAAAAAGCTTGGAAATCTATATCCAGCATTAGGGCCCAGATTTTGCAAAGTTTATACTAAGTTGAGCAGTACCTTCTTCTCCCAGTAGTTCCATTGAAATCAGTTTAATCAATGGGACTATTTGGGAAGTACAGTGCTGCTCCCTGGGCGCAGTTGTGGTCCTATTGAAATCAATGGAAGTTTTATTAAGAAGCTTTTTATTAAGAAGAGGCCATTACAAATGGGCCAGTGTCTTGTTCTGCCATAAGGAAGATTCAGATTGAAAAAGAGGCATTGAGATAGTTATTTCATAGGCTAGTTTAGACTGAGCTCTCTGTATAGGACTATGGAGAAGGATGGTTATGGATTCTCTGCTGTAGACCGTCTCTTACTAATTGCTTCGGAGGAGGTTGTTCAACTGCGTTCCTTGCCATGAGTAAAATGAATAGCAGAGGCACTGTGGCAGGAAGAAAAATGGACAATACGCCATAAAAAAAGTCAGGCCAGGGTAGGTGAAGATTGTCCATGGTCCTTCAGCCTTATTTTCTATTAGACACTAATGGAGGAGACGATGATACCCTGAGTATGAGATCTGTCATTATCAGGGCAAAGGAGGGCAGCTACTCTCCCCTATCCTGTCTGCTATTGAAACAAAGAATAAGTGGTTTTTCAACAAGTGTATTTATCAAGAAGATATATAATATCATTCTGTAGGCTCTGTTGTTGTCACTCTGATCCCTCAGTTTTACACATTAATATGAAGTGATAGACCCGCTTCATATATACCCTGGATTGGTGGGAGGAAATAAGAAGGAGACAATGTGGAACCAAACAATTAAAAAATGCTGCCTTATCTCAATTATATAGGAAAGTGTCATTTACTGAAAAGTCTTTATGGGAGAGGAGAAGAGGATGTTTTCAGGGGAATGTGTGACTAATAAATGGGGAGTGTACATGACTTTAAAGTCTTGAAGAAAGCCAAATGGTGGGGTTACCTACTCCACTGCAATGAACTGTACGCTAGGCAGATACAGAACTCAATAATTTATAGTAAGAAGTAAAGGGGGAAAGGGTGTTTTCTATATATATAAAATGAGAATTAAGAATGTGTGTGTGTGTGTGTGTATATATATATATAAAAAAATAATCTTAATCCTTAGTTTTGTGTGTGTGTTCTTACTTCTCACTGTATGAAACAGACACACAAATCTACTATTGATACATAATGTTGTCTTAATTCTCAGGGTGTGTGTGTGTATATATATAATATTTATATATATATATATATATATATATAAAATGCTATAGCAGGGTCAACATTTCCATTACACATGAAAATTGGGAGAGAGGCATGATGGTAAATGGGCTCTTTAAAAATCCAGTAATAAGTTAATGGTTTCCATGCACTTAGAATGCTGGCAGGGCACAAGTGTTCCATGCCTGTTACATTTAAAATGAGATAATAAACTGCAGTCAACAATGTAGGCATTATAAAATACTATAATTATAGTTTCATATAAATATTTATGTGTTTAGATGAAAAAGCAGGTAATTAGTGCAATTTGTTTGTCAAATGCTGTACACTAGAATTTATCATCTGTTTATTTACATAAGAATCTGTAGCATAGCAGATCCTTTTTGCTGTTATATTTGGGAGATTTTAGCAACATTCCACATACAAAGTATGCCTTTAATTCATCTCACTTCTCTTTCTCCAGAGAAGTTGGCTTTAAGATGACATCCAACCGTTTTAAGTAATCCACTCCCATTTAGACCTTTTAGATTTAGACCTCATTGTTATCTATTACTTCCTTTACAGAGGTTATTATATAGTAATTGTGCCTTTGAAGAAGTCTCACGGAAAATTTATCAAACCATGGGAAAGTCCAGATGAAATGGAATTAGACGAGGTACAGTATTTCTGTTTTAGCTGTTTCTGTTTGTACTTTATTAAATAAAGAAAATATTTTAATGATCACAAGCCATTAATGCACTGATTTCAGCAGGTTTGGTTGTGTGGATATTTTGTCTTTGGATTGAGTTACCCCCTGGGAGCAGAAAAAAAGATCTAATTACTTAAATTAGAAATCATTAAAGGCATTAAGTTTCAATAAAGCACGCAAGCTGTCTGATCTTTGTTAGCTTTAATATTTTATTCTTTGCCTATTATAAAGCGTAATGCAAAAGTGCATAAGGTGAAATGAGTTGTCAGCAAAACCTTAATCACCATTGATATGAACTCCAGTAAAGGTCTGGTTCATTAGTGGGCTGTTTGCTAAGGATGTAACAAATGTTAAATTGTAATCTGCACTGCAGTTTAACATTTGACTTACCTTGTGGTCTTTTTACCTGTTTCTTGCATACTGTAATACTGCTGATTAGGAAATGTTTACAGTATTCTCCATTTTCTTGGTACTGTGTATTCAGAAATAAAAAACGGCATAGGAGAAAACACCCATGCGTCACCAATTAGCAATAGAAGGGCCATACTCTACAAATTGTGGGTTAATTTCAGGAAAAAACAACTAAGTATTTAATCTCTTTTGATATAGGATTACTTTTAGCCAGCGTAGTATAGATTCCTTCTATGCCTGCATGTAGTCAAGGCAAGTTTTATTGAACTTAATCTAATCTGTCCTCATTTTTCCTGTTTATGAATTGGAGGTAGTGGTACCACTTTTGTGAAGTGCTTTGAGATCTCTAAATTAAAAGTGCAGTATGATAGGTATCATTATGATTATTATTTTTACATCTGCCTAGGTTTTGAAGCCATACTCATTGCTGTTGTAGCTGATGCAGATAATATCCCCACATCTTCATGACAGAGAATCACCAATTTGCTCCCTAAGGGCATAATCAAAGCCCACTGAAGTCATCTGGAGTCTTTCCATTAAATTCAACAGGCTTTGGATCAAGCCCTGTATACTTTCCCTTTCCTTTAATCAGGGTAAAAAGCATTCTCTAATGGAAATGCTATTGCATCTCTATAAAAATCAGGAAGTACTCATGCAGCAAGTGGTCACCACACTTTTTCCCTACCCCCACTGTGCAAATTTGTTTTCTCTGACCTGAGCTCCAAGGGGCGAGGAAAATGAGGTAATGCCTCATTCTGGGAGTCAATTTAGGAAAGTGTTTTAAATAATCTAGTCCAATAATTTGGACAATTTTTAATTGTTTCGTTGACCAGAAAAGAAAATTATCTGCAATAGTAGGAAAATAGTAATCCTTCATCAGAAGAATGCAAAAGGCTTAGTTGTTCTTTCTAATTTATTCAAAGGAAGACATGATTTTTCCAGCTGCTGTCTAAACAATTAAAACCTGAAATATTCTTCATTATTTTAATCAGTTCTTAACCAGTTTACAGCATTGTCTTCTTTCTGTTTTGGTCAGAATTGGATTCAAAACCTAAGACCGCTTGTTTGACCCATTAATGTCTTCTCTTTAAAAGAGCTGGTTGTAAAGGCTATCTGCACTTTGATGCCGTCCTAGATGACATCAAATGCAGTTAAACAATAAAATTTCCCAGGAAAGGCCCATTCACTAATAGAAAATTGATTTACTTTTACCACCCAATTTTAACCTCCAAAATCCCCAGTCAAATTTAGCAACAATAACAGATAAGTGTAGGTGCTGGATGACATTGAACTTTCTTGCAGTAAGATTCTATGGGTCTGTGCTGCTGATTCCCATAACAAAGGGTCATTTTAATCATTCTGCATGTTGTGGTGCATTAATCTCTATAATAGTTTGATAAAGAACATTTATTAATTCAGAAATATTTGGGTCAGGATGGGCTGTTTCCTACTTTTTACTGATATAATTGAGACCACATTGTAGAATTAATGGTGGAAGAAATAAGATATGCATTGACTGGAAAATGAAAATTATTTCTGATAAAGAACTAAAGCCCTTGATATATCTTTTTCAATTGCCTCCAATACATGTAGTAACCCTTGAGAAGGGGAAATAACATCAAAAGCAGGCAGTGGCTGCACTTCATGCTTACTCATCCAATTTCCGATGCTTAAAGGGTTTTTCCTACCTGGGGAAATAAGAACTTTATATTGTTATTACGTAGCCTTTCCCTGACCAACATGGGAAAGCTGTGACACGATAAGTAAATATAAAATGCACCTATGAGAAGAAAATCCACCAAACTGCTAATGATTGTCCTTTATGGAGGTGAGCTACAGCAATTTGAGAGTATCATCCCTACTGCATCCTCAGACATCTAGATTTGGGACATATTGCGTGTGGCCTTAGTCAATATGCTAGACACCCCAAGTGCTTTCCAGAAATAGGTTGGCCAAACAAACCTCAGTTACAGGTGGCTTTGGAGCAGTAAATCCATAATCTACAGTCAGGAAGACTGTGTCCACACTTATCTTAGTGTTCTGAACCCTCAAGGTGCCATGCACCTTTCAAATGTGATTGAAGCCAATTGAGGATGAAAAGCACCTCTCTCATTCAGCATCTTGCAAGACAAGACCACTAATTAGACAGATATTATGAGTCTGAAAGATACCAGGGAGAAAAAAGTACTAGAAACTGTGGTTGAAATGCAGGCTCCATTAAAGGTATTGGGTGTATTGCCATTCACTTGAACTGGACTGGAATTTCACCCAGGGTTCTGGCACTTGATTCAAGCAGAGTAAATTGTTACTTTGCATGCTCAGAAACCAGGACTACATTGCTAGTTTATGGCAATGGCATTACTATGCCCATTAGATTTTGCAAAATGCATATAGTCATAAAGACATTCAGTTGTGATGAGACTTGGTGACATAGAGTACATGGAGTATCATGTTTGAAGAGCAATATGAATAAAGGGGCAGATGTTATAATTCAGATTTAAATATTGTTTAGGAGAATGTTGTTGTTGCAAGCAATAAAACAAACAAACATGTTAAGTTTTAAATTAATTCAAAGCTTTTCAAACTAGTCCTGGTATAAAATGTCACTGGGAATATGTGTGATGTTAATGACATATGGCAACAACGTCCCCTATATCTGAAATGTGAATGAAAGCAGGGGTTTACCTAGGGTCTATTCAGTAATGTGAAATGGATGTTATAGACCAAATTTCCATTCTCACACAGACTTAAGTTTAGCTGGTCTTGACTGACTGACATCCACCTTCAGAATGTCACTTGCTTAATGTGCAATTGTTTATAAAATGTCTAAAACCCAAATTATAATTATAGTACAAACGGGAAAGATGGAGAACAAAAATTGGCTTTAGTTTTCAAAGGAGGCATCTTCTCAAAGAAGAAGGAGTAAGGTGAACTAATCCCATTGAATTGCAATGTCCCTTACATTGCTTTGAAAATCTCACTCTGCATCTTAAAGGGTGGCTATAACAATATACCTCATTTTGTGTGAATATGCTAATGGTTGTGGATCATCAGACAATAAAAACACCCCACCTTCCAAAATTCCTGTGGGAGCTGGACCTGAGCTTAGGAAGCAGGCAAAAGGAATGGACTGTGGGGGGCAGATGTCTGTAAATTGCCTTCAGCTTCCCCTGCCTGCTTGCTATATAACCAAGCTTTCTTCTAAGCAGCCCTTTACATCCACTGCTGAGAGGGACTTTATCCGGGTTTCTCCTTCCCCAGCCCCCTCTCACCCATTCTGAGAAGGAGAGTGAGCACCATATTCCCCACTCTGAGAGGAGACAAGGAAGGGAGAAATAGCAGAGTGTTCCTAGCAGCTGACGAAAGCATCTCTGGGAGCAGAGCTGTGGAAAGGCAGGCCCTGGGGGAGGGATAGAAAGCTCAGTAGCCTAGTATCACTGCATGTATATATTTTAGGAAATGAATGCTTCTTCAGAATCCCACTAGCATGTGCCTTGAGGGGCATCTGGCTTCAGGAAAAATACCTCCCTCAGCAGATCTGCTCCAAGCTGCTGCTGTTTGAAGCAACAGCAACCAAGGCTAATGTTCATTGTTCAGGCAGCCTCAGCTCCCGTCTCCTGTTGCTACCAACTCTACCTTGTGAAGCAATCAGACAGCGGGCCTCTTTCTTCAAAACAGGAAGTGTCCCTCAAAAATCCCTAAATCAAAGTGTGATTAATAGGCTGAGATTGGTGACTGCTCACTGCAGCTCTCACTTTTACAAATGAGGGTCACCTGAAAATTATTCTAGATGTACGTTAAACAAGAGAGAATATGAAAAAATCGCCATGGTTGTTTCTAAGATTACTGTACAACAGTGTCATTTCAGTGTGAGCCTATGCTAAACCTCAGGATCCAAACACCTTCAAATCTTTGGGAAGTTCATTTTCAGATAGAGGGACCCAATTCTCTACGGCATTACACTAGTTTTTATGCTAGTGTAACCAACAAAAAGCTTGTGCAACACAATAGGGAATCATGCCCTGTATTTGAACTCCATTTCTGGCCACTATACTGATTTCCGTAATGGAGCAGAGCTAAGCCCAGCATCCGAACAGCCCCAACCTTTAAGTAAGTTTGTATCCAAATTTTGCAGCTTGGTCCCATTTCTAATTTTAACCCAAGTTTGAAATTCAAAATATTTATGAACTGACATGATCAGAAAAACAGTGTTAACAAACTTCTGTTTTAGTAAAGAGTTAAGTTTGTCAGATACCAGAGAGGGGGTGGCTATTTGTTTCATATGATTTTGGATTGTTTGCTGCATAATTAGGAAATACTTGATCAAGTGTGGGAATGGCAAAGAGAAATGCCAACTAAGTTGTAATATTGAAGAAGTGGGTGCAGCAAGAGAAATGCCAACTAAGTTGTAATATTGAAGAAGTGGGTGCAGCAAAAGCTTCTCTGACTAAGCATATTCTTTAAAATGAAAATATGTAGTAGAAATTGCATTTTAATCTCTTTGCTATTGGTCTGTAACTTTTCCCTGGAGACTTGCCTCCCACTCTTAACAAAATAGTGAAAACTTACCCATTTTGTTAGATTTGTTTGAGTGAAGAACAGCTCAAAACAACTGTGACCTTAGAAGAATATGAGGTTGGAGACTGAATCTATTGCTTTTGCTTTAAAATAGGACACTGAATAAGTTTCATAGGTGAAAAATGAGGGAACAGTTTTAGCAGGCATCACTTGTCAAGCAGGAAAACTCTAGGCTATTTCTAAACAAGTCAGTTTAGCATTTTGCCTAATTCTGATATATCTAATGTGATAAAATATATTGAATAAGCATTTGTCCATTGAAATAAGTAATTAATCAGTGGTTTTACCAGCTAAGCTTTATCTCATTTATTATAAAAGTTAATATACCAGCATGCGTGAGTATTTACTTACTGCCACATGCCCTGATGTATATTTGGGCTTGTTCATCAAAGCAAATATTTAATGGGGTAAAGGAAGTTTAAATTTCTAAAGACAGGCTATATAGTTTAAACTCCACTGAGTATGTTAAGTTCTTCTTCAAGAACTTGCTTATGTCCATTCTATGTCACGTGTGTGTGCGCCACATGCACTGGTGCTGGAGATTTTACCCTCAGTGATATCCGTAGGGCCGGTGCTAGAGCCCTCCGATATAAGGGGTGCTGCGGCCCCCCCCCCATTTCCTTCTTACCACCCGTGATGATGCTGGAATGTCCTCTTGCTTCAACTAGCTCTTTTAATCCAGTGTTTTTTTCTTGTAGTATGTGACGGGGCACCTGCCCCTCACTGGCCAGAAAAGGGTTAAGAGGGCCCTTGGGGAGGCTGCACGAGAAGTAGCCAATGGGAAGGGGATGTGTGGCAACCAATCAGGGTCTAGGAGGCTGGTGTATAAGGGAATTGCAGAAAAAAGCAAGGACAGTACTTCCCAGGAGCTTGAAGAGGAAGGACTGTCAGCGCCCTGGATGGAGCAGTGGCTGGCTGCTGGGACGCAGCATAGCCGAATGCCCTGAAGCAAGGGTGGAGAAAGTACTGGGGCTGCAGGGAAGTGGCCCAGGAAAATCTTTGGAGGAGTTGTGCGGGAGATGCAGTGGAAGGCTACCATACACATAGGGTCCCTGGGCTGGGACCCAGAGTAGTGGACAGGTCTGGGTCCTCTCCACTCTGCCGATCATCATTGGACTGGTGACAGGACAGCAATGGCCACAGCAAGAGTTGGCTAGAACAGACTTCAGAATCCCCTGGAAGGTGGGGAAGGAGCATGGATTGGACTGAGTGTGAGATACCACGGAGAGGGGCGTCTGTCTGGGTAAGAGCTGGTTCCCCAGATAGGCAGCAGGAGGCACCAAGGCAGTGAGGCGGACCATGCAACATAGTAATAGTGTACATAGTTAAAGTTAATTAGTTTAATTAAGTTAATTAGAGGAGCTGAAGGAGCGCACTGACAATCTTTGACATCCTGGCACCAGCAGTCCCATCTAAGATGGTCCTCCCAGTCCATGAAGGGGTTGTGAAGCTAGTCACGGGGTTGTGGCAGATCCCAACTTCCCTGCCCCCTAAATCTAAGTGGGCCAAGAAAAAATATCATGTAGCCACTAAGAGATTCAAATATTTGTACGCTTATCCTTCTCTGGGGTTGTTGATGGTAACCGTTGCCAGTGAAAGAAACAGATAGGGACAGGCAAGTCCAACCCCCAAAAATAAAGAGTAAAAGAAACTAGATCTTTTCAGTGAGCCTGCAGCTATGCACGTCAAACCAGCAAGTTTTGTTGGGGAGATCTGATTATAATGTCCGGCACTCCATAGCTAAGTTTCCGACTCTGTCTCAGATTTCCAAGCAGGAATTTGAAGTGATAATGGAGGAAGGCAAGACAGTAGCCCAAGCCTCCCTCCAGGCAGCCTCTGATGTGGCCTATTTGATGACTAGGACAATGGCGTTAGCTGCCTTGATGAGAAGAGCCTCGTGGCTTCAGTCATCCAGCCTCTCCTCAGAAGTCCAACTATCCCATTTGATGGTGCAGCCCTATTCACAGAACAAACAGACACAAGGCTGCACAGTTTAAAGGACTCCAGAGCCACACTCGGTAGACAAGATGATTTGCACTCTGTCCCTGTTGATCTTTATGAGGACCTTGTGAATGAGAGGGATTGTTGGGCCCTCCCAAACTGACCAGACATGATCTCACAAGACCACGGGCGACTGCTACATCCAAACCTAGCCTCTCTGCACCCGACTGTGTGGATGCTGCACGACTAAATCTGCTCCACACAGGTCCTGCTAGGAAGCAGAGAGCCTGCCACCAGAGCCTCAGACCTGGCCAAGTGGAAGTGTTTTACCTGCTGGGCATCTGAGCAGAATCTTTCCCCAGCTAAGTCATCTATTCCATCCATTTTGGAATATCTCCTCTACTTAATCAACAAGGTACACCGGGGAGCCATATCAGCCTTTCATCCTCCTATTCAGGGCAGATCAATCTTATCACATGATTCCTCAAGGGCCTGGAGAGACTCTTCCTGCCTGTTCAAGACCTGATTCCTCTGTGGGATTTCAACCTGGTCCTATCAAGGTTCATTGGGCCCCCTTTGAATCCTTGGCATCTTGCTGTCTTCTACACCTATCTTGGAAATTCGCCTTCTTGGTTGCAATTACTTCAACAACACAAGTCTCAGAGATCAAGACCCTGACTTTTGAACCCCCTTACACAGTGTTCTACAAGGAAAATGTACAGCTATGCCCTCAGTTGTCTTTCCTACCAAAATTGATGTCGCAGTTTCATGTCAGCCAAGTTATTTTCTTGTCAGCCTTCTTCCCACAACTCTAGTGAGGAAAGGCATCTTCATACGCTAGATGTCAGATGAGCTCTGGCTTTCATCCTGGATCACTGTCTGCATCCAAGCTTACTATGAGCTGGCAAAGGTCACATCTCCAGCCTTACTGACAGCTCATTCTACAAAAGCTCAAGCATCATTGGTGGCTTTCCTAGCTCAGGTCCTGATACAGAACATCAGCATAGCCACGACATAGTGGTCTGTCCATATCTTCTTGTCCCCCTATGCCATTACTCAACAGGCCTGGGACACTGTGGGCTTTGGCAGGGTGGTATTACAATTGGCATGTCCATGAACTCTTGGCCCACCTGCAGAGGCATTGCTTGTGAGTCACCTGACATGGAATGGACATGAGCAAGCATTGGAAGAAGAAAGAATGGTTACTGACCTTTCATAATTGCTGTTTTTCAAGATCCGTTGCTCATGTCCATTCCATGACCCACCCTCCTTTCCCTTTGTCAGAGAAAGAACTGAGGGGGAGCGGTGGCATTCCCTTATACCAGCTCATATGCGTTTGACCCCAAATGACGCTGGAGCTGGCCCTGTGCATACCACTGAGGAAAAAACCTTCGATACCGGTGCATGTGGATATACACACCTGACATGGAATGGAAATAAGCAACACGTCTTGAAGAACAACAATTACGAAAGGTTCTTTCTAGTGCTTAACTGTTATGGTGGAAAGTGTTCTGGGTGTCAGGACTCAAGGGTTCAATTCCTGGCTCCTTCATTGAAATACCTTAAACTTGCTTTGCCTGTATGTACTGATCTGTAAAATTAATTTAATTATACCTCCCTCACTGGGGTGTTTAAAAGATGAAAACTGTTAAAGAAATCCAATAGATTATTTTTTGAAAATGGATGTTGTCAATATTTTTTGTTTGTTTTCTAAACTCTCTTTATTACTGAGTGGTGGTAGAAAGATAGTGTTTGCATTTTAGAAAGTCCCCCTCAAAACCTCAGTTTCACAGGTAGAGGCCTGGTCTATACTTACCTTCTGGATTCGGCATCAGTCAACAGGAGATATGCAAGTGACATAAAAAGCTTGCGTATCTCCCATCAACTTCGCTGCATCTGTTCCGTGCGCAGTCCGCACTGCGCCACTTACTGAGGTGGTTTTCCTCTGTCGATTTCTGGATTGACTGAGCGGGTCTACACAGACCACTCAGTCGATCCATAGACATTGATCTGACGGCGGCAAATTTGCTGCCATCAGTATAGACGTAGCCTGAGATTTTTTGTTTCAATTTTATATTATTTTCGATATTCCTTCCTCAAAGGGAAGTTCACTTGATTTATTGGGATTCATTGTATTAAGTTAGAGGTCACAGTATGGCTGCTGCATACATATGAAAAAAAGTTGTTATGCAACAAATAGACTTAATTTTTCATACATAGCGTGTAATACATTGTAGACCTTAACACTGTAGAGTTTTATTAGCATTGAAATGATACCAGACACTGAACATTGATCTAGTTGACCCATGTTTATAATCTGATCAGTGCAATTGCAATTTAGCATCTTATCTTAACAAGAAAAGGCCAAAAATACAAGGATTGCAAGAACTGAAATTTAGTGATACTGACATGCACCATAAAATGAGGATAAATGCTATTTTGGTAGTTCCTGGCCCTGAATTAAGTTTTCCCATTAAACTGTCAATAAGCTACATTAATGTTAACAGTTATCTTTCTGTTCTCTCTCTCTCTCTTTTTCCCTACAGCTACTTAAGGAGATAGTTAGGAAACGGAGAAGCATTCGTTTTGGGAGAGAAGTTGAATTAAAGCCATACATTGCAGCTCACTTTGAAGTTCTTCCTACTGAGTTCACCCTCGGTGATAAAAAGCAGTATGGTGGCTTTGAGAATAAGCAACTCCAAAGCGGTCAAGAATACGTCTTCTTCGTTTTGGCTGTAATGGAGCACTCCGAATCTGTAAGTTGGCAGTATGTTTCTGCTGTTGTTTTCATTCCTAAGTCTGCCTTCACTCATTTCTTACAGTATTTGTTTACACGATTACTCCTCTGTCCACTTACAGAAGGTCAGTTACCTACAGGGTATATCAGTACTTCTTCAGTGTCTTTCTTTGCTTATTTCTAGTGATCTTTCCAGGCTAGATCTTTCCAGGCTAATTGTTCTGTGTGCATTTTAATCTGTTATTTGCTTCTGTAACTGAAGGGTAAAGATCACCTTTTATTAGCACTATTCTGATCCTTTGCAAATTACAGGCCTTGCTTCATGAGATCTGTGATGCAGCTACTGAGCCATGAGCTTCACAGCAGTATCTTTCACAATGCCTGAAAAAAAAAAGTTCCTTTCTTGCCTGGGGCCTACTATTGAGACAATAGTGTTTGATACCAAAAATCTTTGGAAAGATGTATCTAATCAGAGACATGCACAGCTAGCTTCCTCAATTATAGTAATTTACTACTAACTTTATCAGTGAAATGTAGGGAAGTTAGAAAATAATTCAGTAATAAGAAGAATTCCTGAGGTGATTTAAATAATGAGTTGTCTCTTCCCATTATGTAATTCATCTTGTTCTTATGTCCCTTTATGCTTCAGCTGTTTGAGCTGCAAGTAATACATTTAAAAAATAATTAAACAAAGATAGAAATAGGATTGTGGAAAGATGTTGCTTCACACCTTAACATTTGAACATACAATATGTTGCATAGTGTATTTATAATTGATTCCTAAACCTGACAGAGACATTTGCTGGGCTCAGCCAGTTGAACCTACTATAGCAGTAGTCTGAAGTCTAGTCAAAGATTTCCAGTATCTGCAATGCCTTAAATGTGTGGAGAGTTTGTTTAGTTGAAAACAAGGAGGAAGTTCTAGTGAGTTTACTTATTGCTTGTGGCTTCATTTGAAAATGGAACAACTGCTTTGAGAAAGTTCAATACAGAACAAAAGTTTCCCTTTTCCTGTTTCTGTCTTGCGGTGATTGTAGAGATGGTGTCAATGGAATGGAAAATCTGTTAATTAATAACAACCTTCACAGCATTGAGAAGTTAACCAAAAAAGGGAATAAATGATGATTTACAGCTGGTGATAGAAGAACTAGTGGCCTTGTGAATTAAGCATAGGCTTCATGTCATCAAATCTTAAAGTTGAAAAATAAGAGAAGCTTTTAGGTAGAAAGTTAAATATCTGAAAATCTATAGTCACAAATTACCCATACACTAAGATTCAGTCTTTTCATTGCAAAGTTTTGTTCCTTCTTTAATTTTGTTTATGAATTAGGGCAGTAATGTCTAACTTGATTTTTGGGATTGTGACTGCCTTAGAGATAAATGAACACACAAAGATTTGGTTTGGATGTTTACAATTTAAAAATCTAATATAACAGAATGTGTTTGTGGCCTTCATAGTTGCATGGGCCTTAGAAGGTTCATTGGCAAATTAACCTTGGGAAAAGTTTGTTTTGCCATGGTATCCAGAATCTACAAAAGGGATTTTGTGTGGTTGGTAGTTGTGAATCTGGCCCTGGGGAAGGAAGGGAGTTTGGATAAACGAGCATCTACATCCCATGCTCCATTGCTCCCTGTTCTCAGTACATCTGTTCTGCTCCTATGGTTCCAGCTCTAGCTAGAGTTTGAGATTTGCACTCTGGTGGGAGTAATTGTTCTGCTCAGACAGAATACTTTCTAAACAACATTTCTCCTGCACAGAACTCTAAGCATTTACAAGTAATCAGTAAATACGTTTGTCTTAAAAATCAAATAGTATTTACAATGCCTATGGGTAAAAGTAGTCATCAAGGATTTCATATCTCTTCTTTGGTTCAGCCTGTTCCCATTGTCATTGTATCCTTACAGTATAGTCATCAGTTTTTTGCTTCAGCATTTTGCTCTACCTGCTCAGGAAAGAGCGGCTATAGGCACAGTAATATTGCAGTAGTGGAATCTCCTGTATCTTCAATTAGCAGAAACAGAAAAATACCTAGGTCAAGGTTCCTGTGAGCAGGACTATGGAAAACAGATGCTTAAACAACTCTTCATACTGTAAAAGAAAACTTGTTATAAAAAGCAACAGCAAGTGGTAGATGATTGTGCTTGTTTGTCTTGCAGACAAACATTATCAGTTTTTCATATTTTCAGTTTCTAAATGTTTTTGTTCATATGCAGCTCATTTACTCACTTAGATCACAAAATAATTGAACATAACATTGTTGGTCAGAACTGTGTAATGACTTTTTTATCAACTTCTAGAAAACTTTTGAAAGCAATTTTAAGATGTAACCACCACTGTACTCAAACTTTGACCTATGAAATTAGTAATTATGTAATCCAAAGTGAAAGCTTTACACTTTATAGTATCATTGCTAAGGCCTGCATCACATATAAAGTAGCCATCAAGTTTCCCCCTTCTGGCTTAATTAGTGCTGTCACACTGAGGTGACTCCACCCATAGTTTGGTAAACAAAAGTCTAAAATGAACAAATAGAGTATTCCATAAACTGGCCTATCAGCAACCAAACTGTCAGAACCAGCATGGCTGGGGAAAAAAACAGCCTTCAGCCACTTCAGTATGGCAAAAATTGACATCCTCATCCTCTACCCGGCATTCATCCTTCTTCATCTCTTCTCTGTTACCATTGAAAACGTCACATCCTTCTCTCCTACAGACTCTGAATTTCCTCAGTGACTCTTCTCTATCTCTTTTGTCCATAGTACACCGCTGTTCCACATCATCTCCATATTAGGTCCATTTCTCTCCATTCTCTTTGCTTAAACCCTTGTCCAGCTTTCATCATATCTCAGCAACTGAAACTATACACTCCTTGAATACATTCAGAACATTGCTTCTGGAGTCAGCTAGCTTAAACACCACTCTGCTTATGTCCAGCCTCTCTTCATCATCTTGACTGGCTTCCCCTTGCGTTCTGCCTCAGATTCAAGCTTTGTCCCTGCTTTCAAGTCCCTAACCGACTTAGCTCCTATGCTCTATTATTGAGTCTCTTCACTCTCCATTTTGTCGCTTTGTTTCTGACCAAGCTGTATGCTACTATTGCCACTGGACCAACAAATCCGTATGTTTATCACTGCCTTCCTGACTGTCCACAATAATTCTATCCTCCACTCGTTCAGTTCGTTCACACCTCACCTCTTCCAATAAGCATTTAAACTCTTGTTCCCTCTAACCATCCCAGCATTGCAAACAAAATAGAGAAGTGAACAATCAAATCATACACAGTACTTTGCTAATCAGTTGCCTTTTTTTTTTTTTGGTCACATCATCTCCCCAATTCTACATCATTTCCTTTCCCAGTGATATTGTAAAATCTTCTGGATTGAGACCTCATCTCCTCATTTGTCTGTTTATGACCTATCACACTTTTGGTACAATATAAATAAAATAGTAATAATAGTAAAGTATTTACATTTTAATCTGTGTATCATAGGGTTTGGAGAATAACAACGGGTATTATAATCCCATCATATTCCATGTTTTGTTCTAGGACAGTTATTTCTTTACGTTACCATTAAATAAGACCGTTATTTTTCTACAGACCATGTACGCAACCAGCCCATATTCTGATCCTGTTGTGTCAATGGATCTCGATCCCCAGCCAATTACAGATGAAGAAGAAGGCTTGATTTGGGTTGTCGGACCAGTTCTTGCAGTGGTCTTTATAATCTGTATTGTTATAGCTATACTTCTTTATAAAAGGTAAGTTTACCAAAAAGTTCTTTTTAAACTAGGGTAATTTTTTAATATTTTGATCATTTTAAGGTACAATGGCGTCAGATCAAAAGTTGTTGTGCCCTGCTCTACCTATTGGATGTAATCCTATGGATTCTTGTTGTATTTTTTAAAGGAATTTTGTTTAGTTTCTATAGAACCGAAAAGGTACTTTGAGTTTTCCCTGTAATTATAGTGATTTAGATTTTCTCTTTTGCTGATTACATTGTATTACTGTTTGTGGTATTAAAAATGTTTGTTTTTTACATATATATGTACATTAGTGTATGTGTACACACATGCATCCATATAATCATTTCACTTCCTTTATTTACCTATTTCATATTGTAATGGTAATAAGTTGTGTTACATTCAGTCCTGATGTGAACAGACATAATTCTCATCTCCCTAGAAATAGCTGGAGTTGTGCCCCTTGAAATCAGGCCTCAGTTTAGCCATTTATGTGGCATTTGTACTGTCATGTACACTAGGATTAAAGAAATACTATACTATATATTTACTATTAACACCTGTTACCAGGTTTGCCCGTCACTTTGAGGTATGCTTATTTATTAGGGTTACCTTCCTGGAAGAGGGGGTGTGATTCTATTAGTGTGCTGCTTGTGTTACTTGTGTGTTCATATGGCTACAAGTCCCCTCCCAATGGAGCTATCCTGCAGGACCTAAGGTTTTCAGATTCAAATAAACCCCCCACAGATACACACAACCATTCCAGATTAACTGAGTGCGTCTGAGCAGACCGGGCTATCAGCACTCTCAGCTGACCCCTTATACGTCCCTGAACTCAGCAGGCTGGGTGACCCAGCACTGTCAGCTGTCACCCTCATGTGCCCGTTGCACCGCACCAGAATGGAGCACACTTATGAGCAGGCTGGGTCAAACAGCACTTTCAGCTGTCACCTTTATGCACCTCTGGACTCCGTAGGCTAGGCAGAGCAGCAGTTTTCAGCTACCCCCTTTATATGCCTCTTTGCAACACAATTGTTCTAGCAGTAACCCCCTTGATAAGCAAACCCTATAGGATTTGGGGCACTCCAGGGATCTTTGGCTTAGGTAAAAGAAGCGTTGCTGCAGAGCAAGCTAGGGAAGCCAAGAACACAAAGGAGTAAATGCATTTAGAAAGAGAGAAACCGGCAACCAGCTTGATTACAATAGTTAGTTTATTGCCAGGTGTATAAAACTTATGATACTAATAGTGATGCCATACAAGGAGAGAAAAACAATCTAACACTTACAATACAACAAAATTACAGTAGGGGTATTGGAGAAAGGCTAGCCCAGGTTTGATTACCAAAGTAGAAAGTTATAGCTGGATTAAAGGGAGAGAGAGAGAGAGAATTGGGAAAGATGGGGGGGAGGGGGAATCTCACCACTCCTTGCAGCTCAGAAGTTCCCAAGAAACAGGCTGTTCAGCTTAGGGTCAGGAGCCATTGAGAGAGAGGCAAAGCCCACAACAGCATCAGTCAGGAAATGGGGAAGCAGGCAGCATTTGGGTCCAGGCATCAGAAGAACAGAGAAGAGAAGGGGTTTGAACTTGGGTGGGGGTTTTGTAGAACCAGGTTTGTTTGTGGGTAAACAATGTCTCACTGAAGTACCCCAGGGTGGTTTTCTCTATGCTGGACAATGGGAGCTGATCACTCCCTTCTATGGTCAATGTTCCTTGACTGGAGCTCACAATGCAGCCAGGCAGATTCAGTGTTTTGCATATCAATAACTAGAATGGTCTGATAACTGCTGAGCTGGATGGGTTCATTTACATCAAGAGCAGAGATCTCCCATCATGCAGTGCGTCCCTGCCTTGCCAATCCCAGAGTTCAGTGCGGTTCCTGCTTTGGAGCTTGGTTCTCCATTCTTCATGCTAATTCTTGTTCCATCTTCTATGTAAATGAGGCTCCAGTTCTCCATTCAAGGTGCTAATTGAGATGCCTCTTTTTACATCTTCTATGTAGAGGAGGCATGGGGAGTTCTCAGTCCTATCACCCTTGTTGGGAGGGTTTTAGGTGTGTCTCCCACAGCCTTTTCATCGCTTTTGTTTCTGGTTCAAGCAGAGGCTGGGGGGGATTCAGGTGAGCTAGAGAGAGAATAGGAGTTTTTCACCCTGGTTCCCCAAGAACACAGAGCTGCCAGGTAACACACTGGAATCTGAGCATAAACTTGAGGAGTCATCACACTGCACAAGACACAGATGTAGGTTTTGCCATTATACACAGGCCTGATTCTCCACTGCCTTACACCTTGTTCAGTCATTTAGACCTGTGCAAAGTGCATGCAAAATTTGTGTACAGTACCTCCATTTAGGCTTCGTAGCCTTTTACACCTACTTTGAATAAATGTCAATGACTACACAATGTGTGAGGTGGAGGAGAATAAGGCCCAAAGTGTCAGAAGCATAGAATAAACGTTTTACAGTTTAATTTTTTTTAACTCAAAGTAGTTTTGAAAGTATATCAGTAATATATAAATGGGAGTGATTGAGCCATCATTAAGCAGCAAATATGTCTGACTAAAAATACCCATGAAAATCTGAGGAAGCAGTAAACATGTGGAATGTTTTGGTTTTTTTTTTAAATACTCTACATTTAATGAAATTATCTTCTGGAAAGTAATAGGATTGTAACTGTACCTATTTCTGGTGAAAATTCTTTTGACAGTGATTAAAAAAATCTGTATAACCCTCAACTGTTCTAGGCTTTTTCCCTAAATATCTACAGCCTAAAACATTTCAAGATGCATGCAGAAGCTTTCAGGCTTCTAAAAGAGAAATTCTCTGTTCAGCGTAAAGAACATTCCTGAGGCAACGTCAGTTTTGGAATCCAAACAGACGTATATTTATAAAGATGCCCTTTAAGATCATAATCATAGCAACACAATAGTCATTCTGTTTCTTGCAGATGTTATGCCTCATGAGCCAATCTAATTGTGAGTGGCTGTCAGTCATTACAAAAACTGGTAGTTGGAAACAGGCTGGAGGTGAATACTTAATTCACATCACTACTTTAGTTATCTCTGATAAAATATCTCCAAAATTACTAAAACAAAAAACAAAACAAGATCCACCAAAATGTAAGGGAGTTCCATACCTACCCCTGAGATATTGATTACACCCTTCACAATATGGTGCTAAAAAGCCATAGACGTACACCATATGAACAGGTAAAAATCTCTTGGTCAAGAATGCAAAGGGAATCCCGTATACAGAATATAGCAGGCACGTTTTCCATCTTTTATTTACGAGTAGTACTAGAGATGTTTGGGTGAACACCCATCTATATTTTTTAAAGTTCAAGGGGTTGTCTGCATGTAGTTTTACACCAGTTTAACAAAATTAATAAGATGACTTGCCATATTTAAATTGGTTCTACTCCCTATTGTGGATGCCGCTGTATCAATATATGTGTTTATCTCAGGATAGCTTGTTTCTGCAAATTTACAGGTGCAGACTAAACTGATACAAGGTTTAAACTGATGTAACAGTGCCCATACACAAAATAGCAGCAGTTTAGCAAAATAAGTATAAAAATCATACCTTTAGTCAATTCTGTACATAGACCTGGCCTAACATGGAAGCAGTTACAAAGTGCCATAAAATGGTGCAGAAAGGATACTGTGGAATGCTCATTGTTAGAAAAGTAGTAGCTACACTTGTGGGTTTCTGCTTGCACTGAGAAACACTGAGGCTTCAGACGCAGAAAAGCTTATCAAGATGAACAGGTAGAATTTGAGTTGCGGGTCCCCAGTGGGGAAACAAGTATGACCAAAGGACTCTTTATGGACACAAAATGCTCACATCCCTGTCTTCACTGAATTCTTTATTTTAAAAAATATTTTTTTTGTCATGAGTTCAGGTAGGAAGGTGTCTGGAAGGTCCCAAGCGGAAACTCAGCTGTGTAATACAGATGCATGTAGAGTTGATTGAAATTCAGAATTTCCACTTCACAGAAAATTTTGAGATTTTGAAATTTGGTTTCATCCTGAATCAGGCCAAAAAGTTGAAATCTCTCCATTTTTCACAAAATGATGTGCTGCATAAATTAAAGGAAAGTCAGCTGCAAATGTTTGCCTTTATTCTAGAAGAAGAAAAGAAGAAAATTAGAATAAATCTTAAAAATCCGATGAGCATTTCGTTCCAAAAAAAGAATGCAATACATGGATTGGGTTTGCTTTTACAAAGTGCTTAGAGCCCACTGAAAACATGGAAGTATTTATGAGGATTTAGATAAACGAAAGAGCACTGTGACTTTGGTATCTGTAAGGAAGAACATATAAGATACCATTTAGTTGTTAGGATATTAATAAACTTTCTGAAAAAATCAGGTAACATCTGAGCTAACCCTGGAACAGGAAGTAGAACTGTCTCAGAAGGCTGAAATAGTAAAAATTCATATTACCCAGTAAAAAAGTAGCAAACCATAAATTTTCATGGAACAAGGGAAGCACTATTGGAAAAAAAGGATAGGGAGTATAGTATGTTGAAGGAAAGGAGCCAAGGAGATACCTTAAACAGGGGTGGGTTTTGCCTCTTTCCTAGGATATTTGATCAGAGACAGCTTTATGAACTTGGACTGCTAATGTCAAGATGATGATTATTAAATTTTAATACGATTCAGGGACAGAGGTAACTGATTTATGAAAAGATTTTTAAAGAGATGAGACCTAGCCCTCAGTTGAAGGAGGGCAGGGTTGTGTAGATAAGTGTCAATGCAAAGCTTTTAAGTGTCAGTGCAAAGCTTTTACTACCTACAAAGGCAAGGAGTATGTGTCTGTTACCTTTGTTATTTGTGAGGCCATTGCAAATAGCTTTCCCGATTGACCCAAAGCCACAGAGATGGTCCTCATGTAACATAAAGAGGGATGGGACAGTGTTTGTTATAAGTGGCCTGCTTAGAGGATCTGAGGCTGAGAGATGTCAAATCAGAGAGATTTCAGGCTTTCTTCTTCAGCCATTAGAGTGCAGCCCAAATGTCATCCAAGCAAAAATCAATTGGCTTAGTACTTATAAAATAGATGGGAAAAATACTGGACAGCATCCTCTCTCTGTTAATATAGTTGCATTCTGAGATCTTACATGATTTAGGCTGATCAAGGTACTCAGTATAGAACTAAGTGTTGGTGTCTTAAGATGGTTGTAAACCCAGCTGAATTATCAAGTGATAGTAGAAGCAATGTACTCACTCCACACCTTTAATGAAGAGAGAATCGTGCTGAGAAGGGTCCTTAAACCTTTTGAACAGATTTGGTAGTTTAAATTAATTAACTGGACAAAAGTCTCTCTTTTCTCGCTTTTCTTTATATACACTTGCCCACTTGTGTTACATCATCTTAGATTCCCTTATTCTTCTGGGCTAGATTGAGAGATGATGTGTATGAGTGGCAGTGTAAATTATGTGGTGTTAAATCCAGTGTGAATTTAAGCAATTAATTTAGGGGAATTCAGAGGGAAACTAAATTGATTAAACATACATGTATGGGTGGAAGGGGTACGTTATACAATTTTAAACTCTCCTTGTACTCATCGTATCACAGCCTGTCTTGTGCAACCACACAGGGCAGTACAGGAGCATAAGTCACCCCCTCACCAATGAGCCAGCTATCCACCTAAGTGAGGGAGGGGAAGCAACCTTCAAGACTCACCATCCTGTGATAGGAATGGGTAAAGTCTTGACTTTTCCTCTAGCAATGCACCAAGCAGCATAGCTGTGCCAGAGCACCAGAGGATAAATACTGCATCAGGTGTAGGGGTGGTCCAGACAAGGAGGAAAACCAATAAGCAGACTCCAACTCTGAGAGTCACAGCCTATCGTCCAGGGTGTTCTTGCTGCCTCATACGTAAAGCATGTGGTAAAGCTACAATTTAGTCCTTAGATTCACTTGTGAATTTGGCCATATGAATTCGACAGTACGCATCTTGGAGGAAAAGGAAAACATTAATTAATAAATGTTAGAAGCCCCTAAACATTACCCAATATTTCAGGATTTGCTAGGACTAGAAAGAAATTATATATCCCACTGTAATATCAATTTTTACTACTGTTAAATTGCTATATATATTTTCTGTGTTTAAGCTTCCAAGATACCTTACCTTAAACCCATCATGGCTGCAAGACTGGATGTTCCTCATACTGGAGCTTGCTTTAGTCAGTGTTATTTCTGGGAGACATTCCATGTTTAGGAGAAAGAAAGAAACATATCTTTGGCAGGTTGTTTTTTTTTTAATGGCAGCTGTTTGAATCTCCTCAGAGGCTTGGAATGTTAACTTAAGTCCTTTTAAACCCAGTGGAGTTTTGCCAGAACTAGTAAGGACTGGCTAAAAACTTAGCAAAGAACTCCAGATTTGAGCTATAGTAACTAACATGCTTCCAAGGGAAAAAATGGAAGGACTTGAAAAGAAAAAGAGAGAGATCTGTTATGCTACAGGGCACTATAAAGATTTTAGTACCCACTGTAAGTAATAGGATCATTGCAGCCTCCTAGCAATAAAATCTTTGTAGCATCTCACATGATCATGATGATACACAGACAGACAATGTATTTCTGGTATTTGGGAATAGTTTCAACTATCTGACCTGTAGATGGCAACTAATAAAGAATTTTTCCAGTTCCACCCATCTTTATAGGCCATGCACTGTGGATCTAAAATGTGCTATTCCTTCTAGAACAAAAAAGAGTATTTAATACTTTATTGGAAAAAGGTTTAGGATTACCTTACTTGTCAAAACCCTTTAAAATAATTTCTGATATTTTATTGCCTAGTTGTGTAAAACAGGATAAAATTTAATGCAAGTCTTAATTACTTTATAGGAATATCTCATCCAGTTAGCCTGTTTTATGAAAAAATCTTGTGACACTTAACTTCACTATATTCAGGTTACATGGCAGTCTTTTCTCCAGCTTGTAACACTCTTAGTAAAATTCAAAAATATATCCAACATCTACTACAGCCTCCTGGGATGTAATTGATTGCAGCATTATTTTGTAGATGATGACCAAAAGGGAATGTGACATTAATATAAAAATGTTTTCTTCAGCAGCAAAAGACTCTTTGAACTTAACCTTGTGTCCTCCATTTATTCCATAATTAGAATGCATTAAATGTTTTGATGAGCTGTCATTTCCTAATTTATGTAAGCTATGTGTCCTCACTGTAAAACACCATTTCTTGAATCTTCTGTTGTCATGGTTACTCTTCTTGCCATTGGCCAACTAACATTTAACCTTTCTTTCTCCTCTTTGCTGCATTAAAATGGAGCAGTAAACCTGACAGGTGAGAAGTGAAGAACAATTGCCCTCCATTTACACCAAAAAAGAAAAAAAGGAGAAAAAAGTGCAGACAGTTTATCATGATGATGATTTAAAACAGAATGTCTGTCGGTCTAAATGAACTTGGGCAGATACATATAAAATATAAAGACAGCCTAAAGTGCTCTCAGTATTTTATAGAGCTTACAGCACTGAAAAGGCATGAGGCATTCATAGCAGTTTTTCATCTTTTAACTAAGAAAAGGCTTTTCCATATTTTATATTTTCCTGAATTACAATTTCAGGTGATAGCACAAATCAATTTATGAGAATACTTTGGTCAAATTTAAAATGGTGTTCAAGTCTGAAAATGGCACTGCAGAATTGGGCAATTATGTATCGTGATGGCTTAATGCATTAGCCTTTCACCTTTAACCTGGGTTCAATCCTGACTTACAGTAGGTCACAAGTGAAAGTAAATTTATGATCTCAATATAGTCCCTAGTTAATAGGTCTCCACATCATAAAACCACCACACAATCTGATGCAAGTACTGTAGCATTCTCTGGTCTGGAGAGGGATAAAAATAGAATCACCCTAATTTAACAAAACAAACAAAGTACATCATTCTGCAGTAAGTGTCCCAAACACTCCAGTTTTAGTATAACATTTGAGGCTATTTATGTTTCCTCTAACATTTGCAGCTGTTATTGTAGGATACTGTAGTGCTTTTTAATATAGCAATGGGTGGCAGGGAATTGTCGGTCAGAGCTGACATGCACTGGCAGAGCTATATGAGGAAAAATGCAAACTATGTCTACCTCTAGGCAGTTCTACTAGTCCTTCACTTTTATGAGCACCAGATATAAATAAAAATGTTTCTTTACAGTTGAAAGAAATATTATACACTTATATGTAGTCTACAGAAAACAGAATACACAAATTAATGTAAAAACATTAATGGATTTGGTACTAAATTTGGGTAAATATTTACCCACGATTTTGCATATGTAGTGAATTGCCAGTTCAAAATCTGCAGATTCAGATCAAGTGATTTAATGTCTTGGTACCTCTTTTATGCACACAATTTTCATTTGAACCTGCAACTAAAGGTTTTGCATGTTAAACAAAAAGCATATCTTTTGAAGCTGGATTGAAGTCTTCTATGAAATTTAGCCCAGTGAGATTTACTAAACTAAATTTTCATGAAAATCTGTTTTTCCCTTTATTCAATTATTATTATTATTATTATTATTTATTTTAATGAAATGGCATGTCTAAAAGTACTAGAAGCAAGGGCATTGCTGCCATGGAGCTCTTCTGGAAGCACGTGGTGGAGTGGTTATAGGGCAAAATGTTTTCTGTCTGCCAGCAGAAGGCCTTGTATTGCACTATTTATTTTAAATTTTGGATGGCACCTAAATGATTCACTGATGGGCACCAAATATTTTTTTTAATAATTAAAAGGTATAGAAATTGTGGAGGTTGGGACCTTTCACATTAGTCCCTGGGGCCTCACTTTTGACACCCATACATCCAGAGTTTTATAAAGGCACACACCACCACGAACTATGGTGACTAATACCAACTAGTAAAGAGTTCCATTGATTTCAAGAAGCAAAATAAAATGTGCAATAGTGTGAGTCCCAATGCGGTTTTTTATTTCATAAAGTTTAAAGTGATTTCATTGGGGCTACTCACGCAGTGAGGTACTACTGAATGGATGACATCCTGGCAAAATTTCCCTGGATTTCACTTGTACCAACTTTTCTCCCGGTATGGTTAAGGATGGCAGAATATGGTTTTATAATTGTATCTGTGACTCCAATCTGAAGTCTATTTCATTTAACCTGGCAACAGTTTAAGGAGATTGCTCCCTGCACAGTCCTAGAAATCTGTTCACATGAACTGTTTCCCTAAAAATTCCAGCTTTCTTTACATCTGTGGGAGGCTAACTGAGGCTTAATCAATTCTGTGAACCTAGAGAAGTCTGGGGCTTGTAGCACACACACAGCATTTTGATAGCCAGCCAACTTGACCAGCAGAAGGACCAGTAAGTGGCAAAACAAATCATTGAGGGTTCTGGTAGCAGATTACAAGGCTTAGGAAAAATCACTCTGAAGTTGGCACAACTTTCTAGGGGCAGAGCAGTACATGGTAATGCAGGGAATTCCAGGCTCTGTGAGTTGACAGGGGCTAGGATTAATTTGGGTATAATACATTCAACCCCTGGAGAAAGCAGTGCCTCACAGTCCTTTCCAGTTACTACGTGTTTGTTATCAACAAAGTCTCCCCAGGATTGCCACAACCTGTTGCTTTTATGACTGAAGGGAGCTAAATTAAAAGAATGAGAGGGAGTCTGAAGGAATCCCTTCTTCATCCTTCTCAAAACAATAAAAAAACAAGCTGAGTTTCTTATACTCTCACTGAAAGTAGGGAGCAGCTATTCTGAGGGTTTATCTGGAGTATACGTTCACAAGTCTTGAGATAAAACACTGGAATTATTTGGATTTTCACAAAATCGCACAAACAATTTTGTATTAATTTCAAGAAGTAAATAAAATTTCTGCCAGCACCTTGCCTTTGGTTCGTACAACACCTGATCCTGGAACTCTCCTGCATATCAGACTTCCACTGAAATTAACAAAGGTTCCATGCTTCAAGACCTTGTGGGATTAAGCCACAATTTGCACAGGTGACCAGAGGGGAGATTAAATCTCTGCAAATTTTGACTTGCTGAAGGAGTTGTGTATTTGACAATATCAAATACAAGCAAAAGACATTGCTCACTGTCATCCACAGTAGCGCTAACCAGTCTACAGCTAAAATTAGTAGGACTCCCTCCACTCCCATCACTCTTCTCTCTCCCATTACATAACACCACATCCTAGTCAGTATTACCGCACACTGCTTTGCCTGCAATACATGGACAGAGAAGAAATGAAGTTATGCTGTTTTAAGAGGAAGTGGATCAAGCTAATACAGGATTTAGAATCATCACAGCATGACTTAATCAGGAAAATGGCCCAAAAGTAATTGAGAGAGGTGTAACTATAATAACTCTTAGACCCACCTCACCTCTCTTCCTTGATATTTCCCCTTTGCCACCTTCATCCTCACTTCTCAAATAAATAAATAAATAAATTCGATGAAAATGCAAATCAGTAGGTGTTTTGGAAGCCAATATACTTCTCCTTTGCTGCCCTCAGAGATTGTCACTCTTAGACAATAAGAGTCCATTCTGACAGGAGAACAATAAGAGAGAGAACACATAAAGATTCCACATTTCTGAGGCAAAAGGAGAAACCGAGAGGGCTTTTGTCTGTCTCTTCTGTCCATTGCATTTATAGAAGGTTTTTCAAGAGCACCAAAATCTCATTGGAAGACAATGGCAGTTAGGTGCCTAACTCCCTTAGGCACCTCTCATTTGATCAGAAGCACCTACATTAAATATGGACTCTGTGACTGTGGAAAGGATTGGGGCCATGGATGTTCTATGACTCACCCTACTACAGAGCTGAAATATTGAGAACAGAGCTCTTGTTTCCTAGAATGTGAAAGGATCTATGTTCTAATGCATTTGTTCTCTGCAACCTTGAAAGTGCCTAATGAATAAAAGTTATTCATAAATAAAACAGTACAGCTCTGTGTAGATTAAAACCTGAAGAGAGCAGATGTAATGTCTTCATATATTTTTCAAAATTACTTAATGAAGATTTAAACAAATATATTTAATAAAGCTGAGAGAGAGATTGCTTTTAAGACAGAGAGAAAGTAATTTCCTGAAGTTTCCCATTTATATCCCACAACAGTTAATTATTCTAATTCCTTGAATGATGAATTAACTAGTGGATCAGGCTACTGCTGAATGCAATTACTCCATCCTGTTTTCATGTATAATTTCTTTTAACAACGTAAACTGCAGCTGCCTTTACCACCGTACTACACACAATTGTTTTATCTTATGCATTGCACAGTGAATGCACTTAAAAAGAAGCAGTATCACATACAAGTATAGAAATCAAATGATCAAATAGGTCAGACATGTATCTTTGTATAGTTAACATTTAGGGTCTTATTTGTGTGTGTGTTTATTTTATCCATGCAGGAAGAGGGCTGAATCCGACTCTAGAAAAAGCAGCATACCCAACAGCAAGGAAATTCCTTCTCATCATCCCACAGATCCAGTGGAGCTGCGACGCCTTAATTTTCAAACTCCAGGTAAGGCACCGAACTCCCCCATTTACAGCTCTGTGACCATTCAAGATTTTGCTTGAAACTACATTGCTGCTACTGAGCTGTTAAATGTTGAATTCGCTGCTTTTTACCCAGTTTTTTATATTGATTAATAAGGCGATTTGGCAGTGTATTTCTTACTAATAGTTGGTGAATAATTTCTTCTAACTTCTGCAGTTTAAGAAAAATGTCACCTTGGACGTAAATAAGTCATTCCACTAAAAAAGATTCTAGCGTCGTAAACACATTTTCCCTAGAAATTTTTTAAATAACTTTGTTACAAGAAACAACAAAGAATATTATAAGAGATTGGAGGCCGGGGAGTTATTTCTCCCTATTTATTATTTGTGTGCATTTGACAGTACTTTGTGTACAAATATTCCCTCTTTCCACCTTATAGTGAGGTAGTCAGTTTCCCTTGTTTGTGTGTGTCTATCACATAGCAACAGAAAAGAGGAAAACAATTTTTAACATAGGAAAATGTAACTGCAAGAGAACAAAAGTTTGCTGTAAGTCACTGGAGCAGGTGTTTTCCCTGAAACTACTTTTAAATTTTTATTTTTTAAATTGACTAGATTTCTAGTTGACTGTGTCCCTTTAAGGAATTGGTTTACTAAAACTGTGGGAACTCTTTAGTGGTGAAGGGTATTGTTTATAGGACTTGTGCATATTTGTCACATTCATTGTGCACAACTGCCACATTATGGTCTCTTTAAGTGTCTGGACCATGCACGTTGGGGATGTGCAAAACAAAAAGGCAAGGTTAGCTGGAAAAAATACTCTTGTCTGCTAAAACAGGAGCAGTGTGTGAGGCTGAAGGAATATATTAATATGTAAATATTCCCGAGGGATATGGCATGTTGCAGAGAATATTTAAACCTGCTTTACCTCCACTTTCCCCCTTTTAGTATGTTACATATTTTTTTCTTAATTGGAGTAACTTTTGACAGCCAAGGACAGGATAAGAAGACAATAATGTGAGTGGCATTGGATTTTTTATCACCCTCAAATGAATGGGTTGATATTTGATCTTTAGAATTTTCTTAATATTGATTGTGATGTGTTTCAGTAGACTTTTTTTTAATCACAATATGTTTTAAATGAAGCCCCAAGCTTAATTCTGATTGATTACTGATTTACCCATAACAGTGCACAAAAGTCAGTGCTGATATTGTAGTATGAGAACATGAATACAAAGAATTATGCATTCAGCATCTACTATTGACCTCCCTGACCAAGAAGTTCCACATTCATTAAGTTTAGTTAGTTGTTAGTTATCGTTTTCTTTTTCTGACTTTTTTGTGTTGCAATTTGGAGCCTCAACCTTGCATTTATGTTTATTTTTTGACATATTTTAAAATTAAGTACAGGAAGAGGCTTAATAACATTAGTATTTAATGCTCTACATTAGCTCTTGCAGACCCTCTATTTTTACCTCATTGCTCTGAAAAGAAGAGCACAGGAGTGAATTTGGACCTTTCTTTGCAACAGCTGTTGATGTGGGATAGACAGTTTTCAGTGAACTTGGCAGTGCAGCTGCAATTCATTGATATTATTAGACCTGTCCCTTTGCAACAAACCCTTTTTGTTACATGAAAGTCTGATGTTCAGGCACTTGTGGATTGCAAATGAAATTATTATTATTTCTATCATGATAGCAGCAGGGACCCACCAATCAAGAATCAGGAGCCTGTTCTGTTAAGCATCATACAAACAGATAGCAAAAGAGAGTTTCTGGTCTAGGTGATTTATGTGGTCCGGGATTTAAAAGCATGTTAGAAGGTGTTCGCTAACATATCCTAACGGTGAGATCTTGGCCCTGTTGAAATCAGTGGCAGTATTCTTATGTGGAAGCACAAGCTCTTGTTTATTTCCCATTGACTTTAATGCAGCTATGATTTCACCATAAGGATATGTCTACACATATGAAGTGTGTAGGTGAAGTGAAGTGATTATACCATAGGTAGGCATACCCATGCACGCTTTAATCCAGCTAGCATAGGTAATAACAGTAGTGTAGATGTGGTGGCGTGGGCTAGCAAACGACTAAGAACACACAACTTTAAATCCTACTCAACACAAAGCCAGCGAGATGAATAAAAAGAGGTCCTGTATTCAGGGGAACCATATTTTTTTTTCCTTCTACATTTTTCCCCCTGAAATCAAAATAAAAAGATGGGCAGTAGGGTGTGTGTTTTATTGAAACATTTACAGTCTCCCTCATACAAAGGTCTGTACAATTTTACCCTGTCTGAACACAGTTACCAAACATTGTATTAAGTGAAACAGTCAGTGTACACCAGGACAATAAGACTCCAGGAGGGTAGATGATGTGAAGAGGATTTTTTTTTAAATTTATTTGTTTGTTTATTTAGATTGTTGGAGCACCCACAGTGTGTTGGGTGCTTTCCAGTCACAGATGAATAGAAAATGTCTGCCACTGAAAGAATACCATCAAAAATAGTCATTACGTTTCCTAATGAACTAATAATGTGGAGCAATTGAGAAGACAATTTTAACTTAAATTGAAATGTTTAGATCACCAATCGCTTGTTTAATATGGTTACTAACAGAGGCAGAGATCAAAAAATAAATTAGGCAATGTGAGGCAGAGCATCATTAAAAATCCCCAGTATTTAAGAGGCGAACACATCTGTCAGAGTAGATCATTGAGTAGATGTGATGCCATTGGGGGACAATAATGGAGGGAGTACTGGTGTCATTTGTATTCACAATAATAACAAACCTTGATAAAAGGTAATGGGTTGCAAATGCTTTGGCTATTTGAAAGACTCAAGAACAGCCACTTGTCAGATGCCCACAAAACAATTTTATGAAAAATATTATGTTTTTGTCTGAAACCACAAATTTATTTTGTCTAAGGGAGGGTCAAGTGGAGTGTGAATTTTAAGGTTTAATCCTATTGGGTTAAAATGCATTTGAATTGCATACTGTACGAGCAAAAGCACCTTTAATATATCTGGTTTAACATAAGCATTTGAAAGCAACTATATTGACTGGGGGAGCGAACTCTAGTATTTTATCTTCTATTTTGACATCAAGGCTTTCTTATTGTATTAATGATCAGCTTGAACTGGTGATGAAAATACTAACACAATATGAAGACGACTATATGAATCTAAATTCAGAATTGCCAGAACAATAAAGTTTTCACTTTCCTATCACTTTCCTTCACATTTTACCAGTAAGAATTGTGTTGTTAGGAGAATTCCCATCTTAATCTGAACACAGAGGGCCATAGTTATCCCTGGTTTCCCTCCGCTGCAACAAGTAGAGTTACACCATGGATAAATTTGGCTCTGTCTCTCAACATAAGGGAATAGCCCACAGTTCAATATCTGATAAGAAGATCCTGTCTCCGTATGTGCTTTCCATAGATAGCCCCATATGCCAGCAAGTGGGTCACATCTGTGCCAAGTTTTCTTTGTCAAAATGAAAATGCCCAATCTCCCAACAGCATTAGGGATTTCATTTTATTAGTTTATTATTTTCTAAAGGTGGAGATGTAGAGGTAAAGGAGAGCCATATTCTTGCTATTCTACAGCAAATTTACTAGAAAATATGGGATTAAATCATTAACCATGAAGGCACATTTACAAGTCACTAAACCACATGGACAGAGCCTAGTTGGGGGGTGAGGGGTAGGAGATTTGAAGCAATAATTAAGTCTTCACAAAAGTTTTCATTGAATGAAATCTACAGGCAGGGGAAGCTCTGACTTACATAGAGTTAAGTGAGTGATTTGAAGTGGTTTGACTGGATTATGAGAGATCCAAGGCTCAGAGTAAAACTCCAATGTACTAGTCATTTTAGGAACAGGATTGATTTATTTTTGACAAGTCACTTTTTGTTCTTCATTTAAGTACAAAATGTGTCACACTTGTAAGTAATTTGTGTAATTGGATACAAATTAAACAGTTATCTCATTACAGCACATTAGTTAAATAAAAAGATCCTTGAAATTCAAGAAAAAATAAAGAAAATGTTAACAGCTCTGAATTCAAAGATTTACTCATATTTATGTAAGTAATTCTTCACCAGATACTTATGGAAAGAGTTATTTAAGGAAGCTGCACCAGTCTGTTTCCAAGCTGAAGCAAAACAAAATAAAAGAGATCAGCTGAAAAAGGGGGGAAATGGCAAATTAAACAAAAGTTGATGTTTGGATTTATACATCTGACTTGCAAGCTAACAGGGCTGCTCTCCTCTTGTTGTATACATGCAATTTCTATTCATATTCATGAGATTTATGTTGACACTGAAGGGAGAATCAGGGTTTGTCTACTTGGGGAAATTGACCAGAATAGCTATTGTGGAATGGCTCCACAAGGACATTATTTTCCAGAATTTCCATTTTATTCCAGATTCATTACCCTGCTTTGGAAGTACACTAATTATTCTGGAACAATGACATGAATTCTTTTATGGCATTATATCAAATCTATATTATAATAAATGTGTCTTTAGTGATCTTTGGTTATTAGTTTGATGTGGACCTGTAATATAATTAATTTAATCAAGGTTTTGTGTTAAAATAATACATCAGATTTCCAATATGTCTGTTTTGTAAAAGCAAATATTCTGTGTTATAACAGAATAAGTGTTCTATTTAATCTCTAATTTATTGTTTTCATGAGGGACTGGTAAATGTGGAGCTGCAGTCACATCTTGAGCAAGTTTGAAACCAAAAAAGTGCTCCACAACTATATTAAAGCCACAAAAATACCTTGATCTTCTGTCTCATAAATGCATAAAAGCAACAAAATAGCAAAAAAGAGAGTCCTTTTGTATTTCTTACTCACTTATAGTAAAATTCACCCCAGTGCAGGGCGCCTACATAAGTTGAGATGCCCAGTTAAAGGTCAAAATCTCCATTGACTTCAGTTGGATCAGGATTTCACCCTAAGAATTTGTGTGGATTAAGTGATGCAGTCATCCTTTCATCTGCCCTCTGTATTGTGGTGAATTTTGCTCTTAATCTCCCTATTGTGCCAATGTATTGTAGCCAATGTCATATACTATGTTCCCCTTCATTAATGGTATATTTCCGCAAATAACCAGAAGATATTTCCACGTGTTATTGGAACTACAAGATCTTGTTAATTCTTTTAGGGGGGGACAATACTGTGCAGTATAAAATCAGTCACTTTTTCCAATCCTCTGCAGTACATAAGCGCAAGAACTGATTATGGATGGAATTTCAGATGTAACTTTGCATGATGTTATCTTCATTGATTTGAATCAGGTCTTTAATGTTATTTTAACATTTTTGTGTGCCTTAATTATTTTTTTTTAATTTGAATAAAAGAGCAAAGCAAAGCATGTCATTGGCATGTTATTCCTTTTGACCTACTAAGCATGTCAGAGGGCCTGTTCAGATGTATTTTCATTTTGTCTATTAGTTATAATACATGTTCATAGCATATGTGGAATGATATGAATGTGTATCAGCAAAAGTATGCATTCTGTATTGTAGTGACATAAAAATAAGTCTGATCAACTACATTTTGTGTAGTGTTCTGAGAGTCAAATTCTGTCCTTGGTGCACCCCATATGTGATTAAGTCAATAGGAGCCTCATACATGCACCAGGAGCAGAATGTGGCCTTAATATGTACCTGTAGCCTATACCATAACATCTTTTTAAGAACTGGATGCATATTAAGAAGAGTACACATCTGTATAATACAGATGCATAGAATGAGTGAATAGCAAAAGCCCTTCATAAAAGAACAAGTAATTTATTTGTCACCTCAGTATTGAATCTGTTGTATCTTTAAAAAATAAGAGCCCTACCAAATGCAATTATTTCACTTTATAAGCTGACTGTAAAATATTAGTTAAAGAAATGTAACTATGGTTCAGTTATAGGATCATAAAATGAGTCCTGGCAGTAGAGGTTGATGCTCAAGTAAGAGCCAGCCAATTAATTTTAAAAGTTATTTGTAAGTTTCCTGATTAGAAAAGTTTTATGCCAACTTTCACTCTGCACCAAATCTTTATTACAAAATCACCCCATAGAAATGTATGATGAGAAATTTAAATGGCAGCAGGTGCTCAATGACAGAAGTGCTAATGGGTATCTCTGTAATGAGGATTATAAATAAGACCAGTTAAAAAAGGACTAACTATGTCTTGATTAAACAAATAGCCTATTTATTTATCCACAATTTCTGACTCTTTATGACGACTAAATATCCGTCCACGTGAGCGAAGTAATGAGATCCAAGTTCGTAGTGCTGTTTACAACAACAGACTCACTAACAAACAAGAACCACCTTCTTAAGTTTTATGTCCTTTATGTTTACTGTAGGGAGATTGGACCTCTGGACATTTTCTTCTGAGTACAGTTTCCAGACAATGGTTTTGTGCGTGTCAGAAGTATACGTGTGTGTGTGATTGATTGATTGATTATGATGGCCTTCTACTACTGTTACTAATTTGTTTCCCATTTCCAATTGGCTTTACTTTTTACAGCTTTGAGCAGTAATTCAGTCCCATACGCCTCCCTGATTGGCTCTGTGTCCTCCCTCTCTAGCCAAACTACCACTCAGTCCTTATATGATAATAACTCTCTCCCACGATTCGCTCGAAAAGGTCTAAACATCTTTGTCTCTATTATTTTCTTTGTTCAAGCACTGTTTTAGATGTACATCAGTCCACCTCCATTTCTGGATAAGTCTAGAGTTTTCTTGTGCCTTTTCACTCCCATACTTTTCACTGGGGTGCTTGATCTGGATCAAATCAATTTAGTTATTAGAAAAATGTCACCCACGCATTCAAAAAACAATGCCCTTAATGTGACAACTGAGAAAATGGGAGACTCCAGAACTGATATAGCTAAATGGAGTTTTTGCTACTAATTTAATACCTCTAAATTCCAAGAAATATCTTCCCCTTAGTTCATTTGACTCGCAGCATGTCATACAATCTATCTTTAATAAAACCTCACTGTAACAGAATCAATGTGCAGGTAGCATTTGACTATATGAATGTAACATTTTCTGTGTACTATATAAGGCTCAAATGATTAGGATCAGTGCTGCTGGTTCTTCCTCTGTACTGTAGTTTATTAACTGGTGACTGGAATACCCCAAAACATTTTAGAAGTGACCATATGATAATGCCATGGTCATTTTGAACAGTGCAGTAGAAAATGCAAGCTAGGTATCGCACAGAACATTCTTGAAATTCACGGTGACAAAGCAAACTGAATTATGCAACATGGCTTCCACTTTGAGCCCCCTGTAGTCATCACTGTTTTCTTTTATTATTTCAACAGATTCTGGGGCTCACTAGTTTAAATTTTCTAGCCAGCTGTGGTTTCTCCCTGCAAGTGATTATACACACTATTTTATTCTAGGCATGGTAAAAAATAAACATGAAGAAATAAACACAAACCATTTTCAGGAGGGGTCATAAAAACTAATTGGTTGAAAAAAATAGCCACAAATCTTCAGCTGGCAGGCTGTGCTAGTTGGCCCCACATCTTTTTCTGCCTTTCTCCCGCTCTGTTCTTTCCCCCCTTCTTCTCCCTATTCCTGTCTTTTTCCCTCTCTCTCTTTCACTTTCTTGTTTGCTCTGAATCTTCATCAGTAGACAAAGATGTTTACACCTGAAGTAGATTGTAGGTACTTTTGGGGGTTGATAATGGGGTTTTGGGATAAGACCATTTAAGGTACTAGTACAGCCAGATATGTGTGTCCAGCTGAATTGTACAACCCCTGTCTCTACAATCTGCTACTAGTGAAAACATTTTTGAAGCTCTAGTTGTCTGATGTCCAATCTTGTCTTTAGTGACTGTTATCTATAAGCAGTGATGCATGTTTCTTTAGTCGTCCATAGATGCATGTGAATGTCAGTCATCTCTAAACTTCATAAAATATTAAAGCTATCTTAAAGTATTCCTGATCTGATTTAGTCAGAATATATAGTCAGTCCTCTAGTCCTTGAAACATTGTTATTAGTCCTTTCTAACTACCAAGCTATCCATTTCATTTTTATTTTATTAATTAATTTTGAATTTTTATTTTATTTTATTTTATACCATTTCCTTTGCAGGTTCAGGTGTCTCCGGTTACCCTGGTAACCTTCATTCTTCAAGTTAGTTTTCCTTGATTATGCATAAGTCACTTTGTTTTCTGTCAAAATACTATTCTTTCCCCTTTAGGCCTCTTTCAGTGTCCTTTTCTCAACTCACCTTTCATCATCTAATTCAATACAGTTTCCATTACATACAGTGCAGGAGAAGGAGTTTGAAATGACATTAAGAGTCATTACTCAAAGCAGAAGTCAACATCAAGTCTAACTCTCTCATTTTTCCCTGCCTAGCTAATCTCATTGACTCATGGCACAATAACACTTTTTTTTTACACTAGGAATGTTAGCTTTGGGAATATGCTTGGTGACTTTTTTATTTGGCTTCAAAGCTCATCTCTCCAGAGCATGTCCTGCTTTGAGTAACCAAACTATCTGCCTGCTTCTTTCACATACAACATCTTTACTACTTGCACATTTCTAGTCATTCTTAACTACTGTATTTTCTAAATTTTAGAATGATGCAATCTCTGGTTTATTTTAAATGCTGTTTTCCTTCTCTCTCTTTCAACAGGTATGGCTAGCCATCCTCCAATACCTATCTTGGAACTTGCAGATCACATTGAAAGATTGAAAGCTAATGACAATTTGAAGTTCTCACAAGAATATGAGGTAATTTTCATTGTTTTCATTCTTACTATTCTGAGTACTATCCCTGGTTACCTCTTTTCTAGCCTCATTTCTGATAATTATACACCTGGATGATTTCAGTTTTACATACCATTTGAGCGATGATGGGAAAAGCGCCTTTGTTAAAATGACTGATGTGGTGAGGTGGCTAGTTTGCTCCTAGGAGATATCTTTTCATAAGGATGTTTGTCACACATACTTTAACAGTACATGCATCAAACAGTGTGTAAATGAAGCAGTGATTGGATTATTTTGAATACACAAACTCCCGTTGACTGTAGTTAAGAGTTCACAAGTTCCTATCAGAATTCTTAGGGATAAGGATCGTTCATGGTACACGTTTGGCAAAACAGATACAATACCAGCTCCAGAGGAGTTGTTATGGCCCATTGTGTCAATTTTGCATGGAGTAGAGATTCTGTAGTTGCCCAAAGTCATTACTGAGAGTATAACAACTCCAAGTCATTATTTTCTGTCCTGTCAATAATCCATGAACTATGGGCTGTAATATTATGATGGAATGCAACAGGAACAGAAGGATGATTTATGGGCACCATGTCAATAATCCATGGAGTACAATGTACAAGTACATTGGACTATTGGAGTGCTTCTTTAGAGTGGCTATGAAGTATCCTATCAGAGTCCATGAATTAAGGATTCTCTGAATAGTCATCGATACAGTGCTGTCTTTACAGTCTGTCATGTCAGTAGTCAATGGTTTAAAATACTCTTAGACATGGTATCCCATAATGGCAATGAGGAAACCACTACTAACTGGCTAGCTAGCTGTCAAACACTTAGGATACTGTTGGTACTGTATAAATAACAATTCTTATCTAACCTAGATATCTCATACTCAATATAATTTATAATATACCTTTTTCTCTAGTGTCCAGGCACCACAGATTAAGGGTCCTAAGCCTTGACACTCTAGAGAGTAACATAGCACTGAGGCAGACTTTTACAGGTTAGGACAAGTTAATATTTCCATTTCTATGGAGTGAATTGCTTGTTTATGAGAAGACAAGACTGAAAGCACCATTTGTTAATTCTATTTTGTAAAGAGCCTTTTTATGACCTTTTACATAAATATTTGTTTCTAGTTAACATCACTTTAAAGCTAACTCTAAAGGTTGGACTGTATAAATACCCAATGTATTTAAATAATTTTGGCAGGAAACAGCTGTTGAATATTTACTACTACAGTACAGAGCAATTGCTTTTCATCTGATGATACACTGTTAAAAACTCTGTAAAGACTAATCTGAAAAATAATCTCATTACTGTCAAGAGAAAATATAGCCTTTATGATTCACAAAAATAAGTTCATTGGCACAGTATCTCAGGATTGCTATTTAATGCTACAGTCACCAAAATGCAGGAGTGGCTTTTTATTGTACTGTTCAAAACTACAGTGTTCTTGATTTTGGAGACTACAGTATAGAAACAGTGCAAGCAGACATTTTATCTGTCATTTAGTATCCTAAACGTGGCAATCATTTTCTTTCTTGCTTAGAAACACCTGCTAAAAATTCACAATAATATCACTGTAGAGAGTAAATTCTGAAATATGCATCTCATTGTCACTTTTTATTTCAATTCATCTGAGTACAGAGTCTCACGATGAAAGTCTTGAACTCAAGCAGGGAAATGTACTGTGTATAAAATATTTTGAATCTCTAGAAAATTGAGTTGTTGGAAACTATCACTTTTTCCTGCAGAAATACCACTCTTAGCTGTGAACCTACTGTAATTTCACTGTGAATAAAATAATGATTTGACCCCAAAGTAAAAAAAAAAAAAAACCCAAAAGCCAGGCCCTCAGGCTGTTCTAACTTGGCACAGGAAAACCATTCCTACATAAATGCTATAGCAGGATCAAGGAAATGCACAGGTGACCTTTAACCTGCGTGCTGTGGATCATCTGCACTCCAGCCTCTAACCGTTGGTGTTTGTGAGTTGCCTTGATGAAGACAGGCATGCCATCTTCTAAGGCTGGGTCTACACTGATGGCGGCAGATTCGCCACCATCAGATCGATTGCTCTGGATCGACTGAGCGGTCTGTGTAGACTCACTCAGTAGATCCAGCAATCCACGCAGGAAAACCACCCTGGTAAATGGCGTAACGCTGTCGAAGGGAACAGCGTTCCCTTCGATGCAGCGCAGTGTGAATGGCACGCGAAGCAGACCCAGTGAAGTCGATGGGAGATACGCAAGTGATTTACGTCACTTGCGTATCTCCCGTTGACAGCTGCTGAATCCGGAAGGTCAATGTAGACCAGGCCTAACAGTGTGCTTCAATTCTAATCAGACAGTAGGCTAGATCCTGCAGCCACTGAGAGGTCTATCTGAGTAAGGATTTTGGATTTTGGCTCAAAATAATGCCAGGCTTTTAATCTAAAATGTAGTGTTCATCATAAAAAAGTCAACATTTGCGAACAGATGCCACAATTTTGTCCTATCCTAAGTATAAGGAAATTTTGTAGCTTCTCAAAAACAACTGTGATGGCAAATGCTGGCTTTTTATAAATAACTAACACTATAGCAATTCACATTTTCGGGTATAATGTGTATTGAAATACACAGTCTTGGCATTAATACACCAAACGTTTCTTTAGCATATTGCAGAGAGGATACATTTAGCCTTATACTACAATATAATTTAACAGCCTTGCTATTCCATATTTGTATGTTCTTTAAATTAGTAAATCGGAATGAATGCTACCTTAGCTAGTTACAGCCAGTGCCCTGGGTTATTTTCAGTCTTGTATAGCTTCTATCAGATATCAACAGTTGCCTTTCCTACAGCTACACTCAGTTCTGTGTTTCTACCCAGTTCTTTATTTAACATTCTAGCAAAGAAGAGTAGGCATTCAGTATTGACATCAACATTTAAGCATGAGCAGCATTAGTGAAGTCAGTCGTCCCCCTCATTACGACCCTAATGTGCCTCAACCCTAACCTAGAGACATCACCTCTTCAGATCTTTTTCTGTGTTCACCTAATCAATGGTTTCTTTTGCGGACACAAGAATATTTATTAGTGTGGTTGAATTTTGTAATGTAGACTAGGAAGTGGACTAAGATCCCCCAACCAATTTTACTTGAGAACTGAACATATGGTAACACTTCAGTCACTATCAACTCAGGCCATGCACAAAGTGCTGATGCATTAAGTGAAAGGTGCTATACCTAGTGTCATTCTATTGAGCCATCCAGTCGTCTTAGAGAGAGAAAATTTTTAGCGCACACAAAAAAAGTAAAAATTATTGCCTGAGAAAATTACCTTTAATATTCCTGAGAATGAGCAAAACCCCTTCTTGTTATTGCCAGTTTTGAAAAACAGTGCAAATGTGATTTTACTTTTTCAAGCAGTTTCATGATTAGTGTAAATTTTTTCACACTGTGCTGCTTTCACTAACATTCCATGATTTGTTTTTCCTTTTATTTTGTGAAAATTTTTAACATTTTATTGAAGTTCTTTTGACCTGAATTAAATAGAGAAGATACTCAACTCCATATGACCAGGGATTGATGAACTGATTCAATAAAAATTCACATCTTCCTGATCAACAGCTCCTCAAAGGGCTTTGAAATGCAGTGGAACTTCTTTAAGGTTGTGCTTCATTTGGTTAAAAATAATGTCTTCAATAAGTTTTCCCATCCAACTAGCTTCAGCTACATCTCCCAAAAGGTCCCTAATTCCGAAAGCAAATCGCTATTTGCACATTATTCGCACCTCGTATCCCATATCCAAAGACACCTGCTCCTGGTAGGATCCCTATTTCTTTCTCCTTCTCAGCTGCTCTTCCATTTCCTTTTCCATCTTTTTTGTTTAGTTCTTCTCCCTATTTCCTTTTCAGCTTCTCCTAAGTCCAAATATCATCCTCCTACTTTGCTCCAGCTGTCTCTTAGCCATCCTTAGTCCACAGTGCTTCCCTGCTATCAGATACAAGGGAAGCATTAGAAAGTCAGAGATGTCTGAACTCAAGCTGGAGGCAGGTGGCAGGAGCAGTGGCAGGCGTAAAGAGAACCAGCTTCATGATAAGAAAATCTCCTGATAAGGTAAATCATCTGGGAGAGAGACCTATGCTGTAGACACTTTGGGGTTTTTTTTTTTTTTTTTTTGGCTGGTATGGAGAAAAAAACAAAGCTTAGACAAGGTGTGAAAACCTATTGCACTTTAGCCACTCTTGGCAATACATTTTGAGCTTATTGTTCAAAATACAGTATCTTTTAGATTTGCAGACTTTAATGTAGGGTTTCAAGCTTACAGTATCATCATTTTCAACTTACTTGATGAACTTCCGCAGTGTTCAGAACTCTATATTATTCCATGTTCCTCTCTCACTGCTCTCCTGGTCTATTCATCTGCATTTTCTCCCCCTTTTTATAGTGTCTTTTAGTGCAGAACTACAGCCAGTTACATTTGTCTCTAGTCCCTGTCCATGTCTCCTCACCTGCAGAAAGACTGCTGCCTCCTGGCTTGCTCCTCCTTCCTCCTCTGACAGACAAGAGCTCTGCTACCCTTTTTGTCTCCACCAGCAGCTAGAAGAAAGCGTTTCCCCTTTGTCTTCCTGCTAATGTATCACTCGTGATCTGCCTTGCTCCCTTCCAGTTCCTGGCCTGGGGAATCCAGCGGGGAAGAGGGAGGCAAACTGCATTGGGAACACAGGCCAGGAGAGGAGAGGGACTAGCTTCTTCCAGCAATCACGAACTGTTCCTGCCTCCCAGCATTCCTTCCTCTGGCTAACACAAAGCTTCCCAATGGCTACCCCAAACCTTGCCGAATGGCCAAGTTCCAAGTCAGAACACATAGTCATTTTCTCACTTCTGTTTATGCTGTGTGTAATCTGCCAAAGGATTCTGGAAGTTGTTGTATGGAGGACAAAATTTTTAACTGCATCTCTCCCCTCTTCACACTGGTGATAGCTTGATAGCCAATGTGATGGGAGAGGCTGCGAAAACAGATACAGGCGCAATACATTCCCTCTCAAAGCAGCAACATACAGAGTAATATAAATTACATCAAAATAACTCTTCTCAGTTACTTCCTTCCCAGCTGGACAAAGCATGATTAGCTGGCTGTGAACAGACTATCCACCGACATGGCACTGTACTATGATGCCATAGAGGTGGGAGGGGATCTCAGTATGGGGTGTGACATCTATACCACAGGGTCTTTTCTGATGTCAACCCAACAGTCTTTGGGTGCTACTGCTGCCTGCCTGCCCACTTCGCAGTTCTGCCTTCCCCATCTCTATGAGGGAGAGATGAGATATGCATACTGGACTCCTAAAGCCACTCTTTTTATTTTACTTTTCCCTGCCTGTTTTTGTTTTCCAAGTTTATAAAAATCATTATTAAGGGATAATAATCTTCTAATTTAGTTGCCTGATGTTTCATTGGTTGGATTAGGGCTTTTTTTATAACGGGGAAAGGTTATGTATTTTGTCTTCCTCACTAAAAGGTTCATTTTCACCTCACACAATTGTAATTTTTTACAATATTTTTTACCTGTTAAAACTGGTATCAGATTTCAGTTGCCTTCTAACAAAATTTCCACATTACACTTGCACATCATTTATCTTCTTTTGTATTCGCTACTTTAAAGACAAGACTTGTGACTCAAATTGATCACTACAAACCCTTTGGGGCTTTAACAGTTTCATTAGGGGTTTTATGTAATGCAGAGCCTAATATGTATTTGACAGCTGCTAAGCAGAAAGCTATGTTCATTTAGAAACTGGTCTTGTATCGTAATTCCTCCTTAACTTAATATTTATAATTTAGGAATAAAAAGATGTCATAAAATGAGCCTGAATCAACACGTCAATGTTACCTTGCATAAAATACGCTGAACATAATATTTTTCTACTACCACATAGCACACAAAATAAAACACTCCTCAGTAGACTTGCTAGGTTTTTATTTGCTGCTTAAATAGTTTTAGTTGGGGGCCTTTAGTCTGTAATTTAACCAGGTGTCTGGCATTATACCCTTAGTGCTTTAAGAAAGTGGATCCAGGTAGAAAATATTGTGCAGGTTCAGATCTTTGTTTTGATGTGAGAACCTGCCATGTAACATATACTAATAACAATAGTACCATATCTCTCCCTCTGTGTGTGTGTATGTGTTAGTTAGTCTAACCGGTCAGAAGGATTGTGTATCCTTTTAATGTTTCTTCTTATCAGGCTTTGTGGTGCAGATTACAGTCAGCCCTTTATTTTACCACTAAGTAATTGGAGAAGATGAAGTCACATTCTGGTTTGGTGCCAGACTGCCATAATGTCAGAAGGCTTAGCATAGTTTATCAGTATCAGTGGATCTGATTTGTGCTGAAAGGATTATTTATTTATTTAAGTAAATTTATCATAAACTTTTATTTTTAAGTGACAGAAAGCTAATCACTGTACTCCTAAAGTACAATATATTTTAAAAACATATATAAAACTGGTACTATTTGAAAAAATCAGCAGCTGATCTTCTGCTCAATAAATCCCTAGTAGTGAAACATCTGCATTTAATCACCTCAAAAATACAGGTAACATAGACCACTATGCAAAAATCCATTTCTTCTTGGCAAAAATTCCTATTTCTGTTTTATCTTTACAGTATTTTTATGGCCTATAATATTGCAAATAGCCTATATTGGTATTCTATAATCTTACACTGTAGGATGTGCTCCAGTTATGGAGAAACAATTAGTGTAGTCAGTGGACAGTGAATAGTTTGCTGCCTTTTTATTAAAAGCACATATTCTATTGCATTTACAAAGGTTGCTTAGTGTTGGTTTCCACTCACAGTAGTATATGAACCACTAGGAGAGGTAGGATTCAGATAGGTTTGAAAAAAAAACCACAAAAGCCCAGGAACTTGAAGTAGCAATTATTATGTTATCTATTTCCTTCCCTTGTATTAGAAGCACTTGGCTGTTCATATCTGATTAAAAAAACATTAATTGTACAAGAAAGCTGTTCTCATTGTATTAGGATGCTAGTGTGTGGACTGACCATTTTGTCAGGGAATTGAACTTTTATATGGCCTTTTGAGCTGTTTAAGTAGCCAAATTACGTCTGCCAATATTATTTATGTTTTGTATTGGTGTCCAACTACTGGATGAGTAGGTTGGGTAGGCATTGGGAGGAGGCGAGAAATAGCTCATTTTCTCTTACAGCAAGAAAAGTAATTCACAGAGGGATTGTGCTGTCGGCTGTACGTAAATCTGAGGATTTAGTAAGATATTTAAAGATTTACTTTTAGTGTTTGTTAGGAAATCTTCTGAGAAAGTCAGAGGTGATTGGGAAGGTTATAAGATGTATACTTCTTCAGTGATATATTTCAGTTTCAGTTATGAGCATTTTATTGCTATTCAGATGAAATATTGTTTTGTATGTCATAGTGTATCAGGACAGACTTCAGTAATCATTAATCCTTGTTTGTTTATTTTATTTAAAAAAGCAGACTTTGCAAATTCTTAAAAGATATAGTGAAATTTTAAAGAGGAGTTAGTGTCTCATGGGCAATGAAAAATCATTCAGTTTAAGAACAGTTATGCTTATACCATATACTATAAAGCATAGATAATCAGTGGTTTTTTCCTTATTTTATCACTAAAGATATTTGCATGAAACTAGGATGTTTGTTCCTCAAGCATTCATATGTTCCTGCTATTGATTTCCCACCCAAAGTGGTGCACTCTGTTTTCAACATATAATCATTTCCACAGCAATCAATTGTGATATCACAGACAGAGGATTATAATTTGAGGCGGAGAATAAATAGATGAATTCTTAAAACTGAGGAAAATAACATACAGAACAATATAAGCAATAACAGTAGGAATGTTTTAAAGCAATATTTTCCTATGAGATATGAGCTTTCCTTTAAAGACAGCTACATTTTCAGATAATTTAAGAATCAGGAGACTGTCCTAATTTTTTTTCCTGGTTTATATCTTTCTGCTATATTTAATGTACACCTTGTTGTTATACTCCACATTGATTACTTTTTACTTGTTGAACTCTGCTTATAGGAATGCGAACTTAGAATTTTATTGGAGCTATCTTTATTTTGGGGAGGAATCTCCAATCACTTGGGCTAGTTCTGTCTCAGAAAACATGCATGTCTAAGGGAGTAATCCTTTCTGGACCATGTGGACTATTGGCAAGTAGGAATAAACTGAGCTACTTGCTGGCTTAGGGATGTCTACACTGAAAAAAAAAAGTGTATTCTTAACTTGAGTTAGCTAACTATGTTTAAAATAACAGTGGAGATACAGCAACTTGATTTTTAATTCAGATTAGCAGCTCAAGATCAACCCCAGGCTTCTGTACTGGCATTAATTCAAGCTGCTATTCTGAGTTAAAATCTCAGTTGATGTGACTTCACTGATATGCTATTTTAGGTTAGCTAACCCAGATTAAGAACACACCTTTATTAATTTGGCATATGCAATCTGGTCAAGCCAAGCCATGGATTTCTTATCAGCAATGTTCAAGGAATTAAGCCCTCCAGGAAGTTATCATTTTGCAGTCCTCAACAATATGTGCCCTAGTTTGAGTCTGCCCACATAACATAGTGAACTGTGTCTAAAACAACATCGAAATTTCACTGCAGCACAAGTTCCATGTCCGGTACAAAACTGGTTCACCTTTATTTGGCAGTGCAGACAGGTGGATGGGGATGGACAGTGAATGGGCAAAGCTTTACTTCAGTAATGTTTCAGCCTACAGCTTGACAAGTGTATAATTTTCCACTCTCAAATATTCTTGACATCATTGTAATTGAAACAGCCATAATCCATTGTGTTTTTTATTGATAACGTTTAGCTAAGAAGCCTTGGTGTAAAGTTTAAAGACATTCAGTAGGAATTCTTCAACGTGCATGTTCAGTGTCCAGCTCTGTGTTTTGGACCCAGCCCTCTATTCCTTGTATAACCCACATTCCCATTGTGTGTGAAAAAGAATGGAGGGCAAGCTATTCTCTCAAGAATAACAGCCTTTACTATTTAATGTGCAAGCCCCTAATATGTTAGGAAAATCTAATTCCATTGGCAAGTTGCCATGATAATGTATTAATGTTCGTGCAGTTAGCATTCATGTTTTGCTAATGCAATATGCAAATCTCATTCTATTAGCAAGTTTCCTGCATAATATATTATATCTATATTATTATAGATTCATCAGATATTATATGAATTTCTCATTTCAGTCACTGACATTGGTAAAAGAGGGTCAAATTGTTCATTTTTATGGGCAGGTGACTACTTTCCCTAATTTTGCATAGTTCTATTTATCTTGATGTACTGAGATGTCTGGTTTTCACCATTCTTTCCATATTTTGTTCTTTAATTATTAGTTTTTCTAACTGTTTGTGCTTTTGATGATTTAATATCGTCCCTATATACAGCACCCAGGCGGCATGTTGGAAAATTCTGCAGGGATCAATGATCTTTCCCTTTCTACAGCCATGAAGCCCCCACCCTATAGGCTCTGAAAATAACAGATCCACCAGTCTTGCCCTTCTCCTGACTGGTGGCATAGAAAGAGGGAGTGGAGCTTAGCTCCATGGCATCCTGGGGTGTGTGAACTTTCTCCAGGAAGTCTGACATGATGCATCCTGTCATTGTTCTTCCACTCAGCAGAACTGCACCACAGTGTGTTGCAAGGAGAGCCTTCTCTGATGGGAGGGGGGCAGAATTTCCCTCTTATAAGTAGCTTAGTGGATTACTTCACAAGCACTACATAATCAGTTTTTGATTTCCCAGTTCAAAATGATTCCAACAGCCACTTTCCATTTTACCAGTCTCCAGTGACAAACCTGTTTAGTAGATGGTGCATCACTGTAGTAAACACCACCCCAATCTTTTCACAATAACAGAGCAGACCCATGTCCAGCAGACAACCATTGATAACACAATAGCTAAAAGATTAGTCAAAGCATGGGATGGTAATAACAGTATTACATATAATGTTATTTCATGTGTACAAAGCCTCAGTACTATACAGCTATGCTGTGAAAATATCCAGTTCTTTGTTAATGACAGCTTTATTGAAGACAAGCTTTCCAAATGAATCTACTAGAAATCCTATTAAAGTGCCATCCATTAAACCATTAGAGCACTCATTAAAATTGTTAGTGCAGACTTGTTATTCATGAGTTATTGGTCTTTCACACTTCTGAGATGTCTGCCAATACCACTCGTCCCTTTGTTCAAGCATGGCTGTTCAGTCCCAAGAAAAGTAGATTAGTCGTCTCTCTCCAAAAGAATTCTTTGTTGTGGCTGTGTAGGGCTACTGAGGAGGGAGGGGGGATTGGGAAGAAAAGAGTAAAGATTACAGTTAAGGTCTGTTTACCTGGATTTGACAGAAATTTGTTAACTATATCCATATGCAGAGCTAAATATTAATCAATGGATTAAGCCATCTGGCCTTACATCATAAAGAAGCGCACAGGGAGTATAATATGCTGCAGTGTTGAACACATACTGTTATACAACTGGTGAATGGCCGACAAAGACATCTGTTGTTGGACTTTTTTCATATTTTTAAGCAGTCTTAGATAACTTAGGCATTGGGAAGTGACGGGGGGGAGACCGGAGAGGAAGGAATTGAACAGTTGAAGATAAACTTTGTATGTTGTATGATTTAATAGTTTATCAATTCCTATTACCAAGAAGGCATAATAAAATGTTGAACTCTTTTTTCACACCATATAAGTAACCACCACACACCACATTCATATCAATGTCCTCTGAATGCAATCAAGTGTCCAAAAATGTGTGTCAAACTTACGTGTTAAAAAAATTTTAAAGTTGCCATTTAGAATAAGAGAGAGAGAGAGAAACCTTTTTGGGGAGGAAAATGGGGGCAGGGAAGAATCCTATAATTCAGTCTCAAAACTAGTAATGTTTGTCAGTTTACTCTGGTTTCTAATGTACTTGTCAAGTATGAAAAGAAAATTATAAGTGACATCTTAGATTGTAAGGTAATTTTGACTATACTTTTACACCACAGGTACAGCCAAAAGAGATCAGACAGTATGTCTCTTTCAGTTAGATGAGTAGAGCCAATACAGTACATCATTCCCTCATTCTGAGTCAGTGAAGAGCTGAATAGCAAACTTTTATTTGTATGTGTGCCATGCAAAAAACTAAATAATGGAGCTACGGAATTCTGAATGGTCAATCATAAATGAAGCAGGCATGCCCTACTCCTCATTTGATCAATTAATTAAATGTATTTATTTACTTAAAGTTCAGAACCCATATCCTGAGACATATTTGCAAACTTTGAACTATGAGCTGAAAATCACTTCATAAAATTTTATGTGTATATTAGATTATTTTATTATCTAATAGGATAACAAACTTTATTATTTTTTTAAATGTGGAAAACCAGAAGATGTGAATTGCAAGCATGGTACATTAAGCTATCATATTCTCCCTTATTTTTTCAATAACAGAAGGACAAAAATTGTCTTACTGCGAACGGTGATGGTGCAAAAGTGATAGCCCTTTTCTAAGTCAAAATGTAGAGATGAATTTCTGATCAGTTGATATGGGAAAACATATGCAGCAAAAATATGTGCTTATCTGGCAAAAAACAAAAAAACCAAGCTGTCCATCTTGCCTGTTTTCATATATGACCAATTACATAGCAACAGAGCTAAAGAATCAGAACCAACTCAATCAAAATTTCACTGTGCGTTTTCTCTCGGGATGAAATATGCTGTTGCAGGGCAGCTGAGGTAGTGCTAAACAGGGATCTTTAGAAGCAGATTTTTTACTCAATTCATATTGAGGTATTTGTTACACTTTCTCCAGACATTGAATAGTGTATCTTTTTACTCTGAGGTAAAAAGCAGATGCTTTACTCTTCTACCTGACAGCTTCTCCAAATGACAGAAAGTTATCTTGCAATATTCTAGAAGAATAAAAGACTCTGACATTCAGTTGGATGCTATATTGTCATTTATTCATTCATATATAAAGTTATTGTCCATCCAAGCTTACCTCCATGATTGGACCTTCCAAGGTCCATCATGAGCTGTTTTTAGCTTCTTAGAGCTTTGGCTATGAAAATAATTTTGACCTGACAATTGCTGGTTTTACTCTGAAATCAAAGAAGATTCTGTCTGCAAATTTAGAAGAAAATTGGTCAAATTTTAGTTACAGGTCATTCAAAAAATCCTTTAATTTAAAACTGGAACTACTAGCGTCTAGCCTGTATATGGATGTGATAAATTGCTGGGTTTAAGGTTCCTAAATGAAAGTTCTGAGCTATTCTACTAACTCTCCCTTGTAGGCAAACAAAGTGGTTCATATTAGAACTGGCTCAACAAGAGAAAAGAATTAGTCAGTCTCTGAAGTTAAACCTTGATTCATGAAAGGAACTCTGTTCCAGAAAGCACTTAAGCGCATGTTTAATCTCACCCATTGATCCTGAGCAGGTAAGCTCTTCAAGGCAGGGACTGTGTCCTTCTATTTGTTTCTACAGTTCCTTGCACCATGAAGTCCCTTTCCTGAATAGGATCTTTAGATGTTACTGAAATATAAATAATAAAGAATAATAATAAGTAGCAATTTAGAGATCCTCTTTTAGCTTGTCAGGAAACTTCCCTTAAAGGCAACATGCAAAAAGGATTCGTTCTCCACACACTTGTATGCTAGTATTAAAATAATATTACAGGCAAATTGACAGCGAGCAGTGGAAATGAGTGAAGTCTTCCTTCCATTCCTAACTCACCACATTCTTGTGTGTGATCTCTTACAAAGGGTACAGTCTTGGAGTCTTAAAATGCTACATGTCCTGCAGGAAGGGAGCATGGATATTTTACAGAAACTTATTAATATTTATAGAATTCACTCTGCAGGATGAAAAATCCCTTGTGGGACAGATGTACTGTTAAGACCCCCAGGGTCTGATTGTTCTTTGCCCTGCACCTTGTGTAATCATCCAGACCAATGCAAAGAGACAGCAAAATGATGCAAAATCAGAATAGTAGAGCATTACTCTCACTTTGCATTGGGGTAAATCGCTACATGAAGTATAGGGCAAGGGATAATCAGGCCCCATGACCATCTATTATAACCAATGTGTTAAGATTCCTGGTATCAACTAAGCAAAGCATTATTGAATTAAACTTCTTTCCTTTTGTCAGGACAATACTATACAGTAATTGAGTTTTTTTTAAGAATTTTCTGTTTAGTGCTTCAATTATATCTCCCATTTGAATGCTATACATGAAGTTAAGGCATTCTTTAGACTCACCAGACAAAAATAATAATCCAAGGAATAAAACCAGAAAGATCAGCTTGATTTATTTAAGGAGTGTCTCTTCTATAAAAATAGTTTCTGTAAAAAACTAGGAACCAGATTCTCTGTTGGAGGTGGCCAGTTTGCATTGAATCATCAGCATAAGCTGGGCCTAAGGCTGTTGTAACCAGCTCCTTACCCCTCCTATAAAGGTGATGCTCTGGTGGTGTAGAGTTGAATGGACCTCTGACCTCATTTCACATCTCTGCTGCCAGCATAGCAAGGAAAGCTGAGCATGGCCAGAGGAAAGGGAGTGAAGCTGAGACACTCTACCCTAGGCAGATCTCCTAGTGAAGTGTCAGCTCCATATGGTCATTTGCACAACTAAGAGCAGTCTGCCAGTGGGGGACTGACCATGCATAAAGATAGTATCAGGATCCAGTGAATAGAGAGGGGAACTTTAAATCATCTTCAGACACACCCTGACATGAGGCTGTACAGTTCATCTGGACACCAGGATAGTAATTTACAACATGGCTTGGCAAGATTTTTAGAGCCAAATCATGGCCCAGTGAGTGTGGCCACAGAGGTGAGAAAGGGAGGGTAAGACAACCTACCCCTATACACCTGTATAGTTTTCCAGGATCTGGGGTCCAGTCAGATAGGGGTAAGCAGGTTCTGTACACCCACTAGGTACCTCTCTCCCATTCAGATGAGCAAGGAATGGGTGAAGTCTAGCTTCTGTCTTCCCATACACCAGCCAGCACAGCTGAGCAGCTGTTGGGAGGTGGGTAGTAAGCTACTGCTAGTGTTGTATAACTTCTGCCATAAAGCAAGGTGAAAGCATGGATGGAATCGTAGCTCCTATTTATGTGCCACCCCTTACGTAGGGCAGGCAGTAAAACCATAATCTAGCCATTATTTATATTTGTCCATTTGTTTATCATCAAAAGTGCAATATCCATATAAACCAAGAAAACACATCTTGTCATTTATCTCTGGATAATCTGCAGAGTCTCTCAAACAAAGCTGTGGCATTGGCTGCTCCCCAATCGAAATACAAACCTTTTCAAAACTGGAAAACATTTGAAAGTATTCAAAATTTAGTTCTCTAGTAAACCACTGAGTTCTATGAAAGCATATGTGGTTATTAGGCTCTGTCCCCTATCAGACCTATGTGATGAGTAATTTCAGACGTCTGATGGGCATTAATTATGGACAGCTAGTCACCTCTAGATTGAGCTTGAGGTTGAAAAAGCCTCCATGGGATGAAGTGCATCTACAGTATTAAAAGGCAAAGCCATAGAAAAGTTCTGATCTTAAACTTCAAGACAAGCAGCAGAGCAGCAAGCCTAGTAAACAACCCACATTATTTTCCATGTTGTCAAGTTGCAGCACCAACAAATAGTTCAAAAGCTCCTAAAACTGACCCCTCTTCTTGCCGTGGACCATAGCACATAGCTCATTAAACGTGTGTGCCCTTTCCATTCAATAGTCAAAAAATTATAGATGTTCTCTTTGTGATCATGGTTTGGGACTATTTTTGTTTGCTTTGTAATTCCTTGGCTATCTTGCCAACATTGGAATGGAATGAAGAGAGTCCCTTGTTTCTTTGGAGTACTTCATACCATTGATAGGTGGACTACTTTCATTTTACTGCCAGTAGATGCCTGTTTAAAGTTATTTCCTGTGGGGAATGGACTTAGTTCATGAATCATTCAGGGGGGAGAAATGTAAAAGCATAGTAGTTCAGAGAAACCTCTGTAATTATTAACCCTATCGGTTGCTCTGTACCATACAGTTGTGCTGGGTAGAGTCACAGATGTACCACAGAATGCTTTTCAGAGCCTTCATTTCAGATGCATTTCATTGCCTCCAAAAAGAGGGGTGGGAATTGACAGTTGAGAGGGCTAAATTTCCCTTGAAGAATTGGAGTGCCAGTGAACAAGGGATTCCTTTATACTTGTTGGGTTTTCTGTGCCAAGTCCATCCAGGTAAGCAGTAACAAGTAATCTATTTTTTACCAGTCAATGACACTGGGATTTCTTGACCTTTTATTTATCCAGATTGAAGATGCAATAAATTAGATATGTTTGGATTAACATTGGCGTTTTTAAAATTATGCTGTTGCTGTTTCATTTTACTCTACTTTCCCCAGTTAAGCCTATTTCCTAAAATTTCTGTTTTCATTCCGACAAACTTTTTTATACTAGACACATTTCTTACAGTCAAGAATTTAATCTGTCTGAGTTATAGATACTGATGGGCAAGTGCAAAATCAAAGGTAGCTCAGATAGGACAAGGTACTGCCTCTTTTTAACTGATACTTGATCTATAAGAAACTGATGCAAGTTTGGTGTCATTCACATCTTTTGACCCCAGCTTTCATTCTGTTGCATTGTACCCCAACATGACAGGATGCAGTGTGATGCAACAAGCTACAGCTTCTGAAGAGGAATCAAGATAATTCTTTCCTTTTCCCCCCAATTTTACTGTAGATGGTATGTCTTGTTATAAATGAAGTAGCCAGATGAAAAGAACATTAGAAGAGAAAGGATTAACAGTATCATTGAACTGGTAGATTCAGTCTAGTTAGTCTAATCGCTAGTTGAACCATAGCTTCAGGGAAACAATTTAATAAGGATTAAAGAGGAGTAATAATTTCTGAAGATGCTGAACATCTGTAGGATCAATAGCTCTTTAGAATATCTTATACCATGAAAAGTTAAACTTGTGTAACTAGAAATCTTCATAAGTTTGGCACCTTCTCAATGATATCTTTAATTTTTGGGTCATAATAATTTCTTAGCTCAGAGTTAATTGGTTTTAAGTATTAAATCATAATGTAGTGTTAAGTCTTACCATGCAGCTAATGTAGTTTAACTCCTAATGTTCCTGGACATAGTGCAGTATTTCTTGGCTCTTGTAACCAGATCAAGTTTTTTTTCTGTGCATCATCAAGGAGATTAAGTGATCATGACCTTTATTGTTTCATTAATCTAACTTCTTATTCAACCATAGTTCCAGCTTTATTCTTCTTAGAACTGTAGAACAAGTAGTTAAGGACAGATTTTTAAAGATATTTAGATGCCTAAAGATGCGGATAGTGCCTAGTGGGATTTTCAGAAGCACTGAGGTTCCTAACTCCCTGTTCCCAGTAGTCATCTATTTTTGATGCCTATATACCTTTTAAAATCTGGCCCTTAATTATTAGTGTAGAAATTAGTGTCAGTAAACAGACTGAGTTTAACAACAAAGTGAATTCAAGGGTCTGTCCTAAACTGATGACAATTGTACATTGTTCAGTAGTTCTTCAGGACAGCTTAAGCTTTTACAGTTTCAGTGCAGCTTTATGTTTTACTGTCAAGCTGAAGTTCACCTTTTTTTACAAATATATAGAGGACATCAGTACAATGAGAGATGTCAAATTATCTTTGTAGAGCATATATCTTGAATGGAAATACATGAATGATACCTATATAACCAAGAGAGCATACAGTACTTTTAATATTATTGACTTACTTCAGTGTTCCAGACTTATTTTTCCACAGTTGTTCTAGTTAAAATAGTCTAACAATGAGAATCAGTTTGACATTTTTCTCACCTTCAGGAGGATGTGTAACTATTTATAAGCTTATAAGATATTTCTAGAGTAAATATCTGTTTCTACTACCATATTTCCCCAGATTCTGCAACCTGTGTATTATAGAGGACCTAACAAAAAGGGGTCCCCAGTCTCAGCTGGTGCCTTTGGGCACTACCATGATACAAGTAATTAATAATTTTTGTATTCCATTTCTTTCTAAAGTATAATCTAGCATGTGTGCAAAAATGTTTGCAAAACACAGGTGGATCTGAAATATATCGTAATCTTTTTTTATTCATATGTGTTTTGAAAATTAATGAATAAAAGGTATTTCTATAGTTTACAATTCAAAACATGGCTAAAATCTCAGAAAGCATGGTTAATTATCCCTTGATAAGTACTAGATTTTCATTTCCATGTGTCCCTCCTTCCATATAGAAATACGTTTTTCTCTTTTGTATAAGAACAAATAAGAGGCTATATAAGGAAGATGCTTAAATGTAACTATCAATAGGTGTCAGTATGACAGAGTGCAGTTCTTTTTAGGCTGTGGCTAAATGTTTTGCATCATGTAGTGCTATATGAATAATCTCTGGCTGTGTAGACTTTTTATAAAGCAAAAGTAAAACTGGGAGTGTATTGTTTGCTATCGGTACTATTCAGGTTATCTCATGCTTTTAAGCTAATAATTTTTTATTTTTTTTAAGTCAATTGACCCTGGCCAGCAGTTCACTTGGGAGCATTCTAATCTGGAAGTAAACAAACCAAAGAATAGATATGCGAATGTAATTGCATATGACCATTCTCGTGTGCTACTTTCAGCAATAGAAGGTAAGGAAATCTTTAACAAATTAAACTAATTAAATCTTAAATGCCTATGTAATAATTTTACCTCTTTTCAATTAAATTAATAGCTTTAAATTCATGTAATAATCATCTTTTTTCAGTGTTCATTTGCAGTGATTAAATAACATGAAGCATTAAAAGCTAGACAAGGTCATATGTAGAAAAAGGGAGACTTCTTTCTCAGCACATCTGCTCCTTGTGTGTATGCCAAGTCTTATCTACTTACTTTTTTGATGAAAATTTTCACTATTTTTTTTACTCCAACCAGCACAACTCTTAGGGAGTGTGAGATGGTTTCTTGTCTGGCTCTCACATTATCATAAAAATTGATACCTCATTTTCATTTACCAAATCTTTAGTGCTGGTGATAACACATGAGCCAGAAAGAACACAACTTGGATTTCTTGTCCCAGAGTGAGTATGCAGAACTGGCAGTTAGAAAACCCAACTTTTCACTTGTAAACTGAATAAATTTTTCTTGGAAGCCATTGAGAGATAACTGAATTTCAGATATTTGTGTTACTGGAAATTCAAAGTTTCATTGCCTGTAGATGTGCATGATAGTATAAATTACAAGGTTTTGTAGCTGTATTTGACAAGCAGCTTTCCAAAGATCTGGTCATCCCTGTGCTGAACTAGACCATATAAGACAATTGAATCTGTAGGTTTTGTCTAGTTTCCCAAGTGCTAAAACAACAGGAGTCACTGATTATCCATCAGAGGATATTTTTTCACTGGCCACCTCTCACTACTTGCCAAGCTGTTTCAAGCTGAATTAAGGCAGATTTTCAGTTTATTCTACACAGCTCGCTACCCATGTATTAATGATGTCTGTAATATAATCGATTGCATAGTTAAATAAGGCCATGAAATGAAAATAAATGAAAATAAAAATTGCCTTTAGTAAACTTTGATAGATCTTATATATTTCAGTCCTTGTATCCTTTATGCAAAGATATAGTTGCTTCATTCTGAACATTCTATATGTTAAATTGTGCAGTATTTTAATTTACATTGTGAACGACACCTTATCCTTGGCTACGCCAAACCTGCGGACATGGGATATAGTTGTGACAGTATTTATAGATATAATCAATTCTCTAGTGTGCAATCCACAGCCAGGTAAATGCTCACTAAAGGAAAACACAATTCCGCTGGTTGAGATTTATATCTTTGCCTAATTTATTGCAGCTGATTAGTACCCTTTGATAATACAGACACAGTTTCTCAAGTATATTAAAAAAACAACGAGAGTCCTGTAGCACTTTAAAGACTAACAAATTTAATTTCTGCAGGCATAAGCTTTTGTGGGCTGCAGCCCTCTTTGTCAGATGCAAGAAATAGAAATCAGACGGGGTATATATATACATCCAAGGGTAAGGAACAACAATGGGGAGGGTAGGAATTAGCAAAGTCCATTCAGTTAGAGTAGATGAGGCCTACTCACAACCATTGATTAGAAGGTGAGGATTTGTGAACAGTGACAATTACTTCTTGTAATGAAATAACCATTCCAAGTCCCTATTCAGACCCAGTTTGATTGTGTCAGGTTTGCATATGAGTTCCAGCTCTGCAGTTTCTCGCTGAAGTCTGTTTTTGAAGTTTTTTTGTAGAAGTGTGGCAACTTTCAAGTCAGCTACAGAGTGTCCTGGGAGAGTGAAGTGTTCTCTGACTGGTTTATGGATGTTTCCATTTTTTATGTCTGATTTGTGTCCATTTATTCTTTTGAGTAGTGACAGTCCAGTTTGGCCAATGTACATGGCAGAGGGGCATTGCTGGCACATGATGGCATATGTTACATTAGTAGATGAGCAGGTGAATGAGTGCCTTATGGTGTGGCTGATGTGGTTAGGACCTGTGCTGGTGTCACTAGAGTTGATGTGTGGGCATAGCTGACAACGGGGTTTGTTGCAGGGATAGGTTCCTGGGTTACTGTTCTTGTTGTATGATGTACGGTTGCTGGTGAGTATTTGTTTCAAGTTGGGGGGCTGTCTGTAAGCAAGGATAGGTCTGCCTCCCACGGCTTGAGTGAGCGAGGGATCATCTGCTAGGATAGGTTGTAGATCCTTAATGATGTGTTGGAGAGATTTTAGCTGGGGGCTGTAGATGATGGCCAGTGATGTTCTGTTGTTTTCTTTGTTGGGCCTGTCCTGTAGTAGGTGACTTCTGGGTACCTGTCTCGCTCTGTCAATTTTTTTCTTCACCTCTCCAGGTGGGTATTGTAGTTTTAAGAATGTTTGATGGAGCTCCTGTAGGTGTTTTTCTCTGTCTGAGGGATTGGAGCAAATCCAGTTGTATCTTAGGTCTTGACTGTAGACAATGGATCATGTAATATGTCCAGGTTGGAAGCTAGAGGCATGAAGATATGTATTGTAGTCAGTTGGTTTTCGGTATATGGTGGTATTAATGTGACCATCCTTTATTTGTATTGTAGCGTCCAGGAAGTGGATTTCTTGTGTGGACTGGTCCAGGCTGAGGTTGATGGTGGGGTGGAAATTATTGAAATCCTGGTGGAATTCTTCAAGGGACTCTCTCCTGTGGGTCCACATGATGAAAATGTCATCAGAGTAGCAGAGGTAAAGGAGTGGTACTTGGGGATGAGTTTTGAGGAAGCAATGTTCTAGGTCAGACATAAAAGTGTTGGCATAATGTGGGGCCATGCGGGTGCCCAGCATTTCAATCTCCCAGGACACACTGTAGCTGACTTGAAAGTTGCCATGCTTCTACAAAAACACTTAAAAACTGACTTCAGTGAGAAACTGCAGAGCTGGAACTCATAAGCAAACTTCACACAATCAAACTGGGTCTGAACAGGGACTTGAAATAGTTCTCATTACAAGAAGTAATTGTCACTGTTCACGCATTCTCACCTTCTAATCAATGGTTGTGAATAGGTCTCATCTACTCTAACTAAATGGACTTTGCTAACTCCTACCCTCCCCATTGTTGTTCCTTACCCTTGGATGTATATATATACACCCCCTGTCTGATTTCTGTTTCTTGCATCTGATGAAGTGGGCTTCAGCCCACAAAAGCTTATGCCTCCAGAAATTAAATGTGTTAGTCTTTAACATGCAACAGGACTCTCGTTGTTTTTGCTGTATACAGACTAACCTGGCTACCCCTCTGGAACTTTTCAAGTATATTATAAAATGTAAATGATTGCCTTGAAAAATTTGCAGATAAAAATCATCTTACATTTTTTTCATGTAGGGAGCTCATTTAGCTGGTATTGACAACATTTTTAGTGGCATCAGTTACGTTTCCTCATATTAGTTTATAGAAATATCTAGCTCAACACCAAAGAGTGTAATAAAATTAGAGTTGTCTCTCCTGTTGGTTTGATTGTCATGAAGTTGCTTTGTTGTAGTTTAGCACAAAACACAACATCTGTCCAGGTGCAATAAAGAGAGGATAGATAACTAGTGTTTAAAAAAAAACAAAACCCACTGATTGTATAGTGATGCCCTTCTGAATTGTTTAAAAGTTCTTTAGAACAAATGGTAAAGTTACTGGTGACTAGTTCTAAAGCAAGGGAAATGATTTTTCACTGGGTATTGACTGAGAAGAGAGTTGAGTAAATGACAAAAGAGAAGAACATTTAATTTCAAATAAATCCATTTGTTGATTCATAAATAAATTAAGAGGTGACTGGGTTTGGAAGGGCCTGCCAGATTCCCCTCAATGAATGACCCAAGAACTTTGGCTTTTTGGAAATTAGCATGTTCTGGAGATGTGATCAGAATGGGAAAAAGAAAAATAACACAGAAATAACACTCAGTTAAATGAGGATAAATCAATTATCGAGTAGATTAATTTTTTTAAATAAAAATTAGGAGAATACAAGAAAAGTTTTAAATATTGTTGCAAGTATAGTATTTGCAGAAAAGGATTGAACCTGGTCAAGAAATACTTAAAGGGTTTGAGAAAACATAAATGCTAACTGTAAGGTTTGATTTCTCTTTTAAATGGCATAAATAACCTGAGGAGATTAAAATGAATAACTCTATACATTTGCCATTGATCCTAAATGTAGAAAACATAATTATAGACATATGAAATATCAGTGACAGGTTTACACACACAAATAGCTTTTTGACCCAACTGGTGGTTTACCTACCTTTATAAAATTTTCAGCACACAGTTTATGACAATCAAAGCAACATAAATCAAGAATGAAATGTTTGCTTGTGCTAAAATGATTTGACTTGAAATAAGCAATAAATTAACTATTTAACCCCCCACATTTCTGAAGAGATTTTGTATGAATGTATGGATATATCTCAGAGTTCTTTAATGTATCTAAGTTGCTAAATTTAATATACTGGTTTAACATTATGTAATGAGTGTTTCTCTTTCAAGCATCAGTTCTTCATTACACCATTTTGTCAGTCTGCAAATAAAAATAAACATTCCTGAGAGGAAAATACATAGGCTACCTAGTATTTCATTTGACAGCTGCATTTGTTTTCAAGCTACCATGGAAATGAATGCTTTTAATATTGGTACAGGAATATTTTTCAGAGTAAAACTATCCACATAGGCCAGGCTCAGAAACTGGACTACATTACATTTGTTATAACCTCATCGGAAACATTGTTCACTATTTTAAATACCTGTGGGCCTCATCAAAACTCACTGAGGTCAGTTGAAAGACTCCCGTTAACTTCAGTGGAGTTTGGATCCATCCCTGTGTTCTTTCTAAAATTCTCTATTGAGGAATCTCAAGCACTCCATCCCCAACTAATAGCAGACCTCTTAGTTAGGCTTTGTGTTTTGTTTTTTTACCTGTAGTAGTTAACAGTCTACCCATCATTGAAAGATTTGAGGACCTCACAAACAAACACTATTTGTTCAATTGTGATACTTCGTTACTGATGCTATTGCACAAACTAGGAACGTAGGAATTGCCAAACTGAATCAGACCCGAGGTCTGTCTAGGTGTCTGACGGTGGCCCAGTACCAGATGCTTCAGAGGAAGGTTTAAGAACCCAACTGTAGAGAGATTAGGTCTTATTCTTATCTCTAATAGTTAAAAATTGGTTTAAGCCCTGAAGCATGGATTTAAAGATCTCTTCCAAAAGTTTTGTTAGCTTAACTATTATATTTTTGTTACACATGTAAACATCTAGTCCCTTTTTGAATCTTTTTAAGTTCTTGGCCTTAAATGACTTTCTGTGGCAATGAATTCCACAGTCAAATGCATTGCATATTGTATTTTTAAAAAATGGCTTTCTATGGTTTTGAACTGGCTTCTTTTTAATTTCCTTTCATTAAATGTCATGTTAGGAGGTAAACCAAATTGATTGTGTTCATTTCAATTTCAGTCTGAAAAAAAATTCCATTTGGAAGAATTCTGCTCTGGTGTGCAAGTTGAATCTCATCTCTGATATTGTGTTGTCTTTGGATGTGTTTGGGAGGGGAGCATGCAAGGACAGTAGAAGGGGAAGCTCTATAGTACTAAAAGAGAGCAGAATATCAGAGATGAGATCTAAGATATGGATCGGTATAGAACTGAGAGCAGAAATTTGTGCAATATTTGTTAAACACAAAGAGATAATATTAGTACAAGTAGAAAATTCATTTTAAACATCAAAAGAGAGTTTAAAAGTAGTGGGAAATAACATAATTTTAAAACGCTCATATAAAAAAGACTTCCAGTACTTGTTAGGAGGCATCTAAGACTATAAATCTGTGATTGGAACTAGTCTTTATTTAGTCTGCAGAAGAGAAAAATGGGGGGATTTGATAGCAGCCTTTAGCTACTTGAAGGGGTTTCCAGAGTGGATGGAGCTAGGCTGTTCTCAGTGATAGTAGATGACAGAACTAGGATTAATGGTCTGAAGTCGCAGTAGAGGAGGCCTGTTGGATATTAGGAAAACCTTTTTCACTAGGCGGGTGTGAAGCACTGGAATGGGTTGCCTAGGGATGTGGTGGAACCTTAGAGGTTTTTAAGGTGTGGCTTGACGAAGCCCTGGCTGGGATGATGTAGTTGGGGTTGGTCCTTTGAGTGGAGGCTGGACTTGATGACTTCCTGAGATCCCTTCCAACCCTAATCTTCTTTGATTCTATGATCTGCATAATAGTAGTAATTAAAAAAATTCAAGTGTGAATAATATTTATCATATCACAACAGCTTGATTATTTCTCTGATGGGCAGTTTAGTGCCTTTTAAAATGAAATTGTGCATCAGAGTAAATCTATACATATAAGATAAATCTTAGGAAAGTAAAAAGCAGGAAACTGCTAATAGTCTTATTTTATACTGAGTCACCATTACCACTAAATCAGCATTCACTATTTAGAACATGATTTTTTTCTGTAGAAAGTATTCTGACAAATTTATATTGTTAAATACTTACTGAACAGTTAAGTACTGCAGTGTGGTTACTGGTACTCTCTATCACGTTGCAGTTGTCTGTTGTTCAGGGTGATTTCCTGTCCTTCCCAACGTGCCTGAAACACAAAAGAATCACTGCACAATGGGGATAACGGGATGTAGAGAGGACAGGCTTAGTGATCTGTGTAGACTCTATGGTGGCTGTCTCTACTGCAAAACTGAGGAGAATTATGAGGGTGTAACCAGCCTGGATTGTGGATCCACTTACCACCCAAAACTGCCCAGTGAAGAAACATGCAGCGGCTGAAGATGCTGCTGGAGCTGGGACGCTGTGCTAGCAGAAACAGTAGCTTTACTAATATTACAAGACCATGGGGAAACGGTTCCATTCATTCCCCCACATGCATAGGCATGTGTGTCCCTTTGGACAGAGAGCCCTTGCAAAATGTCCGTTGGCTTGGTTTTTACACGGGGTGAAGGATTTGGTCCTTAGTTATTTAATATAAATTCTGTTAGTGAAATTGTTTTCCCACATAGTTACTTTGCTTTCAAAAATTAAACTGAAATTGTTTTTGTTGAAAGTTAGTAGGAACACTATGAATGTCATCTAGGCATTAAAGTTAATATTTACTTCCATTCAGGAATTCCTTTGATAGACATCATAGTACTGTACTGTAGATCAATACTCATCCTGGAAGAACTGGAGAACTGCTTTATCGATAAACTGAGTTTGAGAGCCACAGAATTGTCAGTGTGATGTCCTGACATTGCACTGCAATATTTACTTTGCAATATTGTGTCAATATGACACTCTCATTGCAATGCATTGTTGTTATGCTCCTGGCATTGTGCTGTGGGATCCTGTTTAATGCTTTATCTCCTCTTTTTTCTCTTTCTACTCTTCCCACCCCTTCCTTGTCTTCAGTTTTTCTGTTGACCAATGTAGAAAATTTGAAAGCTATTGAAATTTTTTGTTTTTCCTTAACTCCCTTCCCGCCCACCCTTCTTTTCTTGCTTGTCTGCCCTGGCTTTCTTTCCTAGAGATATTTTTCTGTCTCTCTGCTTTTCCCCCTTCCTTGTTGCTCATTCCTGCCCTCACCTCCTCCACATCACTTATTCCTAGTCCCCACTTCTAACTCTAATCCTTTCTTTCTTTTTCTGCTGTTGCATCTTTTTCCTCCCTTCTTCTCTCTGCTCCATGATCCTTTTCCCTGTCCTGTCTGTTCAGTCATCCTGCTCCCACTCCCTTCTCATATTCTGTTCTCCTTTCCAAGTTTTCTTCTCTCTATTGCTTTCTACCCTTGAAACTCCTATATCTCTTGTCCTCTCCCTTCATTTCTTTCATGTACTTTCTAGTCCCATCAGCTCATTTTCAGGCCCAATCCATATACCTTCCTATGCCAACAATCAATCTTCTCCTCCACCTAAGTTTGCCCTCATCCCTTTACTCCTTAAACAATGTTACTTTGCATTATATTCTCTTTTCCTGTCCCCTAGTGAAAGTTATTGGTCTGATCAATATTTATTATTAAAAGTCTGTTTGCTGAATACTGCTTTTTTTCAATGAGTTCTAAATACTACATCGTGTTTATACCACAGCGCCATTTGAGTTTGGTAATCTCCTTACCAATATGTATCTTGTTACAAGAGAAATTTTTCAAAAACAATGCTTTTTGATTTGCTTCCAATAGCTGTTTTAGTTCATTTCATCCTGACATAGTTCAAAACATTAGTCGTTGATTTAAGCCAATAGTACAGTTTCATCAGCATTTTCTATTCATTGTTAAATTATCTCAAGCTAATTGTTTACAAGCAGGACAGAATTTAATCCTATTACTTCAGACTCCTTTTAATACTTAACAGCACATCTTTTAGAGAAGCCTCACAGAAACAAAGGTTTATGGTTTAATTTGTCTTAAGTAGAAAGACTGTGTAGTACTTAGCCTTTGCAAAGATTTGAAACAATTTCATGATGTGATTTCAGTCAGTGAATAAAATCTGAAGTATAATTAAAGCTATTTAAAATGACAACTTTTTTTAGGGACTCAAAGAAATAATGCTGAGGTCTGCATTACCAGCTCCATTGTGTGCGACCTGTATTCTTACAGAATATCGCTGCTTATTCAACTCTCATTTTATTTCATGCGAACAGTCCAATACTAAATTAATAATCACAGAGAGACTGTTTTTCTCTCTATTATCTGCTTTGTATCTGAATTGTGTTACTAGGTATTTTCGTTTCACTGGTTTTTTACTCTGTGTATGTGTAAAATCTGGCTGCTTTATTCTCCTGAGATATTTTGAGAAGCTGCGGTATTTTGCACTCAGCCATTCATATAGTGTTGCCACCACAATACTAGAATCCCATGCCAAGGAGGAAGTCTACAGGCTTTGATCACCCCTCCTCGTAAAGGGAAGGGCTACTAGTAAACAGATATAAGAGAATTGTTCTGCACTAGCTGGAAACTCATTCTTCAGCTGAGTTCTCAGGCAGGAACTGGGACACCATCCCTGGTACAAATTCTACAAGAGGAATAAGCTAAAGAGATCAGGCCAGATTCTGTGCCTAGTTACACCAGCATAAATCAGGAGTAACACCACTAATGAGTTCCTCCAGTTTCATGGCAGTGTATCTAAATACACAGTTTAGCCCACTGTCCCTTTCTTGACCCATGTTTTACAGAAAGCAAGCACAACCAAACCACTGATTTCAGACTGTTACACCCAAATTTAAATAATGATGGCAGTTGCCTCCATGCTTGTGGGTAAAATGCCTTCAAGCTATAGCAGCTAACAAAGGTTTGCAGGATTTCATCACAGTACAGTCAAACTGACTGGCATTTGGTTGTTTTTGTGCTATTAGATATGACACAGTGTTGTCCAGTTTACTCAGCTCGGAGTATTGCTATGGTCATAGAATCATAGAATATTAGAGTTGGAAGGGACCTCAGGAGGTCATCTAGTCCAACCCCCTGCATAAAACAGAACTAACCTTAGCTAAATCATCCCAGTGAGGGTTTTATCAAGCCACAGCTTAAAAACCTCTAAAGATGGAGATTCCACCGCCTCCCTGGGTAACCCATTCCAGTGCTTCACCACCCTCCTAGTGAAAAACTTTTTCCTAATGTCCAACCTAGACCTCCCTCGCTGCAACTTGAGACCATTGCTCCTTGTTCTATCATCTACTACCATTGGGAACAGCCTAGCTCCATCCTCCTTGGAACCCCCTTTCAGGTAGTTAAAGACTGCTACCAAATCCCCGCTCATTCTCTTTTGCAGACTAAACAAACCTAGTTCCCTCAAACTCTCCTCATAAGTCTTGTGCTCCAGCCCCCTAATAGTTTTTGATGCCCTCTGCTGGACTCTCTCCAACTTCTTCACATCCTTTTTGTAGTGGGGGGCCCAAAACTGGACACAATACTCCAAACGTGGCCTCACCAATGCTGAATAGAGGGGAATAATCACTTACCTCGATCTGCTGGCAATGCTCCTACTAATGTAGCCCAATATGCTATTAGCCTTCTTAGCAACCAGGGCACACTGTTGACTCATATACAGCTTCTTATCCACTGTAACCCCCCAGTTGCTTTTCTGCAGAACTGCTGTCTAGCTCATCGGTCCCCAGTCTGTATGTGCATGGGATTCTTCTGTCCTAAGTGCAGGCCTCTGCAATTGTCCTTGTTAAACCTCATCAGATTTTTTTGGTCCAATCCTCCAATTTGTTTAGGCCCTTCTCTATCCTATCTCTACCTTCCAGGATATCTACCACTCCCCCCTACCTTAGTGTCATCTGCAAACTTGCTGAGAGTGCAATCTACCCCATCCTCCAGATCATAATGAAGATTTTGAACAAAACCGGCCCCAGGACCAACCCCTGGGGCACTCCACTTATGACCGACTGCCAGCTAGACATGGAGCCATTGATCACCACCCATTGGGCCCGATGATCTAGCCAGTTCTCTATCCATTTTATAGCCCGTTAATCCAACCCATGCTACTTTAACCTGCTGATAAGAATACTGTGGGAGACTGTGTCGAAAGCTTTGCTAAAGTCAAGGTATATCACATCCACCACTTTCCCCACATCCATAGAGCCAGTCACCTCTTCATAGAAGGCAATCAGGTTGGTCAGGCGTTACTTGCCCTTGGTGAATCCATATTGACCATTCCTGATCACCTTCTTCTCTTCCAAGTGCCTTAAAATGGATTCCTTGAGGACCTGCTCCATGTTTTTTTCAGTGACTGAGGTGAGGCTGACCAGTCTGTAGTTCCCTGGATCCTCTTTCTTCCCTTCCTTGAAGATGGGCACTTTATTTGCCTTTTTCCAATCATCAGGGACCTCCCCCAATTGCCACGAGCTTTCAAAGATAATAACCAATGGCTCTGAAATCACATCAGCTAACTCCCTCAGCACCCTCATATGCATTGCACCTGGCCCCACGGACTTGTGTAAGTCCAATCTTTCTAAATAGTCCTGGACCTGTTCCTTCAGCACTGAGGGATGTTCACCTCCTCCCTGTTCTGTGCCACCCAGTGCAGTAGTCTGGGAGCTGACATTGTCTGTGAAGACAGAGGCAAAAAAGGCACTGAGTATCTCAGCTTTCTCCACATCCTCTGTCACTAGGTTGCCTCCCCCATTCTGTAAGGTGCCCACGCTTTCCCTTATCTTCCTCATGTTGCTAACATACCTTCTTGCTCCCTTTCACATCCCTTGCTAGCTGCAACTCCAGTTGTGCTTTGGCCTTCCCGATTTCATTCCTGCATGTTCGAGCAGTATTTTTATAATCCTCCCTAGTCATCTGACCAAGCTTCCACTTCTTGTAAGCTTCTTTTTTGTGTTTAAGCTCACCAAAGATGCCTTTGTTAAGCCAAGCTGGTCGCCTACCGTATTTGCTATTCTTTCTGCACATCAGGATGGTTTGTTCCTGTTTCTTTAAAATACAGCCAGCTCTCTTGGATTCCTTTCCCCCTCGTATTAGCCTGCCAGGGGATCCTGCCCATCAGCTCCCTGAGGGAGTCAAAGTCTGATTTTCTGAAGCCCATGGTCCGTATCCTGCTGTTCTCCTTTCTTCCTTTTGTCAGGATCCTGAACTCAACTGTATCATGATCACTGCTGCCTAGATTGCCACCTACTTCCCCTACCAAATCTTCCCTGTTTGTGAGCAGCAGGTCAAGAGGAGCATGGCCCTTAGTTGGTTGCTCCAGCACTTGCACCAGGAAGTTGTCTGCAACACTCTCCAAAAGCTTCCTGGATTGTCTGTGCTGTGCTGTATTGCAGATGTCAGGTGATTGAAGTCCTTTATGAGAATCAGTTCCTTTGAACTGGAAACTTTCCCTAGTTGGCTGAAGAAAGCCTCATCTACTTCATCCTCCTGGTCTGGTGGTCTATAACAGACACCCACCACAACATCACCCTTATTGTTCTTGCTTCTAAGCTTAACCCAGAGACTCTCAACTGGCTTTTCTCCAGTTTCATACTGGAGCTCAGAACAGTCATAGTGCTCTCTTACATACAGTGCAACTCCTCCACCCTTTCGCCCCTGCCTGTCCTCCTTGAATGGTTTATACCCATCCATGACAGTGCTCCAGTCGTGTGAGTTACCCCACCAAGTCTCAGTTATTCCTGTCATATCATAGTTTCTTGTCTGTGCCAGGATTTCCAATTCCTCCTGCTTGTTTCCCAGGCTTCTTGCGTTTGTGGATAGGCCCTTGAGATAACTGGCCGATTGCCCTACTTTCTCAGTACGAATCAGGAGGCCTCCCCTGCTGCACCCTCCTCCTTCTGCTTCCTCGGACACCACGAGCTTCGGGCTTAGGTTCCCGTTCCCCATCGAACCTAGTTTAAAGCCCTCCTCACTATGTTAGCCAGCTTGTCTGCGAAGATACTCTTCCCTGTCTTTGGTAGGTGAATCCCATCTCTTCCTAGTAATCCTTCTTCCTGGAGCAACATCCCATGATCGAAGAATCCAAAGCCCTCTCTCCGACACCACCTGCATAACCACACATTTACTTCCACAATGCGACAGTCCTTACCTGGGCCTTTTCCTTCAACAGGAAAGATGGATGAGAACACCACTTGCACCTCAGACTCCTTTATCGTTCTTCCAAGTGCCACGTAGTCCGCAGTGATCCACTCACGGTTGTTCTTGGCAGTGTCATTGGTGCCCATGTGGAGAAGTAAGAAGGGGTAGTGGTTTGAGGGCTTGATGAGTCTCAGCAGTCTCTCCGTCACATCCTGAATCCTAGCTCCAGGAAGCAGCACACTTTTCTAGTTTTCCGGCCCGGTCAGAGAAATGACGCTGTAATGTTGGTATTGTACATTTATCTCCTTTTGCAATGGGCGTTTACTTTTGCTCAGTTTACAAGTTATTACTATTGATTATTTATACAGCACAAACATTGCACTAGACACTTGCCAGAGAATAATATGATAAGGCTCCTGCCCTGAGGGATTGTTGCGTGTGTGGTGGGGAGTTTGCTGAGCAAGTGAGTAGTATATGTGGTGTGTAGGGATGGGAGTTGAATGGGAGAGCGAGTGAGGTGAGTTTTTGAAGCTCATTTTGAATGTAACAGATGTGTGTGTGAAAAGACGACTGGGAGACTAAGTCAGAGAGGGTGTGGGCATGTCTAGGAGAGTGAGTCATGACAGTGGTGATGGCATGTGTGGAGGTAACAAGGGATACTGGGAGTGGTGTGCATTGAGTTGGTGGGGGAATAAGTGGATTGAATGGTGTGAACCCTACACATGTCCACAATCTGAGCAGGGAAAAGCAATCCTGCATAGTGTTGGCCTCATTGCATTCCCCTCCCTTGAAACACGTCACTGCTCACAGCTTTCTTCACAGACAGGAGTGCAGATGCCTTAACTTAGTACTCGTTAAAGAAGAATTCAATTAAAGAATTCTAGTGAAAGTAACTGCTCAGGTAGCATCTGCTTTAGAGGGAAATGCTGCAGAAAAAGGGTTCATCCATTCATGTCCAAGGGAACCCCCCCTTACAAATTCCATGGAGTTCAATCTCCATGAAGAACAGAGCACAGAGCCTTTTTCACCAGTAAAAGCGGATGCAGGTGAGAGTGCCAGCTCCGTGATATGTTCCATATTCACTTGGCCCTGCAAAAGCCCCTATGCAAATATTCTTATAGGTTAACTCTGATTCTCTCTTGCTTTCTTTCCATGATTCAGTAGGGATCTAGTCTGGGAACATCCCTTGTCCATACCATTTTAAATACTAAAATGCTAGCGGTTCTGGATTTTGGGGAATTTCTTTAGCAGTACAGTTAGCATTGGATTCAAGGAGTGTTATGCAGTGTTTGAGGCAGAGTTTGCAGTATTTCCTCTTGCGGATAATCTTCAGGCTGAGTTGTTTACAGTTGCTCCAGAGGCCAACCATTCCAGAAGATCACTTTACAAAAAAAGCATTGCGTTTCTTTAAATTTTCAGGCTTTTATTTATAACAACATATGCTTCAAAGTGTGATACCAGACATCATAATGTAATTCTAATTTATTCCAAAAATGTTTCTTTCCAGCCTGATTCAGTTTCTTCGTTAATAATGCCCAGTAGGTATAGATTTCTCAAATTGGCCTCCTTCTTCTCAACTTCTTTGTGAAGATGTGTTTTATTATCTTGATAAGGGAAGAAATTGTGGCATTTGCCCAAAAGATGTATTTTCTAAGGCTGTATCAACACTACAGTCTACGCTGGCAAAATTTAGGTCACTCAGGGGTATGAATATTCCAGAGCTTCTCCTGTAGACATAGCTTCTGCTGCTTGTGGAGGTGATATTTTTATGCCGATGGGAGAAAGCTTTCCCATCCGCATAGAGCGTCTTCACCAGACACGCTGCATCAGCCCAGCTGTATCAGTGCAGCTGTGCTGCTTCATCACTGTACATATACACATGGTCTAATCATTAACTCAGATTTCCACGTTCGGGAGTATCATGAAAACATTTCTAATCTAGTGAGAGAGAACACCAAATGGCATCCTTTATAAATGAAATTGATGCTTCTCAGGTATGCGCACAGTGTAGACTTACTAGGGAAAAATAGCCAGCAGTCGTGGCGTGGCCTTCAGGACACACAACTTTTAAAAACGTCTGTAATGAAATAAGTACTGTGTAAGCATCAAGACAGTGACCCATCATCCTGAGAACAACCAAGAACAGTCCACAAACGAAATTACCGAGAATGGAAAGAGAAAGGGAATCATCTTTGTGAAAGAAAAGCTGCTAGCCAAGAGATGCAACCACAATAAAGGAATGGATGGGGAGAGGGGAAAAGACCACACGAATCTTGCATGTATATTGAGGAAAGTAAGAAATTGGGCGAGAACTCTCACCCTCCCTCTTCTGCCACTGCATCCTGACCCAGCTGATTGTCTTTTCGTGTGATGGGTAAGCACTGTATAGTAAATGGCTGAGGGATCATTCTGAGCGAATTCTGACCCCTATCTCAGGCATTTCGGTGCATGGTAACGATGGTGAGAAAAACTTTCATTTCCTGTAGAAAATTTCAAAGAAAATGAAATTGAAATCCCCAGGTTTTGCGGGTTTTATTTTTTTAAACAATATTTTTTCAGGTTTTCATGGAAAATCTGAAAACCAAACAGTTTTTAACACTCAAAAATGTTCAATTTTCATCAAAAACCTCAAAAAATTAATGGAAGCTGAAATTTTCTCAGGAAATTTTTGTATTGATTGAAAAAAATTGCCACTTATTTTTTTCTATCAGCTATAATGCATAGAATCAGTAGTTGTTCCTGTGACCCTGGGTGCATGTAGATCTGAGAATGTTGTTTGTTCTCTCTCCAACTCTAAAGTTAGAGGTCTTTTCTTGTCCTGAGATATTTAGTCAGTGCTTTCTTCCTACACACACGACATGTATATATTAAAAGACAAATTGAAATTATAGGTGCAGTTAAACTGTATGCTGTTTACACAAGTTTAAAAAAAATCTATATAGCTTCCTTGAGCCTCCAAGGCTGGTATTACAGACCACACTAACGCTACCCGAAAACGTAATTCATAGTTTTCTTATCTTAATTAGTTCACTGTAGGGGGTCAGTGGATGCCAGAATGAAAAATAAGGTAAGTTACATAAAATCTCTATAAGGAGCAAAAGTAAAGTTTTGATAATGAGATTACTCCATTGTACGTTCAGATTTCTCATTTTCTTTGGAATATTGTGTCTAATTGACCTAACTGCTTGTTAGGGTAGCTGTGGAGGGAGAGGGGCATGTTTTTAAAACATGAGTTTTAGAAAGAAACAGTCTCGGTTATACATGAAGTTATAAATAAGAAGATTTAGATTCGATTATTCTGATCCTGCAGTAGAGATTGGAAGCTATTTCATAAATTGAAATCTAGTGATGCGCTACATAAGAGCTACTTGTTGTTACTATTTATTATAAAGATTCAGTAGCTCATCAAGGTACAAGACACACAACTTTTCTGTTTTGGAAATCTATTCCAGTGAAAGACCAATGGCTAAACCAACTGAAAGAAATCACAATGTTAGAGAAAGGGTGGACTGTGAGCTCACCTGTATTCTATTTTGGGACTATTTGTGGGCCTTTTACTATGACCCTAACTATAATAGCTCTGTATCTAATAGTTTCAGGACTGCAAGAGACCTTGAGAGGTCTTCTAGACCAGTTTCCTGCACTCAAGGCAGAACTAGATATTATCTAGCATAAATTATCTCACTTTATCAGTAATTCCTGCTAAAAGAAAAATGACTCAGAAGACCCTTAGCTTTACTTTCATACTGTTCTATTCTGATGCACAATTTGATATGTTGCACCACCATTTCCAAAAATACAATAGTTTTCCACACAAAAATGAAGAAACTAGAGAAAAAGCTGCTGCCCCAAATCCCAACTTCTCTAGGATCTCAAAGTCATCAGTTAGAATATGGTAATGACACCAACTCTCTCCCACCAACAGAAGTTGGTCCAATAAAACATATTACCTCACCCACTTTGTCTCTCTGATAATGACGCCGTAAGTTTCGTATGACTATGCTGAGTCCCTAACGTGTCTTCAGAAGAGCATACAGCCCAAGTCCCAGTCAGTGGCAGCCTTTGACTTCAGTGGGTGCAGAATTGAGCCGCTAGGGTTTGGCTGCATTGGCAATTCAAAACAATAACAAGTTTTATATTTGAAAATACGTTTTCTCCCTGAGCATGGCAGTCACTAGGGGGCTTATCTACCTGTGTTTTAAACCATGCCTGTTACTTTAGTGTCTGGTTTCCCTCAGTTGTGTCAATTTTGATGAAATAAATGGGCCCAAATAGACAAAGGTGTTAACATGATCTTGTCACTGTTTAATATTAAATAGTTTTAAACAAATTTTGGGGTTTGTTATACAGCGACCTTAGCTGTCTTTGTACCATGGCAAACACACCATTAAAAATTCTTTTATTTTTTCTTAAAGATATAGAAAAGAAAGAAAACAGTTGAACCATTTGAAATGTAAAGTATTGAGTAAGGCTTTTAATTTAACAACATTCTTCGTTCTCTTTCCTCTTAGCTGGAGAGAGAGTTTTTAGAAGATCCTTCCCCAGCAGTTTTTAGATGGTATTAAAGATGGCAATGACTGTCCTTTTTGGGGAGAAGTTAGTAAAGATGTGCTAGAGCTGGTGTTGTTAAGTCTGATCCCATTTCATAGACACACACACAGGAGAGGAGCGAGAAGAACAGCAAAGATAGGAAATGCACATTCTGCTTCTGGTGTTGACTCTTACTTGCAACCCTACTGCTGGAAATATGCAGGCACAGCGTTGTCTTACCAACCACTGCGAGATACGGCAGACTGGTACCGACATTGGTATTATGTAAGGCATTACTTTTAGCTGTCTCTTTGGTCACAGTCTTTCAGCAGTGTTGCAAGGTATACAGTTTTGGGCCAGCTAAGACAGACTTTTATTAAACAGAAGGCAAAAAAAAGAGATAGGAAATAGAAGAAATAAGGTAGAGAATGAAAAGGACGCACAAATGGAGAGTGACAGTAGGGATCAAAGTCTCTCATTCCCAAGTGGTGGTCAGGATTTAATCAAAGCCAGTAATGACGGCAGATGCCATGTGGGTCCTTTTCTTTGGCCCCGTCTGGTCAGGACTTCTTTCAGAATCAGGATGACAAAGGCCCAGTAATATCACAGTGGATCCCAGGAGATGACAGATGTGGCAGCCCATTGGTGAAGCTCTCTGCTCCCAGTCTACCTGTCTTCCCATCCGAAGTGGTTGTTAGCATGTTTTTCTCTCCCAAAGTCTTTTCGTTTTAGACCCCCCCAAAAGGGAGTTTCGGGTGGTATAGTCCATCTTCATTATTTTGTCCAATTTTCCTTTGAGTGAGGAAATCTTGTCCTCCTCAAAGGAAGGGGACAAATGATCTGAAATGCAACAGAGCCATCTTGGTACCTCTTGCAAAAAATGGAGCAGTGCCCCACAATGGATCTTTTCCTGACAACATGGACAGTCCAGCATGCTCATTGAATTAACAAACTGCACATAGTCACTGGCCAAAATACCCACATAGGCCATAAAGCATAGCAGGCCATGCTTATTAATACAGTACTGTGGTTGTAGTAGAACATTCTGTTACCTACAAGCCCCAAAATTCATGCACAGACAATTTGTTCATTTAAGATTTGTGCAGCTATGATGATTTCCTCCTCAATTTAGAGAATTAATTTTTTTACAGTAGTTTTGCTTGTTTTTTCTCTCTTTTGCAAATTAAATTTTGTAGGAAAACAACATAAAGTGATAGTTTGCATTGGAGAGAGAAGAGGAAACATGGGGACAAGAGACAGCTGGAGTTTGATATCCCCTTTGTTTCTCTTGACACAGTTTATTGATTGATTGATCACCACTTTGGCAGAAAGATAGCAAAACTGCTTGGAATAAATACAAGCATATATTCTAGTTGGTCTCTGCAATTTAAGCAAAAAAAAAAAAAATGGTTCTCTCATTTAGGTTTGGTGCCAGGGCAAGAATCTGCCCATATCTAAACTCTTTTTCTGTGCCAGTTGACATCACAACTTTATATTAACATGAATCGAATGTACTCATTAAAACATATGGAGAGACCAGTGCTCCCCTGTATAAGAGAATGTCTCAGGAATACTGTCTGATGTGATATGACGTCTCAGCTGTATTCATTCTTCTTGCTTTGTAGGCATACCTGGAAGTGACTATGTTAATGCCAACTACATAGATGGTTACAGAAAGCAGAACGCTTATATAGCAACGCAAGGGGCTCTCCCAGAAACCTTTGGAGATTTCTGGAGAATGATGTGGGAGCAACGGGGTGCAACTGTCGTCATGATGACAAAACTGGAGGAAAGGTCCAGGGTAAGAGAGAACTTTATTGCTTTCGTAGACTGACTGATTAAAAAAAGTTAAATACTTATATCTGCTTTATCATTTACATAAGGTTTGCGGTCAAACCTGCCTCTCAAACTCTCACCTGAGGTTTTTCCCAGTCCTCTCTCTGTGAAATATTTGAAAGTGATAGCTAATAATAGTGTCTTTATTATTAAATGGTCTACGTAATAAACTTCAGTTCTAAATATGGAACTATTACAGCCATGCCATTTTTTAGTCTGTTTTCTGGTGACTATGAAACTTGAAATCCCAGCATCTTTGAAATCCAGCCATTTCAACGTTTAAGTCCGAACTAAAATGCAGTATTGTTTTGCTGCAGGTTACTATTTTCTAATAGAACCATTTTCACATAAATTGATGATTGAATTTTGTTATTACCATTGTTAATGTGGCAGAATATATTAGACATTTTTCAAGCATCTAGGAAGACATGATTTTTTAAAATATTTAGCTGCTGAATATTTTGTGTTCCTGCACAAAATGATGAAATATCAGCTAACACATTATTTGGCAAATTTTTATTCTAGTTAAAAGAAGCTGCATAAATGATTCCCAGCCAGAACAAGGTCAATTTGACAAATGGTAACTAGAAGTCAGCTTTTCTAACAAGAACCAAGTAGGGATCAGTTACTTAATTTTGACAAAATAAAAATCAGCTCAAATTTTTGCCCAGTCAGAAAGTCGACCCTAACTGAATGTGAAATACACCATTTCTTGAACTGCAACCCATTTGGTAAAATAGTGCACATTTTTGCTCTTCTGTACTTCCTTGTTTTGTTTTTAAAAAATGTGAAACAGCGTATTTGTGTCAGATTTCTAGCCCCGTTTGTACAGGTTTGGTTAAGATTCAGATTAGAATTCAAGCTTTGGCTGCTTATCTGAACCAAAAACATCTCAACTTCATGAGATTCATCCATCCTTAGAAACAAGAGTAGATGATTGGAAGCGTCAATTCCTTCACTAAAACAAGAATATGTCTGTGATCTTTCTATAACGAACTTAAGATATGTCACCGTCATGCAACCTTTGGACTTACAGTCTGTTGACTACGTTTTAGTTAAGATAATTGAGTGCTCAGCTGTGGATAAAATTATAATAAGAGTGTTATATTTGCACATGGCACTGCTAAAAGAAAAAAGTTTATCTTATATGGCAAAAATAGAAGATAAAATTATCTATGGTGTTTCAACTATGAGGCCGTCACCAGGCATAATCTGGAAAGGTCAAAGTAAAATTAGTGAAGCTAGTGATGGAATGCAAGGTATGTATGTGATCATAAAGGAAACAATGGAGTGGGTGGGTATCAGAAATATTTAGTGTGACTGTAATGTTAAATTAAAAATAAGTATTTTTTTTTTAAATTGTGAAAAGAATGGAAGTAGTCCACCAAGGTCGAAATAAACCAGCAGGGTCAAAAGTGTCATAAATATCTAGGGTCAAGAAAAGTTCCAAAGGTGGGGAAGAAGAGAGAGAGGGAGGAAAAGATGGTATCATACAAAAGTCTTTAAATCAGTAAAAAGGTAGACACTGCATCTGAACGCTTCACAGTTCATATATAAGAATTTATGTATAAGCTTCATTTTTAAAATTAGAACATTTTTAGTTGAATGAAATGGCAGCAAAACAAAATACACTGTAATACAAAATACACTGTAATAATACCTTACTGTAATGACGACAACTTCTCTTCCCATGCTGGATGTATACAGGGCTGTGCTGCTTATGTAACTTGAACTTAGCGATTGCAGTGCTTTTGGTTCGAAGACTTATGTACAGATTTGGTCTCTTCCCATTTGAGCACCTATTAGAAATAAAGGTATAGCGTGCAGGTCAGGCAAGCCATAGCAGTTAAATTATTGAATCAGTGCCTGCATGTAAATTCAACCTACATTAACATCACTGCCCACACATGCCTGTTGATGATGAGTCCATTGCAGAAGTTATTTTTATCAGCATCGTTTATTTTATCTTGATGCTTCAGGCCTTAGTTAGCCCAGGAACCGAAAGTTGTTTTGAGTTAGTCAAATTAAATTCTGCCCATTTCCTCACTAGTTGCTTCTAATAATAAAGTTACCTCAAAATGGCATCAGTGCTGCTCTAAAGTCTGATGATAATGAGCAGTCCTTCACAGAAGGTGTTGTTACTTAAATACGTACCATTTATCTTAACACTGCAGGTCGTTATCCCATGTACAGAAACTTGTTTTCAAATAACCAAATAAAATTCTGCTCATTCTCTTCACTAATTGCTTATTGCAGTTTCAAGCTAACTCTGCTCTCTGTATCGTGAAAAGAGCTGATCAGAATAGTAATCACCTCACATACAATTTGCATTCAGTGGCAATGCATTCCTTGAGTGTAATGAGAGTCCAGACAGTCCTAGACAGTGGACTGTCTTTGTGTTTCAGTGCTTACGTCTATGCATTTCTTTCATTTATGATTTAGCTCAATCTTAGTTCATAAGTGAAATGAGTTTCATACAGTTAGCCCAGTCAGTAATAGTCCATGTAACCAGACCTCAATACATAATTTAGCAGAATGGGCAATTTCATTTAAGGTGGAGTTTGCAAATGTGAAAATATGATACTTATTTTACCTCTTCCCCTCCTAAGATAGTAAATTCAGATAATGTCTTAATGTTATTATTTGTGGCATAGAAGTGGCAATCCCTAGACTGAGAAAGTATATGATCAGAAGATTAGATGGGTTTTTTTCTACACCCTCATTTCTTTATGCAACAGAAGACCAAATGAAATTTCAAAAATGAAATACAAACACTATTAAATGCTAATGAAGATTAGGACATCATTTAATTTTTTTTCTTGTTTTCCATCTGCTTTAGTGTTTTGTCAGCCCTAATCATTGTCCATTCAGCAAAGGAAGATTGTTTCTCTTTGGGACTTCATCTCCTTTCTATTTACATGTCTTCATTTTGTTTACCTTGCTTTTCTCATTGTTCAGTCCTGCAGCTTGGCATCAGCCTTTTTAACCTGTGTGCATCTGCAGAAACAAACTAAGTTGGTTCATTAGCATGTGTTAGATGTCTGACTAACCTCAGCTTTGAGAACTTACATATTTAACGTCTGAGAATGTCAAATGAAGATGTTAGAGTGAATTAGTTATTCATTTGTTTGCCTATAGGGAAGCTGCAGAATAAGGAAAGCTCTTTCATTTATAACTGTTCACACTTCATTGTTTTTGTTTTAAATGTCATCTCCGGAATCTCACCGGACCTAATCCAGACCTCAGAGAGGAAACCAGTCCCATTACTCTGCTATCATGCATGTAATTTATATGAAAAAGGATTATATACACTTCAGTGCATGGAAAAGTGTTGATAACATATTTATTACATGCATGGGTTTAGTCTGAATGAAATAAAAGGAAAACATTAAGGAGTGAAAACTAGAGATTAGGAAAAGCTGTTAACTGTTGCAGTACAGGAACACATAACACAATTTAAAGCATTAATATTATTGTAAGAGAGTTTCTTGCTTGGTTCCCCCCCCCCCAAAATTTACATTTTTGGTGCCAAATCTTTTTGGTTTATTGCATTCTCCGGGAACTTCCATTTCATAGGATGCAGTCCCAGATTTTTTCCATGCTACATCATGCACCGTCAACATATACATTGATTTAAGAATCCAGATAAGGACAGGGGACTTCAGTGTGAAGCAAAAGGAAATGTTATCCACTGTGTCACCGTATTTTCCCCTCAAAGATACTGGTTGGGGTAGGACATTGTAGCAGGTAATTCCACTTTAAGAAATCTCAAACTTCCCATTCCTTCCTCTAATTCTTTGGTACAGACTCACTTTGAAATGTACTGAGACAGACACAGAGTTCATTTATACTTCCTCCTCATCACTATCATTGACAATGTTTTCCTCACTAGAGCATAACTAACATGGTGTTCATGGCCAGAGCCTTCTGTAACAATACCTGCCCCTCACCCCGCTGAATTAGAGCCAAATACGGTAAAAGGGCTGCAGCAACTGCTCCAGCGATCTGAACCTGAATTTAAACTTCTGAATTGATGAGGAACTACTTATGACTTTCACTGACACATTTCCTTCAGACATTTCCTCACAACTAATGACCAGCTGGAAGAGTCGAGTGCCTGTCACTTGGCTGCAGGCCCTTAAGTTGATATTGCCAGTCATTAACTCCCAGAAAACAGAGACCGTTACAAGCCACAAATATATAGATCAATGCAAACAAAAAATAATGGATTAATTATGCAGAAGTTGAACTACTCGTTGCCATAGACACAGTGAGCTGTATGCTGAAATAGTCTTTTCCTACGTGTCAAAAAATCAGCAGTATCATTTTTCCATTAATTTAATAATGAAATGATGAGACTCTTTGTACCAGTCCTGTATTTGTTCAATAAGAACAACTGGGGATAATTAAGGGCCATAGGCTTTGCTTCTATTTGGCATATTTATAATTGTTAAAGATAATTCATTGCCTTTTGGTGTGTGTGTTCCATCTTTAGAGAATAATTGCATGTAGTTTAGGTAGTGTAATAGCTATGCACAGGGTTCATGCAACTTAGAATCGCCCTTGGCACTCAGTGCTATGCTGCTCTGCCTTAGTATGTGCCATCCTCTTCGTTATGTATTGAGTCCACCTCTTCGCACCCTGCTCCTCTATAGCCATCTGTGGTAAAGCCAAGAGAGATTCCATTCTCCTTGGAGAAGCCAGAAGAACTTGATAATATGCAGTAGATACATTCACTGCAACAGAGGTGGCCTTTGTTTTGCGAGTATTGTGTGTGTGTTTTGAGAGTTCAGAACTACATGTTATCCCATCAGAACACTGTTTGAACTCCTGAACCCTTTGGGAGGTTTATAATCCATCATACCTATAAACAAAAATGGAGGCACTGCAGTGTATACACAGCATATGCCAAAGCAATGGAGAAGTAAAGGGGACAGTCCATTTACTTGAGACTTGGAATTAGAATGAAATTTGGTTTTATTTTTTGATAGAAAGAGGGGAGTACTGAACGGTATCAGGCAAGTTTTATAGTGGTTCAAAAAGCACAGAAAGCAATACTGAAGAATGTTTGGCTGTGCAACAAATTCAATGTGCAACGTTGTTGCTCATAAAGACAGTTTAGTAAGAATTTCAAATCAGCACTGGGGATAATCCCCAAATTCTTCTGCTCCAGAAGCAGAGGCCTCTATCAAATGAGGTGAATTTCCATTTGCTGATGGCAGGCATGGGCCTGTGATACATAGCTGAGAAGTTCTGATTGCATCCAGCAGAAAGCAGTGATACATATACCCTAGCCATATCACAATTGAGGCGGAGTTTTGTTATCTTACTTACCTGGAATACATGATGGACTTTCAAACAGATACATAGTTGGGATACATTTTTGATAGGGTTGTGATAAAGATAATTTGTAATACTGGCCCTTTACTGGGGAGAAACAGTTTCATTATCTTTCAACTTAGGTAGGTTTAGATAGATTGTACTGGAAGCATAGTGACAGTGATCCGTATCTTTGCTAATATGGCTATGGAACTAGAAGAGTCATTAATACTTTCATTTAACTATTCTTTGCAAATAAAATGTATAATCAGAACACTATAAACTGCATCTGTCTTTCACTTAGTCCAAACAAAGTGTCAATGGTTAATTAGCATACAACCATTGCTTTTGCACTATACAATATAGGCTGTCCGCTTTCATTTTTTTAAAAGTGCTGGATATTTAATGTAAACATAGAAGACCAGCCACAAAAATAATGGTTACTTATTGTGACAACTAGAAGAATATGCATGTCTTTATCTGGTAAGCTATCTATAAATTCTCAACTTTCTGCTCTAAGCAGCCATGCTTTCCGGGCAGGAAGGATGTTGCAAGTGGCACTTTTCTTGCTAAAGAGTACTGTCGTCTTATATGGGAGGAGATAAATGCTTGATTTAGGATGGCAAACCAGTAACTTACAGATCAATAAGGAACTATCAGTATTATTTTGTTCTTAACTCTCTTAGAATGTTGAGATGTGAAGAAGAGAAGAATGGATGGCAGTTAAAGCTAGTAAAAAAATTGCAGTGCTGGCAAACCTGTTGCTAGACCATGCACACACCAGATTCACAAAAATGTATAGGTTTTGTACTGCTTTGTGTTTGCTTATGACAAAACGCACAGAAAACAGTCTGGTTATTGTTATATCACTGGAAGTGTTAGATTCTGTTGTAGGACCAGTTCACTCACATTTGTAAAACTCAACTACGCAGCAGTCCAATAAGGGGGAGATTTTGCACAAAGGGCAGTGAGTGGCTCAACTCCCACTGAAAGGACTCTTTCACTCTGTCATCCTAAAGTGGCACTAACTCAGACTGTATTTACCAAATAAAACATTTCAACGTTTATTGCCTTCCTCATGCTTAATTATGGATAGCGACATAGTGCAAATATAAACAAGGGAATGCTGGTAATTCACCTGAATCCATGTTCCACAATTGTCTGTCACCCACACAAAGGCTATTCAGATTCCAGTTCGCATAGGTCTTGGACATTTGGGACTGGTGAACATACCCATAGAGTGCCTCATGTTCCCTGGATGAAGTTACTCTAAGGTAGTGTTTCCTAGCTCTTTTGGATAGACCTGATTCTCTGGAGGACTAGTGGGTTGGCTTCCCCAGAACAATATGTTAGCTCTGTAATTTCCGTGACATAGCCTGGACCCAAAGGATAAGTCGCATAAGAGTTGGCCACACATAACTCCCCCACTGTCCTGGAAAGGTAAAATGTAAATGTAGTTGTAGCCATTTTCACTTTAAGCATTTCACATTGCAGTAACAGAGACTTTTTATTTTGTTTTTGATGCATGGTAAAGTGTCCCTTGTGGGTGGTGCCGGTAGCTCTCCCTCACTATCAGTCTCCGAGAGAGGCCACACCTCCCACCGCCTGTGCCCTGCGGGCAGTCCAAAATAAAGGGGCTATCTCCTGCCCTTAGCAGGGGGAGCCCATGTTTCAGGCCCCTTAGGTGGGTGAGTCAAACAAATGGGGAAGTAGTCTCTGTCCCTTTAGTAGGGCGAGCACATGGTTCAAGGCCCTGACCCTTAGGCAGAGCGGGCCGGTAAATGGGAAGTCTTGAGCCCTTTGTAGGGCAAGTGAGCAGTTCTGAAGCCCTGGCCCTTACTCAGGGCGGGCGTAACCACAGGAACAGGCTCTAGTCCCTCACAGGGCGAAAAAATAGTCTATGGCCCAACCCTCAGCAGGGTGGGCAGGTAGTGGAGAACAGCCTCCAGGCCCAGCAGGGCGAGGCAATAGTCCAAGGTCTGGTCCTCAGGCATGGCAGGCAGGCAATGGGGAAAACAGTCTCTAGCCCCCCCGAGGGGTAAGCAGCCCCAAAGCCCTGGCCCTTAGGCAGGGTGGGGCAGACAGTGGGAAACAGACTCTGGCCCTCAGTGGGCAATCACCCCTAGGTCAGGGTAGGAAGGGGGATGAAGGCGCATCCATCTCCACTATGTCCCAGCCCCGGGCCCTGTTATTGACACGGTGTCCCATCATTGGGTCAGAAACACGCTGACTTGTTGTGAATGCAAGCTCAGCCAGACTGTAGTCAGCTTCCCTGGGCTACCTCCTCCCACCTGAGCTGTACCCAGTTCCTCGGGGCCCTCTGTCCAAAGGAAGCTCCAGAAGCCCTCGGCCTCATTGGTCCACGGCAGGTCCAGAAACTCTTCAGAGTCATCTATGAAGGGCAGTTTCTCTAGGTCACAGGGTCCTGAGGTCTCCTCTGGGTCATAGGGATTTGGCAGCTCAGGTAGCTCATCCAGTGGGCAGCTCCGGCAGCCTCTTCTCTGGGTCGTAAGATCTGGAGGTCTCCTCCAGCTCACCAGTCGAGGTGGCTCCTCCAAGTCCTTAGGGCCCCATGCAGTGAGTAGCTACAGCAGCCTCTCCTCCGTGGAGAGGTCGTGTGCAGCTGAAGACTCCGAAACCAAAGGAGAAGCATCCTTCTCCCTTGGCCACTTTCCCCTTACTGAGCAGGCAGGCCTGGCTTTTATACTCCCAGTCCCACCTACCTGCTTCAGGTCAGGTGGTGTACTCGCCGGCTCCAACCCCCAGAAGGGATTTGGCTCTCCTTCTCGGTTAATCTCCGAGCGAGGCCACACCTCTTGGCTACATGCACATAGTATGATTCTGGGAAATAGGTTGCTGTAGGAGAGAGATTCTCCTGCATGCACAAGTTCCATAGTTCTGAGCTTTATCATCCTTCATTTAGTCCCATCTTACCTGTTTATGTAATACATAATGATTATGTTGTCTTATTTGTCTTGATTTTTTTTTGTAAGTGGGTTTTCTTCAGATCTGGATGTTGAATATCCATGCTATGGTAATGGAATATATTCTTTGATGGTTTTCTACCCAATCCCTGAAACAATCTGAGCTTTGGCTGGAGCCCAGAAATGGTATAACAAAATAGGATCCGTTCCAAGGGTGGCGGATAGCAACCCCACTTTTATCACCTTTTTGGACTGATCGATACACTGCATTCAGGTCCCTAAACAGCAAGCTTCCCAAATCAGATCTATGTATTGAGCAGAATTTCCATCGTATAGGAATAGAGTGAGGTTTTTTAGGTGTTTTAATGGCAAGGGAAACAGGTCAGGTTATAATGATATTTCTATGAGCTGTACTCTTCTATGCCTCTAGCCAAGTGACAATCAGAATGGTGCAAAATCATGGTTTTTTTCCTGAGAGTCTCATTGTACTACCCTTACTAATCCAGAATAGTCCTGCTCAAGTAAATGATGATAGTCAATATTACCTGGCCCTTACAAAGCATCAAACAAAATGACTGTCAATCTGAGCCTTTAAAGCACAGGTGTCAAACACAAGGCCCGCGGGCCGAATCTGGCCTGCCGGCTTGTGTTATCCGGCACGGCAGTTTTTTCTGAGCCGAGCTCAGTAAAAGGCTGCAAGATCTCGCGTTAGCGTATGTTACCGCGAGATCTCATGTGAAAAAGGAAAAGGCCGTCGGACTCTGTCACTCTGCCACCGAATTACAGCCTGCAGGGAGATTTCATGGTGGAGAGTAGAGTCTGTGAGTCCCACTCTCCTACTCTGCGGCCGAATTTCACCCTGCCGGGAGAAATTTGACGGCGGAGAGCAGAGTATGTAAAGTAGAGTAGGGTATGATGTGTTTTAGTATAGAGTGTTTTCAGAGTAGGGTATGAGGTGTTTTAGTGGTATACGTGGCCCCCTTAAACTACATTTAATTTAAATGTGGCCCACCATAGGAAGTGAGTTTGACACCCCTGCTTTAAAGCGATCATTGTAAGCATTTTCTATTGGGAAAGTAATTGTTGATCCTTTTTTCACATTGGATCTCTAAGACCCTCTGCACTGACCATGTGAAATATTTTAAATAGGTTTTCTAACATGGATGCAGGAGACATTTTTTTTAACATTGTAAATGCTTGTGTAGATGGTTGAGGAGGATGGGAAGGAGAATTGTATTAAAAATATGATGCTGGGCCCAACCTTAATTTGCTCTCATTTATACCAGTTTGTGGTGCAGTTAGTTGTAAGGATCAAATTAGAAGTAATTTCCAGATTTTCTTTTGAATTATCAATTAACTATCTTCCAGTATTAAGAGTTAGCATCACTAATCTTAGCTCAGATACTTTTATAAAAAATAGGGAGTTGTGTTACAAGCTGTTTTTACTGCAAGTTCATTTGAATTGTGTTTAATTGCTGTTTTAACCTCTTCTTAAAGGCTGGCATAGCCAGGACCTTAAACAAAATGGAACTATGTTGCAGGAGTGCCTACTATTTCTATATTTCCAGCCCAGTTTTGCAAACTCAAAAAGATTTAGGCAATTTGGATAAACTTCTAGCAAGCATATAAACTTCTGGGTACTTATCTGAATTTAACATCTTTAATTTTACACTCCTTCACTACCATAAAGGATGAAAAAGAGTCTAGTAAATTTAAAATTTTGTGTTGTCTGTTTGAAAAGTTCCAGAGGGGTAGCCGTGTTAGACTGTATACAGCAAAAACAATGAGAGTCCCATAGCCCCTTAAAGACTAACAAATTTCTGCGGGCATAACCTTTCGTGGGCTGCAACCCACTTCGTCAGATGCATGAAATCTGACAAAGTGGGTTGCAGCCCACGAAAGCTTAGGCCTGCAGAAATGTGTTAGTCTTTAAGGTGCTACAGGACTTTCATTGTTTTTGCTGTATTGTCTGTGGAGAGTGAATTCCCATAGCCAACATTTTCAGAAGTGTCCAATGATTTTGGGTACCCATCTTGAGACATCAAAAAGGGGTCTGATTTCCAAAGGTTGGGCACCCAGTTCTTTTTTAATATTGAGCTCTATTAAGCTGTCTCAAAGTAGGTGCCCCCAAAAAGGAAGAACTTAAAACCACAAGTAATTTTATAAAATCTTGGCCCTTATTTTTGAATGGGAAATCTTGTGTTGAATCTATCATCTTACAGTTTTGGCAAGGTGAATCAGTGGTGAAGTCTGACCTGAGACTGTTCAACTATAGTCTCACCATAATTTGTTTTTCTATTCTGAATGAAGATATTAAAATCTCAAGACAAATTATTATTATTATTCAGCATTATTATAGAAAAGTCTCCCTTTTGAAGAAATTCTATCCCAAATCCTGTGTAGAAGTGAGCACCTTTGTAAGTATGTGGTCTTAAGGAAACTGAAACAAAGCCATTTTTGTATAAACTCTTATTCTTCCAGACTGAAGATTTTATATGCTGTTCTTGCAGCAAGGGATGTACTCTATCTGGATTTGCCTATTATTAGCTAGCTGTCTCATTCCTGAGCTTTATTTTGTCCCTATAGTCTCAAGTGGCTTGCAACAGCTAACTTATGTGTTAAGAAATAACCTCAAAGAGTTTTTCAGGCTGAATGGTAAAACTTTGTATTGGAAAATTGTTTCTCTGACCCCTGAATATCAGAAATTTGTATGTGAGTGTGCATGCGCTCATATGAAAATTTGCCTCCTTTAGCTCTGCTGATGCAAGCCAGTATCCTCTCTGGTGTCTGGCTTGTTGAAGTGTGAACATCCATGAATATTCTTTGGTAATGTATGAAGATATTTAAACTCCTCAGGTCTGAAATGGTCTAAGGCTTCTCATTCCTATTGGAAAAAAAAAACATTCTACATTCAATTTTCCTGCAGCTTTCTTTTCAGTGAGTGCTCATAATAGCATGAAGAATGAGGATTTGTCTTCTTTGTATGAAAAAGCATGAGAGAGAGTATTCAGGTTATAAGAATGTGCATATCATGATCTTTATTTGCCTTGTATAAAAATAGCTATACGACTACATAATAAATACATTAATCTTTTGACCCAGTGTCAGCTAATGTCATCCCTGACATAAGTGGCAGTTGTTTTGTTATCATGATAACATGTCACCAGATTGGGAGAGGTGAATAAAATAAGGGAACGTGGGTGGGGAGTATTGTGGAATCTGTTGGAGGGTTTTTTGTTTTCCATGGACTGACCTTGTAAATAAATTGTTTTAGAGGAAGAAGACAGAGGGGATCCCTTCCTGTAAGGGACCTGCAGTCAAATTAGGCTCAAACAGAACCATTAAGAAATAGATAATGGCCACAGTTTTCAAAAGTGACTGGGGTTTTTGGTGTCCAACTTGAGTCAGCTTAAAGGGGCCTGATTTTCAGAAACTGATGAGCACTTGCCCTCTGAAAATTAGGTCCCTTTTAAGTATCTTGAGTTGAGCACTAAAAGCATTATTCACGTCAGAAAATCTTGGCCAAAACATTTAAATATTGTGACTCTCTGCCAGCACAATAGTCACTTGACAGTTAAGATATACTATTTAATATTCTTTTGCTATTGCAATCCAACCAAAAAAAAAACTTGTTTTAACCTCTCACAAAGATAAATCAGACTGTAAATTGCTCGGAGTCCTGGAAATGTAATATCTATGATCACAGTGCATGAGAGGCTGGGGGGTAAGAGGCAGCCTATCTTTGAAAGAGAAAACTTCTCATGTTGAGACAAGTGGAGAAGGAAAAGGAATAAAAGTCAGACTACTTTCTGTAGTACCATATGGTCTTCCAAAAATTTAAACTTAAATCCATCCTGCTTCCTCCAAAAATCAGTATTTGTATTCGGGGGCTCCCATTTTCAAATAATATACACACTGAACTGGGAGTAGCATATATTCCTGAACAAGAAGTGTCCACTTCTAGCAGCAGGACCCAAAAACAGCAGCTCTCACAGGAAAATCTTCAGAACAGCTCCAAAGTGTGTGTCAAAAGAAAAAAAAAATAATTTATTTTCATCAGTGTTCATTTGAAGAGAGTAGTTTTCTACAGGTTTATGAAATCTGCATTCTTCCTACTAGCTTACTGCATTTCCAGTGATTCTCCTAATGTCCGATGTGGAAACTTATGAGTGAATATTAAGGAAATAAGTACGTTTTGGAGAATAAAGGCCTTAAGGAGCATTTTCAATTAGTTTAGGCCCCAACATATCTTTTTAAATGGCATGCTACATCCCTGGGAGGATGTGACAGTGTGAGAAAGTACTCTTAAGACTGCAAAAAAAGCTGTAGAAAACCTCTCCCCCCTTGAATTAACTGTACTGAACATGAATTTCTTTCTCCAGATCCTTTTGAGAAATGTTATTATCAAGTATTTTCAGTACACAGGCTGGCTGTTCCTCAGGCCTGCGTACTGGAAGCTGGTGCTGCTTTTACTGACATATAATCTGAAAGCGGGAGATGCTCGTATGGCTAAGCAGATGGGTGGATGAATAGACAGACATATTCACACACACACACACATTCAGTTTTCATATGCATTATACTAAAAGTTGTATTAGCTTTATTTACACTTTTAAATTGAAAGTTTTAAAAATTTGTTTCTGTTCTTATCACCTCAGAACATAATTATAGTAATGCATCTGTGTTTCGGTTGCTAAGAACCCAAATAACAGGTTTAACTATTATGTCTTTTGAATGTGTAAAAATATATAATATGGCATCTTCCATGAATGAGGCAGGTCCCTAAGCTCTGACTAGACTTGCTAAAATTGAGCTAAAAGTGTAAAAATGTGTTTACATTAGTGATAAATTGGATTTTCAGTGAGTTAATATAGCTGGATTGAGTTAACTGGGGGGGGGGACATCTTTTTACCTGGTCTACACAAGACCTGTGTGGCTTCCACCTTCTGTACACGTCTTACAAATAAACCACTGCTATTCAGGAGAAACCACCAAAATGACTTCTCCCAAAGATTAATAAAACTGCAGAAGGTAATATTTCCTAATTCTTAATAATAAAATAATATTATACTCCATTAATTTTATTTTAAAAGTGTAGAAAAAATCAAATTCCTGTTAGTAACTTGTTACTTTTGTTTTAGACTTCCAAGTATGATTTAGGACATCACTTCCTATCAAACATTTCCCGCCCCCCCCATAAATTGTTTCCAGTAGGTTCAATTGCTAGAGGTTTTTTCCTGTTCTTCATCCAGATGACTGGTTCTCTAATAGTGGTTTGTGACCATTAGGACATGCCTTCTTTGCAGCTGGGAGCATGCTTCCCAGACTAGACAGACAGACATGCTAACTCTGCTCAAGCTAGCACAATAAAAATAGCAGTACAGGCAGTGGCTTGGGCTAGCCACCCAGGTATGGACCGAGGCGATCAGGTGGGCAGGCACGTAACTAGGTGGCAAGCCCACCCGGCTTCCTGTTTTGCAATGTCCATACTGCTATCTTTACATGCTAGCTCAAGCAGAGCTGGAGCAAGTGTGTCTACCCCGCTCGGGAGGTACAATCACAACTGCAGTGTTGACATACCTCTAGTGATCTGTAGATCGCTTCCTGGTGATCCTCAGATTGAACGAAATGTTTTGAAATCCCAAACTGTGTGGGATTGGAGTGCTTGGTAGGCTGCTGGCTTCATGGGGGATGTGGAAGTGTGTTAAATCTGTATGCAGAGTGAAAAAGCTGAAGAACACCTGCTCTTTTGGATGTTCTCCCCTTCTCTCCGTAAATGAAAGCGTCTTGGGTGAATATACTCAACAAGTTCATGTTCTTATCGGGAATACAGTGTAGTATTCGTTTGCAGTGCTCTTTTAGGGTTTATCTGACTGGGGTCCAACTGGGCTCAAACTGTAGTATATTTCTTTACTGTATTAGCCAGGCTAATTTGTAAGAATTTATTGCATAAGACTGTGCCTCAGAATCATGTATCATTCATTTCCAGTACAAGAATTTTCAAATATTTAAACCTATTTTATTTTTACATTATCCCCGTGATTGTCTTAAAGAATCAACGTTCTTTTTTGCCCTAGCCTTTTAGATCTTAGATATCTTTAATAAAAAAAAAACCATCCAGTTTCAAAAAAGATAATAAACACACACTTGTATTATGCATCTATTTTATACAGAATTATTTCAGCTTGTTAAGATTATACTAAACAAGCAATGTTTTGAAAAGGAGATTTCTCTGGATGAAATGGCTTGTGTCTTAAAATTTGATGGATGAACTCTTTCTATCAAACCATGTCTTTTAAATGTCTATTAATGTAATTTCCTAATATGTTTCATAACAATGAACTGAGAAGAAAATTATATTTTCCTAAAACTCACTTCATAGTTACTGGTGCTATTCTGTTTATTTTATTCTCCAACCAAAAAAACTAAAAGACAAAGAAATCCAGTTTTTCATTGTGATATATTTCCGTACATATTAAAATATGCTTTAAATTAGCATCAGAACAGCAATTTATATATATTGGAACTAATGTGAAACATTCAGAATGGAGTCAGTATAGTGGAAAGATTTAAAAACATAAATTTCTAGCAACATTGCATTACAAAAAATGGATTATCTGAAGACTGGGGCCTGATCCTCATCTGGTGTAAATTGGTATAGCACTGTTGACTTTAATGGAATTACACGGATATACATCATGGTGTATCTGATCCCAAAAATGTAAAGGTAACCATAGTAAAAGTAGCACTAAGAGCCACAACCAGAAAAGCTATCCATGTGAGCATTGAAGTATGTGTTTTGCACCAGATACTCAGCCTACCTTCGTTGACTTTAATGGAGCTATGCTGATTTACACTAGCTGATGGTCTGGCCCATAATATTGTAAATAAATATATAATATATAAAATGAATATATTACATATTTGTTACAGGTGAAGTGTGATCAGTATTGGCCAAGCAGAGGAACAGACACCTATGGACTGATCCAAGTGACCCTGCTAGACACGGTGGAATTGGCAACATATTGTGTTCGAACATTTGCACTTTACAAGGTACATTTTCTGTTGTGTCCTTCCTACCCCCCACCATTTAAAGAAAGCTGCTTTGGAGAAATCTCTTAAGGAGTTACTTAAATCTTGATCCTACTGGCAACACTAATAGAATAAAACAATTCATCTGTTATTACAGTGTATTTTTCTCCCAGTCTGGAGGCTCATCGGTAAATATGGAGCTCTCACTGTGAACAATGGTTTAAGTGAATGAAGAATTAGCTGAAGCACAGGCAGTTGTTGCTATGTGCCATAATGTATAACTAAAACCCTCATGTCACTTGAACCACAAAATCAGCAATTTAGAATAGTTATAGTATTTTCTCTTATAGCTTTCTCTCTGTTCCCATGTGAGATTTAGCTGGTTTTCATCATTATATGCAGTTATGCCATCACTTCATTCCATAGTGCTGCCATAGCATTAGACAGCAGTTGTTTCATGAAAAGTTTTTATCTGATAGAATGGTTCGAGTGAGAAAAGAGAAGTGAGGCAGTTCCAGTTCACTGCCTGGCCTGACCATGGCGTTCCAGAGCATCCTACACCATTCCTTGCTTTCCTGCGACGAGTGAAAACTTGTAACCCTCCTGATGCTGGACCTATGGTTGTGCATTGCAGGTAGGCACAGACTTTACATCAAAGCATCTCGAAATATCACACTGAAATTGTTTTATGATTAATGCTCCATATGTTGAAGTATATGAATTAATATCCTTTTGTGCTTCTGCGGTTTCTCGTGTATTGGGATTGCATCCTGGTCGTGCCATTAAAGGGGTTGGTCTCAATGATCTAGTGGGTTTTTCGCGTTTTGATGACATTCTTTATGACCATTATGATAGTAAATGACATGTTGGCTATATGGCAACATGGTCTTGGGCAGGTAAATACTGGCAAATTAGGAATCCAAGTGCAAACCTGCCAAACTGGATGGATGCAGAGAAGGATTTTTGGTGTATGTAATGAGAGCTCATTTTCGAATACATGGAGTCTGTGCAAATGGAATATGCTATTTGTAAGGGTAGACAGAGCTCAGTAGTTAGCGCACAGGCATATTCAGAAGTCACTGGAGAAAAAGAAAGAAGCAGTGTTGTGTTTGCTTTTGGTTTTAAACACTGTATGTTGGAGAAATTGTGTTGTATTTTTTTAATAATAAAATAACCTTTTTGTGGTTCTAATATTGCACATTAAAACAAATAGCACAAAATCTAGAGAAGATAAAAGGGAGTAAGAAAAGAGTATTAAGAGTAAGAAAAGTCTGAATTCCAGACTGAAGTTTAGTCCTTCACTTTAAAATAGAGATGGGATGAAAGCTCAGGGGAAGCATGAGGAATGCGTTACCTGGGGTTGTGCTAGATTCTTCATCATGGGTAATTTTTAAATTAAGACTGGATACTTTTTCTAAAATGGATGCTTTTGGTCAAACAGGAATTAATTAAGGGAAGTTCTATGGCTTTTGTTATGCAGGAGATCAGACTAGATAATCACAATGGTCTCTTCTAGCCTTATAATCTATCAATCTGGGGAATGAGTGCCTTATGTCTGTATCTAGCAAACCTGTTTGGATAATGCAAGCGCAGCACTGATGCACTCTAGACGTTTCTCTGTTAGGATGTACGTCAAACAATAGTTCTAAAGAAGCAACATCCAGCTTTTCTTAGCTCGAAGAACAGTTACCATGATGCAACGTTCTGTGAGTGAGGACTGTAAAGAAGAAATGAGTGGAGTAGGCTCAGGCCTTCGAAAATTGCAGAGGAGAGGAAAAAACAGAGGAATTACACTGAAAGACAAAGTAAGAAGAGTAGTACCAGCACTGGTACATTCTTACCAGTGCTGTTGAAATAGACCTGGGACACTGAAATGAGTCCAGTCCCTCGTCAGGAATAGAGTGATTGTATTGTATTATTTCGCATATTTTGTATTATGTATTGTGTTATTTTGCATAGTATTTTTCAGTCTTCTCCCATCAAAAGCAAATTTCTAGGGCCACTGTTTTTATACACCTCATTTTTGGGCACCAGTTTGAGACAACTAGCCCTGATTTTTTTTAGAGATTTTTACATTTCCCCACTGGAGCTGCATGTTCTGAGCAACTATGAAAATCAGGCCTTGGGTGTCTCAAGTTTGGCGTGCAGAACCTAGGTACAAAAACATCTGGAGTCAATTTTGCATATTTTTATAGATTCAAGGTAACAATTAAAATATCATCTTGAAACATCCATGGACCCCAAAACCAGCCTTTTAAATCTTCACAGGATCCCAGCATAAAAAGGTCAGGGCTAAGCTTGGACTAGCCTTTGATGGTCACACACGTGGACATTTCCAAAGTGTTAAAAAGAAGCATCACAAATGAGGTGCAGAAACTAGAATGCATCCACACAGAGGGAATGACTGGATCATGTGTCGATTGGAAGTATTACTAGGAATTATAAGTCAATGGAGGGTTTAATAGTGAAGGATGCTGGCTATTTAGAAGATGGACATTGGTAGGAACTGAAGAAACTGTAAGTGATAATCATTTTGTATGAAAATATAAGATAACACGGAAGCCATTTCTGCAAAGTATTGAGCACCTCCTGAGAGGTGCTGAACCTTCTTAACCCCACTGATTAGTATTTTTGGGTTATGGTTCACAGGGAGTAAATTGACAGTATTAGTTGTAGATTACGAGATCAGATATTTCCTCGTGATGAGAAATTAATTCTCACAACACCTGAGGAAGTAAGTAAATCAGTAGAATTATCTGCATTTTACAGATAAAGAAACAAAAAGGCTAAATGACATGCCCACAGTCATACAGTGAGTAACTGGAGGAATGGGGAATAAAATTCAGAACTCCTGACTCTTAGTGTCATGGCTGGAACTACAAGACAATTCTTCATCTCTAACTGTAACTAGAGTTCTACCCAAAGGTTTCAGAGAATGTTGCAATCAGCTTTTGTTTGTGTGATTACATGCCTCTTACATTTTGCTTTGCGTTTCACGCTTATTCAAGCCTTCTGTGGCAAACAGAAAATCCAATACCAAGACAGCACATTTGCTTAAGCTCTTTGCATTATGGGTTATGGTTTGTAGGAGTTTCATTCAACCAATCCATTATATGACAAACTTCCACAGCTTCCATTATAAAAACCAAGTCAAATCATGAAACTCAGTTTTAAAAAAGTGTGTCCATCCAGACATTAAAATGTTCCCTTAGAATTTAAAGTAGAGGTTTTAAGGCCTAAAAATATTCCACATCAAACTGAGTTTATTTTCCATTTATGTTACTGTTGCATAGTTTTCAGGTTTCTCTCAGCACCTTCCTCAGTCTCTTCCCCTGGCTCAGTTAATTGTCTCTCTCCATTCCACTCTCTTTTTTGCCCTCTCACCAGCACAGAGTTCATCTCACCAGTCCCTAGCCTTGGCTCATTTCCAGCATCTACCTCCACTCCTGCCCTCAGATAACTGTTCTATGACTTCCTCCACTACTACTTGCTCTGTCCTTCTTCAATTTCACCACCTTCCCAGTCAAAAAGCACTGCTTCTAAGTTCTTATTGAATCTCATTCTGACAGTTCCAGTTACCCATGTGCCGTTCTTGATCTCTTTCTCTTTCCCGCAGGTTCACATTTGCAATGTAAAACTTATATGATCTAAAGTCTATCATCTTTACTTTTCTGGAATAACTTTGCCATTGTGACATCTTCTCCTACATTTCTGACCCTGTCACTCATTTCCATAAGAACATAAGAGTGGCCATACTGTGCCAGAGCAATGGTACATCTAGCCCAGTCTCCTGTCTTCTGACAGTGGCCAGTGCCAGGTGCTTCAGGGCAAATGAGCAGAACAGAGCAATTATCAAGTGTCATCCAATCCCTGCTTCTAGTAGTCAGAGCTTTAGGGACACCCAGAGCATGGGATCAGTGTCCCTGGCCAAGTTGGCTAATAGCCATTGATGGGCCTATCCTCCATGAACTTTTCTAATTCTTTTTTTAACCTAGATATACTTCTGGCCTTCACAACATCTTCTGGCAACAAGTTCCACAGGTTGACTACGTATTGTGTGAAGCAATATTTCCTTATGTTTGTTTTAAACCTGCTCCCTATTAATTTCACTTGGTGACTCTTGGTTATATAAAGCAGTTAATAACACTTCCCTATTCACTTTCTCCACACCATTCATGATGTATAGACCTCTGTCATACCATACTTAGTTGTCTCTCTTCTAAGCTGAACACTCCCAGTCTTCTTCTAATCTCTCTACCTTTTCCATGCTAATGTATCTTTTTTTGAGATGGGGTGACCAGAACTGCACTCAGTATTCAAGGTGTGGGTGTACTATGGATTTCTATAATGACATTATGGTATTTTCTGTCTTATTATCTAACCCTTTTCTAATGGTTCCTAATATTCTGTTAGCTTTTTTGCCTGTGCTGCACATTGAGCAGATGTTCTCAGAGAACTGTCCATGATGACTCCAAGATCTCCTTCCTGAGTGATATTCCATTTCCCTCCACTGGCTTCCTCTCACCTTCTACTTCAATTTCAAGTTCTACATCCTCCCTTTCAGATCTGCCCTGCCTATGATCCTGTGTACTTCTCAGTTCCTGTTTTCTTCTTTAGTATTGTTTTAAAAACGCCCTTTTTATTTCTTTTCCCCATTCTCATCTTTTCACGCTTTTCCATACTAAAGTAAAGGTCCCTCTGTTTGTGTGAAAAGCTCATTCACTTCCTTTATAAAAAAAATGTTTTCCTGTCAAAAATTGCAATGTTACTCCACCTAAGCAAGAAGCGATTTAGTTGGTGGTGGTGGTGTTTGGTTTGGTTTTGCTTTTTTAAAATCTGCATTGCTTTGAGCCTAGGCCGTCATTAGGTATTGCAGTTCCCTGATATATCTGAACAGTATTTTCCATCTAATACAGGGGCCAGATTATGCAACCTTGCTCGTGGTGGGTAGCACTTATGCAAGTAGTCCCACTTAAGTCAACAGAAGTATTAATATGCATTAGCACTGTGCTTTATGAGTGTGAGGTACACAATGGGACTCTGAGAATGTAAGGTCCTTGGGGTAAAGTTAATGCCTCAATAAATAATACTAATGGTAGATTATAAAAATATTAATACAATTTTTATAAGCTTTTTATTTATACATTTGGTAGAAGCTAATGAAAGAATTAACAGGGAGAAGCTGTGGATGCAATTTCCCTCAATGCCAAAAAAGCTTTTAACACAGTACAGCCGAAAAGACAATCCACTTAGGCCACTAAGCACATATAGTACAAGAGTGAGCTTCCTTTTCATTGAATGTCTAGTGTGACAGGGTGAGGCCAGACGGCTACGCAAGGGTGCTAGAAGGCAGGTATGTTAGCCCCAGGCTCAGCAAAGCCTTATTCCCTGGGTGATTCAGCTGGGGCTGCTTAGGCAGTTAGGCCACCTGGGGCCAATCAAGGAGACTGCCCCAGCACTGAAAAGCCTCCAGCTCAGGCAGGCAGTGTGGGTTGTGGAGTTTGGAGCAAGGAGGAGTGGAGGACGGAGGTTGGAGTGATAGTGATAGTTTGCAGCTTGGAGCTTGGAGCTGGCAGGCTGCAGCCGGCAGCCGGTGATCTGCAGCGGCTTGGGGCTTGCCCTGTTGAAGCACAGCACCGGGGCAGAGCACCCAGCTGGGGGAGCAGGAAGTGGACCACGGACTACCCCAGGGCAAGTAGCCGTACCCCAGGGCAGAACAGGCCTCGCCCCCGCCCCGGAGCCTTTCCCCGGCTGCACCACCGGCCAGGCCGGGTGAGCACGAGACCCACGAGGGCGGAACATCTCCCCCCGCCGCCCCACGCTGCCACACTAGGTAAATTTGGTGTGTGGTTTTGTTGTTCATGGGCTGAACACAGAGCTTCTTTCTCAATTTTTATTCAGGTAAATCCTCACTGAAGTCAGTAGGCATTTGCCAAACAAGCAGTGAGTAAAAGTATCTGAGGGTTTGATCCTGTAAAAACAGCAGACGAAGAACTGTGGTAACATATAGGTGCTGTAAGTAAAAAGGTTCAGTGCATTCTTTCCCACACATTTCTACCAATCCACCTTAATCCTGACCTACCGTCCTCCTGCTATTCCATTCCAGCATGTCTCTTAAACAACAGATATGGCAATCTCTGCAGATTTATTGGTGCTTTGGGTGTGTGGACAGGCATCCTGTAGAGACTAGGGCCCGGTCTACACTTAACTTTGCGATTCGGCGGCAGTTGACAGGAGATACGCAAGTGACGTAAATCACTTGCGTATCTCCCGTCGACTTTGCAGCATCTCCTCCGTGTGCCGTCCACACGGCGCTGCGTCGAAGGGAACAGCGCTCCTTTCGACGCAGCGCTACGCCACTTACCAGGGTGGTTTTCCTGCCTCACTTGCTGGATCAACTGAGCGCGTCTACACAGACCGCTCAGTCGATCCAGAGCAATCGATGTGACGGCGGCGAATTTGCCGCCATCAGTGTAGACCCAGCCTAGGTTAGGTAAAGATCTATGGATTAATTTAAATGTTTGAGGGCAGATAGTTTTAAACTGAAGCCACTGTAGCTGGAAGGCTGGCTTTATATACCACAGTGCCACCAAGCCCCCTGGGATGAGCTAGATGAGTGTATAAAAAATTCACTTACATGGCCAAGATATAGTGTGCTTATTAGTGGAAACAGTTTGAAGTGAAGGGAAGTGACAACTGGAGTACTACATTGAAAACATTAAGATGAATTCTTTTTTATGGATCAGTGACCAGGAAGGAGTTCTCAGTCCTAAATTATTAAATTAGCCACTGATACAAAATAGGAGGCAACATTCAGAATGACTTGACTAGATAAGTCACATAGTCAGATAAATGGTTTGTGCAGATCTATGTAGAGAATATTATATAATGAGGCCCACACAAAAACAAAACAAAAAAAAGATACAAAGAGAATACATAATCCCCTCTCTAGTCATATACTATTAACATCCAGGTAAGCAAAATATTTGTGTGCTACTGAAAATTATTCTGACTCTGGCAATTGACAGTTTGGCTGCATGTGACATACTGAGTGTGGATCTGATCATATTGCCATAAAAAACATGTTGCAGAAATGTAAAACTTACAGTACAGCAATCAAGGATCTTAGTTACTCAGAAAAGGGTAAGAGAAAGTAGGTATGTGTTCTTTAAGTAATAGGATATTAATGAAAGGGTACTCAATTCTGAAGGGAATAAATAGTGACATAAGGCCTCTGAAATAGTGTCAAATACAAAATGAAGGCTTCGTCTACACAAAGCTACTTGTGTGGATGCAGTTATACTGGTATAAATGTGCAGGAATAAGCTGTACTGATATAACTACATCCGTACTTGGGGAGTTGAATGGTTTTAACTATATCACTCTAGTTAAAGTGATACATCTTTTGTGTGCAGACAAATCCTAAAGGAACAAAAAAGTTAAATACATTTAGGAATAAGTTCCTAAATCATACCATATTCTGTGATCCTTACTTGTGTAATACTCTGTCAAAGACAGCAATACAAGCAACTTTTTTTTTTTTAGAGTGAAACTTAGGAGAGGAAAAATGAACTAATTCAAAGGAAAATGATATTTTAGGATGAAAGAAATCTAAGAAGCGTACCTTGTTTGTAACTTGTTTGTAGATACAGTTCATGATATGTATCCAAATCTTGATTGGCTCAATAGGAATATGTAGTGTGATATACCATGGTGACAGTCACCTTAGAAATTCCTAAGCTAGATAGATGCTCCTTTATCTACAAAGTATTACATTTAAAACATTTATCCTTTTATTCTCTTTGTTGTAGAGCGGTTTAGCAATATCATAGCACAACTTCTGTCTCCACACTGACGTCTTAATTTGCAGAGTTGATTTTTTTTAAAAGGCATTTATTGTTTTAAATGAAAACTTAAACCCTAGGATTCTGCATTAGATAGACTATAATGTGTGTTCTAATGATAGTGGGGAAAGCACATGTTTATGTTTGAAGCTGGATTAGTGCAGGCAAACAGGTGCTAATCAGATCACAATAAAATTTTACTGGAGGGCATCTGGAAGCTTTATGCCACTTTATTTTCAAAACATCACAGAAACTTTGGTATTTGCTTCAGTAACATTACATAAAAGCTTAACATGTACACGCAATTCAGTTTTTTTTTAATATCAGCACCATAGAGCATGTCTTTAAGAGACTTTTAGCTTAGTGAAGTTTCAGTGTGCACTTTTCGTACTGTTGTGGCAAACAGAAAAACTTGTATAGTTTAGAGAAATGTCAGTTAGTGGTTTGAGTAGCTCTTTGCCCTTATGTATTAAAACACCTAATTAGCACATTAAACACAAGTTAATTTTAACAAATAAATGTAATATGGCCCTGCATTTTTTAAGTTGGGTATCTACCTAATTTTTGTCCAAGGTAAAGTCTTTCAAATGAGTGTACTGTTTTCAGAGGAATGTTTCACATTACACCCAGTGTGTTTCTACTTCCTGCGATTCCAGCCTACCAACCACCACTGCCACACACCACACAATCTTCAATGTGTGGCAATTAATAGGTTGCAGATGAAGGTCTATCCTTTTTCACGGTGTGGAAAAAATCCTTCCAATACATATTCAAAAATCTCTCAAAGGAGATTGAAAACATTAAAAGCTTCCTTATCCTTTCCCTTGCTCAACCTTGAAAACAACTCAGAACCCTTGCACTCTTTCCTTGGCTGACTGATAGCACTGAAGAGGAAAAGATTATGATAAAGGTCTCTAACACCACCATTGCGAAGTATTCTACAATTCCTGAACTTACCGCCTTCCCCCTTCTCACCCCCCCATTTTCCTTTTCCACTGCATTTACTGTGAAATCTTTCTTCCTACAATCATATGGAAAGCTGCTACATGGTGGACTGTGCTAGCTATGGCCTATACACACCCCGTCAGCAACTAGCTTTAGGTCACTATATGCCTGTTTAGGATCCCTTTCCTCAGGCTTGCAAAATCCTGAGGTCTTTCCCTATCTCAGGGAAAAGTCAAATGCAGTGGATGTCAAAGTTACTTCTTCCATTTAAAGAAGTGCATTAGATAGAGAGATTCCTGGCAATATTCCTTGCAATTGGATCCAAAATAAAAATGTTTGAGATTTAGTGATATTTGTTAATTGTAACTATATTTCTTTCCTGCTAGTGTAAATATATAATAATAATTAACTCTCTTTTCTAATTTTTATTTCATACTTATTGTCTTGATGATCTCAGGTACTCTGACCATACAATATGCTGGGGGAGACGAGGTAGGTGAGGCAATATCTTTTTTTGTTGGTGGAAGGTACAAGCTGTAGAGCTATACAGCGCTCTTCTTCAGTCTGGGGAAGGAAATAAGAGTGTCTGACTAAATACAAGTTGGGTTAACTCATGTTGTAGGAGGCCACTTGAAATAGAGCACGCAATAAGGGTTAGATTGTTAAGAAAAAGGAGTTTGAAGTGGGACATTAAGGGTCAGCATGCAGATGTGTGTTACAAATTGTTGTAATGAGCCATGAAACCAGTGTCCCTGTTGAGTCCATGATTTTTAGTGTCTAGCAGTGTTATGACTTTAAGTCCCCAGGCTTGCCTTTTGAAAGTGTTGTGCAGGTTTCCTTTCAGGACAAGTACTGAAAGATCAGATATGGATACTGATTTCATGGCTCATCACAAGAATTTGAAATACCAACAAATTGCTTATTAGTTCATTTGCATAATAAGGATTATTTAATAGTTACCTGGATTCCAGGAACTGCAATAGGAACCTGGTTATTCCACAAAGAGGAATAGAAAGACCAGCTTCATATTCTTTACAAACTCAGTTTCTGACATATTAATGTCCTGTATTCTAGAGGCTTTCAAACTGATGGCATCCTAGATTATTTTGGGCTGATCCTGAGAAGAATCCCCATACAATTGCCAGCATGTTGTATGCTCAGAGTCCCTGGAACCATACAGAGAAAAAGCAAAGTGTGCCTGTATACATCTGAAAATGCCTAAGCTCTTAAGCACTAATTGATCCTTAGAATTATTTTAATAAAGGATTCTAGACATTTAATCCAAAATTTTCAGACTTGGGTGCCAAAAGCTAGCCATCTAGATCCATAATTAGGCTGTTAAATAAGTGGCTTGATTTCAAATGTGCTAAGCCTCTCTCCCCCGCGCACACACTCCACTGAAGTCAACAGGATCTATGGGTGCTCAGCACCTTCTAATATTAGGCCCCTTACGTAGTGCCTAACTTTAGGCTCCCATATTTGAAAAATCTGAAAGTATAGGAGTGATAATTATCTATTACTTACACAGTATTAGGCTATTTGCCATAAGCACCCAGTTGTGGTACTTTGACAATGAGTGTGTCTATAAAAACGTTGGTAGGATGTGTCTATATAGGAAAAAGCTATCCCCAATGATAGGAAGAACACCAACAAATGGCATTTTAGTTTGATATTTATTGATTTTCAAGTTTTACCGAAAGTTTTAAAAATTAATTCCCAAATTTCTACGGAGGAAACCAGCGTTTCTTGATGATCTTCTACAGAGGAAACTGGTGACAGAATGAATCACATGATTATTACCTGTTCTGTTCATTTCCTCTGAAGCACCTGCTATTGGTCAGTCAGAAGACAGGGCTAGCTGGACCATTGGTCTGACCCATTATGGCCATTCTTATGTTTCATAAATGTATTTTAGTTGTCCTCTACACGTTCCAGGAGATCACTAAAATCATTCACTAAATTTTGAAAGACAAATAATAAATAATAATAGCATTTCTTCATTCAAATTCGAATAATGAAAAATATCTTCCTGGGCTCTCTTTGATTAAATCAGTCCTATTTTTATGAGCCCATCTGTGCCACCAGTGCTTTGACTGAGGGCCAAATTATCCTTTGAAATCCTTTGAAAGCTTCCATGATTGCATAGAGCAACATTTTCTTTCTGGTAAAAGTCATTCTTTTGTAAATCATCTGAGTAGTAAAGAAAAAGCCATACCAGATCAGATCAGTAACCCATCTAGTCCAGTATTCCGTCTTTGACAATTGTAAGTGGTAATGGTAATCCTTCTAAAAAAAACAAAAACCAACTCCAGTAATGGACAATTTTACAATAACATATTTCCTCTTAACTGCAAGCAGCTAATGATTGGCTTAGTCCTGCTGTATGAGGATTTCTATCCCATCTCATATTTTTAACTAACTGATATAACTGTGGATATTTCTTTTTTCAGAAAGCATAATCATCTAGGATTTATTTACTCTTCATATCTGTGTCCTCTTTGCTTTAATATCTTCTGGGAGGTAGTTCACACATTATGTAACAAAGTATTTATTTCCTTTTCTTTTCAAAGTTCTTCCATTTTAATTTGAGTTCTCATTTGATCATATATTTTAAGAAAACGTAAATAGGGAGCAACTAACTGACCTTTTTTGAAGTCTGACATTATTACTTTACACATTTCTATCATATTCCCTCTTATTCATCTCTGGTCTAAATGAAACAGTCTTAATCTTCTTAAACTCTTCTCTCATGGTAGATGGTTGGATTTTTTTCCCTCCATATTACTAATAATTGTGGATGCCCTTCTCTCTGGAACTCTTTCTGTTTATGTCATGCACTTTTTGAATAGCCTTAGTAAAAAGCATATGCCTTTCTCTTTGAGAGGCTTTCTACAAGAGGGGAAGACTGCAAAAATGGTTCCATGGTTTGTCCAGGTTTTGTGCTGATTTGACCTCTAGGGGTATGGAAGAATGCCTTGGCTTCTGCCTACAAATAATTTCTGCTGAATAGATCTGCTAGGATATTAATGATCTTTCAGTGAGTTAAATGACCTGAACCTTATTAAAATGTAATAATTTAATTGTTTCTTCAAACAAAAACAATGTTTTTGCCACATGTTATATCAGTTCATCAATGTATTTTAGTGCTAATAATTATTGCCATATATTTATTATCATGTTTATGAGTCCTTGTAATTTCATTTGACTTATGCTGTAGTTTGATATATTATTTGATCAGCACTCGCAATGAGTCATTTTGTCCATATGTATTTAGTTAATTTGTTACTTTTTTCCTGCCCATGTTTATATATAATATACTGTATAAGGGAAAGGAAGTCTGACTGCTTGCAGCTGAGTCTGGTAAAAGAGCAAATTAGGTTTTATTAGAGCCACAGCTGTCCATAATGAATTCTGAACTAAAATTACTAGTGAAGAAAATAATCTAGCCATCTGCAGGAAATGTGAAAATATTTTTATAACCCAATAGCTGAGATCTGGATAAGGGTATCACTGAGATTTTCCAGCTGTACCTACAGTGTATTCCCAAATATCCATGGACACACAGTACACTGGAACACATTGCATCAACTTGGCTACACAACATCTTTGGCTGCATTTGCACAGGCTGTATTTTGATCTAAAGTAATCACCATGAAAGCCCTCTTTTTCAAATCATTTTCCTGTGCCTTTAGAAGTAAAATGCAGCTTTAAAAATAGTTCTGTTATCTTTGTATGGAGGCTTTCCAATCAGTGTTTCATTGCTTGAATACTTTTCTTTCTTTCTTTTTTATTTTTATAAATACTTCAGGGTCCTGTTACTTAGAATCATATTTTTGTCTGATTGTTCCTTCCAGCTGAATCTTGCTCTGTGTGGTGTTTTGGTGCCTGATTTTTTATTAAAGTGGTATTCTAGTTCATTTTATGATTTGTCCTGATACTGATAAAATATTGCTACAAAAAATCCTTGTTTTTCTGAAGGTAATTTGCCCCATATAATAATTCATATAGTTCTGGGTCCTATGGAGAGAGAGAAATTAAAGTGCAACCAGTAGATGATCCACCATGGTTAAGAAATGAAAAATATTTAGAATTATGAAGCACGGTGGACTTGAGTCTCCACTGTGTCATACTGGTTTTATATCAGTGTAACTGTGTTGAAATAAAAAACTGGTGTAATGGAGGGAACCAGGCCCTGTGGGACAAATTCTATCATTATCAGATTATCCACAGGGACATCTAAAAAGATATTTATTCATGTCACTTTTTTAGCATTGTGGCTAAGAAAAGACACAAACATAGCATGCTACTATCAAATGATAATAGTTCATCAGGGAAGTTGTGTGCTTTGCATATATTCTGTGTCTTATTTTATCTATCCGGTAGTCGTAGAATCATAGAATATTAGAGTTGGAAGGGAACCTCAGGAGGTCATCTACTCCAACCCCCTGCTCAAGGCAGGACTAACATCAGCTAAATCATCCCAGCAAGGGCTTTGTCAAACCGCAGCTTAAAAACCTCTAAAGATGGAGATTCCACTACCTCCCTAAGTAACCCATTCCAGTGCTTCATCACCCTGCTAGTGAAATTTTTTTTTCCTAATGTCCAACCTAGACCTCCCCCACTGCAACTTGAGACCATTGCTCCTTGTTCTGTCATCTGCCACCACTGAGAACAGCCTAGCTCTATTGTCCCTGGAATCCCCTTTCAGGTAGTTAAAGGCTGCTATCAAATCCCCCCTCATTCTTCTCTTTTGCATACTAAACAAACCTAGTATCATCACTGTCTCAGAGCAGACACAAATTTTCATCCAAATCTCAGGCTGCAAGACTGTATTTTTCTCTGCCTTTGAAATACTGCTAAAATTGTTGTGTATCAGGCATTCAACCTATTATTAACAAAGGGTAGAGAGTGAGAGGGTATATATCTACATTTTGAGCAAGGGGTGTGATTTTTAGTTCAAGGAGACTTACCCTCTCTAGCTCTAATTGAGCTTAGCATGCTAAAAATGGAGTTCAGCTGCATCAGTTTTGCCACGCCAAATGCGTGCCTTGGATCGGTACATATTCGAGGTGTTTAGCCGCTCACACTGGCACAGCTATATTATTTTTAGCATGCTAGCTTGATTGGAGCTAGCAATCAAGTATGTCGCCTTGTGCTGGAAATCACACCCCCAGTTCAAAGTGCAGCAGACGTTAAGGTAGGCTGAGTCCAAGTCATTTAGGACTTTGAAAAAGATCAGGAGTTTGAATGGTATCCAGTATTGAACAGAATGCTGATGCACCATGGGGAGCCCTAGATAAATGTATTCTCATCTTGTGTTGCTTACACATGCACAAGGAGAATCACTTCGACTGGTTCTTGAAAATACAGCCCTCTTTTCATCCATGTTGTAGTTTCCCACAGGACAGAAATAGCTGGGGGTGTGTGTGTGTGTGTGTGTGTGTGTGTGTGTGCATGTTACTGTCACCAAATTCCACAATGAAATCCAGTCCTGGGCAGAAATTTGAAATAGAGACTGGAGACTGCTGTCTCTGAAGTGCACAAGCAAAATAGAGCAATTGCTGCCAGACTCCAGCAGCATATGTTATATTCACTCACTTTTCCCCACTGTCCTAACCTTCACTTTTATTTACTGAGAATTGGCTCACCATGTATTTCTCTCGTAACTTACTCACAGAAGGTCATTATCTGAATTTTACTACAACTCCTCATGTGTAGATTTGTATACGATTGAAAGAAACTAATCATATTAAGATACATTTTCAGAATTATTCTACAGATCAGATTCCCTTTCAAAGCTCAGCGACAATGAACTCAGATCTTTACTTCATTCTTCATTGGAATGCATAATCAAAATAATGCTTTGGGGATGTATCATATAGACATATAATGAAAAAATATATGCTGAAACTCACCAAACCTTACGGGGAAATAGTTTTTTGGTTTTTTTTGAAATACAGTTCCTTTTATTTGATACTACCTACAGAACCCAACACAAATGAATACATATTACTGTACTTAAATGTACTGGAAGATGAGAGGAGGGCATTTATGGACTATGCCAGTATGAAGATATAAGTTCACACATAAATCCTTATTGTACAAATAAAACATCATTTCTGCTCAGATTGCTAGAGAAACTTCACTTGTCCTAGTTTCTAATCTTTCTTTTGCTGAATAATTGAGGGAGTCATGTAATGCTTTGATTCACTTTATAAACTGCCTATATAAAATCCTCTACAAAAACTGGGATTTAATTAAAAACACATACAGGAATGATTTTTTAAAAGCAACAATCAGTTTTCTGAAGGAAAGAGAGGTAAGAAAACAAGAGGCATGAAATGAGTTGGTAGACTTTTGTTCTACTTCGAGTGATTGCTCATATCCATTCCACTATCGGTGAGTACTCGCCACCATGCTCTGGTTCCCAGAACTTTTTTCCCCTTAGCAGATGCCGTAGGGTCGGCTTAGGCACCCCCTGGAGTGCCATGCTCATGCCACGGCACATAATGCACTGCCGACCCCACGGCCCCTCAGTTCCTTCTTTTCGCCCATGACAATCACTGGAACATCTCTTGCTCATGCAAGTAGCTTTCCCCTTTGGACTTGTAGTTGCAGTTTGGACTTCATTAGTAGTTTTTTCAGTAGTTGTTAGTATAGAATAAGTGTTAGAATAGGAAGCCCCCTCTGCCTTTAGGGGCTTAGAACTGGGCCATGTCTGGTTTGCCGGGCTTTAAGCCTTGCACTGCGTATGGCAAGGCTTTCCCAGTGAGTGACCCTCATGACCACTACTTCAAATGCCTGGGGGAGCAGCACGTGAGGGAGAAGTGTAGGATCTGCAGACCTAGAACCCAAAAAGAAAGGGGGATTCATCTGAAGGCTATCCTGATGGAAGCAGCACTCCGTCCGGCTTCCAAGTCGCCAATTTCAATGTCGGTACCGAGTGTCTCCTCAGTGCGGAGCGCTCCATCGGCACCGGAGTCCATCTCACGCCGTCCCTCCCTAGAGCGAAGGAGGAAGCGGTGCCAGCACACAAAGCACTCCCACTCCCCCATACCACGGTCGGGGTCAAGCCCAGAGGTGCTGGAACTGTGACCCATCGAGTCAGCTCCGGGGCCTGCACCTCCATGCAGGGAGCTTCCCCCCGATTCCTGGCAGTGGGGCCCCTGCAGCAACTGTCGGCACCGGAGGCTTTCCATGTGGCTTAGGACCTGATGGCCATGCCCACGCCTCTGCACCCCTCCTCAGCCAACGGAGAGAGGGCTGGTGTCCCGTGGAAAACCCATGCTGGGTGCCCCTGGTGGATGGTCGAGACCTCTTTCTAAAGAGAAGTCTCCATCAGATGGGCACAGAGGTAGATCATGAAAGCTCCCCTCCCAGCTCCAAGTCTGTCTCATCAAGCTCATCCTCCCTGCGGCACCGAGATCATCCGTCGGCACCATGCTCCAGATGGCACCGATCCAGGACAGCCTCGCGCAGCAGACGGGCCTCCTGCTCAACCTCCTCGGAGTTGGGCTCGGCACTGAGGAGTCGCAGATGGCACCGGTCCCAATCCCCAGGACGGAAACAGCACCACAAGTCTTCGGTGCCGAGGCACCGAACATCGTCCTTCTTGCTATAGGAGTCATACTACTGGCACCGATCATGTCGGCACTGATGTTCGTCTTCCTCAGGCTCCTTGAGAGGCCAGAGCAGGACCCAGAGATGGCATCGTCAGCACCAGTCTAGTGGTTCAGGCTCCTGGAAGGACGACCGGCACCAATAGGAGGCTCCACAACCGACGCCAATGCCAGCACTGGGCTGGCCACAAGGGCCTTGGTAGTGGCCTTATTGGGACCCATGGGGGGCGCAGATGGGGAAGCAACGACCTCAGCCCCATCTCTAACAGTCCAGCCAGTACCACCCATGCCTGGCATTAGAGACAAGGGCCATTCTTTGGATGAAGACATGGACCCTGAGGAAGAACCTTCTGCGTCATCAGTCCTGTTCCTCCTCTCCAGACAAGGCCACCTCCAGGAATCATAGAGCACCCCTGAAAGACTTCAGAGCTCACCAGGAGGTCCTGAAGAGGGTGGCTTCGAACCTCAAATTGGAAATCAAAGAGCTGTCTGAGGAGGAAGACCCCCTCTTTGGCATGGTGGGCTCAGAGGGACCTTCAAGGGTAGCCTTGCCAGTGAACAAGAGGGTTCTCAAGCTGGCTAAGGCCCTCTGGCAAACCCCAGCCTCTGTTGCTCCTACATCTAAAAGCGCCAAGAAAAAATATTATGTACTGACAGAGGGGTTTGAATTTCTTTTTAACCACCCGGCCCTGGGGATCTTAGTGGTGGACGCTGCTAACCAGAGGGACAGACAGGGGTCCAGGGCGCCACCCAAAGAATAAAGACAATAAGAAACTTGGTCTCTTTGGGAGGAAAATATATTCTACCCGGGCCCTGCAGTTCTGTATAGCTAACCACCAGGCCCTGCTGGGATGCTATAACTTGAATCTGTGGAACTCCATGCAGCAGTTCACAGAGAGGTTGCTCCAGGACCTTGCGGGGGACTTTGCCACCGTCCTAGACGAAGGTGTCACGGTGGCAGGGGCAGCATTACAAACCACAAATGATGCTGCAGATACAGCAAGCAGGATCATTGCCTCTGCAGTGACCATGAGATGCTGCTCTTGGCTACAATCATAGGGGCTGTCCCAGGAGGTTCAGCATTCAATACAGGACCTGCCCTTGGATGGGGCGGGCCTGTTTTCAGACAAGACAGATGAAAAATTACATGCCTTTAAGAACTCGAGCCACACTATGCTCATTGGGCCTTTATACGCCTCAGGCCTCGAGGCATCAGTATTGGCCGCAGGCGCAGCGTCTGCCGCAACACCACCCAGGCCATCGCCTAGGGCCTTTCAGAGAGAGAAGCAGGGGTTTCGGATGCCACAACCGATCATACTCGTCCACAACCTCCCAGCATGGGCCACCTAAAGGGCCCAACAATAAAAAGCAGTTTTGATGGTGCGCATGAGGGTGGCACCAGCTTGAGGCAAGTGAGCCTCACTATGTATGTGTAGGCCACCATATGACCTAACAGCTGTAGGCAGTGCCTGGCTGTCGTCGTGGGGCACCTGTGTAACTGGCCAGATCCTCCCGGATCCATCTTTATTATTTCTAGGCAGGCTAAGACCATTCTATGCCGAGTGACAGAGTATCACCTCAGATCACTGGGTCCTCAAAATAGTCCTTCAGGGATATGCCCTCCAGCTTAGTGCCACTCCCCCAGCCACCCCTCAACCCCATCCCTCTTCAGGGACCCCTCTCACGAGCAACTTCTCTTCCAGGAAGTGGACCCCCTTCTTGGTCTGGGGGTGGTCGAGGCGATTCCTCCACACGAAATGGGGAGGGGTTTTTACTCCAGATATTTCCTTATCCCCAAAGCAAAAGGGGGTCTGCGGCCCATATTGGACCTGCATCATCTAAACAAGTTCATAAGAAAGCTAAAGTTCTACATGGTCTCCCTAGCCTCCATTAACCCTGCCCTGGATACAGGAGCTTGGTATGCCGCCCTCAATCTGAAAGATGCTTACTTTCATATTTCTATCTTGCTGAACCACAGACGTTTCCTGTGGTTCATGGTGGCTGGGTCCCACTACCAGTTTATGGCCCTGATCTTTGACCTCTTATCTGCTCCCAGGGTATTCACTAAGTGTATGGCAGTAGTGGCAGCCCACCTGAGGGGCAGATGGGTGCAAATCTTTCCGTACCTGGATGACTGGTTTATCGGGGCAGATCCAGGTCCCACATCCAGGACAGTGTGTCCCTTACATGTACTACCTGCACCAAACTGGGGCTGCTCATAAATGAGCAGAAGTCAACTCTAACCCCGTGCAGTGTATAGAGTTAATAGGGGCTATCCTGGACGCTTCCCAGGCTAGAGCCTTCCTCCTGCAACCTTGGTTTGAGGTTATGGCACTGATTACACTGGGCAACAAATTTTTTCGAAAGTGTTGCTTCCTCAGAAATTTTTTTGGATTATGGTAGGCCATTTGAAGCTGAACACAAATATAATTTCAGACTACTTGTATCACGTAGGAATTTGGAGAAACAGGAAATTGATTTTTATTGAATGGAATGCATTTAATCGCATAACGGTACTGACTGAGTTCAACTGGGCTAAAAATGTTTTGTTGATGATTTTTGTTTGTACTCAGTGTCTGAGGCTTCTCGTTTAAGTGTCCAACAATAATCGGCCAGCATTGATGGATTCCAGTTGCCCTGATACCATTTTTCCATGATCGCAATGTCCTGGTGAAACCTTTCACCATGCTCGTCACTGACTGCACCAAGATTTGCAGGGAAGAAGTCTAAATGCAAATGCAGAAAATGAATCTTTAGTGACATGTTGCACTTCATGGTTTTGTATGCTTGAAGCATGTTGTCAACCAGCTGCACGTAGTTTGGTGCTCTGTAGTTGCCAAGAAAATTTTCAACAACATCCTTGGTGTATCCGACCTGCATTCCTGGTAGCAGCACGACTACTTTCAGATCACCACAGATGTTCCAGTTGAAGTTGCTGTACGGTATGTGTTTCAACAAAACTTCCATATTTCCATAGGTTTCTTTCATGTGTACTGCATAGCCGATTGGTATTGAAGGATGGACATTGCCATTGTGTAACAACACAGCTTTCAGGCTTAACACTGACGAATCAATAAAAAGACGCCATTGTTGTGGGTCTTGCTGGCAACCCAAAACAGTGAGTGGTCCATCAATGTCAGTGCAGAAATACAGATTATCAACCTGACCAAAGAATTGTGTCAAAACTTCTTGGTGGCTGCGAAAGACAGAAATGTTTGTGCCTGGTGACAGCAGACCCCATCTTTGCAGTCTTGAACCCAGTAATTGTGCTTTTGCCTTTGACAAACCCAAGTCCCTGACCAGGTCATTTACCTCAGATTGAGTTATCAGATGAGGCTCATTCAACGTAAATGGTTCAAAATCTGGATCAGTGCTGTTTTCCATTCCTGGCTTGTGCATCATGACATCTTTGTCTGCCTCCTCTAGGTTCCATGTCTCTGGTGGCTTTGGTACTAGAAGACTGTCGTCATGCGGCACAGGTCTCATTGCTGAAGGGAGATTGGGGTATTCAGTGGATTTCTTGTTTTTAGCAGAGAACCCAGACACGTTGGTCAGACAGAAGTAACAGTCTGTCACGTGATCTTTCTGCTCTCACCACATCATTGAGACAGCGAACGGCATTGACTTCCGAGTACCTCTGAGCTAAGCTCTAAGATCGACAGCGCATGTTGCGCAACAAATGTGAGGAGCCCAGGCTTTGTCCTGATCACCAATTTTACAGCCAAAGTAGAGCTCATACGCTTTCTTAATATGTGCAGTCATGCTCCATCTTCGAGGTTTAAGAGTATATTCGCCACAAATATAACAGAACGTATCACAGCTGTTGCGACGTTGGTGAGACAGTTTGCTATCACGAATCCTCCTGAAAATACAATTGCTTTATTACTGTGAGTACACACCATATGCTATATGCATGCGCATCGACATGAATGCAAACTGATATAAATGCAGTGCATAGAATGGTGTGTGCGAAATGCTTTTATAGCCTTTCTAAAACCTGTCCTGCCAGCATCTGCCCTGCCTAAGCCTTAGCATTCCCACTACATGTTGTGTGGCCTGCACTAGGTGCAGTGTCACTGTATGCCCAGGCATGCTTAGACACAAGATAGAAAACTTTTCAGCTTACGTTGTGGGCAGCATTTTAATAGACAAATTATGAATTGAAATAACAAATATAGGTGATTTAAAAAAAACCAGTACGTTATAGGGACATTTCATGGTGATTTTCATAATCAGCAGCCCAAAATCCATAAGATACACCCAAAAGTATTCAAGAAGCAAAATCTTTGTTGTCCAGTGTTATCATCCAGTTACACAGGTGCCCCACGACGACAGCCAAGGACTGCCTACAGCTGTTAGGTCATATGATGGCCTACACATACATAGCGAGGCTCGCTTGCCTCAAGCCCAGGCTGTTCCAAGTTTGGCTGGCCTCGGCGTATGCTCCGAGCAGACACCCCTTGAACAGAGTAGTCACAATTCCCCCAAAAGTATTAACCTCCTTGGACTGGTGGAGGGATCTAAGGGCGAAGTTGGCAGGTGTTCTGCTCAGGGATCTGGCCCCATCGGTCACCCTGATATCCGATGCCTCGGATGTGGGGTGGGGAGCCCACATCAGTGCCGACCTAGGCACTGAAGGGACATGGTCGGAGGAGGAGAAGAGACTCCACATCAATGTGAGGGAACTCAGAGCCTTCAGGTAAGCATGCATGGTGTTTCTCAGCTTCCTGAAGGGCAGGATGGTTCAGTTGCTGACGGACAATACCGCAGCAATGTTCTACATCAACCAGCAGGGGGGAGCGCGCTCCTCAGCCCTCTGCCAAGAGGCCATTCGGCTATGAGACTTCGCGGTGAGGCACGACTTTCACTTATCTGCCTCTCAGTTCCCAGGGGTCAGGAATGACGAGGCGGATTGCCTCAGCAGGTCGTTTCTACCCTGCCATGACTGGTCTCTACACAAGGAGGTAGTGACCTTTATTTTCCAAAAGTGGGGTGTTCCCCAACTGGACCTGTTCGCATCATTCTGGAACAGGAAGTGCCCGAGGTTTTGCTCGCTCCGAGGTCGTGAGCCAGGCTCCATATCCGATGTGTTCCTCATCGACTGGAGGGGGACCTTCATGTGCGTGTTTCCCCCAATTCTGCTCCTGCTCAAGGTCCTCTTGAAAATCAAGAGGGACAGAGCATACATCATATTGATTGCCCCAGCCTGGCCGAGACTGCACTGGTAGAGCATGCTGGTGGACCTGCTGATCGCCCCGCCAATGGACCTTCCAATGCATCAGGACCTGCTCTCCCAGGACCAGAGTAGCCTGCTGCACACAGACCTGGACTCCCTGCACCTGACTACCTGGAGACTTTGTGGAGGGGGAGAGAGCTTGCTCGGCGCAGGTCCAACAAATTCTGCTGAGCAGCAGAAAACCTTCCACACAGGTTTTCTACCAGGCCAAGTGGAGGAAGTTTACTTGTTGGGCAGAGTCCTGGGACATTCAGCCTAGCCTCTCACCTATCCAGGTGGTTCTGGAGTGCCTACTCCAGCTGAAACTTCAAGGCCTGGCGTTAGCCTCCCTAAAGGTCCACCTGGTGGCCATCTCATCCTTCCACCAGCCAATGGAAGGGAGATCTCTTTTCTCCCATCCCATGTCGGTCAGGTTCCTCAAGGGAGTGAAGAGGCTTTACCCGCAGGTCCGAGACCCGGTGCCTCCCTGGGACCTTAACCTGGTGCTTTCTAGACTGATGGGACTCCCCTTTGAGTCGATGGCTACATGCCCACTGCTCGTCCTTTCGTGGAAGGTAGCCTTCCTGTTGGCCATCACAGTGGCTAGGAGGGTTTCTGAGATTAGAGCTTTGACCTCGGAGCCCCCCTACATGGTGTTTTATAATGATAAAGTGCAGTTGAGACCCCATCCAACCTTCCTGCCCAAGTTGGTCTCCTAATTCCACTATAACCAAGATATCTTCCTCCCCATGTTCTTTCCTAAACCACAATGGTCAGAGGAGGAGTAGAGATGGCACTCCCTGGATGTCAGACGGGCCCTGGCATACTACATCGACAGGATGAGGCCATTCCAGAAGTCGACACAGCTCTTTGTCGCAGTGGCGGACCAGAGGAAAGGCTCACCTGTCTCCACTCAGTGCATCTCCACGTGGATCACTGCCTGCATCAAGTGCTGCTATGAACAGATGAATGCACTGCTCCCAGGGGTTATTTTGGCGCACTCAACCAGGGCCGAGGCATCAGCGTCGGCCTTTCTGGAAAAGATGCCCCTGCAGGACATTTGCAAGGCCGCCACCTGGTCGTCGGTGCACACCTTCACGTCCCACTACGCCATCGTCCTCAGGCAAGAGAGGACGCAGGATTTGGCAGAGCCATTCTGAGAGCAGCTCACCAATAACTCCTACCCGCCTCCAAGGTATGGCTTTGTAATCATCTATAGTGGAATGGATATGAGCAATCACTCGAAGTAGAAAACAGGGTTACTTACCAGTAACTGTTGTTCTTCGAGATATGTTGCTCATACCCATTCCACACCCACCCTTCGTCCGCTCTGTCAGAGTTGACAGAAAGAAGAGACTGAGGGATCGTGGGGTCGGTGGTGCATTATGTGTCACGGCATGAGTGCGGTACCCCAGGGGGCGCCTAAGCTGACCCTATGGCATCTGCTAAGGGGAAAAAAGTTCCAGGAACCAGTGCATGGTGGCGAGTACTCACCTATAGTGGAATGGGTATGAGCAACACATCTTGAAGAACAACAGTTACCGTTAAGTAACCCTGTTTTTTGCGATACTCCACAATGTCTTTCACTCTATTCCATTTTGCTAGCACACTCAGCAAGAGCTCTTTCTTCCTCTAAGGTTCATGTTTGGAGGAAGGAAGTACGAATAAGTAATCATACAATATTCATCCAAATCTGCAATCACAAAAGAATAAGGAATCCTTCCAAATCTACATTCATGCATGAATAAAGCAATCATCCAAAATCCCTCCAAGTAATCATACAGAAACCTTTGAGATCTGATTGCTGTACTAAACCTAACCGAAGGTAAACAGATGCCACATTATTAACATTTGCTCATTTAGGATAATTTGTGGCTCTGATACTTGTTTCATATATTCTTCTTCAATCCATTATTTTAATGAAATGCTTATTAGTTGTCTTTGCTTCCATATTAGAAGAGTATTTGAATGATAAGTCTTTCTCTTTTGATAACCTGTAAATAGTCTCTAATGATAATCAGCTATTGGCTAGGCTTTGAGGGAGTTATTTTCCCTTTACACTATGTAGCTCTGCTACTCAATTCTTTCATTCCTTAGAAGTCTTATAGGAATGAATCTGTAGTTCTGCAAGGCTTAGGAGCTCTGTAGAGTTGAAACTAAAATTCCTACCATGTCAAAGGAGTTTGATTCAGTGATTTTATCTTGTGATTTTATTTTTATTGAAGGAAACACCAAAAGTAAAAATATATTCTATTGCACTAGTTATATTCTGAACCACAAGTTTTTGAATTTCTGTTGCATACTACTTATTCTGTGCATTGACCTAGTACTGGAAACTCATCACTTTTGATATAATAAATACATATTTAAACAGTTATGTCCTGGAGTAGGCCTTCTCGAGACATTCAACATCATTAGATAAAAAAAATAAAATATTTTTTTCTTTATGATTTACACTTTAAAAAAAATCCATCAGGAAAATTCTTTTCTTTGAGATGTACAGAGCTGAATAGGGGAGCTCCTGTGGAATATACCAAACTTCCCAGGAATACAGGTCACCTCCTCAATGTTTTTGCACTTCTGCAAGATCTTTACTACAAAGATCCGTGCTTATATGTGGGGGTAAATATGTTTAAAGTCTCTAACAATGGAATTTCAAGAGCACAGAAAAGCCTTGTAAAGACTGAAATAAAAAACTTCAGAAAGCTCACATAAGGGAAAGAAGTCCAAAGTTAGCTGTGGATTTGAGTGTCTCCTGTACTCTATCCTGATGCCTGTGAAAAGTCCCTGGGCTCAGTAAGCTAGGCTTTGCCAACCGTATTTTGCGTACAAAAAGATCTTTACCTGTTCTGTGCTTTCTTTTATGTGTCATTTTTTCCTATCCAGTTTAAGAAGTCACTCAATCCTCCACTAGCAAATGATCAAGCTTGTTTTCAGTATAAAATAGAGGTGGAAAAACAGATAGTCCAGTGAACAACAAAACATAAAAATTCCTTATCATATTCCACAAGAGGCTGGTATTGTGCCATAATCAAAAGGAGGAAAAAGGGCAGTCAACCTTATCACAATGAGTTTTATGTACTTTCAGTTCATAAACACCAATCTCATTTTATCTGAAGCTGTAATATTCAATCAAATTATCCCCTGATATATGTCAAAAATGACCTAAATGATTTTTGGTCCATATTTTACTATCTTTGTTTCCAATGAAATGATTTGTGAAATTTAGTAATTATATTTTCTTCCTGTGCCAGATCACTGAAGTACCAATAAAGGGTCAGCATTTAAACAACAACAAATTAATCATAAAAACCAGCTTGCTACAATGATTTTAGTGTGGAATGGTCCCCTTATGCCTCTTAATTTTCCTTTTTGTGCACTGTAACTGCATCGCATCACAGGACATTAAGCATGGTTCAACTCATAGAACTGACTCAGTCATGTTTTTAGAAATTTGAAAACAAATGTTGTAACTGGATGAATGATAAAATTGAGGCAATAACAGTTTCCTGGTAGGCATGCTTGTTTAATGGATTGCATCGTCTTTAAGCATGTAAACATTGCAGTATCTTTCACTAACTAAAATAAGATTTTTGGTTTCAACTCTTAAGTTTGGCAGTAATTTCATATGGTGCAAAAGCACTTAAGGAAGTGATAACAAACGTTAAGACTTTATTTATGGAATGATGCTCATTAGCTGAATCAACATCCTTAGTGGAAAGTAACTAGGAAAGATTATTTTGCCTTTGGAGTATGGGTGCAGACATAGGGCCCCATACTGTGAGGTGCTGAGTGCCTTTCCCTTATTTGAATAGGCCTCAGTAAAAGCTGAGGTTGCTTCGTACATATAGCATTGGGTCCATAGATTATGTATTTGTCCTGTCTGGAAAAAATAAACGCTCTCCCCTTTCTTTCTTGCTTAGAGATTTCAAAATATAACAAATGGATTGAATTGTGGTGGCTTCAGCCTGCAGCTGATGTTTTCATACTGTATTCTAAGACATGAGAGAATCAGCTTGGTACTTGGCAACCAGGACATATCAAATAGAGGTGGTTTATCAGTTGTGCCGTTCTTATCGTGTTTTTGGTTGAAGGCTGTTGAAATGATGAAAAACAAAAAGCACAAATAGGGTTCTGTCATTATCACCATGATGTGGAGCTTAGTTCTTCAGGATCAAAGAGAAATGCATTCTCTTTTGGAATTCTAATCCTTCAATTTGAGTCACGCAATGCACTTTGATACTGCTGGGTTAAAAAAAAAATTTAATAAGTGAAATAAAGGTTGGTAAGGAAACTTGGAGATTCAGCCAAACACACAGCTCCCAGAAAACACACAAACACAGATTCCCAGAGTTCAAATTCTTAATGATCAGATAAAATGACTAATGTCATTGCTGGATAATTATGGTAAACTTAAATGTCAGCCGGCTGTGTCACATCTAGTTATAAAAAATCTTTCTGTCTTTGAAATCATTAACAAAGATACAATAGATGTTTGTTTTCAGAGGGGGTGTAGCTGAAGTAGATTTTATTCCTGCCGAAACTATAGAATTAAGTTAATAGATACAAAAATATACTACTTTTTTAAAATGACAGTTTCAAATAGCAGCATTGATATAGGCCATTTTCAAAAAAGAGTAAATTATAATTGAATTCATTCACGTATCCTGGGTTTCAGCCTCAATCATGGTATCAGGAAGCCACTTGCAAATATGAATCCTTGGGAAAGTCACGGATCACGTTACCTGAAGATGAAGTGGAATATAGTCTCTAACCATCAATTCTTTTCCTTCTACAAGGGAGAGTGCAACTTAAGTAGATATCTTAAATTCAGAGAATACATGAAAATGTGTTTTTTTTATTTCTAAGTCTTTTTTTAATTTTGTGGTTTTGGTTTTCCTTGATTACCATATTTGTTTCAGCAAGTTGTAACATAGTCTACATCACTTTTTAAGAAGAAATAGACAGATTTGTACGTAATAATATATAATAATCCTGTGTATGCAATGTTAATTTAATTGTTTTTCTGTGTTTCTGTTTCCAAGGGCTCATATGCAGTATGTCAACTAGAGTTACTCATACTTTAAAATCAAATTCAAATTTCTAACATGTCAAAAGTCGGGCGTGTTCAGAATAAAAGTTTAGATTTGGCCCATTATCAATAAAAGGAGAATATTTGCAAGATACAGATGTGGACCTGAGCTCAGATTTTAAACATTCCAGAAGATAGAGATGTGTAAGATCTTGTATTTTGATTTGGGTTCCCCTCTTAACTCATCTGGGATTTGATTCTGAATGATGAAGCTTAAGATTGTTAAATTGTCACTCATCACGCAGGGCTTTCTGCGCTACCTGTGTTTTCTGTGGCCAACCTGTTTGAACCAGGAGGGTCTTGATATCGTGACCCAAGAGCCTGTTTTGCAAATATTGTTGAACACAACTTTATGATTTATTGGCTCGCACAGGGACTAATCAACACATCTTTAATGTTGAGGGTGTAGACTCACAGAACAGTGTTTGCTATACGTGGAGGATTGACAGAACTCTGAGTATCTCTACCTTGTGAGCTTCTGCCACTGTTTAGGCATTTGATATCCCTCTGAGTTACATCTGTGAGGATCAGTCTAGAGTGTGTGAAACACGTGGTGCCTGAAGTGTGGACAAGCACTATGAGACACTGAAGTATTGTACCAGAAAAGGGGAAGGAGAGGGACAAAGTTTCTGAGTGCTGTGCAGCACATGGCGTGCTAACAGAGTTCAGAACATAGGCATGAGAGAGAGAGTGGACTTGGAACACCTTGATGCAGATGGAGCGTCGGGCACCTTGAAGAGAATAAATTCCTCATCACCTTGAGGCTGGTAGACATATCAGGGCCTCAAAGCAGATGGATATGTTGGAGCCTCATTATAGTTCAACCCATTGGTGCCTTTGAATACTCTGAACACCTTGAGGAAAATGTCAGCAGCTTAGTAAAGTACCTCATTGTGGATGGATCTGGATGCAAAGTGCCTCGCTATTAACTGATGTGTCAGCCAGTCAGTTCTTATAGTTAGGAACATTCACATATCGATAAATTTTGATGCCGCCACATGACATGTATGAATCAGAGCCTTGGAAAAGTTTGTGGCCCCCTGAAACTGGATCAGGAAGTACCTTCTACAGTGTAGTGATTCGGTGACTACTCCTTTCTGACAGGGGTTTTACCATAAGTAGCCATAGTAATTGTGACCCATAGGTTAGATTACTGCAATAGTACTTTATATTCAGAGCTGCCCTTGAAAAACCATTTGCAGATGATAACATGACAGGTGAGTAGAGGAAGTGAAAAATGCCTGCTCTGATTAAAAGTGCAGAGTATTGCGTGGGTGGTTGTTTGACCCTGTAATGGCCAGTGGGTGGTTTAAGGTCTGCAAGTGCCAGGATGACGTTGTATGTCTCATGTGATAAGTGAGCTGTCATCCAGCAGCACAATGCTCACAAACACTATCCTGTAGCATTCATTCAATTCTGAGTGAAGGGGGAAAGAGGCGGACCTTGAATTGGTAAAAGCACTTTTACTATCTTACCATCCAAGTTCTAAATTGCTTAGCTTCTAAAATCTGACCGAATTGCAGCATAAGGAAGTACCGACGATTGAGTAACTGTGTAACTAGTTCTAAGTACCATGAATCCTCTGACTATAAAACTCATTGTGCATTTACAGAAATTTGAATTACTCTACATAGCTTAGCTTTTTTATTGGTTATTTGCACAATCAAAGCAGGTGCAAGAAGAAGCCACAATCATAGGAACTGTGATACGAATGCTAAATGTTTTGTAATGCCCAATCACAGTCAGTCTCTGTGGATTCATGGAAGCCAAGAGTGGCCCCTAAATTAGAGGATAACGGTTTAAATCTTCATGTAAACCAGTCTGCTATGCCAGTGTGTGCCATTTGCTGTGATTTTCTTGCAAGTAAGCAGAAAAGAGCCTTGCAAAAACTAAAGCAGCTCAAGTTTGCTGGAGTGCAAAACTCTTACTGAACCAAAGTGAATAAATTGCCATGCAGTCTGTTTTGCACTCCTCTGGAGACACAAAACAAAGTTATAAATGGTCTGCTCAGGATTTCCTTTTCATAGTGGTACAGAAGTGGCATCCATCGAAAATAGCCAGTCCGACCCCACAGCTCAGAGCACTTGGTGAAAAGATCATGTTGGTGGCCTGGCTGTGTGAAGGGGTTGAGGCTAGTCCAAACTACATTAAGATCCCACCCCAGGATCAGAGGATGAGGGGCATAAAGTTTACCAACAGAGAAGCTTGGACTGATCGAAGGCTTGGGCGCACAATGTATACCATTCGGTTTTACTGACAAGCATCTCTCTTCTTAATGAAATAGAGGGAGACAACAGCATTTTTGGTGACTTGCAAATAATGCAGCATTATAAAATAAAGCATGAATTCTTTGCATAATGGGACACTGCCATTGAAAAACATAACCTGTGATCATTGTACCATTTGGGGAAACATAAAATTTCTAGAAGGTGATGTTCTGCATGTTCTGCAAAATGGTCAGTGCCTTCAGCTGCTTATCATGGGAGCTGAGGGAGCTCAGCTCACTCAACAGTAGGGCCCCTTTACAGTAACTGGAGTTAATATTAATACAGGAATGAACAGCCCGGAGTCAACTCCCATGTCTTAACCTTTGAAGTTCTCTGAAGTGGGTGCCATAAAAATATACAAATTGCGTGAAATAAAACATCTCTTTCCTTCATTTTTTTGTTTCCTATATTTGATTCTCTTTTAGTGCTGGAGTCGGCAGGACTGGCTGCTTCATTGTAATAGATGCCATGTTAGAGAGAATAAAGCATGAAAAGACTGTAGATATTTATGGCCACGTAACTCTAATGAGAGCCCAGAGGAATTACATGGTTCAAACGGAGGACCAATACATCTTTATCCATGATGCACTGCTGGAAGCAGTGACATGTGGAAATACTGAAGTGCCAGCCAGAAATCTATATGCATATATTCAGAAGCTGACACAGATAGAAACAGGGGAGAATGTCACAGGAATGGAACTGGAATTTAAGGTACTGTATTCAATGGGGAGATAAAATGTATTGGGTAAATATTCTGTGGTGCTAAATCTGACACTAGTTGCTCCCAGGAACTTTAGGCTCTTTCTTGAGGCTAGAATTTCACAATTATGAGCTGCTAGTTTGGAAAGAAGCCTATATTTTTACACAGAGTTTTTCAACCGTGATTAGCATCCAGACAAGGATTTTCAAAGAGTTTTTCTTTTTCCCTCTAGATCTTTTATGTTAAAAAAGATTGGTATTCATGTTCTTGACATCATTTAATATTTTTAATAACTATAAATAGGATGTTGACAATGTAACATGGTATTAAAAAGCAAATTGTAAACATCTAGCTTTGTTAGAATGTAGGAAAATAATCATCTAAAAGTTAAATGATTTTTAATCAGTCAAAACTAGAGATAACCAAATCAGAAATCAGACACTGAAATTGGTGGGTTTTGTCATATTTTTTTCTCAATTTATTTTTCTCTGTTCAACAGCGTCTAGCTAGCTCTAAAGCTCATACTTCAAGATTCGTCAGTGCCAATCTTCCATGTAATAAATTCAAAAATCGCCTTGTTAATATTATGCCATATGAATCAACGAGGGTATGTTTGCAGCCGATCCGAGGGGTAGAAGGCTCTGATTATATCAATGCCAGTTTTATTGATGGATACAGGTACTAAATGTTGGTGTGTTGTGATGTGAACTGTCTAAAACTTTACGAAGTTTACATATGCATTTATATAATTATAATAAATGGCAACAAAATTCAGGCAGCATTTTTGTATGCTTGACAGCATTCTATGTAGGTTTTCATTTTTAATTAATGAATAATAGACTCTGAACTATGTGTTTGGGCAGAGGACTCTGTCTTAATAATCATGCCTAACTTCAAGCACAGCAGTACTCCTACTAAGCCAAAAAGATTGCTTATGCTTAAGCACATAGCTAATTTGGGATCTCGGTTTCTTCCTAATTCTTCCATTAAGAGAGTCTGGGAAAGAATAGGCAGAGGGATTTATTCCCCTGAAAGAGCAGATATCCTGAGATCCGTGTGGATCCTGTTGAACTCTTTGAGGCCAGGACCATGAACCCCAGCAACCATTATGTACAGTTAGTTTCCAAACCCCTCCCACCGCTACCACGACTACAATGTTTCCTCAAGAGCCATATGCCATTGTTTGATTAATCCAGTGGCTTCATAGCACAAGCCATGAAGAGGATGCTGCTTGGGGTAGTATTAACTTCTGCTCAGATATGTTTGACTATCCACTGAGTCAATGTGCTACAGAGACGGCTTCTTTTTATCTCCATCCTTAAATCTGCATGGAGCTGGAGGGTTCCTCTGAGAGCAGGAGCAAAGGAATCACTCCTCAGAAGCATTGATTCTTCTTCTGCGCACCACTCCCCCACTGCAGATTCTGGCAGTTTGGAGCCCTCCAACTATGGAAGGAAAAGAATGGCCATTTGTTATGGCAATATTAAGACCCCATGTGGCAGCCCACCTCACTTTTTTGGGGGGAGGGGTTGAGCCTCTGCACCCACCCACTTTTGGAGGCATTGAGCTGTTGAATGAGTTAATAAAGAAGCTGCTTGGTGCTATAATTCATAAAACTAATAGATTGTACGACAGTCATTCCTGCAAAACGAAGCAGCACAACTAAGTGTTTCTTAAGTGCTTTTTATGACACACAAAATTGAGCTATTAGAGTTGCATTAAAATTTAAATAATAATGATAAAGACATACATCATAATATTAACAGAGCAATTTCCTTCACAAAGTTCTAAAAATAAAAAATGCCATTGTTTGATTAAACAATCTTAATAGGTTTTTAACAAGCTTACCATTAATAATTTATACCTTTTCCTTACTTTTCCTATAACTGTGTCTCAATACAATGTTTACATATAAACAGAGTGTTTAAGTGTCATTACTTTGGGTTTTTTTACCGTTTTTTAATATAGGCAACAAAAAGCCTACATAGCTACGCAGGGACCTTTGGCAGAGACAACTGAAGATTTCTGGAGGCTGCTCTGGGAGCATAACTCCACAATCGTAGTTATGCTTACTAAACTGCGAGAAATGGGCAGAGTAAGTAAACTTTGTGTCTTTAGGAGAATTCACACCTTACTGTCAAATCTCCAAAGAGTAAAGATCAGCGATACTAGGTAACCACCTTCTTCTCTGTTTTCAAATAAAAGAAAATACTAAATAGCACTATTGTAGATTTTAAGGTGTTGGAACTTATAATAAACTTATTACAATAAAGGACACGCCAGAGCAAGTGTCCAATCTGGTAACATAAGTTAGCTTCAGCTGCTTTCTTGCTTTGAAATTAAAACATGCTGTAAAAACATTGCAGTCTCTTTAGCTGTGATGATTTCTAATTTGGAGAGCCATGTACAAACTCTGGTGTTTGTGATTTTAAAGGAAAGCACAGTACTGTGTTTTTAATAGTGTTGACTAATAATATTAAACAGTCATAAGAGAGGCTAAAAGTCTTAACTGTTCCATTTCTGGATTTCCTTATGTCCTAACATTTCCTGTGTACTTATTACACTGACCTTTGCAGATTCAGCAGCTTGTTTACAGTGCTAAATCTCATTAAGCTTTTACATGGTGTAATAGAAAGAATGAACTAATTTACAGTAATGGTAGAATTGTACCAGTATAACCTTGGTGTATGGTAAGTGGTATCAGAATAAGGCCCTACGTTTGGAAGACTGGATGGCTCAGGGAATTCATAATATATATATAAAGGGCTGGATCCTCAGATGAGCCAAGGAGTGCTTGACGCAAATGAAGGGAAGGAAAGTAAAGGTGGTTTTAAGATTTGGATGCCCTTATGATCTGGAATCACCAAGATTTGCAGAGTTCAAGACACTATGATGATTTTTTTATCAAAAACAATTCAACTGATACATGGGGAGCAGTTCAGAAGCTATACATGGGGCTCATTGTGGATCTATGAACTGGAGTACGGAAAACTTTTTCATTCCTTTGCATAAATGTTTTAGTTATTGGAATGTATAATAAACAGGATAGTTAAATTAAAAAATAAAAAAGCTAGTGGCTGATCACAGTCTAATTCTTAGTGGACTGGTGTCAATACTACATTATAGAGGCTGCCATCAAAACTGATGATAAAGCCCAAAATGTCAGCAAAAGCCCTTCTTCATAGTGTTTAAAGTTGGTGAGATAAAACTGTTTTTCAGCTTTGTGACAGAAATTGTGACTGATGCCAAGGGCAGTTTGGAGTCACTGGCAATGCGACATGGCAGGGCAGTACCTATTTTATGGACAAATAGAAGACTGTAGGTTTGAGTTCTGTCACTAAGGCACTTTTCATGAGCACTAAATTTACTGTGATTAAAAAGGATTATAACAATCTACAGTGATGAACACTTGGTCATCTATAACATGAAATTGGACTATTTTTTAACAGGAAAAATGCCACCAGTATTGGCCCGCAGAACGTTCAGCCAGATATCAGTACTTTGTGGTGGATCCCATGGCAGAGTACAACATGCCACAGTATATCCTAAGGGAATTCAAGGTCACAGATGCTAGGGTAAGTTAGCTTAATGTCATTTTGTTCTCTATATGTTTAAAAGGCGTCCAGTATCTTTCCTTTTCTTTTTATTAGCAATGCCTTCGAGGCATTCTTGGTTCCCAGTTCTAAGCAACACCCAAAGAGAAGAGAAAGATAATAACATCCTTGTAAGAGAACGACTGGCTGTATTTCAAACATAACATCTGGTCAGCACAACTTTTGGAAAGTACTGTATGAGTGTTTGTGCTGGAAAGCACTGGCTGATTAGAAGGCCATGTTCCCATTCATTTCCCTCCTCCACCCCCATTTGATCCTTTTTTTGGAATTTTCATCGCTTGAGGCTGTAAATATGTTGTTGTTCTGCACAGCCCTTTAGGTCACGCACCCTTGAAGGTTAATATAGTGTGATTTAAAAACTGCAGAGCAAATAGCATTCTTAAGAAAAGCTTGAGAATCTTGGCACATTATCATTTGATTCTTGGCATAGTTTACTCCTTAGTGTTCCACAGAGAAGAGCTATATACAGCTGTGACCCTGATTTGCTAATTTCCATTCTGCATTTCTTATCTGGACTGCTGAGTCCAAGGTTCAGCACTGATGGAAAGTTAACTGTCTATAACTTATTTTTATAGGAATAGCTTTGGCAATTCTTATACTGTGATTTTCTAATACTTCATATAGTATGGCAAGGAAACCCCTACCCTGATCCATTTTTGGAAGCAGTGTAGCAATAGTGTTGATTGAATCAACATAGTAGAGTACTTTCAAGGAACAACTGGTCACTTAGAGATCTAAATCAAAATACCCAAGAAATAGGACATTAATTGTATGGAAACCAGTATTTCATAATGGTCTCTTCAATTTAGCAGATATAGGTATAACATGATCCAATGGCTGGAAGTTGAAGTTAGACACATTCAGACTAGAAATTATATGCAAAATTTTAACAGGAAGGGTAATTAACCATGGAAACAACTTGCCATGATTGTGGCAGTTCTCCCTCACTGGCAATTTTTAAATCAGGATTGGCTGTTTTTCTAAAAGATATGCTCTAGGTCAAACAGGAATTAATTCAGAGCTGTCCTGTTGCCTGTGTTATACAGGAGGTCAGGTAAAATGATCCCACTGGTCCCTTCTGGCTTTATAATCTGTGAATCTATGATTTTCTTCTATTATTATGACTAGGTCACTGATGCTAAAATAGGCTACAAATAAAAGTAGATTAGATACTCACCACAGTTAGCTAGATAGCACTTTCACTAACTAGAGAGAACATTAAGACTAGAATTGGACCAAGGCAGCTGGAATTTGACTTTGCAAACACAGAAACAGGAACAGTTTGGATTGATTTCCACTTTATGTGAACTACGAAAATAGACTGAGGATCATATAAATGATTTCTCTTCTGATCCATCTCTAATTAACATTGCTGGGGAAGGAGTGACTCATAGCAGCAGTTGTCAATCACACTTGTAAACAAAGATAATCAGAGTCATGAAAGCCTATTTCAATATCACCTTAGTGACCTCCTTTGTATATAGTTAGTAAAATCTTTCTATTCCTCTTCAGATTGGAAAATATGTAAGTGATACAGGTGATCAGTCACACATTGCAAATAATGGGTATCGAAGAGTCAAAGATGTAATTGAAAAGAATAGTTTACAAAAAAGCCTAGGATAAAATACATTCACATGGTGTTCATCAAAGAATTTCTGGTTAACAAGCACATTTGAAAAAAATCAGTCAGGATCAGTGGATAGTTTGCAAACTGATCAAAGAGCAAAAGTCATCATATAACTTGTTTGCCACAAATAGTTTGCCTGGCCCTAGTATTAACACACCTGATAAAAAGTTGATTGCTTTAACTTGTAATGAGTATGTCTCACCAATCCTGTTGTGCCACCTCACTTTCCCTTGTTAATGTTTCCCTAGTTTTGAAGACAGTGCTGTCCTAGCAGCTCCAGTTGTATTAAATGACTAACTGAAAAGTTTAGTGGAGGGGTGTATGGTCTGATTTTCCAGAGATGCTGAGCACCTACAGCTCCTATTGACTTCACTGGAAGTTGTGGGTACTCAGCATTTACTAAAATCAGACCTATTCTTTTCTCATTGTATATAGTGGTTATATACCTTGCTCACACTAACAATAATGAAATTTATGTAACTAAATCACTGCCATATCCAGAGCAGAACAGACACTTTCTTCTTCAAGTGCTTGCTCATGTCCATTCCATTATAGGTGTGTGCACACCTCCGTGCATGGTTACCGGAATCTTTTTCCCCTTAGCAGCTCCCATGGGACCGACTCCAGTGCCGCCTGGAGCCCCGCACACATGCCACAGTATATGAGGCACTGCTGGCCCTATGCCCCCTCAGTTTCTTCTTTCCGTCATTTTATTGTTGTAACCGTTCTGCCTCCCTTTGATTTGCGGAGTCCTTCATAACTTGATAATATCATCAACGTAGGTGTCAGCAGCAGAATTTGATATGGAGCTCTGTGTTATTACTGTGTTGTACAGTGAGCTGACATAAAATTCAGGTAACCTCCATAACTGCTCCAGTCTATGATTGCTGACTGGTTTATACCCCACTGTCTCTGTAAACTAGAAGGATCATTAACTTGGGACAGTTTCATGCAGTGCTAACCTATTAGTGTTGCCTGTAAGAGAGCATTATATACTCTATAAGCTCATCAAAAGATAGTTGAATAGCCTTTGTGAGAGACAAGATAGAAGTCCCAATGATCAGCCAATCAATAGGGTGACACATTAAAGAAATCTTGACTTCTTTTGCTCAGCACAGCAATCTGCAAGTTCCCATGTTGAAAACAGCAGTTTTTACTCTGTGTAAACTGTTACAAATATTTTTAAATAAAGATTTTAATAAGATTTTACACTTGGAAATTGATTGCCATTGGGAGATATCTCACTAAAAGAAAGCAACATCATTTATAATGCCAGCAGCCTGGGGAACATAGTGTAAAAAATCGGCTTTCATGTTACTCTAACATCATCAGAGTGACTTTATAGTATAATCGTTAGATAATATGAAAGTTCTGTTACTTGCTATTAAAACAGGGGAGGAACAAGTTTTACAGACTCCTAGGCTGGACTCCCAAGCTGTTGGTATCCTAAAGGATTCCACTTTTTTCTCCTAGTACAATACTTCCGTTACTGCTTGAAGGCATGTTGACATGGCATATGTTGTTTCTGTTATCATGGCAGGAAAGTGGATGCCTACAGAAAGCGTAAGGTGTCCAGAAGACATGAAGGTTAACAGCAATAGCTCAATTTGTGTCAATCCATTTAAATGTCACAATTTACAGATTGACAATTCTCAAAATCAGCAAGCACAACATATGAGTATTTAAAACAACCAAATTTCTTGATAGTGTGTAGCGCTGCGTTTTGGGCATACTATACTGACCTTTTAAATGTTAAATAGGCATTGAACACAAAGTGAAGTCTGCACTTGACTTTGATACTTGTGGCTTTATTCCAGAAGTAAGAACACTACAGTATTATGCATGAGCAATAATTCTAATCTTCATTTAAGAAAGTAACCACAGAGGACTGGATAGCACCTGTAGATTTGTAATGAGAGATGGAATCTTCCATCTGTTGGGTCATTAGTTTGAGTCCAGTCCAAGATGCTTGCCATTGAAAATCATTGTGAGTCAATGGATGTTTAGTGTTGTGAAATGGGTTGGTGGGCTCAGTCTGGCTCCTAATAGACAGATGTCCACTATCACAACTGGCATTCTTAGTGGCAGTCTTAACAGAAAAGGCAAGGACTGAATAGGAATGAATTATCTTCTTACCTGTAGAGAATGTCCAGCCAAGCAGAGATTGAAGCACATTGGCAAGGTAACATGGGGAAGCTGTACTGCCACTAGCCATGCTGTGCCTATTTTCCTAAATTCCAAGGACAGAGGGGACCACTGTGATCATCTGATCTGACTTCCTGTATAACACAGGCCATAGAACTTCTCCAAATAAAGAGAGCATTTGAATCTTGTGGACTATAAATCCAGCACTTCATTTAAAAAAATATCCTACCAGTTAACTAGCTCCCAACTTCCTTGTCCTCAAACTCTTTTTCCAGGATCTAAATGTCAGACAACATCCTAGCCAATGCTGAGAGTAATTTGAGCATTGTCATGGTTAATGAAATTGCCCTCCTATGTCAATGTGGTATAATAACTGCAAAACAAGGGGAAAAGCACAAGCTCATCAGCATTGTGACAGGAAGCATTTTAGTAAAAGTGATATTAGCCGTCTTTGCTCTTTGCATATTTTCCCCCTCCCAATTTATGTTTTTCATAATTGCTGTTCTGGTTTGCTGACTGACTGACTTTCAACTCCTGGAACATTCTTTTGTGGTATACTGTGTGTGTCTTTCATTAAAGGATGGCCAGTCCCGAACAGTGAGGCAATTCCAGTTCACTGACTGGCCAGAGCAAGGAGTGCCAAAGTCTGGAGAAGGATTTATTGACTTCATAGGCCAAGTTCATAAAACAAAAGAACAGTTTGGTCAGGATGGACCTATCTCTGTTCATTGTAGGTAAGTAAAAATCTTCAATACAGATTAAATATTTTTGTAATTAAGAACATAATTTGAGATTTAAAGTTGACTGTAGGGGTAGCTAATTGGTGTAGAGAACGACTTCCCAAGTGAACTATCAGAAGCCTAATAAAACAATCCAATACAAATCCCTTTCATCCCCTATATTTCAGTGATGCTGGTACTATTCTGTGGTGAAATCCCTTTCTGACACTAAAGGTGACCCTCAAAGAAGAGCAAACGTGATTTTTTTCCTTACGAATTATTTGTGCCACAGGATAAAAACAACCCTGGTCTATGCTGCATTCAGCACACAGTAGGAAACGCCTTTCCACAGAGTGATGTACCTGATTTTGTTTTTAATAGTAATTAGCAGTGAGGCCATTATGGTGATGGTGATCATTAAATATAAACATGTTAGATGTCCTGGAGTAGCAGGTTAGGGATGATAATCAAAAGAGGCCAAAGAAAAATAGTTGCTATGTTAGGAAATCCGGTGTAATATACTAACCATGGCACTCAGAGACTACGTCCACAGTAAAGTCAGTGTTTTTTGACTGGCCAGTTAAAAGCTCAGAAAACAGAGCCTACTTTCTGAGGTGCTGACTGCCCTCAGTTCCTTTTTTAAATGAATTAAGAATGACAGCAGCTTTCAGGATCAGGCCCATAGAAATAATCCAGAGTGGGTTTTTCAAAAAAGTATTACTTTACGCCGCCTTGCTTTGGTTATGATATTCTAAAGTCACTAGCAGAGGGCTAAAGATGATATATTTATCTTTGATCTCTTACTTAATGAATTGTTTTCTATAAATTCCATTAGGATTTTATAAATTAATCTTGCAACATTAAATTGTGGTTTTTGATAGTTTAAATTGTATTTTATATAATGGGGGGGAATTAATGCAGGTGCAAGTTTCTATGGGCTGAATGATGCCTTCTTCCATGCAAAGGCCAAGTAAACAGGTTTGGTAGAGGGTTTATGTAAATAAGGACTTAAAGGGAAATATTCTAGCCCTGCCAAATCCAGCAACAGCCCTTGGCTGCACAACTGCTCCACTGCCTTGGTGGATTTTAGTAGCAGTGGGGACCTGTACACTTCCCTAAATAAGAAGTTTAAGCTAGTGGATTTGCTGCACCATCTAAATCTCTCCTTTGCTATGTCCGTAAATACCTGCTGCATATTGTTAAGAAGAAAGGCATTGCAGAGCAGTGCTTAGTGGTGCATAGGGGGTAATGAATTATCTTCCACAGCCTCTCCAAGGTAAGACCTATCCCACCATTGCTGACTTCAGGGATTTATGCATTCGCGGAGTGGTGAGCAATATTTGGCCCTATACATAGGCTCATATGAGAAAACAAATGGTGGGCTCTTTTAAGATCTGTCCAAGCTCTGCCCACGCTTGATGTTGAAATGACATGTGACTTACAATAAATTATGAAGATCCCACGCCACTGCACCACTGTAAGTCGATGAGAGTTATACCATTGACTTCAGTGGGAATAGGATCGGGCCCAGCATGATCATACCTCAGCTTTCTTGGATGCCTTGTAAGCAGCGAAAGAGGTAACATGGCTGACATCTAAATTGTCATTATTACGATAATTCAGAATCAACATCTTGTCGATATGAATTGGAGCAGTTCACACCCATCTCAAAGATATTGCTTCAGGCTCTTTGCAAACTCTTCACTGCTCCATAGTCTCACCCCTTCGACCCTCTTATAAAAATTGCCTGTGATCTGTATTCTGACCTGTTTTCAAGGGATTTATTTTTAAAGGGGGAAGCCAGGGAATTTTCTCACCCTCTGAACTTCCTGCTCCCTCATTTTCTGTAATTTTCTATGTGGTTTCCTTACCTGTATTACAGTAAACCACTCTGACTCAGAGCTATAACACATTGAGTGATTTCTTCTTCTCTAGGAATTTTACAAATAAATCAACGTGTTGCTATTTAAAATTTTCTAATCGTATTAGACAGTAAATTAAAAAGTAGTTAGGTCACCAAAGGACTTTTCCTGAAATCCAAGGCTCAGTAGAAATAGTGTACAGTAGGACCAGCCTTAGGTACGTGCAAGCTTAGCGGCCACACAGGCTCCAGTGCTTTTAAGTGGCCCTTTCTTTGTCAGTATCCCCTCTGAGCAGATATCCAAGATCTTATGCACCCTGTGGCTTTTCCTAACACAAACAACCATTTAAAGATAAACTCTTCCCCCTTGCAAAAGCTTCCCTGCCTCCTAACCTGGCTAGCCCTTCTATATACTGTCACAGCAGAATTGAGTTGTGTGATTTGCTTGAGACCCTGAGACTGATTTTTCAGGTATTGTGGACTTGCACTTACATCACTGTTACTATTCTTTAGAAATCCTAAAAATCCTTTGTTGAAAAGATCCCACACTGTTTAAATATGCTTGTCAGCTTCAGCCCCAAGTAAATGAATCCATCCATTTTCTGAAGCCTTTACCCAAGCGTTACACTTGCTACTTAATTAGGATCTGAAAACGTGGAGATTTTTCATATTATTCAGTGTCTTCCTCATTAACTAACTCTCCAGATGCTTTCTTCCTTCGCAAGAACACAACAGTATGAATTAATTCCCTCCTCTTGCTGGTTTAAAAAGTTATAAATAGTTGTCTTAAAGTAATAAGGATTCAAAAACTATCTGATCTGGAAGCCATCAGACTTATTTAGAAGAGCCATCCTTTTTGTTTCAGTTTTCATCTTTGTTGTATGTGAAGAGGAAGCATTGTAATGGGTAAACCATTCTTCCTCTACAATACAAGTTCTATTTTTTTCACATACACCATATTTATATTATTTTGTGTGTGAATATTGAAACTGATGTTAAGTTCTCCATTAAACTCTAAAAGCAAAGAAACCGAAAGATAAGGCTGGTGCGCCATCCCTAACGTACCCCTGCATGTTTCAGAAGTCTCAGACCAGGGAGAAAGCTCACATACCATATGTAACACACAAGATAAGGCTGGAGAGGTAGCCTAAATTCTGGCTTCCCTTTCTTTTTTCATTTCCAGATAGACTATTGGCAGGCCAAAGAACCCTCTCATTTTCCACTACCACACACTGACCACTATACATTCTTGGTCACAAACAAAATCACTTAAAATGCTTCCTGACCATCCAGTTTTCATTGGAAATACATTAGTACAATTTTGAGTGTGCCAGAGAACAGTCACTTTGTGAATGGGTATAATTTCCACACAGAAGTTTTGCTTATAGAGCCTTTTCCCACGTTGAGGACGGTGTATATATGGTGTATCGTATCCACAGTCAGTAAATTCTTTCAACATTTTACCTGTCAGTTAACATTCCTTTTTTATTGCAACAGTGCGGGTGTCGGGAGAACTGGAGTATTCATAACCCTGAGCATTGTGTTGGAAAGAATGAGATATGAAGGTGTTGTAGATATCTTCCAGACAGTCAAAATGTTAAGGACACAACGGCCAGCCATGGTACAGACAGAGGTGAGAAGAAGAACAACATACATATGCATTTATCGGGTCAGTGTAGGTAGCGTGGTGGATTAAAAAAAAAAGTTAGGAATGGCATATGGTGATAGTGGAGATTCCACAGCCAGGAATTTAAATAGAAGGTATACAATTTGATTTTCCTTCTTAAATACTGTAGGCAGAGCATTTATGGCAGTATTTATGCTATTTCCCTTTCTATGAAAAGGGAATACCACGGCCAGGGAAATGTCCATTCTTAATGGTGACTGAGTAAGATATTCGTGTGAACCTATTTTCTAGAAGAAACTTGAGATGGAAACATTGCTCATATCATTTTGAACTTTTTCTTCACACTAGTAATCCATATCCAGAATCAGGGAGCAAAGCTTTGCCTGTGAGTGCACCCGTTGGTTTGTGTGCATTCAGAGGGCAGACTCTGTCCTGTGGCTTGAAACTGAGGCTATAGTGTTTCTGTGGTTGTCGGGACTTCATATAAAACATAATTTTGACTATTTAGCATGAAAATATTACATCCTTGTGAAAAAACCTAAATTACAACTTTTTGCCCTGGGATCTCACTGTCAATGAGAGTGCTCCAGTCAGCTGAGGGTGAGGTCTTGGGAGGGACAACTAACTAGTTGCTGGCCCCTGATTCAGGAATCATTCCAAACCATAAAGAACGCTTAAGCAGCTGATTAAGTTTAATCAGGTGCCTAAGTCGTACTTAAGTTAAGCACATGCAGAATTGTCTTGTGTTGGAGCCTTCGACTCAGCTGTGAGCCAACAAGATTATACCCATAAAGAAAAGGAGAAGGTGGGAGAAAAAGCATTTTTACAGCCTTATATGGCAATTGTATGGCTGATACTGGCCATTAAAATGTGTTTATGATTTGAAATTTAATATTGATCCCTGCAGTTTGCTGTAAGAAAACGACACTTGTTAAATAAAAATTATACAGCCTTTTTACTTGTTGTGTTTTACACACGCACACACTCTTAAAATGGAATTAGACTATTTTTAAAATTTTATCACTTGGCCAAGTAACTCACTGAGACAAAACTGAAGAGTAAACTTCATTTATTTTCCATTACCATTGTTGCTGTAGAAAATGTACACCGTAGCAAAATGAAAAATATCTATTTTCTGTCCCATTGGTTCCTAGAAACAAACTTAGCATATCGAAAAATAGGCTTTGTGGAGCCTACATAAATACAATGCAGGGCTGTACAATGTTTGTACTTTCCCTCTTGCTTCTTCAGCTTTCTTGTGGATGATGTGCTCCCACTCCAGGCTGAAAGCAGAAATCTTCCATGCACTGTGTTAATTTCATCCAGGTGTTTGTGGAACAGAAGTCTAGAGCTCAATCCTGCAATATGCAGAGCACCCTGGTCCCAATCCAGCTCATGAGTAGTCCCATTGAAATCAGTTTGGCTACTCCTAAGCTGCAACTTAATCATGTGCATAAGTACTTTGTAGGATCATGACTAGAATGCTTGCACCGTTCAGGATGAAACTATTAGTGATCATGGAAAATTAGACAAACTGAAGCGGGTGTGTTGTGATTCGGACTGCTGCTCCAGTGGCAGCTATTGAATTGTGATCTGAATTAAATGAAACCCAGGTCTGTAGGCCTGCAAGCCTGTAGCGTCACCAGAACAAGTCCCCTAGGCTGCTTTGGTATTTTGGAGGGATTTTAGAAACAGCTTTTGTTCTTTCACAATAAATGGGGGGTGCAAATTTGTTGCACTCCAATATAAAAAGGCTTCTGCTTATGCGTGCAAAGGAGATGAAGTGTTAGGAGTAGGGCTCACCTTGACTATTCGTAAATCTCAAGCCCTCTGCAACTCCATACCTTTGCTTTCAGGTTCAGATAAAAGGGGGAGGGGAGCATAGGTCTTGTGTGAAGAGACTTGGTATGAAATCTGAGCTGCATCATGTTAACTACACATTCCTCTCTGAGGCTCTAATTCATGCGAGTGGCAGGAATAATTCGGTAACTGTAGAGCAAGGCAGGATTGGATCCCCCTATGCTTCCTGACCTGTATATTACCTTGGGTTTATACATTCAGCCTGCCACATCTGGGCTGTGAGGAAATGAGACCTGAATGTGATGCTTTACATATTAGTCACATTCACTGAAGTGTTGTTTGAACATTTTATTAGCAACTCTCAAACAGGATGAAATAATGCAAAAGATAAATCTTAGTGCACTCCCCTCAGCCAAAAAAGCTTTCTGCTAATCCTCTTGTACTCCTTCAAAACAACAACAAATGCTCAGTAAATATATGTTTGCATCACAAATAAGCAGGTTCCATCTAAGGAGAACGTTATTGCATTAAATGAGCATCTCAGCCCATTTTTGTTTACTGTAACTCAAACCAGGGTGTTCTGTTGATGTCAGCAGGACGCTATTGCTGAACTGCTATGGCCTTTGTGGGATATAGTGTATTCACAGTCTCAGATTAAACTAAAAATCCACTAACAGATTTTTATATTTTGTCTCTCTCTTTCTTCCAGGATCAATACCAGTTCAGCTATCGAGCTGCACTGGAATACCTGGGCAGCTTTGATCACTATGCAACGTAAAACCCCCTGACTCATCCTGGATTTTTACTGCAGGCCCTTTAAGATCCAGAGAGCCTCTTCTGAGCCATACAGTGTGCTTGAGAAGTACTTCTTAACTCCTAGCTAAAGACCAATTAGTGGGAATATTTAAAAAAAAAAAAAATCACACATACACACACAGCCCCCAAGATACCAGGTGGACCAAGAATTCACAGTTTAATAACCTAACCTGAAATATAATAAAAGAATCCTGACTGGTGAGGCATCTGAAGGATCTCATTTACAGATACCTCAAGGATTCAACTTTCGTTGAAATTAAAGGGAAGAGGAAATTATTGCAAAGAACCATCATCTTATTGAGGATTGTATGATTGTTGCAAAGATGAATCTTGAGAGTACTGCAATTCGGTGCAAGGTGTTTGTTAAAATGCCAGTACCTGGCTTCTTAAAGCAAACTGGACTCTTAACTTCAACATTGCCCCTTCCCACCATAATGCTCATCATAACACTTTAGGGGAAATGGGGGAATGTTTAAAAAGAAAGTCCTTGATTTAGTTTTTTAGTATTGTAAAGATACTGCTGACCTGTGCTTCATTTTTAACTGTGTAAACTTTTTCCTTTTTTTAAAAAGAGTTTATCATTTGATGAAGTGAATTTAAAAAAAAAAAAAGTTGCATAACTGTTCATTTTTTTGTTTCAGAATTGTAGATTTTTTTAAGCTGTAGAACTGTTCTGTAATATCTTGCTGTAGAAATGTTAAATAATATGAAAATATGCACATTTTTGTGCAGTCCTATATTAATCTACAGTACCACATTTTTATTAGATATTACAGTTTGGTTTAATTTCATTTTTTTAAAAAGAAATACTCATCAGTTAATCAAAGTGGGACTCTTTTGGTTTCTTTTGGAATCAACAGGGAGGCGCAAAGTATAAAGCTGCTGCTAACAGACACACACCCACACCCACCCCTCTCTCTTTATATAATTGTCTGTCCATATCTATCTCTCTATATATTTACGGAGATACAGGCAGATAGATATATATACACACACGTAAATATATATAGTTATATCAGTTCTTCCATGACTTGGATTTAGTAAAGTGGTGGGAAAGTTTTCCAGAATACTACATTCAACCCACATGGTACTTTTTGAACATTTCTGCATTTCCAAAATCCATAGCTCTTTTTTTTTTAGAAGGGAAATGAGGAATGCACATCAGTGATATCTGAACCTCACCCCGACCCAAAAAAAGAATGTTTATATACACACAATTACATAAAGACACACACCCATTATGTGGTCGAGGCTTCCAATGAAGTTCAATATTTGTAACACTATAGTGCAATAACAAACAATATTATTAAGTACAGAAGGTGTGCATGTGGGAAAGGTCAGTGCATATCCCTTTAGGAGGGGAGAATATTGTAATATACTAGATGTCAGGATGTTTAAAAAATGTATTCAATCCTATATTGTCTATAGTATGTGCTATGAAACTTGCATTTATGATGTGTAACAGGGCAAAGCCAAACTCATGTTGCTCTGTTAATAAATTAGAAATATTTTGTGGCATACAGCATTATTTAGGGATGCTGTTTTTTATTTTTATTTCACATTTAGAGTGCCTTATATTTGATGCCTATTTTGATAGCATTTCATTGTTTTCTTTTTTCTGTATTTACATTAGTTAATTCATATCTCTGTTACTCTTTTCAATTAAAATATTGTCTTTTTAGCACATGTACAAAAACAATTTGAATAATGTGCATTCCTGGTTTTTAACCAAGTATGGGATGTAAATAAATACAAGCCCAAAACAGTTGGATAGTCAGGGCCCTTTGTCCTTTCACAACTCCAACAACAGACATGCGCACGACTTTACGGTTCCTTCCAAATTGGCTCTCATCAACTACAATGTTGTTGATTATGGTATTGCCATTGTGGAGATGTAGGACTGCACTAGTAGTGAGTAATAGCTGTTGTTAGCAGTACTCATGCAACATTCCTTTTGTTTTGAGCCAAATCCTGCCCACTGTACACACGTCAATAGGCCCATTGAAGTCAAATTATTGATTGCAATGGGGCTGTTAATATGGGTAAGGCAAATAGGATTTAGCCCTTATTTTTAAAATGACTTTAGGTGTCCATTTGAGAAAAACATCTTTAAACAATGCAAAATATTTTCTGAGATTCTTTATAGGAAGCCATTTACAGTGGCCCAGGCAGGTCTCTGTTGTACCTTGTACCATGTTAGCACACAAAAATCAAAGGAACTCTTTCTTTCAGGTGTTAGATAAGAATCATGAGTGTAGTTCAACTGTGTTGGTGTAACATACAGGATTTTTTTTCTTCCACATTTCCCATCACTAGTAGAAAGAAATGTATGAAAGACCAAACACTAGGAAGCATTGTATTTGAGCACTTTTGTAAAAAAAAAAACAAAACAAAACAAAAAAAAACCCAAATATAAATATATATATAAAATAATAATAATAAAAGTATTATAGAAGGCTACCTCAAGAACGAGATTCTATAACTTATATTAGAACCAGAGAAGAATGTGCACTATGTTTCTTTGTTTCTTCTTTTTGATTTGTATCTTTTGAAGAATTATTAAAGTGCCAGATTACATAGTGCAGTCATGTTCTTTTAGCCAAATATAGTCAGACACACACACCATTTTAGAAGCATATACTAGGGAGGACTGTTGCACACCAGAGCTGTTAACAGGTCAGAATTTTCTCTCCATGAAACTTGCAAATTCTAAAAAAAAAAAAAGGGGAAAAAATCAGAGATAACTAGTGAGTGAGGGAAAGTACTGTAGGATTTAGCTGAGGATAGTCCTGCTTTGAGCAGGGGGTTGGACTAGATGACCTCCTGAGGTCCCTTCCAACTCTAATATTCTATGATAAATGAGATGGCGATTATTCCAGTAATCTTGCTGTTCAGGAGTTGTTTCTAAAGATAACTCTGTTAGCATCATTGATGTGCATTCCACTTTCTGTACACTAATGTATAGTCATTCTATAGTTAATTTAAAGAAGCATCTTTATCTGCATTTACCATAATCTTCCAAGCTTAGAATTGGTTTCATCAGCATAACCAGTACGGTGCTATTATTTACCTATGTATGTGTAGTTATGTATAATTTTGTAATTAGTTATAATGGAAAAAAACTCAAAATATATAAAAATGATTTGTACAGAACTTTATTTTAGCTCTTTTTTTTAAAAATGATTTGCCTGGTTAGACAATGGAGAGGATGGCTGGGGGAAGGGAGGGGCCCTCTGGGAGATCTGCACTTTCTATACCTTTGTACTATGCACTGCCCTATTGATTCTACACCCAATGATGTTATTACTTGAACCCATCTGTAAGAAACTGCTTATGAAAATCCACTTGTGTGTATGTAAATAACACAGGACATGTAAAAACGGGGGAAAAGAGTTTGCAACAACAAAAATGCAACTGCTTTTTTCCTTTTATTCTTCCTTCCTTCCTTCTTTTTTTTTTTTTGGTTGGTTGGTTGGTTGCTTTTTCATTTGGGGTGCCCTGATACTTTAGCAGATATCAGAAGGCTACAAGTCCCATCATCCCCATCTGTTACGTGGCTTTGCCATTCAAGCTTGGAGTGTCTTTACAAAGATAATAAAAGTTGTGTTCTTTGCTCTCGTTTTGGATGCATAGACTGAAAAATTTAAAAAAATTTACCTTGTAAAATGGCTTGTTAAAAAAAATACAATTACCTCTAATTAGTAGTACGCGTAAATGTTTTACAGAATGAAAGGCGTGCTTTTTATTTTCTTACTTCGTTACATTGGTGGCGAAAGAAAGTCTGTATGAAAATCAGTTCTTTGCTGACACAAGTTCCATTTGTTACAAATGAATTCTAATAAAAATGTCAGTGTTATGCAGCCCTGGTCCTCTTTTCTTAAGCAGTGCTTTTTGGAATCAAAACAAATTTTTTTTCTTGGTCACAGAGGAATTCAACTACAACTGTAAACTAGTCAGTAATCTTAACTAGTAGCAAAGCAGTGAAAAATGCATTTCTAAGTTAGCCAATCTGTTGTCTTCACTGGTGATTTTTGAGCTATGGATGGCAGATCCTCAGGCAGTATAAATTGTCATAGTTCGCTGAACTTTAACAAAGCTATGAAAATTTACACTTGTTGAGCTGTCCCATTGTATTTAAGGAATTGCTTCAATTTGGATTAAGAAAACTACATGTTGGGCCATATTTAGGGCCAAATCTAGAGAAGATAATGAGACATCTGTAATTCTTACCAAATTCAAGGGGAGTTGTGGGGTCTTGCCGCTCCTCAGGATTTGGTTCCTAGTATTTTAATTTCTGGAAAGAAGTAAAAGTATGACTCCTTCATTGGGCAGATTGTGATTATTTGAATAGTAGCATGGAGACTGAACCATATGCTTTACTGTTGTGATTGGGTACAAATATGTTCTCTAAAACTGCCATGAAAGCAGTATGAAAAAATCTGCATTATTTTATCTAAACAGTTGTAGGTAACATGATAAAGTGGAATGGATACAGGCTCTGTGGAGCATATCACAGATTCCTACTTAACTGTTAGTGGCAAAAAACACAGCAGCCTTTCTGTGGGTTTTTTGTTTTGTTTTGTGGGGTTTTTTGGTTTTGGGTGTTGGTGACTAAGCTAAACATAATTTTTACACTTTTTTTTTTTTACAGCTCCAATTGGGCATGCAAGTAATTAGTTGATTACTTTAATACACAACATGGCTCACCATATCTTCACACACACTCTGAAGCTTTTGAGTTAATAATAAAAGTTTGAGTTAATAAATTGGCATTTATCCTATAAACAGCAGACATGGTTATTTCAGGCTAAGGCAATGGTTCTCATACTATAAGCCGGGTCTCCCAAGGGAGGCAGGCACAAGCTGTGTGCTTTTTTTCTTTTTAAAGGGGGTCTGACTGACAGCCCTGGGTGACTGAGGCTTGTGCACACCCAGGAGCCCCATTGCCCCAGGACTGACAGCCAGAGCCCCGCCGCCTGGGATCAGGCTCTCCTTTCTCCCCGCCCCCCCCCCCTTCAGTTCTTCCTTTCCCCCCACTCTCATCCCTCACCTGGAGGTGGTGGGGCTTTGGCTGTCAGCCCAGGGCAACAGGGCTTCAGCTGTCATCCCTGGAGTGGCAGAGTAGCACAGAACTAAGGGTAGCAATAGGTCATTATGTGTACTGTGAAAAGTGATATTCACATTGCCTGCCTTCCTACTGTGTTGCTGCTGACGCAGCACTGCCTTCAGAGCTGGGTACCCAGACAGCAGCTGCTGCTCTCTGCTCTGCCTTCAGAGCTGGGGGGCAGTTTATGTACTTGTGGGGGAAGTGGTGCATAAACTACTACAGACACAAGGGGGAGGGAGGCGATCAACTATGTTTAAGACCAACTGCTCTAAGGGCCTGTCTACATGGAGTAGTAATGTGGACTTTGGGGGGGATGTGATTTCTAAAGCACACTAACAGGTTTCATATCCGTTGGTCCATGTTGACCCTGCTACTGCACACTAAAGGTTCCCTGGTGCACTTTAACATAGTGCTGTTTGAAATAGTGCTGCATTAAAGTTTACTAAGGACCACTATGAATAGATTATTCATTGTGATAATGAGTAATGTATATAATCTGCATTATATTACTGTAATGAGTGATGTATATAATGCATATTACTCTTTACTGTTAAGAACAATGAGAAAGCCCACCAAAAAACAGATTTTAGGCCCTCTGCGTAAACCTCAAACAAATCGCTAAAAATAAACCTCCAGAAATGAAATGAATAAATTCCAAAAAACAGAAGTTCTGTTTATAAGCCTGAAGTTTCACATTTTTCGAAGTTTGTGTGATACTCATTTTTCAAACTTAAAAATTACACTGCATTATTTGTAACAATGTCACTTCCACAAAATATTGTAAAAATAAGTTTTGAAAAGTACAGAATAAAAGTATCTTTGACATGTTGACAAAATGAATAGAGAATCAAATTCTGATTGTTTGGGAAGTTGTATATTACCCAAGAAAATCTTCCAGTAGCAAAACTGCAAGTTAGTTTTTTTAAAAATACAGGACGTATTAAAATCTATCTAGTTAATGTTAGATAATTAATAAAATATTTCTGACTTAATAGGTATGTTTAAAAAAATGAATTTGAATGCTTTATATTATATTGGTATTCAAATCAGAAAACTTTACTCTTGCAATACCTAGTCGGTTTTCAACAAAGGCTATTTTTGCCCCCTTTTTCTGTCTGTGATGGCAATGGTACCAAGAGCCAGCATATTTCCATATCCTAACACAGTGAGTATAGCCTGGTGGAAACATCTGCTGACTAGCTTTACAGAAGTGCAGAATGATAACCTGCAAAAGATACATTGTAATGAATAGCGCTCATTTTGCATCAAAGCTATAAATAGGGTGCTTTTTTAAACCCACAATGCATTCAGCTTGCTTCTCTCAGCAGAATATGAGAAAAAAGTCTTTTATTATTATAGTCAGAACAAGCAAACAGGCTTTTCTTGCCAATAAAAGCAGTCCATTATATATTCAACTGCCTTATTGGATCTGGAATATAAATCTTTGTCAGTTCAAAACTGCTTAGAAATGCCTTCCCTTTTCTGAATGTTTAAAAAAAAAAATTACAAATGTAAGTATTCCTTCACTGGGGGGGAAAAACCCCAAATACGTGGGTATTAATAAATTAAATCTTTAAAGCTTTTTACAGGTTTCTTGTTTGTAATTTAATAGCACTCAGAGGATCTAGCTGAATTCAGGTCCACATTGTATTAGGTGATTTACAGAGACAGTCCCTCCCCACCAAACAGCTTTCACTCTAAATAAAGGGCAGGATGGGAAACAGGCACAAATGTTGAACTGACTTGTTCAAAGTCACACAACAGGTTAATGGAAGACCTGAGATAAGAACCTAGGGCCCTGTCTACACTTACCTTGGAGATTCGGCGGCAGTCGACAGGAGTTATGCAAGCTACGCAAAACACTTGCATAACTCCTGTTGACTTCTCTGCTTCTGTTCTTGCGCCAACGGGAACTGCGTTCCATCGACACAGTGCTACGCCACTTGAGAAGGTGGTTTTAATATTGATTTCCGGATTGACTGAATGGGTCTTCACTGCCCGCTCAGTCGATCCAGAGAAATCGATCTGATGGCAGCGAATTTGCCGCCGTCAGTGAAAACAAAGCCTAGGTCTCCTGACTCACAAGCCAATGCCCTTAACATAGGCCAACACTGCCTTCAGAAGTCATCTTGCAATGTAGGCACCATGTTCCAAAACATATGGGCCAAAAATGTTCCAACCTTGGTGCCTAAAGTTAGTAATCTAAATCCCTATTTAGTGCTCTAAATAAAGTGGACTGAGTTGTCCAAGGTATTGAGAGTTGAGGGCTCAGCATTTCTGGACGTTGAGTAATTTACTTTGGTTCCTATATATGGATTTAAGTGCCCCTTGGCCACAACACATGTAGCAGAGAAGGTGGTGCAAGCAAAGAGAGAAATATAAATTTAGGGACATATTCAGCTTGCTTTGAGAACAAGACTCCGTGACCTAATATATCTTCACCACTTTTAAGCAGAAGGAAAGCAGTACCACATCACATGTTCCCATCCTCAGCTGGCCCTCAAACTTGTTCTTCTCCAGATGTAAAACCTTACTTGCTCCTTGCCCTTTTGTCAATCTTTTTTGATCCTGCATTTACTTGCACACCCATTCCCTCTGGAGCCTCTCAGCTGTTTAGAGCCTACAATTACTTCCCCTCCCACCTTTTTCCTTTAGACCAAGTATTCTGATCTTCTAAAGCCATTGTGGTCTTTGCTTGAGGCTCAAGCAATATCTATCAGCGGCCTGCTGGGTAAATCTTAGAAGTAATCTTCATAATCCTTAAAACATATTCTTAAGTACATCTAGTGCGGCTGAAAAGTATTGGCTTTATGGCAATGAAGAATGAAGTCATTATACACAGAACAGGTGCAGTATGACAATGCAACCATCCTTACACCAATGCATCTCAGCTCCGTCCTTGAGACAGCAGCTTGAGTAATGTGCCCAGTAAGCCTTTGACCTCTGCTGAGAATGCCTGTTTTGGTGTCAGCTTTTGGGTGAACTGGGTCCACTGAATTACATGGCAAAATTCCTGTTGATTTCAATAGGGCCAGGATTCCATGTCAGGGTAGTTATGCAGAAGAAAATGGAATACCAGCTCATGTTAAATAGTCCATTAAACAGATAAGAAATGATAAAACAACCTGTCATTTGTGATCTGAGCCAGATTTCAACTGATTACCTTTAGTCCATAGTCAATCTTCACTACCCCTTGTGTTCTCGCTTGGAAGTTGTTGACAAAATTCATTTAAGTCATGTCCAGATTCATGAAAAGCAAAAATGTCATGTTTCCCTTGAATCGTTCATGTTTGATTTCTGGTAAAAGGTTAGCTTTTTTCCCTGAAGGCGAAAATTGCCATTCGCTGGCTTGGATTTGGCTTAAAACAATTTAAACTGAAACTTTCACCAGATATAGTTTCAAGCATTTTTTGGTGAATTCAGTCTAAAAATGCTAGGACTGAAACATAAGCTGATCAAGAAACCTGTTGTTAGTAGTTGTCATACTTTTGCTACTTTAGCTACCAGAATTTAATAGGAAGCACATCTACTATGGTTATATTATAAAGAATGCTCTTGTAACTGCTGCTGTATTTAGGTCTATGGAAATGGAAGGCTGGGACTAGACCATCAACAAGGATTTCGGCAGCCCTTGTGCAAGACATGTGCATTTAACTCTTCTGGGCTGTTGCAATATACGCACTATTATAAACTTTCATTGGAGTTGGAAGGCGCTATAAATTACTTCCAGAATTCCCCATTGTAGTGTTGCCCCCTTCTTGGGCATTTTTTCCCAGCCTGCATTTCTGTGACTGACTTGTTAAATTTGGCAGCGACAAGCAGCTGTAAGCCTAAGGTGGGCATTTCGCAACTGAATGCTGCTGGCAACATCTGACGGTCTTCCATGGGCTAACAAGTTTTTATATTTTTAACCTTTCTTCCTGTTAAGGGAATAGAGCATCCTCACAATATCTTTTTTATTACCGCCAACAATAGAAAAAGCTATGCCTACGATGTCTATATTACAAGCGGGGGGGAGGTGTCCCCTGTTCATGTACATATCCTTGTGCTAACTTTCATCGTGTGTCAAAATCATCAGTGTAACCCTGAGCGCCCTGGTAGCAGCAACAGAGGCATGGCTGAGCTGTGTCGAGTACAAATGTGCCTGAAACCAGTGGATGTGTACTCGCCCCAGCTGCTGTTAGCCATGCTGCCATGGCTATGCCGCTATCTATACTCAGGCTTGTGCTCTGAGAGCTGGCACAACGATGTGTACCTGAGCAGGGAAACCACAGCTCCAATGCAGCCACAGCCTAAAAGATTCTGTTGTATGAATGCATTTACAAAGCTCAAAATGAATGTATAGTTCCCGACATAAGTTTGCAAAACCCATTGTACTTACACATATGGAATGTAATAACTGGATTTTATTATATATAGTGTCTCAGCAATGAAGTGTTGAATCAGGCTTTAGGAGAATTGCTTACACATGGTAATACCGCAAAAACTCACTATGAAACACTTGTCCCTTGCATGGTCTGTGTGTGGCCCTAAAGCTGCCAGGAGTCAAGTGATTTTTGTGAAATCAACACAAATGCAGTATGCTTCCAATGGCTGGGCAGTGTTAGAACTCACTAAGGGTAAGTCAGTTTAGTAACTGTATTAAGCTTGGGAGTCAATGATTAAATGCACTTGTGTGGTGCTTGAAATCTCACATTGTCTGTAAATTGCTGGCTTGTTTTAAAGGAACTTAAAAATGAGGCTAAGTAAAAGCTCTTTGGGTTATTGTACATTTTCACCACTTGTTCACATATCAGTTTTTTAAAGCAAAGAGGAAACTTAATTTTGAGTTCCCACACATTCTAATGTGTGTGACATTTGTTTTCTCTGTGTATTGGGGGAAAAAACTACTCATTCTCTAAGATGAAGTACAATTTTCATTGGGAAAAGTACAACCTTTCAACTTTATTTCCAAGTTAACAAAGATTTTTTTTCTCTAGGAATTGTTCCAGACAGTGTACTGTGACAGATGGCTTTATGGGGTTTGCAAAGTGAGCCAGGATAAATTCAGCTCCCTCATAGACCACATCTCCCTTTTGCCATATGCCATTCTTCCCTGTACTTTCTGCCAGATCTACCGCTTGGTCCACGTGTGTGTTTGACTCCAGCTCCCCACAAGCCAGGCCCCTATTTTGTATCCTGTCTGACTTGAACTACAACAGGGCCATTTCACAGGGCCATGTGACCTTTTGAAAAATTGAAGGTTTTTTTTTTTTAAATTAAAAAAAAAATCCACCTCTGGCAATCGAGCCTTTATGAAATGTACATGGGGCCATATGGGTAGGATAACATGTATCTCAAGTGTTGGGGGTTGTGTGTTTGTCCCAAGTTATGCATCACACTTTATGGCATTTGCAATGTCTGCATTGGGCCATCCCAACTTTATAGTGTCTCCATTGAGTTATGTGGGATTAAAATAGCCTGGGTCATGCAGATTTTAGAAAGTTCATCTCATTCACCAGGATTATGTAAGCATCAGGCTTTAATGACTTTATAAGGTGTATAATACTTGAACAATGTAATGGTTTGTACACTTTAGAGCTCCATACAGCTATCTATTCAGATAAGGATTTACTTTCATCATCCCAGTGCATCACCAGCATTAGTGTGTGTATACCCTCACAACACTCCTGTGAAGTAGGGAAGTATTAGCTCCATTGTACAGACTTCAAACTAAAGCCAAAAGGGCCAGATCGACAAAGAGCCTTTAGGGGATATCTACAAAGCCATAAAAGCTCTTTGGCACAGCTGCGGCTGGCCCAGGTCAGCTGACTCGGGCACAGGCTGAAGAACAAAAAATAGCAGTGTAGATGCAAGCCTGAGCTCTGAAACCCTCTAAGGTCCCAGAGCCTGAACATCCACACAGCAGGTTTTCAGCCTTGGAGCCTGAGCCCTGCAAGCCCGAGTCACCTAACATGGACTCAAAGAGCTTGGCTTGTTTAGCCTGGCCAAAAGAAGGCTCCGGGGGGATATGCTTGCTCTATATAAATATATCAGGGGGATTAACGTTAGGGAGGGAGAGGAATTGTTTAAGTTTAGTACTAATATAGGCACGAGGACGAATGGGTACAAACTGGATATTAGGAAATTTAGACTTGAAATTAGACGAAGGTTTCTAACCATTAGGGGAATGAAGTTCTGGAACAGCCTTCCGAGGGAAGTAGTGGGGGCAAATGACTTATCTGGCTTTAAGACTAAGCTTGATAAGTATATGGAGGGGATGTTATGATGGGATAGTTTAATTTGAGCAATTGATTTTGGATTATCGGCAAATAAGTCTGCTCAATGGTCTGTGGGAATGCTGGATGGGATGGGAACTGAGTTACTGCAGAGAAATCTTTTTTGGGTGCTGGCTGGTGAGTCTTGCCCACATGCTCAGAGTTTAGCTGATCGCCATATTTGGGGTCGGGAAGGAATTTTCCTCCGGGGCGGATTGGCAGGGGCCACGGAGGTTTTTCGCCTTCCTCTGCAGCATGGGGCATGGGTCGCTTGCTGGTGGATTCCCTGAAGCTTGAGGTCTTCAAATCTCATTTTTGAGGATTTCAATAACTCAGTCATGGGTTCGGGGTTGTTATAAATGTGTATGGGTAGGGTTTTGTGGCCTGCCTTGTGCGGGAGGTCAGACTAGATGATCATATTGGTCCCTTCTGACCTATGAGTCTATGAGACCAGTCATGGGCTTTTATCCCTGTATAGACATAGCAATGAGAGCCGCACAACTCTTTTGGCTGCTGCATAACCCTATAGACTCTTAAAGTCCCTCAGCTCCTGTATTTTTGCTGGAAAAATCCCCTAGGTACCTAATTTTTTGCCTCTGGGCATGCATAGTGTTACCCCAAGCAGGCACCCAATACGTATCGGACCCCTAAGCACAATCTATAAACCAGGCAAAGTCGGGCATTCCTGCACCTATCTTCCCTACAGGCCTGAGCTGTAAGGTGTGCTCTGAGCATGCCTAAGGCCTAGGAAGGGTCAGGCAAGGAAGAAACAGCCTCCCTTATTCCTTTTGTCCTGGTACTCACCTGCCTGACAAATACCTTTTCCTTCTCAGCAGAGGTGGGAATAGAACTAGTACCTCCTGCCTGTCAGGTGAGTGCTCACACCACTGGACTAGACAGTTCTTCTCACTCTCTTTCAGCCCAATACATATTTCATTATTTATACAAAGATGATCAGCTTCAACAAAAGAGACAGAGAGGCCCACACCAGAATATCCCATAGCCTAGTCGGACACTCACCTGACTCCCAAGTTCAAATCCCTCCTGCTCATCAGGCAGAGGGAAAAATTGACTCTGGGTCTCTTACTTCCTAGATGAGTTCCCTAATCTCTGGTCTAAAGTTATAAAGGAGGCGGCCTAATCTTGTTCCTTCTCCATCCCCAGTTATCTTGAGTAGAGGTAAGCAGGTGCCTAACTCATTCTTGCAAGAAATGACTTAAGCACATAGGCCATCTGACTCCAGGTTCCAGGCTGTGGATCACAAGTAGAGATACTCATCTCCCTGCAGCATGGACTTAGCTACTGATGTCTGTGAGAGGGGTGGCTCTTAAGCCACTCCTCTCTCATCAGACTTCCGATTGGTTAGTTTACGTGAAACCTGGCCTTCCATGATGGCTTTTGATTGTTGATCCAGTGATATTTTAGGCTCCAAAAAGTTAGGCATTGCCGTCCTTAAGTCTCTTTGTTGAGCCCGGTCAGCGCAATTAAAAGCTAGAGTCTTATACATTTACATACTTTGCATAGCACCATATTCCACGCATAGACCAACTGACTTCTGTGGGACCACACGTGAAGAGAGCTATAACTCAATGTGTTTCAGATTCTGGACTTATTACTTGTGCATGGTCAGAGACAAAATATATGGCATATTCTGTCTTCTGAGTCCCAGACCAATGCCTTATACATAAGACCATCCAAAGTATTTGATTAAAGGTTAGCAGCATGTGAAGCGTGACAGTACCTCTGGCTATGTCTACACTGCCACCTAAGCCCAGGGTTAGGGGGACTCAAGTTAGCTGCTCCTGGGTTAGCGAACCCAGGGCTTGAGAGTCTACATTGATTGCTAACCTTACATTAAGAATTGTCTAACATGGGCTTGCATCTGGAACTCGGGTGTCCACATTGCAGCACACAGACCCAAATCAAACCAGCCATACCCCAGATTCCCTAGTGCTTCCCTGAAATGTGGCTGCTCTAGTCTTTTGATTGTGTTGTACTGTGGGAAAACCTGACTGTCCATTCTGCATCTTACAGGAAGTTTGAAGAACTCACCAACACATCTGGCTGAGCTGTCATTTTGGTATGTACACTCCCAGCTACTGGAGCTAGTAACCTTTTGAAGAACAGCTCTTCTTGTGCTGTCACTCTTGGGTCAGGAAATGGTCAGCATCCGTGAGATGCTTGTGGACATTTTGGTGGCATTTTCTGACTCACCAAAGGCACTGGACAGAGTGTATGATGGAGCAGGAAGCCATAGACTTGACCTGGCTGATGCTGCTCATGACACCTACTGCAGCCATTGACGGCCCTACGTCATCTGGTGCTTCTGAAGCAGGGCCACAAGCACAGTCTGGTGGGCCACTTCATCATGCAGCCCTGGCACGACCAACAGTATGCTCAGAACTTTCACATGAGGAAATCTACGTGTCTGGAGCGCTATGAGCAGCTTGCCCTGACCTTCCAGCATAATGACACTCATGCAGGCAGCCATCCCTGTTCAAATGCAGGCTACTATAACTATCTGAAAGCTGGCTACCCCAGATTGCTACAGGTCCATTGCCCACCATTGGAAAGTCAGCTGTGCAGGGCTCCTTGCTTTGGGAGTTTGCCAAAAGTATCCCCCAATCCAGTGGGCCAACTTTCTTTGTCCTTACTATACCAAGCATCTCCATGGAAATGGAAGCCGTGCCCCTTGGTGCAGTGCCGCTAAGTGAGTCAGTAGTTAGCCCTTCCATCGTCTTCTGAACATTGAGTTGCAAACATATTCTCTGAAGCCTTCTGTGTTTGCAGTGGAGACTGAACAGAAGAAATTGCTTGCAAAGTTCATGGCTTCATGGTTACATGAGCACAGCCGGATTGTGGTAACGCTTTGGTGTGACGCCAGCAATCCACTGCACATTAGTAAGCATACAAGAAATGCCCACGCTTACCAGCAGATAGCAAAGAAGCTGACAGTGTTGCAAATTTGCTGGCCCAGTGATCAGTGCAGGGAATAAGAACACAAGAATGGCCATAGTAGGCCAACCCAATGGTTCACCTAGTCCAGTATCCTGTCTTCCAACAGTAGTTAATGCCGGGTGCTTAAGAGGGGAAGAACAGAATCCCATTGGCTATTCTCAGCTTCTGTTAGGGAACGGATCAGGTAGCTCAAGACTGAGTATGGGGCAATCAGAGACCAGAACTGCACCTCAGAGTGCACTGACTGACATCATTTTATAAGGAACTTGACTGCATTCTCTGCTATGACAAGCACTGAACCAATGGAGGTGCATGATTATTTCATCAGCCGAGCAGGCTCCCTGCTGGCCCCAAAAATCGAGCATGAGACCTGATGGGAGCCAGCAACAGGTGCCAGTTGAAGACAGTGAAGTGACTCTGTTGCTGAAACTGGTCCCAGCAAAGGCTTTGGAGCCAGATCAGCAAGAGCACATCCTGATGCCATACACAGATGAGCTGTTTGAGGAACAGCCCGCCATGAAGCATACAGCAGACATGGCAGGAACCAAAGCTGCCTTTGAGCCAGGAGAATTTCTGGCTCCATTTAAACGTTTATTGATACAGAAATGGGAGGGATTCCCATTCTATGAACCAAGGCAAAAGTGATTTGAAGTCCTGGCTAGCAACATGTATCCACTATGGCAGTTTGTATGCCATCAGCAGCTTGGCACTCTCTATCCTCAACTGCTTAGCGGCCATTCCTGTTCCAGGAACTGCAAAGGGAGGAGGACAGAGTTCAGCACAAAGAGCTGTTTAAGCAGCTGATATCCCTAATGGCTGCAAAAGTACTGTCTCCCACTGCATTACCCATGCTGTGGTCTGAGTCTTCTGCAGAGTATCCTGTGGTGCAGTCCAGAAACAGCTTTGGGAACTCCAGGGGTGGGTGGCCCATGAGCAGCTGGGCAGGGCAACTTTGCCCCATGCACACCTGAATATTGACCTCCTTCTCTTGTGGATGCCTCCACTCAAGTCTTTGAACAGTGTCACCAAAAAGCTAAAATATATTCCTAACCTTTCTAGAGAAGGGGTGACCCCCTCATTTTGAGGCTCTAGCCCTTAGGATGCAGTCATTTTCTTCCTGGGAAGGTGATATATATGAATATAGTTTTCATTTTAGTCCACACAATTTGGACTTGATATTACCTCCCCCCACACACACAAGGGAAAAAAAGGGGAAATTGTTCACAAAACGTGATCGAAATGTATACCTTCTTATCTCACCAACACCTTTACAGATTTGCCTCTTGCAGAAATAATCTACATTTGCTTAATGCTTCAAATGTGAAGTTTCAGGTTAGTTGAGGTATAAGAATGAGACTTATGATGGGAGGCTAGCCTCATCCTCAGTTATGGAAGAGAGAAGTGTGGCATCTCTCTCTAATAATCCAATAGTAGTATTTGATATGCCCTCCACAAATAGTACTGTTCTCTTAATAAAGAAGGCTGAAGGTAGAGTGCCTAATTTGCAACCTGTCATCTGCCCAGAATTTTCAATTTCACCTGCCACAATAGCTCATTAAAATGATTTTCCAGCTGAAGTGAGATTTTATGATTGAAGAAAAAACATCCCAATTTATCTGTGCATGTGGCGCAGTGGGGTGTGTTTCATACCTTTCACTACCCTTTATGTCTCTGTTTATGATCCGATAGGCTCTGTGAGTGGAGGGGAAATTGATATTTTATCTGTAGCTTGCTCAGGAGCTCTTTGGTCACTGTCTGGCCTTATGCTTGTGCAGTTTAGAGAGAAAATTGACTGTAATTTCCTTAGCAGTGTGTATTTTGCCTTGGTTGAAAGCCCACAGGTTTTTTTGCATTTGTCAGAGATGAAGCCATGTCCAGAGGCCAAAATCAAGACTAATGCAAGTTGAAGTCTTACACTGCCTAATTAAAGCATCTGCACTGTGGTCTTTCACCACTGAATGCATCTGACAAATAAGCTCCCAGAGCAACCAGGACCTGGTTGGTGCTTTGCAGATATGGCATTCCTGATATGGTCTTAACTGAGCGCACAAAATACTATTATTTATGATGCTGTTACTGACTCTGCTTAGTACTCATTAAAAAAATACCTGCATGATATCAGGGAGGAGACTAAAAGAATGTACTAGCTGGCTGACGCTACTATTGTCTACCACGTGAGATGCCTGTGTTACATACTCATACACCAGCATGCGGGGGCAGGGGTGCTCTCACGTCCCCGCTAGACCACACTTCAGGTCATTTATAATTTCCTTCACACACCCCCCCCAGTCTGTCGCACATGAAGTGTTCTCTCAGTAAACAAACAGGTCCCCTCCTCTCTTTCCCTTCTGAGAGGAATCCCGGGTGAGAGCAGAGATGACCTGTCTCTCATGCACTCTATCTGGATTCAATGCTTTGCGATTGGTCTGTCAGGGGGTATATTGTCCCTTAGTGGCATCTACCTCCAGCACCTCCGCTTTGGACATACTGCTTTTCTCCTAGTCTGTGTAGCTTTGAGAGCAGTGAAGCCTGCCACAGTCTCCCTCTTTGCTGACCTGTCTCTGTTCTCAGTAGCAGGCTTCACTGTGAAACAACCCTCCTCCTGTTCACCACCCCTTCCTTTGGCAAGTTTCCCTTCTTAAGCTCCCCTTCCCCAACCTGGCAGAACAAGCTTTACAGGTGCACCTGTTTTCAATTCTTTGTTGATATTTTTCTTTCAGTTGTGCTAACCTTCCAGTGGAAAATGGTTCCGCTCCAGGGCATCAGTAAGGTAAGTGACAACTAGCTTAGTATGCTATAGGCTTCGTATCAGATGGTGACTATAGAAGATACTGGTGGTTCTCATTTTATGTCTACCAATATAAATTTTGAGTACATTGCATTCGAAATTTGGGGAGGTAGGAGGGAATGTGTGTTGGAAATCTGCTCAAAGTTTTCTCCTATTGTGCTATTTTTAATGCAAAAAAAAAAAAAAAGTGAAAAACCCCTTCAGTCCTGGCCTTTTATAATTCCTCCTGCCCTATGGGATGAAATCCACAGAACAACACTGTGTTCCTGTAAGTAAATAAGATGCTTCCTTTCCTCCTGTATGACAAGGGGAATTTTAAATGACCAGGATTGTGTAATAGCTACTTTTGAAGGGATCAAGGCTAAAAAGCTCCCATTATAATAAATTCGGGAGCAGATTCTCAGCTGGTGTAAACTGTCATAGCTCCAGTGACTTCATGGCATTAATTTCAATGGGGCTATGACAATTCATGCCAGCTGAAGCTCTGGTGCTAGATTTTGATCTTCTATAGCTCCTTTCAGACTTCAAGTGTCTGTAGGTCCTCAAAAAATAACAGGGTAAAAGCTGGTAGTGCAGTGATTGCGTAAGCAAAAGGAGTCGTGGCCATGAGATGAGCAATAACTCAGATAAAGCCCGGAACTTTTGAGCTTGTTTTGAGAGTGGGAATGTTGGCCAAGACAATAAGAAATGTTTTTTGCTGCTTCTTTCAAAAGTGCAATGGGTTGTTTAACTTCCATTTGGACAGTTGGCTAGCATAGACAGGCAGAAGGGTCATCATTTTAATGTTTCACATGAAGGATGTCACATTGCACATGATAGTCTCCCCATCCCAGGTACTGCAGTGTAGTGTCAGCACCAGTTACGGTGCAAGCCTGGGTCCCTAAGGGATTTGAAGTCAGGCACACAAAATCACTAACCACTTTTTAAAATAATGGCCTGTGTTCATGAAATGTATTCTAGATAGTTTCTAACAAGAATATGTCAATAAGCAATGTGCTATGAAGTGTCCTTCCATATCTGCATGCTACATTTTTGTTCTCTTTGGGCAGACACATGTGCGACAAGCATGTCCAACATGATGTGTTTTTGGAAAAGTGAAAAATCCCACTGGAGCAACAGTTCAGTGTAGCTACTGCTGTTGGCCCTCAAGCACATAGATTATTCCACTTGTAGTCGCTACAATGCATTGAACTGAGATCAGAGCTGAGCTCATTGTGAAAAGACACTTTTGCATGCATAGAAAAGAGCATATTTCACAAATGAACAAGCTAAATGTTTAGCTGATGTGAATACCTAAATAATAGCCCAAAAAGATTTAATTGAATATTCCATTCACACAGCCTAACTAACTCAGTTATAAATAAACTGATCCCATGAGCAATCCAAATGTAACAGCCAGAATTCTGATATCAAATGTCTTTATGCATGCAGTATAGTTCTAGCCATGTTGGTCCCAAGATATTACAGAGAAGGTGGGTGAGGTAATATCTTTTATTGGATCAACTTCTGTTGATGTTTCAGCTTGAAAGCTTTTTTCTCGAATCAACTGAAGTTATTTGAGTAAAAGATATTACCTCTCATCTTTGGAAAATACATTTGACATTCCAAGGGAGATGGGTTGAGAAGGGTCTCAATTATGTGTAATTTATAGGTAATGTATTTAAAATGGGACAGATACTAGGAGAAGAATAGTATCCATGCACTGTAAGTAGTCAAAGTACAATTAGTATTAATCCACTAATACAAATGTATTTTAAATGAATCAGACTATCTTGTATAGTATGAGCACACAGCTATTCACAATGTAAGAGTCTTGTATTTCACTAAAGAGACAGACAATTCATACTCTAGGGTTATGACTGAGAGATGACGCCGTTAGAGACAGGCGAAAACTAGATCCTGATTCCTTTCAGCTGTATCAGTCTCTGTCCAAGTATGATATCTAAGGAAGCAACCAAGCTTTCACTGAAGATGATGGGCAGTTTGCAGTAGGAACTGGCTCAGTGTTAGGACTGATTAAAACACTTCACTTTAAAAATCACAGGGCATGACTCAGATTCATAGTTTTTCAGCCTGGAACTGACCACTGTGGTCATCTAGTCTGGCCTATTGTACAGCACAGACCATAACTCCTGGTTGAATTAAAGCATATCCTTTGGAAAGATATACTTTTTTCCTCAGGAACCACATATTCAATTCAGCATCAGAAAAAAATTTCCTTCTTAACACAGTCACGCCTGAGGCTGCCCCAGACCAGATATTGGGCATTGCTGCTCTACGAAAGCAGTTAAATATAGGGTGGAAGACTATTGCTAAGATTAATACTTTTACATGTTCAGGGCTGGAGCCTGCATTCCTGATGCACCCAACACTACAGCTGAAACCGGTGGAAGATTTGGATGTGCACATGAAGCAGGAGAGGGAATTAGATGAGTTTTTACAATTTGTTCCTGCCTGGCTGTTTTTTCAGAACCACCTACAGGCAAAGAGGCTGAAAGTGACTGAAAGTATAGGGCTGACGTTTATGTAAAGAGGGGATATAAAAATGGACAAAGTAATCCTTAGAAAATATTTTGTACGCAGGGAGAAAAGTCCCTTCAACTAACACTACTGGAGGAAAGGGCAAGAGTCCAAAATAATTATTAATCAATTTGTAAAAAGAATCTGAGCAAGTGAGAAATATATCAAAGCAGAGCAGAGAGAGAATGTTTAGAAAAGAAACCTAAAGAGGGATCCAGCCATCTAAAACCTAAAAGAAAGCATAGTCTGAAAAGAAATTACCACCCCCCACCATCATATTTCAAACAGAATGTTTCTACAGAGTCTGCCATTGCCTTAATGGATGGGCAGCTATGACCTTGTCTACACTAGAAAGTTTTGTTGACAAAAGTTTTGCTGGCATACAGCCACTGCTGTAATTAAATCGTTGTTGCGTGTCTTCACTGTCTCCGGAGTGCACTCACACTACCAGCTCTTTTGTCAACACAGGGAGCAGTGCACTGTGGGTAGCTATCCTACTGTGCAATTGCATGCAGGGTGCTTTGGGAAAGGTTTGCAATGCCTCATGGGACAGACAGCATCACTTGATGAAGGTTTCTGAATCCCACCATTTCATGGGCATCCTACTAGTTTGACAGCCGCTTTTAAACTGCCCTGGCAGCCAAACTGACACTGCTGAACACAAACACAAGTAGCCCACAGAAGAGGGGAGAGAGGAGTGAATGAGAGAGAGAGAGCGTGTTGGGGGACAGTGAATGTGTCTGCATTCGTCCTCTCTCTTTAAATTCAGACAGCAGCAGCTGGAAGTAACCAATCCCAAGGAAGAAGCTGCTACACAGACAGCTCATAGCTGGTGTCCCCCGTTCTCCATCCCTCTCAGCAGAGACAGGTCTGATACAATCACAGGGGTGGGGAGAGGGACATAGCCCCACCTCCATCCCTGGCTCTGCATGGCACATTAGGAGTTACATCTCTCCCCTGTAGCACTACTATAATAATCTACCTTACTATGTAGAATAAAGCAGCATCCTCTTACAAGTCAGGACTCCTATCCCTTGCTCCTGCCACCAGTGACCAATGTCCCATTGCAATGAAGGAAGAATTGGCCGTAGATTTCTGTCCCCAGGGCAGATGTGCCTCAAGAAAATGTTCACTATAGATTGTATACACTGGACTTTTTTTCATGAGGAAAATGTATATATATTTTTAAATCTTCCATGAAAAGATAGTGAAGGTTCTGAAATAAGGGCCAAGGAGTGAACAGATTTCCTTGTCAACCAACCAAGCACATTAAATTGATTATATAATTTAACATCTCTGTTCTGTTTGATAGCCTCCTATTAGTATTGCCCCCTTCTACCTTATAGTCAATAAGCTCCAGTAATGGAATAACATATTTATGTTCTTTTGAATTTGCAATTTTATGCCATATGAACTAATAGTAATTTGCAATTTCTTTCACCAAGGGGAACCTATTACCCCAGGAAAAATGATCACCCATGCTTTAAACATGTAGTCTGTTTATTTATTTATTGGCCTTGCACAGTTGTCATTTCCCAAGATCTGGAATCCAGGGCTGGAAACTACTGACAGATTTAAATAATCCCAAAGCACCAGGCAACCTGTTCCCTTCCCCAAAACCCTCCATTATGGAAAGTGTTAGCCAGCCAGCTGAGAAATAGAGCCTGTGTTCATTTAACACGGCATAGGCTGCTGAGGGGAAGGCTGGCAGCAGCTGTAAAAGCTGGCTACTGTGCTTTAAATACCAACTGCAAGTAAGGGACATTGGAATAAGAGGGTTAATCAAAATTATACCATAGGAATAGAATGCCAGCCAACAATAATAAGAGGGTACCCTCAACCATGACAGTGGTTGCAATTCTGCAGTCACACCTTACATTTCCCACAGAAACCACATCCTGGGTCAACTGTCCCCTTGGGAAAACACAGCCTTGATCATACAGTGAATGGTGGAATCCTGGATCCCTTATAGCAGTAAGGCTCTAGCCCCTAATCAACATCTAGTGTAACAGGGTAAGGGGGAGAGAAAAGGTAGATGTACTCCACCCCCATGGGTCCTGCACTCTTCCGGCCCAGCCAGTGGTGCAGCTGGGGGAAGGTGAGCCAGAGTGGTAGGGAGGAGACAGGGCCTGCTCTGCCCCTGAGTCCTACTACCTTCCCTTGGGTCAGTCCGTGGTCCGCTCCCTGCTTCTCCAGCTGGGTCCTCTGCCTCCAGTGTTGTGGCAGCAACCATGGACACGCCAATCTGCAGGTTTTCAAACTTCAACCTCCACATCTCCTTACCCCCACACTGCCTGCCTGCCCTGGAGGCTTTTAAGTGTTTGGGGGGGGGGGGACTCCTTGATTGGCCCCAGGTGGCCTAATTGCCTAAGCAGCCCCAGCTGAATCACCCAGGGAATAGGGCTTTGCTGAGCCTGGGGCTAAGATACATGTGTTCAGGCCCCCTTGCTTAGCCCCCTGGTCTGGCTCTAACCCCCCTTCTTTTTCTGCAGCTGCTTTTCTTTTTTGGGGGGACCCTGCTGCTGCTGCTGCTTCAGGGCTTTGCTGGGGAGCCTCCCTCCCAGCTGGGAGGGAGGGGGTGAGTGTGTGGCCTTTCCATCTTTTCCACCCTCCCCCTGCAGCTGCTTCCAGGGCCAGCACCAGCTGGGCCCCTTCCCTTTCCTTTTACTTTGGCTGGCTGCCTCTTCCCCCTTCCGCTGCCGCGAGCCCCCTTCCCCTGCTGCTTCTGCCCCTTGCTCTGCCCCCTGTGTTTGGGAGCACCCCTGCCCCATCTTTTCCCCTGCCCCTCACCTGCTACTGCCACCCCTGCCCTGGCCCCCACATTTGGGGGACCCTGACCCCCCCTTCTCCTCCCCCACTGCTGTAGCCCCCCCTCCTCTGGCCCACGTGCTCCGGCAGCACCAACGGCCCTCCCCCCCTTAATTGACTCCCCCTAGTTTTGTTGACCCCCCCCTTCACACACTGCACCCCCCCTCCTGAGTTCATTTCACCCCAGCCCCCTCCCCTCCCCCAGTGCAGCCGGAGGAGCTGCCAACGTTCCATCTTGAGCTGGTAAGTGCATCCCCCTGTGCCCCTGCCTGGCTTGACTCCCTGTCTTTTCCCCTCTGCTGGTGCCCTCCTCCCCTGTTTCCAGCCTAGCGGGGAGGAGCGGTCACCCCCCTTCCCCCTCCTTCCCCTTCTTACCCCACCCCTTCCCCTCCCTTTTCCACTCCCCCCATACTCTCCCTCCATTTCCTTTACCCCCCCCCCAACGAACCATTCCCACCCCTTCCCAAGATGGTGGGTGTGCCTGGAACCGGGACCCCCCCCATAGACACTCCTGCCCCTCCCTCCCACCCTGAAGCCCCGTCCCTGCCCTCAACAACTGGTCCTGCTGACCCCGCTGAGCCACCAGGAGTCATTCCCCAAGTGCGGGCGGAGGACGACTCTGGTGGGGACGCCAGGGACTCTGCTGCCACCACGGCTCCTGCCCCCCCCAATCGGGGGGGCGCTCCCTCGGTCGGGAGGAAAAATCAGGGGGGTAAAAAGAAGGGCAAAGGCCCCGCCCAGAAGACGACACCTCCTGTGGCTGGGGCCCCTCCTCCGCTCCCTCTATCCTCTCCCGCTGTCCCTTCCACCAGCTCTGGGGGCGGCGGCGCCCCCAGGGCGTACGCCCAGGTGGCTGCGGGCCCCCGGCCTGCCGCTGCCAAGACACCTGCCCTGACCACTGCCTCCAGCACCATTCCAGGTGGCCGGGGCCCCTTCCCCACCCTTACCCTTACATGGGGTCCGGTGCCTCCTGGTGCCTGCCTCACCCCACGTGGAAACCTACGTGCGCGCGATGGCGCGGGTGGTGGGGCCCACGGCCATGGTGGCGGCCTCCCGTATGTATGGCAAGGTGGTCTTCTTCCTTGCCTCAGAGGCCGCCGCCCAGGAGGCGGTGGAGACGGGCCTGGCAGTGGGGGGCATCCACGTCCCCGTGAAGCCCCTGGAGGACCTGGGCGTACGGGTGGTTTTGTCCTCCGTTCCGCCCTTCCTCCCAAATGCTGCCTTTCTGCCTTTCCTTGCCTCCCTGGGGAAGCCCCTCTCCACCATCAGCCCGCTTCCCCTTGGCTGCAAGGACCCCGCCCTCCGCCACGTCCTCTCGTTCTGCCGGCAGGTACAGCTGCAGCTGCTGCCAGCGGTGGCACATGGCGGAGAGGCGCTCAAGGGGTCGTTCCTGGTGCCCCATCAAGGGGCCCAGTACCGGGTCCACTACACCTTGGGGGAGGCCCAGAACTACCTCTGCCGGGCGGTGGGGCATGTTCGGAGGGACTGCCCCCTGGCCCGGCAAGGAGGGAGGCCCGGGACCCCCGGGACCCAGGAGGGCACCAGCCAGACCATCGGCGGCGCCCCCAGCAGCCGGCCGGTCCCTGTGGCCGCCCCCCCTCTGCCGGAAGTTGTCACCTGCGCTCGGGCCCTGGGGGCGCCCCCCCCCCCCGGCTTGCCCGGGAGAGCTGACGGGCCCCGCTGATGCCCGGAGCAGTCCAGCTGGCCCGCGGAGGGGAGGGAGCCAGGGCCGGCAGTGTCAGGCATCGGAGGGGGCATGCCCCGGGGGGAGGTCTCTCCTTCCCTTGATGCCCCACCTCCACTTCCCCACACCCTGACTCCTGTCCTCTTGCCCCCCGCCTGGGGGTTGTGGGTGGACCCCCATGTGCTAGCTCGGTGTATGGGACTCTCCACCCCTCGAACCCCCCCCCGACGCATACTCCAGGAGGTGAGGGCAGTCTTGCCCCCCACTGCTTTGATGTACCTCGAGCGGGTCCTGCAGGAGGGTGCTCCCCGCCCCCCCCTCAGCCTAGGCCCTCCAGTGCTTACCATCAGGCCTCGGCCCCACGAACCCCCTCGGCCCCCCCATCCTGCTGCTCGATCTGCAGCCGGCCCTCTTCCAGACCGCACCTAGGGAACATCTGTACGCGCTCGTGCTCCACACCCTTCACTTTCTCGCCCTCGTGTCCCGCCCGGACACCAAGTGGCGGGACCTCCTACCACCCTTGGAGGGCGAGGATCCCCGGTGGGCCAGTCTGTATTCCACCCTGACCCCACGGCCCGCCGAGGACATCAGTTGGCGGCTCCTTCACGGAGCCGTGAGCACGGGCGTGTACTTGGTGCGGTTCACCTCCCACCCGGATATCTGCCCCTATTGTGGCATGAGGGAGACCCTGGCGCACGTGTACCTGGAGTGCGCCAGGTTGCAGCCCCTCTTCTGGCTCCTCCAGAACCTCTTGTTGAGGTTCTGGCTGCACTTCTCCCCACACCTGTTCATCTACTCACACCCCATCCGTGGCCCCACGAAGTTGCGGGACCTCCTCGTCAACCTCCTCTTAGCCCTGGCCAAACTAGCCATCTATAAGACCAGGGAGAGGAGGTTGGCAGGGGGGGCTCTCTGCGACTGTGGGGCCTATTTCTGTTCCCTTGTCAACTCATGTCTCCGGGCAGAGTTCCTCTGGGCGGCGTCTGCTGGCTCCCTGGGCACCTTCGAGGAGCAGTGGGCGCTGTCCAGGGTTCTCTGCTCGGTATCCCCTTCTGGTTCTCTTCTTCTAACCCTGTGACCCCCACACCCTTCCCTGTTTTTTTCATCTGTTGTCCCCCGTAATTAGTTGGACCTGGGTCCAGTGGCTCTGCCCCTAGGCCGGGGGGGAGCCTTTAGCGGTGGGTGGGCTCGCGCCCACCCACATACCCATTTTTCCAAATAGAAGTACTCTTGCATAGCCATCTGGCCTGGCCCTGTCACAATAGCCATGTGCTCCACTCAGTTATTTATGATAGCCATGCTACAGTAAGTAACATGAGTGCTGTTCAACATTCACATGACCCTCACTTCTTAAAGCATAAAGAAGGTAAATGCATCCATCTCAAACCCAGAGAAGGCAAAGACACCATTTTTTTTTCTACCACATATCTCCTGAAGGGCTAACAATGGACCCACAAAAGTCCGGGTGGAAAGTCTCAAAAAATGTAAGAGGTGTTGTTCAGTGCTTTCTTGGGTTTGCAAATTTCTACAGGCATTTTATCAAAGGATTCTCTTACCTAGTTTCTTCCATAACTGCTCTCCTTTGAAAGGGAGTCCACTTTGCCTGATTGCCAGAGGCATGGCTTGTATTTGATTAGCGAAAGAGATCTTTTACCTCAGCTCCTGTTCTCATGCATTCAGATCCTGTCATGCACAGAAGTAGATAATTCAAACTTCGGTGTCAAGCCATTCTGTCATAACATTGGTCCTCATAACCAATTCCATCCCTCAACCTATTATTCACAAAAACTAACACCCTCTGAGAAGAATCATGATATCAGGGGGAAAGAGTTACTTACTATAAAGGCAGCAATTGAATAATGGAAACACTTTCTAGAGGGAGTTTAGTGCCCGATCCACAAGAATTTTGAATATCTGTGAACAGCTCGTAATCATAACCAGCGACAGATCTGCTGGTCGCTTTTCTTTGCCAGATTTGACTTTGTCATCACCTACCACACGGATCATGAAATAGCAAGGTAGATGCCCTGTCCCACAAGGAATAATATATTGGGTCTGAACAGCTCTTATAGCTACCATTTTACAGCCATCATTTTACATTTTACCATTTTACAGCCATTTTATTCCAGGGCAACAAACAGGGCCTGATATTCTTCATCTGGTCTCTGATTCCCCAAGACCACAAAGCTACTAACATCTGTCAGACCCTAGATGCTCCTAATGTTCTGTCCAGCTCAGGGTTTCATTTGAAGAGTAGTCTGCTTTATTGTGGAAAGAGCCTTTGCATCCCAGAGGGCTACCTCAGACTTATAGTATGCAAGACATGTCATGATATGCTAGTTGCCAGCCACTTCAGCTGCTTCAAAGACCAAGACCTAGTGTTACAGTGTTTGTGGTGCCCAGGGTTGATTACTGATGTTATGTGATCTGTGCTATTGGAGCAATTACCTACATGCCAAACCATTCAGTCTTCTCCAGCCTTTATCATCCTTCTCAACCCTGGTCCTTGGTGTCCTTGGAGTTCATCACAGAGCTACCTCATTCCGAGGGTTGCGCTGTCATTCTCATCGCCGTTGATCTCCTTTCTAAGATGGTGCATTTTCTTTCCGTTTGCTCTCTCCCATCCACACAGAAAATCGCCTGCCTTTTTCTAGATCACATTTTTCAGTTTCATGGACTGCTGAACGGAATAGTCTAAGAATGAGGTTCGTAATTCACTTCCTGTTTTGGGTGCAAATGCTGAAAATGCTTAGAATGGAAGTGCCTACCCTTATCTCCTCTGCCTGTCATCTGCAGACCAAAAGGCAGACAGAACCAGCTCCTTTCACAATACCTCCATTGCTTTCTCAATTATTGGCAACATGACTGGGTTGTCATCCTGTCAAATGCAGAGTTAACATACAACTCACCTATGAAGACTCCCACTGCTCCTGGTGCAGCAGATCCAGTTGCCCACTTTCATTGGGTCCACCAAGACCTTGCCAAATAAATAGAAGCTAGCAAGGAGGCATACAAAGTCATGCCAACTGAAAACGCTGAGCCACACTAACCTGTCTATAGGAGATAAGGTTTGGTTGTCCTCCAAATACTTCAAATCCACCCACTGTCCATGCAAATTGAACCATCACTATCTAAACCCATTTAAGATCACAGAACAAATTAACGTTGTAGCATTTAGGCTCCCTTTGCTGGAATCCAGTTGCTTGTCTAGTTTTACTTCTTTCAAGGAGAATCCTTTTCCTGGTCACCATGCTTCACCATCAGCACCTGTAGATATCCAAGGCAAATAAGAGCTCTGGGAAATCCTAGATTCCAAGCACACTTGAGGCAAACTCTATAAAGTGGTGGACTGGGAGAGCTATGGACTGAAAGAGTAATTGTGGGAGTGTAGCAAGGCGCTGTGGCCTTCCCCAGAGCCTGGGCCCGAGGAAGGGCCGTGACACCCCTGCGGGACGGATCAGGACATTGCAGGCCACAGACCCAGGCCCCGTGGAAGTGCAGAATAAGCCCTCCACGGATCAGAGCCTCAAGGGCCTGCCAGGGCTACTGGGCCCTAGTGACTGGGAAGAGCTACCAAACGCTGTTGACTGAGAGGGACCCCTTGAGGCCAGCCATGACCTAGGGGAGCTGCTCACCCCACCTGGGACCCACCGGAGCTGCCGAAGACCCTCCCCCCTTCCCCCCCCCCGGGACCCTGTGACCTGGAGGAGCTGCCACCCGCTGAGGGCCCCGAGGAGTTCCCGGACCTACTGCTGGCCGACAGTGAGGGACTGGTGGGACTCCCGCTGGCCATCTAGCCTGGTGAATCTGAGGAAGACCCCCGGCTCCAGTTACCCGGGTTTAGGGTGGGAGGAAGTAGCCCAGGGGCAGCCGACTACAGTTTGCCTGAGCTTGTGGTCACACCAGTGGCAGCGTGTGGCGGCTGGAGCCCCGCTGACCCAGTGGCTGAATCCCTCGACAGTGGTAGAGCCCTGGGCTGGGATGCAGTGGAGTCGGGTGGGCCTGCATCCTTCTCCCCACTGCCTTCCCTAGCCACCCCGGGAGTGCTTGTCTCCTCTGAACCTGCTGCTGCAGAGGATACTGAGCATTGTGCTATAGATTCCTTGCCAGCCCTGCCCGCTTTAGGGGCGGGGGCTACCGACTGCTTTGCCAGCCCTGCCTGGGGGCTAAAGACTCTTACAACCCTCTAACTTTCCCCTTGTAGCAAGGTTCTGTGGCCTTTCTTGGAGCCTGGTCCGAAGTTGCCAGCCTACAGGGAGCCGGTAGACAACATCCATGCTCCAAAACTCTTATGTGCTTTCCATCAGAAATACTCAATGAAACCAGATCCCCTGGTCTCTGGTAGGTAACCTTGGGGCAGGAGGGATGGTTCCTGTCAGGGAGCGAGGTAGCAGCAGAGCCAGTCTCCTGGCAACAACCTAATAAGCGCAGCTGGCTGGCTCCGATAGGAGCAGTCTGACCATGCTACCTGAGTGGTTGAAGGAGTCAGCACATTAATACTTAAGCTCAACAGCAGCAGCAATCCAGGAGTTTCCTAGCCCACAGCTGTGTTTGGTCCTGTCTCTGCCTCTAGATTTGCTCAAGCCCACATCTTCTTTCTGACTCCTGGCTCTGACGGTTCACTATGCCTTCTGACTGTGACTTTGGTTAACCCTCAGCTGGTTTCTGACTTTTAACTATAAACTTTAGCTTTCCTCCTGGACATGACCCATCTGTAACTGGAAGGCTGGACTCTTGCTTCTTCCGATAGGCCAGATCATCAACAACTTGTTTGCTGACAGGAATGTCCCATACTTCCATTCCTTGCTACAATCAAGGTGCATCTCACAAACTTAACTTTTCTTCTGACCAACTGATTTTTTTGCACTGGTGCGGGGGGGAGAACAATTTTGTCTTCTCACTTTCGTAGGTAAAGAGAAAAAAACTTTACAACGTTCTAGAAACTGAAATCCTAGAGCACAAGAAAGTCTAGAACAGTAGTTCTCAACCTTTCTAATGCCGTGACCCCACAATACAGTTCCTCATATTGCGGTGACCCCAAACCAAAAAATAATTTTGGTGGCTACTTCAAAACTGTAATTTTGCTACAGTTTTTTTACACCAGCAGGCTGTCTCGCAGGCTCTCTTGGCTCTCTGCCTCTTGGCTCTCCGCCTCCTAGGCTTCTGTCCTCCGGCGTTCGCTGCGTCCGCCCACTGATGACGTCAGCAAGCGCCGGACACACGTAATGCGCTGCTATGGACTGTGGAGCGTTCCCCCCGCTTCCCCCGCCCCTTAGGCCCCGGACGGATAATGCAATCACGTCTGCGCATGCGCGCAGGCATTCAGTTTGGAACGCGCATCCATAACGGTGTGCGTTCCAGCTGAATAGCGCTGCTACAGATGGTAGCGCGACTTCTCAGCGGCTAAAGCCATCGGAAATATGTATTTTCCGATGGCTTTAGGCGACCCCTGTGTTTTGGTCGTTCGACCCCCGCCGGGGTCGCGACCCACAGGTTGAGAACCGCTGGTCTAGAAGGTTCTCAATTATGTCCAAAATTCTTCAATTTCTAGTACAGAGACTATTTTATAGGATCCCCTGCTTTCTTTCAAAATATATATTTTTAAACACTTTAAGAGAGTATTTTCAGAGGCTAGCCACATACACTAGTCCCCGATAAAAGGGGAGAAAATGTATCATGCAGCATTATCCAGTGAAGTATCCATTTAGCAAAATTAGAGTTCAGCCAGATGCCTGCATATTTTAAATGGCTCGCTGAATACAGTGATCATTTGTCAATGCCCTACACTGAATTGTTAGTGAGACAGACTTGTGCATGCTATTTGAGACAGAAAATGAATCATTTTGAGTTGCTTTCATTATTGTTATGGTAAGGGGTAAATATTTGCAAGTTACTATGCTTCTTGGGGTCTTTTTATTTTTTCTTCAAGACAGTGCAATTGACTAGGAAAAAGTCTGAAACAAAGCTTTAAATTTGGTTGAAGAGAGTGACACATCAGTAAAAATCAACAAGTATTTAGCTTTAAGTTACCTCCATGAGACTCCCACTCAGAACTATAGAAATGCAGGGCTAGAAGGGACCGTGAGTTGTCATACACATATACCTAATATACTTAGTATAATCAAAACTTTTAGGTCCAAATTCTGTTCTTGTTTATAGATGTGAAGTCATTGTGACTGCACTAGTGATTAATTTGTTAATCCTTAGAAATTAGGATTTACAAGAAGCACATTAATAGGGCCTGGTTCAGATTTCAGTTAGATGGGTTTTATGCTGGTAAATTCTGTTGATGGCAATGGAGTTACTTCTGATTTAGTGTTGAAACGAGGTCAAAATCTGGCTCACAGTTCGTTAGAGCTAGTCAAATAAATCATTGTGAATATATCAACTGACACATTTAGCTGTGTTTGCAAATTATTCATGAACTAATCCTGAAGTCTAATGATGTGTATGCTATTTGTAGCTATTCACCCAATAGATTATTATGCAAACCAATTTAAGTCTATGGGTTATACACAAACTGTTCACTTCTGTTACTCATTATTCTTGCTGTCTGACCAGTTGCCTAAGTGATATAGCACTGTTGCTACTCCCTGACTGGCTGGCTGAAACTAACAAACAACAAATAGGTGCTTTTGAAAACTTTGTCGTCGTCCGTCCGTGTGTCGTCTGTGTGTCGCCCCCCCCTCCCCCCAGGCATGACACAAAAGGCTGAGTTCCATCAATGGTAATCAATTAGTTTTGCCCATCACAAGGATTTTTAGTGAGTATGAAATTAACTTGTGTCACCATTGCATACGTTGTTAATACTCCACTGAAATTCACCTTACTGGGCCTCTTCTAACCCTCCTATCACTACCATCTGCCCCAAAATCAAATCAGTTAAGTCCTGCATTATCGCAACTGACAGTGGGATAGTAGTCTCACGTGAGCCTCTTTGTCACATTACTAACCTGTATTACCTACATTTGCATAAAACAGTAAGCCCACAAGCCAAGCTCTCAGTTAAAGTTCTTCCTTTTCTTACAACACAGTCCCTCCTATGGTAAAACATTTAGGATGTTAAATCCATATAACTTAACATATTTAACACACATGCATTTACAAGTGGTCTGTGTGTCCATTAAGAACATCTGTTTTCAAAGGTTAGTTCAACTACTCATGAAAACTTGCCATTTCCACTTGCTGGCAGACAAGATCCCAGAACCAGGGAGTATGGTAAACAAGTTTCATTTATTCTGTGTTGGGTTGTTTGTTTTAAATTACAGGTGTGAAAATAAAGTCAAAATGCTGTAGTGTTTGATGACTTTGCACTATTCTCATAAATCAAAAATGGCATTAATGTAGTAATTATATTTTCTGAGTCACTGACCTATAAAGTATACTGCCCTTGGGTATTTAATACAAATATAGAGAATTATTTACTTCTAATAGGTTATAATTCCATCAGGGGGGTTTGGTGACATTTTAACAATAAGACCTAGGGACTGTATGTCTCAGGGTGTTGATTCTAGGGCAATGGAGCCTTTCATTCCTAGGTCACAAGATGTGAGCACTATTGCACAGAACTTATTACTATCTGGCAGCTGATGTGCAATGCCCTTCGTCTAGTTCCTATTGGGCAAACATTCCCATGAAAACAAACAAACAAAAACACATCATCACAATTGCAAACATAACAAGGCTTGGAATGGACACAGAGCTATTCCATTCCTATTAGAGATCCCTCTTTGGTTGGGAAGTGTGGGAAAGCTTGCACTGCTGATCTCACAATGGCCTGTTTTGTGGATTACTAACAGGTCTTGGGTCAGTGTGGTTATCGGTATTAGAGCTGAGCAAATAACTCATTTTGGGGGTTTGCAGTCAGCTCTGAAAAAATGCATGTGGGAGGGAAGGGGGAACCCTTTTGACCCGAACCGAATCCAACAATTCTGAAAAACAAATGTTGACTTCAAAAACAGCATAAAAATTTCATTTCAATTCAAACATAACATTCTGTTTGCCCCCAGAATGAACTTTTCATTTTGTTTGCCTAGGCATTTTTTAATATAAAAGGAAAGAAAAGGAAGGGCTAGAGTCACAAAATGGTGGTGGCGGCGGCAGCAGCAGCAGCAACTGCCTCCCTTATAACCTAGTAGTTAGGCCACTCACATGGGATGTGGGATACATAAATTCAATTTTTCGCTTTGAGGTGACGTATGTCTTTGCAGTTAGGTCTCCCACATGGAATATTCTGGTGTGGGGTTCTCTCAATCTCTCTGGTTGAAGCCGTTCCCTGGGGATAACTAACGAACTAATTAGTCATTGGACCAGTGACATGAACTTAACTCTTTAAGTTGCTTTACATTAATATAGTGTGTGTGGTGCAGTACAAAAATATGGTTATTTATTTGGACCCAGTCCTGATCCCATTGAAATCCCCCCCCGCACAGATTAAAAATTATTCTAAAACAAAAGTGCTAGTGGATAGGGCCCTTTAATGCAGTTATTGTATTTGTCAGCAGTTTGTCTTTAATCAACATAAGGAATCCAAGATGGAATGTTTGATCAAATCACATTTTTGCTCTTTAAATGGAGTTTGAAAAAGAAACCATGCTGCATTCAGATTCCACTTCATCTTCCAGACTGCCCCTCTCCAGCATCCCACATTTTAATCTGTTTGTTTTTGTAACTCTCTGTTTAGAATGTGACATTTTGTTGTTTTTGTCTTGTTGGCGCATATCCTTGGTTTTATTTTTCTATGGCATTTTATTACCTTGCACAGAGGCCCAAGCACACATTAAGTTCAGAATATGCTTCAGCTCTTGCCTCAAAATCCAGAGGGAATGAACTGTGCAGAAGGAATAATTGATGTGAAGTGGTTACAAGGGGGTTAACTAAATTAACTAGAATATTATGGGATGACACCATGCTCCACTCACCCCTTATTCCTGTTTGACATGTGGGGCCTTCCTCCCCTCAACACACACTCTGGTTTGCCCTTGAATAAACTGCAAGTTGTCCACTTGCAGTACTGTGAGTAGAGAGGGTGGTGGTTGTGATTGCACTGACTAGTCCCTTTGCAAAAATAAGACAGGGAGACTAATCCCCCCCCATAAAGAATAAGAAGTGTAGGAAAAGTGCATGTATGCAGACTTGATATCTTAATTCTCATGTGGCATAGGGCCAGAATGCAGCTGCTGGTAATTGTCAATGCTCTATTGAGGTTAACAAACTCTACCAATTTATACCAGATAAGGATCTGGTGCCAAGAGCACAAGGGTTGGTAAGATTTGTTGTTTAGTTGTAGTGCTGTTGTATTTCAAATTGCTTTGCTAAGATTTTTACCAAAAATAATTGCTGATCTTGGGCTTAATTGCTCTGAGAAAGTAATCAAATTCCTCTGTGTACTTCCTGCAGTCCCACCTCTGGCTCTAATGGAAAGAAAATGGCTTGCACATGATATGGCTTTTGTTGTTGCTCTTTTGTCTCCATTTGATGAAAAAATGAATCCATGGAAAGTCTAGAGTAGCCCATTTTGCCTTAGGCAGAACTCACTTTTTTTGCATTGTTCCTGTAGGAAAATCTGTTAACACTTAAATAATGTGGGCAGATGGAAGGTAGGTGTTAAAGGAAAGGCATCAGCCTAACCTGACTTTTTTGGAAACCATGTACAACTGAGGTAAGAATTTTACATTATCACTAGAACCAGGAAATACTACAACTACTACTACAAATGCGGCCTTTGTATATTTGTTTGGGTTAAGGACTAAGAACTCGAAAGGCAATGTCCTTGTAAGTTTTCCCAGATCCCCACACCAGGGTTGTTGGTTTATTCCCCAGGGTTTCTTGAATCCTTTAAATGAGGATTTCTCTTGCATTGTAAGAGAGGGACCAGTGAACGGCTGCTGTGACTGATTAAACACCCAAGCATTTAATCAGTCACAAAAAACTTGTTTTTTGTACATTACAGAGAAATGAAGAATATAGTTATGCTTGTACAACACCTGCTCCAGGGGAATAACAGGAGGAAAGTGAAGAGAAAAAGGGTCCAATCTGCTTTCACTGAAGTCAAGGTGATCTTTGACATTGACTTACTGGGAACAGGAACATGCTGTTATTATAGTTAATGCTGTTAATTGGGGAATCATCAATAAGGAGGGATTTGCCAGGCATCCTGCTAGGGTAGGTTCTTGCCTAGAGTTATTCAATAACTTTATCTACAATAGGAAGAGAATATAAATCATTGCTGATAAAGTTTGCAGATGACACAGAGATTGGTGGGACAGTAAATAAGAATGAGGACAGCTTACTGATGTATAATGTTCTGGATCACTTAGCAATCTGGGAACAATAGCACAACATGAGTTTAAATATCCTCAAATGCAGGGTCGTACAACTAACAATAATAATGATAAAGAAGCACTCTGGAGAATGGTGACCTTGAAAAGGACTTAACAGACATGGTGGATAATCAGCTGAACAGGAGCTTCCAGTCTGATTCTGTGTCAACATATAAACAGGTAAATATCAAGTAAGAACAACAGATGTCATTATCGTGTTGTATACTACATTGTTAAGCCCACTGCTGAGAGACTGTGTCCATTTCTGGTGTCCACATTTAAAGAGGTGGTTGGAAAAACTGGACAGGGTTGAGAGAAGAGTTACAGGAATTATTTGAGGTGACTTAGGAGAGACTGAAGGAACACAATTGGTTTAGCTTTTTTGAAGAGATTAAATACTATAAATACTTACATGGGGAGACGATGTTAAAAGTGTTCTCTCATCAGTCTTCTACACAAGATACAGTAGCTAAAAGTTGGAGGTAGAAAAATTCAAACTGGAAACGAGATGCAAATTTTTAAACGGCGAGGGTAATTAACAATTGGAACAAGTTACCAACGGATGCAGTAAATTCTCCATCTCTTGGAGTCTTTAAATCCATGTTAGATATCTTCCGAAAATATGTGATTTTGTTCAGCCATGTTTTTGGGCTTGGTGCAAGACTTTGTGAGTGAAATAAAGGACATCAGACTAGATTACCTTAAAAAATCTATGTAGCAAATTTTATGAATCTCTTCTCTAGCTGTTACAAATATGTAATTAGCATATCAATGGCTACTCCTATTGATGTTAATGGCAAAGCTCATGTTGACTTCAGTGAGAACAGAATTGGGCTCAGCATTTCTATTCACTTTCCTTCCATTACACTTCTGCCAAAGGGTGCTTTATCTACAGCTAAATTGTGCACTACTCTTTAGATTAGTGATGGCCAATCCTCAAAAAGATCAGAGTTTTGATTCAATTAAGTAGAACCTAAATGTTTAGACCTAAATGCTTAGCTGAATTGCCTGAGCCTGCAAAACGGGAGTGGAGATCTACCAATGTTTCTAGTAACTTCTGCTTCCAGCAGGGCTAGAAATACAAAGAGAACAGCTTCTTTGAGCAGTATTCCAGATGTAGCTAAACTAGGATATGCAGATGTGCATGTTAAAATGAAATGTGGGGCCAAAGAGTGTCAGACATTGCGCTGGGATTTGTGTGAAGCTGCACAATCTAGGGGAATTTAGGGAAAACTCTCCGGTGCACAATGCAACTGCTCAGCTTGCCTCTTCTTGGTGAAACCCCATCAACCTTGTGGGGCAACGTGTATCATTGGGACTGCACAGAGGGAGCAGTTTGAACCCTGAGAGCAGTGTTTATACTTGTGACTGGCTCTTTCATGATGGATACAAATAGAGAGAGGGCTAGTCAAAAATATGGTCCATATGGGTTATAATAGCATCTTTTACTCAAAAAAATAACTAAATCCATTTGAAATAACTAAATCCATTATATATTTAACTAAATCCATTCACCAGTTTCTAAACCGGATTCAGTAATGTGTTAGTTCATGTTCTGAGAGTGTATATGTGGCCAAAGGAGATCTTGGCTGTGAGTTGTAGGTCAGTTGGACAATCTTAACTGCAATGGCATGGCAAAGTATCTGCCCTCTTTTTATCAGAAACATTGGCATAATCCCAATCTTTCACCAGGAATCCTGAAAATACCAAGGGTTCAAAGGGATTGTGGTAGTTGCCTTCAGTGTACCTTCTCTGAGCTCCAAATTTTTAGGTAGGTGGTTGTGATCTTGTGGACGTTTCTGGTCTGGGACATGGTTTTGGGAGGCAAAATTGGTGGGAGAGTCTTGATATGAAGTGTACTATAACTGGCCCCAGATACATGGATCATTAGTGACAAGCCACAGAATGCAAAGGATAACAGGGAAGTAAACTGCATGGATCAGATTAAACTGTAGGACTCCTCAGTGACCCTGGTGGATGACAACCATCCAGGGTGACATTTGATGAGTAACTGGCTGGAAGAGAAGAAGGATTCATCAATAGACTCCACCAAATCCGTGATACTCTTTCACTGAGTTGGATTGTGGTGAACCCTGCTAAAGTCTAAGTTCATGAAATTGTTGGAGGCTCCCAAGTCCATGAGTGCCCTCACCTTGACCTCTGATATGGGTGGGAAGTTGTAGCTGGAGAGGGAGAGTGCTGGCATAGTGTCCTTCCATAGCCAGGAACCCCATAGACAAAGATGGGTCTAGTTCCTGGAGTGAGGATGGGAACAAGCTCAGCCCAGACCCCCTTATTGGGGCTGAGTCCTGCAGTCATTCTGCTTGAGACAAGGCTTGGTTCTTAATAGGGTATCCCACAGCGTAGTGCCCAAATTCCACATAATATGGGCATAGGTCTAAAACACAAGACTAGCCTTTCTCCACGTCAGAGAAGCAAGGCCAAACCCAGCTGATCTGCTCAGGATCCTGTGATGAGGATGTGGAAGGGGTCAGGAACTTGATTCTCTCTCCTAGTGGCATTCAGTCAGGTGTTAATCAGTACTGATTCACTGCTTGACCAAGACAAGTTAGGTGGAAGCTCACCCATACCAGCTTATCCAAGAGTTCCTTACATCGGGCATGTCAGAAATGGTAGTGCTGCACTGCCTCATTCCATTTAGTGTCTGCTGCCAGACACCAGAACTCAATGGCAGGACTGCTAATCTCTTCCCCTGACGCATCCCCAAAAGTATGATCTTGGTAGACCATGTTCAATTTGGATTGTCAAACATCATTGTCATGGCTTGGATGAAATCTTTGAGCTTCCCTAGCAGGGGCTGGAAGTCTCCAGGATGGGAGATACCCAGGCCAGGACCTCCCCACATAGCAGAATAATAATAAGTCCTACTTTGGTTTGTTCAGTGGAAAATTACTGGGGCCAAAGCATGAACAGGAGCCAGCACAGTTCATGAGGATCCCCATCAAGCTTATCCACACTGGAATCTCTAGTTCCCTGGAAGCCGGGGTGGCAGATACAGGCGCAATGGCTTGAACCTGTAGGGCTGCAGTTTGTAACTGCAAATCTATAACCTGCACCTATTGGGCACGTAGACCTGCTGCTATTAAAATTTAGTAGGGGAGAGGCTGAATTAGACGGGTAGCAAGACACCCGGGATCTTTTACGAGGATTCTGAGACCGATGGGAAAGAACACCCCAGGTTGAATCAATGAATAGCTTTATTGATGATAACACAAACAAACAAGACAATTAACAATACTTCTTACAATCAAACAATTTGACAATTAACACTTACACTGATCAGTACTATTTAGGGAGACTTCTCAATTGATTATACTTATCCACGACAGATGGTTGCTGGGACAAGTCCTTTAACTTATACACAACTTATGCTTGATTCTTAAGCCTAAACAAACCTAACTATTTCCCTTAATTTCCTATTAACCTTTATTCCTTATAAGCACTCTAGCAATTGCCTTAGGGGTTCGTGGTCCGCAGATCTCAATTAAATCCCTCCAATTCCCTGAGTCCATAGATTCCTGAACTATGCGGATGCTATACTCACGGCCAGACTCTGCCTCAGCCTCTGGTCTGGATCCTTATTTCAAAACCCTCATCCTTGACAGGTGGTTGCTGGGATCTGGATCTCTCAAGCTTCTTAGGGCTGGTGTCCTCTCGATAGACTCAAGAGTAGACACTCACCTCTTACGCTGGGCTGCAGTCCACTGAACCCGTCTGCTTTGAGTATTTGTTTACTTTTCCGAGCACTCTGTGGTTGAACAATTTTATATGGTTTAGCTATCCTGCGGAAGCCTGCTTAAGCACATCTGGTGTTCTGTGGTTGCTCGCCCCCGGAAGTTGGCCTGTGGTTGAGCATATCTCTACTGAGCATATTTCTACAGTTCTGTTTTGCTCAACTGTTTTAGCGCAGTCATTGCTATATTTGAGTTCCCTATGCAATTTGATCAATTCTTTATATTTTGCTAGGCCTTGCATAATTTCAGGGCTAATCCTTATAGCCAATTCCCCTATTATCAAGGCAGGATTCTCACAATATCTGGTAGGGGATGTCTACCTGTGCAGAATCCCTCTGAAAGGCTAACTGGTCCCTTGCCTATCCTTGTGCAATCTTTTGAGGCTGCTCAATCTGCCAGCTACCAAGTTGTGTGTGGTTTGGCCTAGTGATGGAAGCAGAATTCTGGCATGACAATCAGAGTTGAATCCAGATGGGGCAGGTCCAGGAGCAAAGCCCAGGGTTATAGACAGGAATCAGAAACCAAAGCCTAAGCTGAATGGTTAACCAGAGTCACAATCAGAAGCCACAGCAGAGGGTTGGAGCCTAGAGTCAGGAAGAAGTTGGAGGAGGAGCAGGTACTGGCTGAGGATGGGGCTAGAGCAAGGCTAGAGACAGCAGAGGCCGAGACAGAACCAAGCACAACTTCAGGCTTGAAATGCTTTGAGTAGCCATTAGATTGCTGCTACTGAGATATAATATCAGCCTGATGACTCCTGAAGCCAATCAGACAGCTTCTGTCAAAACCAGCTGCACTCATTAGGTTTTCAGGAGACTGGTTCTGCTGCAGACTAGCCCCCTGACAATTCCCTACTTACCCCATCAATGTACTACACCCCTGCCCTGGAGGGGACACATTTGCAACGGTGGCAAGGCAGGAGAGGGAAATTCAGGCTCCTTGCCCATTCAAATATTGGCCTTTCTCTTGAGACTCAGTAGGTGGTTCTGTGGTGTGATTATTTGTCAACTGGGAACCAAGCTGAGGCCATCACCTCATTTCACATAGGCCGTTCAACAGCAAGTAACAACTTTTTCAGTCCCTGCAGATCTGTACTGCATTCTAACCAGTGACACAGAGCTGAAAGATTCTGTATTTCAGAACTAGTCCATCCCCTGAGCCATACAGTCTCCTGAACTCAATATTTGCCTTTAAAATAACATCACATTTCAGAAACACATTGTCTCAGTCATAGTGCTTCCTACTCTCTTGACAGTTTATCCATTGCAGGGAATGTGGACACTGTCAGCCCTCCATATACATGTATGTGCACGCACACCCACATTTAATTGCAGGTGTGAAGTGGAAAGAATCATTAACCCTGCAGCAAATTTTCCCAGCAGAATCCAGCTCTCAGCTCCTCTTTCCTGGGTTCATATCTGGTTCGCTATCATATTGTACGATTAGCCTTTTCTTTCCTATGCTGTATTACCTGAATAATGGCATTAACTCTGTGAAATGCTGACTGGAGAGAGCTGTCATAAAAAAAACACCCCCATGAGTGGCACAAGCTATGTCAGCAGGAGAAGCACTGCTGCTGACATAAGCTGTGCACACTAGTGCTTATGTCGGTGTAACTTATGTCACTTGGGGGGAGAGAGGAAAGTGGAATAGTCACACCTCTGACTGATGTAAGTTTTACTGATGTAAGTGGTGGTGTAGACATAGCCTAAGGCATAAAGTATATGTCATCAATCCTCTATCCACGAGCTCATCCACTGGGTGAATGGCTGACCTGAGCTGATCATGAATTGGGTGAGCTTGTCCCCAAGCTACTCCCTTGCTCTCAGATTTTAGAAGAAGCAGGTGCCTTCTGAGTTTCGGTATTATAATATCTGCACTTGAATGCCCCTGGCCTGCCCTTGAACTCCTGAGCTGCATAACAGCTTGAAGGATGTGCTGCTCCCTGATGTGGAATTGGCTCCAGCCTCATCTCTCCCTGTCTGCAAAGAGACCTACAGAAGGGAAGTGCAAAAAAAATTCATGATCCAAAACGCACAATAATTTTTAACACGCTGGGCAAATGAATTATTCAGTTCACCTAGGAAGTACCTCTTCTGTGCTGGCAAACAGCAAATCAGACTCCAGATACACAGGGAGCTCCAGTGGCAGCTGGTGCAGTGGTTGCCCTGCTTTTGGCAGCAGTCATGGGGGCGGGGCAGGGAAGAGAGAAAATGAAGCCAAATAGGAAGAAGAAGGGGGCCCAAGTCAACCAGCCTGGAGAAAGAGCAGCACTATTTTCTAATCAGTACTATTTTTCACTTCTTTGGGTACGTGGATTAAGGTCAGGTCCCCTTTCCTTTTGAACTTCTTTCTCCTCACCACACATGGCCTAATTGTTGCTTGCCAAAGTTTTAGTAAAGCAGAATAGGGCAGATTAAACCTATTCTGCTCACCTTGCCATTATGCATAACAGAAACCAAGTCCAGCCCTCCCTACATACCATCTTCAGTCATCTCTCAGACTGCTAGGCTCCTATCTCCTGAGGAGAAAGCTTCATACTTGGTGAAGGTGCTAGTTAGCATCTGAATCTCAGTGCCCATCAGTCTTTGCTGGAGGAGGACAAAAGGGAAAAGGACTGGGAGCAGGGAGTAGGATGCAAGAAGATTTAAGAGGAGGAGAGGAGAGTGATGAGGCTCAGGGTTAGGGGGGGAGATGACTCAGGAGGAAGGGAAAAGGGAGAGTGAAAATGATGGTGCATTCTTATATTCGGGGAGGGAATGGGATAAAGAAAACTTGGTAAGAAAGCTAGCAGGAGAAGGAAAAAAGGTGTATCAAGCTGTGTCTGTATGTGAGAGAGAGAGAGAGAGGAGGATGAGGAAAGTATGACTGTCAATGTAATCTATCTAGGTACTTATTTTGTACTCACTACTATGGTGTCTGAACAACGTATACAAATTACATTGAGCCAACAGAGAATTGGTGGGTCTGTGTTCTTTATCCTTTCATGAGCCTATACTTACTAATTGTTTAAATAGTCATTTGTTTAGTTTTATTGGCTAGAATGAAGGGTGGTGTTTTCATTTCATCCTATCTCTGGTAAGATTTATGGTCATTCTGGGCTCTTCTGATCTTTAGATTTCATAGTTATCAGCCCACTGAGATGAGAGGAGCACATCTTAAAGCAATTGGTTCAGGCTGCCTGCAGACTCAGCCAGTCATCACTGTTTATCAGTTATTCTTAATTTTCCTGGGCCTCAGTGATGTGTTGTTCCCATTCCTTTCATGCTGTCTTCTGAGATACAAGCCATGTTCAAAGGTAAAGAAAAGTGAGTTTAACTAAATGAGAAAGTTGTGATACATCCTCACCTCGCCTACCTAGTCATGCTATTATCATGTATCTGGCCCATTATCAGTTCATGTTCTGTAGCCTCCGCCATTGATAACCAAGTGATCTGGCTCTCAGCTGTGCATAGTCAGATGTTCCATAGCTTGCCCAGGAAAATGGCATGTTAGAGACCCAGTATCAGTGGGGAAATTGGCAGGAGGTTGCAAGCTGAGTAGCTGTAGCTCTCTTCTTTTCCATGTGCTCAGAAAGATGTAGTTAGCTAGTCCTACATACTCAAGGCCCTCAATGGTTCTTCTCCTGAATGGAGAAGAATTTGGCACTTAGTAGTTGTAGACAGTCATCCCAGGGTGCCCCTCATCACCTGGTATGGCCCAGCAGGCACCCCACCTCAGTTTCCCTCTGAGGTTCCCAAAATAACTCATTGATGCCTAGAGGCCTTAAAATTATATTCCCCCTCTCCTGGGATCTAATTTATTAAACACCATCCGATTCCCAAAAGAGCCTCCTTTATCCCTTCCTTAGTTTCAGAGACCTCCTTCAAGGGACTGTGCTTCAAATCCTGGCTTACAAATTCTTCTCCCCATAAGTTTAGAGGTTTCACATCCCTCCTTCTTGGGGCCTGTATTTCTGAGTCCTGATCTCCCTGGCCTGTTAATTTTCACACCCAGGTTCAGAGATTGCACAACCCAGGAGTTGTGGCCTGGCTGAATTCTTTCCCCCCATGCAGCAACTCCAGTAGCTAGTTTCAGAAGCTCCCCCTGACTAGTCTTGGTGTCTTCTTCTGATTAACCTGCCCAATCATCTAAATAGCCTCTTTATCATTCCCCCGTGAGCCTAATAACTGCTCTGCCTGAGATAAAGGGGAGTCTTGATCTGCCCACTTTATAAGGTCTCAGGCCCTTAAAGGAACAAGGGTTTCGCCTTCCCAACCTACAAACCCTTCTCTCCTTAAGTTGAGGGGTTTCATAGATCTCCTCAATGGCCCTATGCCTTCCCTTTCCCAGATATTGACTGCTCCCCAGGTCCATACTCTTAGAATCATAGAATATTAGAGTTGGAAGGGACCTCAGGAGGTCATCTAGTCCAACCCCCTGCTCAAAGCAGGACTAACCTCAGCTAAATCATCCCGGTGAGGGTTTTGTCAAGCCACAGCTTGACTTACTACTTCAATTATTTTCTGTCCTTCTGTCTCCTTAGATAAATGGAATGGAGTAACTGGCCTTTCACGCTGGCCATTCAGGCTAGTACCTACACTAAACAATAAGATCATGCTCCTCTGTTTGGCTCTACAGTGAGAAGTGCTTTTCCATGGGTTGTTGACAAGGGATGTGGTTATCAATGTTGACATTCAGAGCTTTTGATGAAGGGAGCCCTGAATCCTCTTTCTCGTGGGTTCCATGGAAACTGGGTTGACTCTGTGACGAATGGCTGACCCACAATGACTTTGGCCATGAAGAATGATTTTCTTCATTGCTTATGGCTGTTCTAAGACCTCTAACTGTGTATGTGAGAACACATGTACTACACTCTTGTGGCTCTACTTCTGAACTGAATGTTACACAAGTTATTTGTCCTCAAAGGTAGTACTCCATTTGTGTTTTCATTTCAGCCAGAATTGGACTAGGACAGATATGCCCCTTTTTTTAGTCAGCCCGTGTCCTCTTTTGAAGAAATGTTGGCACCCAAGCACAAGCAGTATGCAACTGGGGCAAATCTCTTTTTAATGCAGGGAAGCAACTGCAGAGAAACCATTTCTGCACTGAAATCAAGATCCATAATTTCTGCGGTGGAGCTGACAGGAGGATTTCAGTCTTACTAAGGAAATTGAGAGAAAGTGACAAGTATAAAAGAGAGAGAGAGAGAAAGAAGCTCTATGAGAATGGAATATATCAGTGACTAAAATTAACAATTACAGCACTGGTAGCTTTCTAAAGTATATTTTAATGCCCTGTATAGTCATGGTACATGTTTGCATATTTTAAAAGTTTATTTTTTAAAGGTACAAAATAGATTGCACAACAAGTTGCTGGAGGGCATTTGAGAACGAGAAGGTAAGTGTCTGCTAATAAGAATGTCCTTGTAACATAGGACGGTATGACCTTTTAATAGTCATCTTCAACTGACAAAGACAGTCTGCAGCATTTATATATACATATAGAAAAAAGACTCTGGAACTCATGCTCTTCCTTTTTATTTGTACACCTGCTGGTGCTACCACTCTTCAAAGTGATACCTCAAAAGAAACTGGTAATTCCTCACAATGCCCTCAAGAGAGTCTGTTTTCATGACCTCAATTTCTGCCCATTACAACTGATAAAATATCTACTGAAACTGAATCTATTTGTTTTGTGAAATCCATTTTTGGCTGCAATAATTACTGTAAGCATTAGACTGTAAGAAGTGTGTACTGTATTATAGTGCTCAGGTGTAGTCAATGAGTTGAGAATAGATAAAATATTTAGAATATTATTCAGCAGCTGTTGTCTGGAAAGTAGTTATGGGTGCTAAGCACCATTTAGGGATATTGCCAGAGGGGCTGATGAGACAGCAAAACCAAGGAATCCTAATTAGACAATAGAATGGTTCATGAATTGAAAAGAGCAGGGATTTAAAAGATTATCTATCTGTTTTCTGCTGTGTAACTGGCTGTCAAAGATTACAAAATTGAAGATGGGAGGGAGGGAAAGAAGGAAGGATAGACAATATGTAGCCTTTACTAGATTGCCAGCCTGGTATCTTACTCCATCTGGTCACTCAAACTGTTGGTCAGGTGTTCAAGGAAATAGCAATACCTAAAAACTGAATGACCACAGAGATGCAGAATTATTTTCTGCTACTTGGAACATTGATGGAAACCCTAGAACTGAAGTTGATACATAGGGCCATATCAGATGCTGTAAATCATCATATACCTATGAAGTTCTGACTAAAGCTCAGTTTGAGCAAGGTATGTGAGCATTGTCCACATCTTCAAAAGTATTTTAGGCTCCTAGTTTCCATTGATTTCAGTGTCTAAATATCTTTGAGTATTTAGGCTTATATCCCTAACTGTAAGCCATTAAAGTCAATGTGACCACACAGGGTTAAAATTAGGAGTGTATTTAAGTATATTGCTGAATTGGGGCTTGAATGACTGAAAGGTTCGCTGATCTTCTCCAGTACTACTTTCAGTGTACATGGCAGTTTGTCCTAGAAAAACAACATCTTGGCAAGGGGATTACTGATGAAGCTGAACTAGACAGAATATTTTACTAGAGAGACATCCTGTCACCTTGGAGATGGTGAGATGTTTTAGGCTTGCATGACTTCACCATTGTGCAAAATAACATTGTTGATGCTGCACTTTGCTGCCAAAAAATTCTGCAGCTGCTGAACTGACCACAGTGCATTCTGCATTTCTTTGTTCTTGGTATAATGTAATTAATTATTCAGCTCTTTTAGTGATGAGACTTTCCTCATATAAGTTCTGCACTTAAATTTTACTGTCAACATAATTCAGCAATACTAATGAAGAGTGAGAGTAAGGAAATATACTATAGTTTGCTTTTCTATTACCCTGCTGACCTGCCCCATTTTTTGTCATTTCCTCTCTAGCATGTGTGTTATGACTGAATGATCTCATTCACAATTGCTAGGCTTGTTAAATGTGAAACAAAATTATTAAAATAATCAGGTGATCCCCTCCTCAATGTTATCTACAATTGAGGTCTTCATTAGACCTACGTGTGAAATGGTTTTCCCATCCACTGAATATTTCTGAGAGTTCAAAATTTTTGCTCATTTCAGATCAGGATGAAAAGTCAAAATCTCAAATTTTCATGAATTGACAAACTGATTTTTTTGGTGGATCAGAAAGTCAGGTCAATAAAAATACTTTGTTTAAAATATTACAAAATGTTTTTATTTTAATTTTGACTTTTTTCTTTTTCTTTTTTAAAAGTCTAACCAGCTTACATTTTGAAACAAAAAGTTTTTTCAAAGCAGAAAAACAGATTTTTTCATTTTGAAAGTATGAAAACAAAATGCTTTGACAATTTGGAAAGTTTTTTCCAGTATTTTCTTGAGTCACGAGATTTGTTGAGATGAACCTTGATTTGCAAATAATTTTAGCTTTGATCTGCATATTTCAATAATAATAATTAATAATAAAAAGACTACTTGCCAAAAAATTCCTGATCTAGGCTTCATGTTTAATACCTCATATAATTAGTCTAGTGTATCCAAAAGCTGATTACCAAAGACAATATTGATGACTTAACTTGCATGGGCACATAAATAGTGGGTAAATATTTTCTTTTCTTTTATTATTGATAGTGCCAGTTGCACCTTATCTGTGTGAAACAAATCACACAGGACCAGAGGCTGTAAAGAGAATTATAAACTTGTGAACTAAAAAGGAATCTTTAAACACCCTCAGATAGGAAGCTGTGTGTTAAATATACTTAGCTTCCTCTCTGGATAAAAATTTTTGTGTCAGTTTTGGTGGATTCAGTTTGGCTGTGGTAAATATTGTTTCTTTAGTTCCAAAATTTAAGCAATTTGTTGTTGTTTGTCTAGTCTGGAAAGATCCAAGTTTAGAAAAGCATATTGTTGGAGACTTAAGGACTGAGGTTCATTGCCAGAGCAATATAGCAAAATCTTTCCTAATGTAAGGGGGTAAACTCTGCAAGCAGCCTTTTGTCCTTAATCCTGAAGCCATACCATCTTGTACTGTTATGTGCAACAACCTCACAGACTACAGATTGGGAAGTAAATAGTATTAGGCTGGGTCGTACCATATTTGTATACCATATTTCTAAGAAGCTTCTGGGAAATGAAGAAAGTGGAGTTGGTGATTCAGTAGGTGGCATTGTCCTTTTAGTCTTTTCTGAGCCAATGGAGGCATTGCAACGGCCTTCTTTTGCATGAAATACAACCTGAGATCATCATAAAATGTGGCTATTCCACACTCAGACTGGGAAAAACACTTACCTGAAGGCAGTAGTGGAATAATGCAGCATATAGAGAGGAAGACAAGGTCAAAATTTCCAAAGTTTGGATGCTTAAATTAGGCACCTCACCCCATATTTGCCATATTTAGGCAAATAAATTACCTTACGTTAAGAAGTGATGGCCACCCAGAGCTCCCATCAATATCTACATACCATAAAACTTACGAGAGCTAGTGTGGCTCAGCACCTCTGAAAATCAGTCAACTTAGTTGCCGTAGGTGCTGCAATAGGAATTTAGGTGCATAATATGAGGCATCATTGTGATGTTTTGGGGATCATCCAGACCAGTAGTTCTTGTACCCTGGGGATCTTGAACCCTGGGGATCATCCAGACCAGGGTTCTTGTAAATTTGGGGTGCCCTAATGCTGTGCTCAGATCCCTGACAGCAGTAGCCTGCCCATAAGCACAAGGTTTCTCCATGCCTCTCTCTAGCTTAGTTACACCTTGCAGAGTGACACCAACACCTCCTCCAGTCCTGAGTCTCCATAAAGCCATCCTGCCTGAATCTTAACAATGAGACACTTTAACTTTTCTCCTCTGTTTCATCATCCTCCAAAGGGGTGAAAGCATACCCCTTCTTCCCTCTGACTCCAGCTCCCTTTGGCTCTCCATTTCACAAAGTTTGCAGGACAGAGACCTGCTTGAGGTAAAAATAAACAAAAGGTTTATTTAATAGAAAAAACACAGATTCAAAAATGAAATGTTAAGGAAGAGCAAACATACAAGTTATACAGTAAAGAAACATAATGATGCAACATCAGGCTTTACCACAAATCCCTTCTCTAATACAAGTTACCTATTGCTTTTGAATTGTTTCCCAGTGCACCCTTTACCTCAGTGGTTCCCAAATTGTAGGTCGTGACCCCAAATGGGATCACGGCATCAGCAGATGGGGTTGTAGCAATCCCTAATATGTGGAGGGCGCAATTTAGCTCTGCACAGCATGACCTTGCATGTATGGTGCATGCCAGGCCACACTATGGAAAGAGCAAAATGGCATCCTCCATGCAGTCTGGGGTCCAGGCAGGAAATACTTCATTAAAATGGGGTCATGATGACAAAAATTTTGGGAACCCCTGCTCTAGCTATAAGTGGGATCCAGCATTTCAGAGACAGCGTCCCGCCTACAGGTTGGCTCTCAATTTTTGGATACCTTTCACTTCAAATTGTTCATTTCAAAAGGATTTGTAGTTTTTTTTTTTCTTCAATCACTATAGCTATTCAAAGTGGGGAAATCCCCAGTTGTCTCAATGTCTTTCCATTAACTTTAGTGACCCATTGTTGTCTTTTCCTGAGTTGTACAATGTATTGTTACTGTCATGCAGACTGGATGGGGAAGGGGGGGGCATTTGTGTTATTTGACATTAATGTGTCAAAATCATAATAATTCATGTGAGACATGCCATGTCAGGTACTGTTAGAAAGGTTATAATGTGCTGAGCAAGAAGATATCTGTGTTCATGTGTGATATGTGGGAGGAAAGTTATGGAGATCTTTGATATACCTGTATTTCAAACTGTGCTGTAAAAGACACACTCCAGACAGAGAGGCCACAGGACAATAGCCCGCTTAATGGCCCATCAAGACCTTTACAGAAGCCAAAGGCCCAGGAAGAAACTAAAGGCATACCTGAAGAGTTACCAGGATTGGCCCATGTGACTATGGACTCCATTTTGGTTCCTGTAAAATTCCATAAGCCACATGGCCAGTAACAGAGGGTATATAAGATCAAACCACAGAAACCATTTTGTCTTTGTCTTGTTCTTTGTTCCTGTCCAGCTGAGGACACACTTCTGGACCAATACACTTTGCATCTGAACTGAAGGACTTAGACCCATCCAGGTACTGGATGTATACCAGAGGAACTATACAACTCCACAATTGTTCTAGAAACCTGATGTATATGGACTTTTAAATCATTTGTATGATCTGATTGCTTTAAGCCTTTAACACTTCTCTTATTGTTTGTTTTTCTTTTATTAATAAACCTTTAGTTTTAGTTACTAAAGGACTGGCTGGCAGCGTGGTATTTTGGGTAAGATCCAAACTTATAGTGAACTGGTACTGTGGCTGATCCTTTGGGATCAGAGGGAATCTTTTAGTAAAGAGCATAGAGTTTAAATGACTGGTCTCTTTACTGGACCTAGTGTCAGTCTGGGAGCCAGAGACTGAAATGCAGTAAAGGGGGCTGTGTGTATTTGCACAGTGGCTTCTTGATAACCAGTGTGGGGGGAATCAGAAGCACTGTTTGTGGCTGGTTGGGAAGTCTGACTGCAGTGTCACCCACCAGTGCTGGGAGAATTTGCTCTCCTTTTGCAGCCTGCCCTGACCCTGGCATTATCAGTGGGCTACCCTGGGCACGGACGGGTTACAGTTACTTCATTCTGATTTGATGTAAACACTGGGTTTGGGGAGGTACCTCTCCCTATCTATTCATTCATTGTCCTGCTGTGAGGTGAAGCTGCAGCTTGAGCCCCGTTCTTTAGGGACACAAATACATCAGTTCATAACTATATCCTGTATACATATCTCATAGTTATTATAATCATTAGAAGCTTTCATAAAAGAGCTTACTTGACATGTTTTATAGCACAATAACATTGTATACAAACAATTGATTCAATGGCTTATTCTGTGGTTCCACCCTTCCTCCCCCCATTCTCCTACTGGCTGTCTGGACCCTAATTGTCACAATCAAACTTTGAAAATGTTGGTCTAAAAAGTATATTTAAGAATTCTAAATCCTTTAAATCAGATTGACATGGTACATTTTACATATGGATGGTTAATTTTGACTTTAAATTATTAGACCCAGGCCAAAAAAGAATGTGCTGTAGCAGTATTTCCAAGATCTGGGACTGCCCAATAATACTCTGATACAACAGAGCTCTGCTGTAACACTAATCTACCAATCTAATGCATGACAGGGTTGTGATAAATAGTAAATAAATAAATTAGGGAAATCCCAGCAGTAGTATTTTTATTTTGGGTAGGAATTCTAATTCTATCTTCTCATTCCACACACATTCTGATAAATCACTTTGCACTAATTTAGGATACCTTAAGGGAACGGAAATAGGAAGGATCTAAAAAAAGACAGGGCCCTTAAGAGGAATCCACCCCCACCCCCCCCCACCTCCCGGCCCCGATTAAGCCTGGGAAAATGACGATAACTGTATAATCTTAGTTTATCAAGATCTTTATAATCTGTTTTACCGGAGAAGGGTAATTTAATTTTTAAAAGATCAGAGGTTTGGCTAAAGATAGGTATTCCTAAATATCTGATAGCAATGGAAACTCAGGTGAAAGGATATTTGCTGATAATCATATTCAAGGTTTCTTTAGACAAGTAATAATTATAATTGGATTAGCCTAAATACTCTTCTATAAATGAGAATACAAATGTAATTTTCAGTTTTAATTTCCATATTAAACATTTTAACTGGGGAACAATTCCACGAGTGCATTGAGTATAATATGTACACATGAGAGAAAAGGTGTATTTTGTCCATTGAGAAATATGCCATTGACTTTTTACAGTTTACTTGTTTTTTATGAACACTATCCCCATGAACCAAAATAGACTTCCACAACTGAGCAATCAGCCTTTTTTCGACAGATCTTTAATAGCTCTTACTATATCATATTGATCTTCCTAAACCTATATATTGCTATACTGCCGAACTTAAAGTTGAATCTAGATGCAAGCCAAAGTGTTAGTCAAAGCAATCTTTGTTCTCAGTAAGCTTTGGAAATGACAAAACTGCTATGTTACTCTTTCGCGTTAAGCACTTCAAAATCAAGAAAACTGAAGTTAAGGTTACACATGCAACCTCAGTTCTGTCCTGTTTTGCATTTTAACAACAGTGTTTAACTATATGATCATATACTGTTTATTACATTAAAATATTTCATACAATTCTGTGTGGCATATTGTAATTTTTTTATTCTTTTCTTCTCATTCTATTATGTTGTCACAATAGTCTAGTATTATGTATCACTGTCAGATTAGCACTTTTATAGCATAGCTTTGCTTTAATTTGAGTATTTTATTTACTGTGTCAACACGCATGTATTATTTATTTTCTTTTCAACCAGTAACATGGCCCTCTGTAGGTGAACTTCAAGGGAGTAGGCAGTTAACTGTGATCTGTCCAGTAGATCTCAGCCAGTCAGGTTACTAACCTAAAAGTGGGTTGAGGGAGCTCCCAAGGGACTATTCTTACAGGCTGAAAGCTGCAGAATTATGCTGTTGCTAGGATCCAATGGGAGTAGAGGCAGGTGAGTGAATGTTTAGCATCTCTTGCTTGTGCTGCTCTGCGCCTGCTTTGCCTACTGTCCCCATCACTATCCCAGAATACCTTCCCCCCACCTCCACTCCTCCAACCCAGGCCTGAGAGAACTTAGCCCCAGGACTGGGAAACACTGCTTCAAGGGTTTGGGCCTGGCTTCACAGCCCCTTGGAATCATATGGCCCTGTGCTCTGAGATGCACTCTGGGTAGTCCAGAGGGAGAGGTTGGACGATCCTACACCCCAGTCAGCACCAGCCAGACACTCCATATCCACCATTGCCCTTTACCGAGCCTCCACCCACAAAATTTTTTTGAAAAAATCATCCTATGGTGCAATTCCATCATCTTTTGCACCTGCAAGGCTCTGGTGGATATGGTGAGCCCCCGCTCAATTATTTTGATGGTATTGTTTGTTTTGAACTGAAAAAGGTTGAAACCGCTGCCATATATCACCGATATATGATCTATATACCACTGATACATCACACCAGGTTCTTATGCTGGGATCTAGCACAGATCACATGGATCTGATGGCAGGACTGGAGCCAAAAATACACTGATAGTGCTACACGGGCCATTTACTGACTAGCAGAAGGAGATGTCCTGTCAGCATATTATGCATTGTCTAGAGAGCTGCCATTGATGCCCATAGAGTCAAGGGTGTCAGCGATGAGGGCCAGTTGCAGCACTTGCCCAATTCTCAGGCAGCCAACAAGCACAGCTGGCCACTGCAGAGGCTCACAGCTGAACTGTACACATGCCTGTAGATCCTGCGCCTGCCTGTCCCTGTGTCGCTCCAAGACCTGCTCTTGCTTTGTTCCTATACTGCTCCAGCGTAAACTCTGCTCTGTACTCACCCTTGCTCCTTCCTTCCCTGACTCTAGATAATCCAGTTTTGACCCTGGGCTCTGATTCCAGGGGCTGACTCTGTCTCAACCCTTGGTTCTAGCACTTGGACTCTGACTTTGGTCCTTGCCTTCAGCTCTCATCTCTGACTGTGCTTCGACCATGGCTGCTGACATTTGAACTCAGACCGCTAGGCCTGGCTCCTGATGTTACCCACTCCCTAGGCATGACTGCCTATGATCTGGGCTCCTGACAACTGGCTTACTTCAGCTGGAGGATCTGGCCTAGAGCTGATCTTAAAATGGTGAATCAATCTTGAAAATAGTTTGATGTTTTGAAGTCATTTCCATTTTGCAGGGTACATAGAGCCATTAAGGCTATGTCCTTGCTACAAGCCACGGCCACGGATTCCTAGCTTGGGTACACATATGCACGTTAGCTTCCATTGAGTAGGCAGTGGTAGTAGTGACATCATGCCTTAGTTGTGCCAAGTACAAACCCACCAGTCTGAGCATCACCACTGACTAAACGACTGTTTATACTTGGGCTAGCTTGATGAGAGCTAGAGTGAGTATATGTACATAAGCTGGGAATCACATCCCTAGTTCATGGCATAAATACAAAATGCTTATAATGAGCCATATTCAGTTCTCAGTTACACCTATGTGTAAGGGGTCTATTAGCCCCTTACTGAAACTTAGTGGGTCTTTTTGGTTGGCATCTCTTGAGGAACCAGGTCCCTGAAACAGACACAGCCCCCAGGGCCAGTGGAGAGAGGCCAACTCAGGTCAGCCTGATTGACAGGGTGGGCAGGCCAATGAGGGACCCAGGAGGGGGTCCAGTCCTCCGTGTGAGCTGGAGCTGCCTGCAGAGCGGGGCGAGATAAGGACAAAGCAGCCAGCAGCTGGAAGACCAGAGAAGAGGCACGGGGAGCTCAGCTGACACACAGCAGCAGAGCCAGAGGGGCATCCCAGTGAGCCGAGCTATGCAGAGCCAAGCACAGCTGCACTGAGGCAGAGAGGAGCAGGAGCTGTGACTGGGGCCTTCTGGAGCTAGTTGTGGGGAGCAGCTGGGGAGAGCCAGGGGGACCCTGGGCAGGGCCCAGCGCAGGGAGATGTCACCAGCCCAGAGGCCTCTCAGGCCAGACGCAGAGGGGGACCGTGACCCCAACAGGGGGGCTGATCCTGGGGAGAAGGGCTCTGCTTCCTCAAGCCTGGGGGCATGTGGCCATTGCCAGAGCAAGTGTCTGACTCTGCTGGGCAGGAGCCTGCGACGTGTGACAGACTGTGACCCTCCCTCACACCCCAGAGACACTGTGTGTGGTGCCCCATGCCGGGGGGGCAGGGTGAGGTGTTTTCCTTTAACCTTTCTTCTCTTGTCTTGTTTTTTATTTGAGTTTTGATTGCTGTTTGTTTAGTACATTGTATTGCTTTACATTGTGTGCAATGATTAGTGTGACAGGGAAGGGCCCAGTGCACAATTTGTACCCCGTAGTGGGGACACCCTAGCTCCTGCCCTAAGGGCCACGGTAAGATTGGGGGTTGAGCCCCAGGAATCTTGGGCCCACCCTTGTTGGGGTTACAAGGACCCCACCGCACAGGAAAGTGGAAAGGGAGCCTTCGAGGTCAGCTGGGCCCCTGGGTAAAGAGAGTGGGAGCAAGGACTCAGATCCTTTTGCTAGCCAACTCCACTGGGGTAGTGTCTGAGTCAGGAAAGCTCACAACAGCAAGCCCATTCCTCTGCTTACACATGCAACTCCCATGGGCTTCAGTAAAATTACAGTAGGTAGGGTGGTACCGTAAGAACCTGCAGGCCTAGGCCATGGGAGTTCCACCCTGCTGACCCTTCTGCATTACCAGCAGGTGCTCAGCTGGGTTTCTGCTGAGGGACCCCCTGGAGCCAGAAACTGCGGGCAATGAAGTCCCCTGCAGCCCACTGATTGGCCGATGTCTGTATATAAACCAGTAAGTCATCACAGTGGGCTGTCTGGGAAATGATGCAAACCATCTGCTTGTGTCTGCCCCAGGCCTTGCTTTGCTATGAACTCTGACTTTCTGGCATCCTGACCTGACCTGGCTGGACTTTGAGTCTGCTACACATCTCCTGACTGACACTTGGTAACTGACCCAGGTTGCCTCTGGCTCTGCCCTGACATTTACACCGGTATTAATGATAGCAGCATTTGGTCCAAAGATATAGCTTTCTTCTTGGTCGTTTGGCTATGATAAAGTGTAACATCAGAGATAGGCCTTTATCAGAATACTGAGAATCCAAGATCAAATTCAGACACAAGCTTTGTAGTGGGCTCCTTTTATTTTATTATGGATGACACCAAAAGCCTAAATATTAACATCAACCGATTGTGAGATGGTTCAAAATCTAAACTTAGAGAGGAGTCTAAACAGCAAACATCATTTTAGTCTGTTATAGTCTCTCTAAGGGGACTACAGTATATCCATCTCTTGAAGGGGAATGATCTAATTAGCTTTTTCCTTCTGCTATGCTCTCAAATAATAAGTGGTATAAATTGTAAAAGCATATTGTAATGGCCTTAGTAGGAGAAGACCATGAAGTAATCCATGCTTACTGGGCAACGGAATTACACAAGTCAGGCTATATGACAATATTTCTGAAATCTCAATAGGGGTTCCTACAAACAGTCTTTCCTGGAGGAATAACTTACTGTTCCCTCTGGGGGAAAAGGAGAGTTGGAGTAGGACACACTCTGAAAGGACTTAGCAAACTTAAAGATAGTAGTGGGTTTATAGAAATTATATTGTCCTTTTTAGAACATGGTTGATCAAAATCACAGTGTGCATATTCTCAGCATTCAGATAAACACATTTGATCCCCAGGCATAATTTAATGCCCCATATGCTTACTGCAATTGAATGAAACTAAGCTACTTATGAGATATAGTAACAATGTAAGGATACAGCGTGGGCAGTTGGATCCTCCTCAAGGACCTCTCCTTCACAGCAGTGGCCTCATAGTTCACCCATGGCAAATGTCTCCTATATTGATGAAAGCTATTATTACCCTTTGAAAGGCAAACTCTAAAATAATAAAAATTACTTATCCCCAAAGAGGATTAAGCATGTCCTCAAAGCATAACTTTAGACAGATGAAGCTCTGCAAATTTGCATGCACGCATCAGAGCAATAACAGTCAACTGAAATGCAAATAATCAAAAACACATCACTGAGCAGCCCGGGAATATAGCCATAGGCTACACTATTGCAGTGAGAAGTTTATATATCAGTCTGTCTTGATTCAGCTGATTCTTGGGCTAACAGTTGGCTTTAGTTCCCCTAGGGAATGTGGGCCATTTTCCCTTGAACAAAGATTACAGCATCTTAGAAGGCCTTAAACATATGAGGCCAGATTCTCAACAGTTGTAAATAAGGGTAGCTCCGTCAATTTCAGTGGCACTACGCCTTTTTATATCAGCTGAGGGTCTGGACCATGGCTAAATTGAGGGGTGATGCATAAAGTACAGTAAAGTACACATTAGAAAGCCAGCATAAATAAATGGAAGGGAGAATAAATCACTGTAGACTAATTAGAGCCCAAACTGAGGTGTGTCACAGGAAAAGCTACTAACAGGAATGTGTAAGTCAAACTAGTCTTCCCACTAACTTTAATTTACATATTCTTCTGGTTATTTGGTATATAAATTAGTGATGGGGTGTCTGCCACGCACTGGCACTTAAGAGGTTAATAGCAACCCTAGGTAGGCTGTGTGGGAGATGGCCAATAGGAGAGAGTCTGGGAGGAACAACCAATCAAAGGAGAGCAGGCCCATATAAAAGAAGCTGAATAGCAAAGTAGAGCAGTCATTGCCTGGAGCTCAAAGAGGGGAGTTTGTGGCTCTTGAGGGCTGAGATGCCTGCAGAACCTGAGTCAGTGTTATTGCTGAGAGTGGGTGGTAGTAGGCTCTGAGGATGGCCAGAGAAGGTGCTAGGGCTGCGGGAAGTGGCCCAGGGATCCAGCAACAGTGAAAGAAGATTAAGGTGCAGCAGGAGGCTGCGATCCACAGGGTCAGTGGGCAGGTCTGGGACCCTCTCCCCTGTGCCCTTCCAGCCATTGAGGAAGTGTTAGAATAAGTGACTGCAGGTGCCACTGAAGAAGTGGTGGGACTGAGAAATGTCAGTGACCACAAGGAAAGTGGCTGGTGTCTTGAGGAGCAAAAGCCTCCCCTGGAAGGGGGGAACACGGATTATGGCTTGGCCTGCGGGTTGAATCATGACGAAGATGCTGTGGGTCCTAATAGCGATGGGAAGGCCTGCAGGTGACCTGGGACAGTGCACACACTGTGGATGTGGGTGTTTGCTCAAGCTAATCCCTAAACAACCAGCAGGAGGCACCAGTCCAGAGGTGAGTGTTGCGAGTCCTTCACAATTAAACTCCCACATCGACACTTACTTGCTTCCACTGATTTACTGATCTGTAATCTATACTGCCTCCTAATTTTGCCTAGACTTACTCTATATCTTATCACCCCCTTCCCCAACATCAAAACATCATGCTTTCATACAGGACAGCAAACTGCCATAGTCAGTCCCCATTCCTTATGCACTTTTAATCTGCCCCATTACCTGTCACCTTCTCTTTAATAGGTCATGCATCATCCAGAAATGTTAATAGTCTGGAAGCCAACGCATTCTAAGATCTGCTGCTATAGATGGTACAATGTTATTTCCAATACCCCATGAGTCAGACAGTTGACACTGGTTTGAGGTTGTCACTGGAAGATTTCTTTTCAATAAAAAGAGGGCACAGTTGTCATGGGGTTCATGGTGCAATCCAGACTAGTCAGGGGTTGTGTCACTGCTTGCCCTGCAACCCTGAATGCCTTGCAATGCTTTGCTGCTGTAGCTCCCAGCTTGGATGCTTCCAGCCAACCCACAGGCATGCACACTTCACCCCGAATGTCTGTGTGTTAGACAAACTCAGCACCTCTGACCCCCGCAGCCTGTTTACAGCCCTACTCTGGCTTCCACCAGTCTTGGTTACAACCAACAAGGTGACCCCAATACACTCCCAGTCCCAAATTTCCCGCAAAACTATGTGCCCTGAAGTGTCCAGTCATCTCCTGGACAGCTCAGAGAAATAAGAAGGTTCATTGTTCCATTAAAAAGACAAACACACACTACAGCTTATTAACTTAACTGGGTAAATACAACCTCCCCTTCAAACGCAGCGCTGAGTTGGTTTATAGTGAAAATGAAACAGAAAACAGTAGAGATGGTTACAAGCAAATAAAATTGAAAACTTACTCTAGAAAGGTGCAGGCTTTGTTCAAGGTGGCTTCACTCATCAATTGTTCTTCTTTCCAGCTATGGCTACTTTCCCTTAGTCAGGACCTTCCACAGAAGTATACAATGCTGGCTTCCCTTGTCTTCCTGTGTGAAAGATCTTTACCTAATCAGGTTTCTCACCTATATTAATTTCCCAGAGACTGCAACCTGTCTCCTTGGTTGAAGGACCCGTCTTTGGCCTGGTTTACACTTACCTTCACATTTACACAGAGTAGCTTGCGTAACTCCTATAGATTTCGTAATTCCTCTTCTATGAGGTGTCTTCACTGTGCTGCACCACTTGTGGGGGTGGTTTTAATGTGTTGCCTTCTGGATTGATTGAGTGGTTCTTCACTGACTCCCCTCCCCCCCATCTTTATAGCCCAGATAAAGTTTCTCTTCCCTGATGGAAGCTGTCTCCTCCCGTGCTTATTAGCTTCATAACTTTGCTTACCTCATATGTAAATGGATCTTTATTCTCTCTTCCCAACAACAGATCTGCTCAGAAAAGCAAGTAGACATTCCTTTCCCTAGTAGACCTGTTTACCAACTCCCTTTGGCATGCCTGAGTAAACAGACTTTTAGTTATAATTCCAGCATATCTACATAAATCTTAATACGCACCACATACATATATTCCTCAAGAATATTAATAAGTGAGTTGTTATTTTTCAAATTATACCTCATAAGGCATATTTTGTACAAAGATTATTACAGTAATATAGGGTGTGAATACAGGAATACTTAGGGTCACAACAGTTCACCATGAAATCAAAGCAAATCAGATAACAAATTCAAAACATAGATATCATAATTATTGATATATCAAAATGTCTTCTCTGTAAAATTAATTATTATAGTATATGACACAAAATAAAACTGAAGTGAAATGTTTCAAAATGAAAAATTATAACATTTTATTCCAAAAATGTAGAAAAGGGAACGTTTTCACATTGTTTAATTCTTTTTTGGGGGTTCTTCTTCAAAATAAAATTTTGGCTAAATTGACATAATTTTGGGTAGTGTTTTGATTTTGACCGAACTGCATTCTGTCACAGAAAATGGTGCCTACTATGGATTACATATAGTCATGCCCTTATTTGACTCTTGAGGCAGAAAGCATAGGATCATGACATTCTTTAGCAATCTTCCATCTTGTCATTCTCGTGACTTTCTTCTGCAATTTATAAGAAATGTCCTCTTGGATACTGAGTGTCCAAGTGAAATTCAATGTGTGTGCACTAATATTAAAAGCCCTAAATTGATTGAGCAGGGTTATTTGCGAGACTGCCCTCCTTTCCTTGCTGTATTTCTATAGTTGTGCTGAAAATCATAGACATCCTAGAGAAACTGGATTCATCACTTGTTAAAAAATCTATAACTCATTAATCCAGGGGTTCTCAAACTGGGAGTCATGACCTCTCAGGAGGTCATGAGATTATTATGGGGGGGGGGTCACAAGCTGTCAGCACCAATGCCTGCTGGTAATGATGGCATGGCATGGGAGGGGTCATCATTTTTGTGAGGAGGTTGTCACAGCCTGAAATATTTTCAAAGGGGTTCCCAGCAAAAAGGGTTTGAGAACCCCTGAACTAATCCCTCCACCCCCACTTTTTTTTCTCTCCTTTCACCCCTATGACTGGAGCAGTGTTAATGGGAAACTTCACCTAGAATGATCTCTTGAAATATGTTTAACTACTTATGCTGAACTATCTGTTCTACCTTATATTTAGATGTGACACTCTGAGTACATATCCCACACCTGAAGAAGTGCTCTGTAAAAGCTTGAAAGTTTATGTCTCTCACCAATGGAAGTTCGTCCAACAAAAGATATCACTTCACCTACTTTCTCACTTTAATTCTCTACAGTTTAATATGACATAAAATAAAATCTATTCATTCTAATTTATAAATGACCCATTCCCATTGTGCATGGGGTGCCCTCTACATAATTATGAAGTACATTGACTACTCACAAAGGAAAAGTGAGCTCTCCCCAGGTCTTGTCTCAGAATTTCAGCCCATGATACATGGTAGGTCAGACCAGAGATCTAATTGTCCCTTTTGGTCCTAAAATCTAGGCATCACCTGCTTAAATGAGATCATTTTCAGAGGGTATTCGCTTGGCTCCACAAATTAGTTATGAAAAGGTCTTTACTAATAGCCAGATCCAGTCCCAATAAGTGGGTGACGTTCCAAAGAATGTAACAGAAAATGGATTGAGGCATGTACCTGCAGTTTCAGTTCCATCCTGATGATCACAACTGCCATTTAGGTTGCAGAGGGAGAGGTAGTCTCTGGGGTTGTCAGGCCCCAATCCTTGAGTTTAGACCACAATTTAACTGGCAACCTTTTGTGGAGTAAGGAGAACTGTATTTGTATCAGTTGTTTGATTATGTTTAATTTTATTCTTTACCACCTGTCCCCTTCCAGCTTGGAGGACATTAATACAGCACCAGTGATTTTTGAAATCCCTTACAATACAAACTGGAAGTACACCTAATGGCTTTGCAAATGGCCAGCTAAAATCCACATATTTTAGGTAAAATCCATATATTTTAGGTAATTTCAGGTAATCCATATATTTGCAGTCTTGGATATCCAGGCTTCCTGAACAAAAGTGTGTTCCTGTGCTTTATGGAGCTGTATACAACCTACATTACCTTGAAATTTAAGGATTAAAAAAAAAAGAAGACCCACAGGCTTCATTTGAAACTGGATTATTCAGTCTCCCATCTGTAGTTATAAATCCCGATCATGACCATAAATCAAGATACAATGCAGTTTAACTGCTGCAACCCCCCCTTGAAAATATATTGATGTCCTAAGATGTCAGTATTTGACCAGCTGAGTGGAATGCACAGACCTGCTTGTATTTGAATTTCAGATTAACAGTTAACTGACAGCCTGTGTATCTGTGCATTTATTTCAGCTGAGAAGCACTGCCAGGCAATGTAAACCTTCTGATTTTATTTTTTATAATTTATGCAAATTCTTTAAATACCCATTCTGTTCTTAGAATTCAACTGGTAAATTAAGAATCTAAGGAATATTTTCTGTCATGTGCTAAAAGGTTTTCTTCTCTTCTCTCTAATAAGAGATCAGCTTTAGCAGTGGCTAGACCTTAGTCTTTGAAACTGATCTGGTATTTTTCCTGAGAAGATATGTCACAATTCAATGAAAATTAAGCTGCTTCGCATAGTGTAATCTGATGGTTCAAAACTCAGCACAAAATAATTTGTTTAGTCTCTTGCAGGATGAATAAAAAGAGTGCTGTACACAGCTGTGCAAAATTTAAATAAACATATGTAACTGCAAAGCAAATTTCTTCAAAGAATCCTAATAAGAATACGCTCAGAAGGAGGCCATTAGAAGTGACAAACAATTATTGGTCAAAATACATTCCTCAGCTTTGCTCTAGAGCGGTTATTTTTCTATCATTTGGGTAATTACCAGTAATATCCTCATATATCACATGCTATGATACTAAATGCTTTGATTTAAAAGGGTCATTTTCATAAAACCTGCTTGAAAGAGCAGGATGAATAGTAGTTATTAAAATACCCCTTTCACTACTTTTTCATGCCGAAAGAAAAGTAAAAAGCCACTTGTTTCAGACACAACGCTGTCTCAAGAGAGCGAACGAGGCAATGCAGATAGTGATGCCTATGGTTAGGATTGCCTGACACTTTCAATTATAAGACTCAGCTTTTAGTTGTTTATAAATTTGCTAAACTTTAATTATTTGGGCAGAAATTTTCCATGCTGGTTGTCTGCCAACGTTTTTTTGTCTGTTTAATTATAGCAATCATGGTTCTCAGAAATTAGCTATGGAAAAATACGTTGTTTTGCCCAAACAAATTTGACAAGAGTTTCCTCAAGAAGCTAGAACATACATGCTCTGGAGTAGGAACGTCAAATTTGGCAGTGGTCTTGTCCTACTGTCAGGGCTGTCCTTTTGCTGTCCCCTTGAAAATCTGTTCAAATTTACGCAAGAGAGAGCCTCTGAAAATCTCAGTTCATACATGCTCAGTAGAAATGTTTTAGACCTTGGCAGTGAAATTCTCTGAAGCCTATGTTGCGTCTATATTGAACATGCTCCAGTTCAGGGTGATATATAGCTAAAAATGAAGGAATGTAAGTCAAATAACAATACAAGGCATGCTTTTGATTCATGTCTACTTTTAGAAATAAATCAAAATGTTTTCACTTGTGAGTGCCTGAATAAATGATAAATTTCCTGAAAATAATTCATCCTATCTGGAAGCTTGTAAAGATAATAGTGTCATTACTACTGATATTTCACTCAATGCAAAACTCCCATTGATTTCAGCAGGTTCCAGATTAGGCCCAATGTCTGCCGCGCTTCAGAAAGCCTTGTCTAAGTTTTCCAGTTTCTCACTATAATAGGTTTAGCTGTTATTGCTATTTTAATCTAAATTGTATTTGTCATGCAAGTATCAGGTTATCTCTCAGGTGTGATTCACAAGTCCAGTAAGAATTGAAAATCCAGTCTTATGATCTCATCTATAGCCTTGAGTATTTTCTCCCAAAATTCATATGATTTCCTATTTCTCTAATTTTGTTTCTTTTTGTCTCTATTGAAGAATCTTCCAATCTGCTCAAGAATTGTTAGCAATACGCACCAAAAGGTCACCACGGTTTCTTTGAGTGAAAAAACATCAACTTGGGGGGAGGCACAAATAGTTCAAGGATGAAATTCTCCTTTGTCCAGAAGTCTAACATCTCATATAGAACTTAAGTGGTATAAAACTTTTGTGCAGACACTCCCTGAACTTGAGTGAGTTTTATTCTTAAGGAATATCCCATGTTCAATAGAGTTCAAGTTAGACTCGTTTTGTCTTCCTTAACCTTGATACTAAATCTTCTTAAAAACAACCTCTTCTCTTTCTAAAGGATCAAAATCATCTTCAGCTCACACCTCTTAGTCCCCATCACATGAAGTCAATGGAACTGTTCACATGCTCAAAATTCTGCACATGCTTAAATGCTTTGCAGGATTGGCACCTTAGTGAGCGAAATTCTTTTCTGTGCTGGTTAACAGAAGAACTAGGCATCACTAAAGCCCTGATTCTCTGAAGATTGATACATGTGCTTAACTTTATGCCCTACGATCAATCTCATTGAAATCAATTAAACCACTTTCCAACTAGCTCTAAGCATGTTGACTTCAACAGGACTAGGCATGTGCTTAAGTTACTTGCTGAATCATGGCTACAATATATAAAGTTAAGTTCTTGCAAAATCAGGACCACAGGTCCCACGTAAGCCTTATTTTGACGGCTTAAGGGACTTGAGTGCTGAATCATTTTTGTGCAAAGAATGGCTGGAACTGACAGTTCTTATTGCCGTTATATGATTCTTTAGTTTATTATTAGCGACAACCATATTATAAAACACTTTGCCATCTGTCTGCATGAAAAACCACTATCTCCAGGTATATATCCCAAAGTACTTTATAAATTCAATGATCTTTTTTACAATCTATTCACGGGGAAGACTTTATGAAATGCAGTCACTTCTGGGGTGGAATGCAACTCTAATTAGCATACACAAATTTAGGGCAGGAACAGAAAAAGAATACTGAATCCAATTAAAACTGCTAGGGGGAATTTAGAGAGGCAGAATTCTAGAGCTTTTTATCCAAGTTTACTCCATTAAGGCTCAATCATATACTTCGTCTAAGTATTATGTAGATGTTATTAAATAAATAGTGTGCCATATCTAAGTAAGGCTGATGAGAATGCATTGCTGCAGAAAGAGATTTGCCTGGCTGAAAAATATGGGAAAAATGCTGTTGAATTAAGACCTGCTCTGGGTAAGCCTGAACTTGTGTCCCAGCCATTAATATTTATTTATGTATTTATTTGCTCTTATAACTAGTCTGCTACTACAATAAATAGAAGTAATGATTTCTGTAGAGCAATTCCCATCTCACAGCAGAACATACTCCCACACCTGTATGCATAAGTATGCCACAATCTATAAATAGTAATGTCTTCAGTTTTTACTTAATTTTAAAATGAGGTTTCACATTGAAAATTGACTATGTAAAAATGACATTGTCTATCAATTATTTTTTGGATCAAATATGCTCATTTTACAAGTAAAGAAATATGTTTACTATGTGCTAGCCCTGCACATTTACTTTTGAAATCTGAAAACCTGTCTGTGCTCCTGCGTGTGTATTATCTCTGCTGCTAATAAGTCAATAGACCAAGTTCTGCCCTGAGTTACTGTGCCAGAATAAATAATCAAATATCATTTGTCATATGCATTATTCAGCAAATTTTGTCAAATACTTAATTTGACAGATCATTCTCTGGGGACAAATAGTATTTGCTGAATAACGTATTCAATCAACAAAAGTAATATTAATTGAATATCTTTTTCAATTAATATATTTGTTTCCAGTATTCAGCCAGCTCCTTGTGGTAGCAGCCCTTTGGGCCATATCTTCTTAGGTACACAGTTATGACTTAGCTGTACAGGCAAAAGTGAAAAGAGAATTTGTTCCAAAGTCTTTAACATGGACACACAGATGTAACTGAGTCAATGTTGGGCTCTGAAATTGGAAGTCTTGGCTGTCATGCTTCCTTTGCTTCCATGAGTGGAGGGAAACATGCCCTTGGGTCTGGCTCTGGGACTCATGGAAAGGAGGAGAGAAAGTCCAAAGACATGCTTCCCCCTTTCTCCCAAACATCTGGAATCCTTGTTTTTCAGGAGGAGCTTCTCAGCATTTCAGCTCTATGGATTGAGCAGGGCCTACTTTGCAGTCAGCAGATCTCTGCAAAATTCTGCACTCTCAAACCCACAGGGGTAAGCAATCCTTGAAATCAATGAGATTGCTCACACAAAACATTAGGCTTTTATCTTATTAATGTACCACTGATTTGTTAGATTTTAAGGCTAGTGGTCCCCATGAGATCACCTAGTCTGAGCTCCTGTATAATATAGTGTTGCTGAGAGGCTAGCCCTTTTAAAGGAAGTAGGTCCAGCTCCACTGTGCCAGCAGGTTCTCTCAGTCCAGCCAATTAAGAAGGTAGGAAGCAGCTAAGTATAAAGGATCAGGTAGAATCAGAGCTGTGAGGAGATTTTTGAAGGACATTGTGGGAAACTTCTGGGGGAAGGGTGAAGGCAGGATAGCAGTGGAGCCATTTTCTGCTGATGTCTTCATGCTGGGAAGCTGGAGCCAGAGGGCTCAAGGCTAGAGGAACAATGGAAAAGCATACCCGTTGGCCTAGGTGAGATAAGAAGTTAATGGGATGGGGAATGATGGCTGTTGATCCTCTGGTGAGGATGAATTCCCAGAAGAGATATTGGGGTGGTGGTGGTTCCTGGTGGGAAAGGTAGAGTTGCACTTCAGCTGAAAGGGTGGGTATGGCTGTCCTGGCAGAAGGACAGGAAAGGACCAAAGAAGAGGCTGGGTGTGATGGAAGATGCTGGTGTGTGGTATATGCTACATTGTTAGACTAGAATATGTTATGGGATTTGCAATGGGGTCATAATGGGACTATATCTGGGGAATTGTGTTTAATGATTATTTGCGCTGTTTTTCTAATGAAGTAGCCCAAAGGAGGGGTATTATGGAGTCAGGCAAGCCTGTTGTGGAGTCCTTAGGGGCCTGAGAAAGTAAGTGGGATGGTAACCCTGGTGTAAGTGTGCCCAGGCACACAAGGACTTATTCACACACAGGCTGTGGGATTTCACCTAGTTACCCCTGCATTGTGTCCATTAACTTGTGTTTGACCTAATGGCTACTACACAACATTAGATTAGCACTATTGCTATTCCTATAGTCTATATATAAACCTGATGATTAATAAGTATCAAAATTGAGTTCACATTGGTAATGAATGTAACAGGAGGTTATTAGACAAATTTAAGCCCAAATATTTAGGGTTTTGAGTTTTTTAAAAAAAACATAACTATAAATAGAAGTGTTAGCCTGACTTGCAAAAAAATCCCTTTAAAAATGTAAGTTATGCTTTTGGAAATCCAAACATTGTAACATTGACAAAGTACATGAGTGAGGTTATGGTCAAGCTGAGACTATAAGGTACACAAGAACCTATACTATAAGCAGAAAGTGAAACTGGTCATTCAGATTTTACTTTTTAGCTGGTGTGAAGTGCTAATAAAGATCAACAAGTGCCAAGAGCCAACCAGATGTCACTAGACATAGTTAAAGACATTATTTTAAATATAGGGAACATCTTTTACCATTGGCTCCCAATGGTAGAAAATCTACCAAGAGGGAGGTTGCAGTGGTGAAACACACTTACAACCCTCTTTCATTTGTGGGGGGGATGTGCTCAATCAGCAGAGCCCAGAAAGTGGCCTGTGGTGGCTGGAGAATGGACATGGCCTGAGACAGCACATCTCTCTAGCAAATTGTACTGCTGGGACTCCTGCTGAGCCCCAGCTGTAATTTAAAGTTTCTTTTCACTGGCAGAATCCCCAGTCCATGGTGGTAGTGGAAATACCAATTGCCCTCTTCTAGAATCTGCTGGTGTGACAGTGGCCCTGTACCAGGGAGGGTAAATCAAACCTGGAAGTGGCATCTGTACAGCATCCCTTTAAAAATATTTCATGAGAGATATATTAAGTGAAAATGTTTTTAAGGAAACATAGTATACAAAGCATTTTAAAGCACAGAGGAGGAAACACTGTACAAGACAACACTGGGTGACTGTCCCCGAGTAATGAAATATGGTTAACATTTCCCAGCTAGCTTTATCTTCCAGCCTCTATTAGTGCTGTAGATTGCCAGGGGTCAACTTCTCCAGTGGGCTAAGAGCTCCAGATTAAAGTACATGGTACAATAAATGCTGCTAACATTTTTTCATTTTCTGTAATGTTACATTTCTCTGCCAAAACTGCCACCATGCTGATAATTGTCATTCATCCTTTACTTTGTACTGCAAAGTAACATTTCACAATGTACCGAAGCAACTTGTATACAGTACAATAGCTATTTCCATATGGTTCTTCATACATTTATTTTTACTTTCACTGGTGAATTAGTGACGTCGTCCATTATATTTCAGATGTTAGCACAGTTGGAGCACATCCCAGGATATGTATTTAAACTGCCAAAGAATGAGAGACTGAAACTGGGCATGACTCATTACTGAGCTGTTGATGGGAAGAGGGTATTTCAATGGGAAATCCGCTCTAATCAATATCAAACGTCACATAATTTCCCAATTCAACAATGAACAGATATTCTGGGTGGTGTTCTGCCACCATTTTGTACAGCTACTTGCCCTAAATGGCTACTGTGTTGATAGTGGGGAGTAGCAGGAAGAGAGTTTTCAGCAATAAAATTAGGCATATAGGGCTACATTCTGTACTCGCATCTGATTGTCCTATGGACTTTGATAAACTTGCACCAGGTGTAAATCTGTGAAGGATTTAGTCCATAGTTGCTATGTTTCCCTAGGTAGTTTTCCAGGACATGTTCAATGGTTGCATTTGAATGACTGTGTATGCTCACCTAATTGCAGTGTGCCAGAGATGTTGCCATGTTTGTGATGCAAATTAACTGACTCTTTTATTATGAGACTAATGAGGTCTTTTGGGTTATGTGTATGGACACCAACATCTTGAATACCATCTGGCAATTGAGTGCCAGCCAGGCAAGAGGATGAAACACATGTAATGTTCCCTTGCAGGTTTATTCCACTCATAAGGTGGGTAGCAGCATTCTTCACACCCAGGCAGAGCCTATCACAGTAGTGAAGGCAAGAGGTCACAAAAATACGGATTTCACAACAAGGTCTGCATAAAAAAGGAAGAGGCATAATCTCTTTGCTGGATAATGATGAAATATTTAGATGACTGTTGTATTTCTAAGAGTGCTCATGAGTCTCGTGAGATTCCTCTATTACAGATTGACTTGTTTATAGTGGGAGGCACCGCCAATTGAAGGAGCAGTAAGATTCGATTCCAGTTCCTCAGAGCATCCCTTCTTTCCTTCCACCTCCTCCCTCCCACTGTCAATAAGCATCCTCCTCTTCTTTTCTGGGTTGAGCTTCAGCCTGCCATTTCTTCATCTACTCACAGCTTTGCCCGTCTTTGGGAGAGCCTAGTGACAATAGAGGCAAAGGAGAGTTTGAGATGGGTATCACTGGAGTACTGATGACACTAACATGCATTATCTCATGATCCCTCTCTCCCTCCCTCCCTCACACAGATATCAAACAAAGGATGTGACAGGACTGAGCCCCATAGGACTCCACAGCTATGCCTCATTGGGGAGGAGGAGCATCATCCAACACCATCCTCTGAGATTCTTCAGAAAGGCAGAGGTTGAAGGTAATTCTGCTTACGCCTGCCAGGTCATGCAATTGTATCAGCAAAATGGCGTGATGCGAAGTATCAAAGGTTTCTGGAAGACATCAATTTCAACAAGGGCTTCTGTCCTCTACTAGTGCCTGGGGGAGAGCATTGAACTTTGTGATAGCACTATTCTTGTAATTCCAGGACCTGGGTATGTCAGACTTGGGAGCTATCCTGACACTATCTTAAGAAGCTGAGATGGAGATCAGGGAGGCAATAGATGGCCAAGATGTTTGTGTCCAGAGCTGGTCTTGTGAAGAGGCCTAATTATAGATTGCTAGAGATTTTCTGGCAGCCTGCTGCTCTGAGGAGAGGATTAACAATTCCTTCTAATGCAGCTCCTATGCATTCCCTGCAGGCTTTCACCATCCAAAGGGGATATATGTACAGCTCTCATGAGCTTAGGTAAACTTCACTTTAAGTGCTGGCCAGTTTATTACTGTGCCTACATAAACTCCCCCTGCAGTGGGCAGGGATGGATAAGGTATGCTTTAGTCCCAAACTGTTGTGCAATATTGCTGCTATGCATTGTTAAATAGTTGCCACCATTCACCACAAAGTTGGCTGCATGTTTCTGGTGGATAAAGTGATCACTGCATATCATTTGCATATAATACTAAAACTTACCAGTATATAGTGCTAATTATCTAATTAGTGCTCATAACTCCTGTGTGAGGTGGGTCAGGTAAATAGGAAATGCCATATTGGATAAGACCAGTGATCTGGTCACCACAGTGGCCAGGACTAGATACTTCAGAAGCTGATGAAATAAAACCTGCAATTGTGGAATTGCGGAATTGTGCACAATGGGTGTATCCTTCTAATCACCATTTGTCACAGCTTAGTTTATGCTGCAAAGCATGAAGGTTTATATCCCTTCCAAAATCTTGTTTGCTGTTTGTTTGTGTTTGTAAGGCTAACTATCTAACTCTGGATATTCCTGTTATCCAAATAAATGTCCAATTGCTTTTAAATCTTGCTAAGTATCAACACCACTATTTTTCAGATGGAGAAGGGACTTACCAAAGACACACAGAATGTGAATGACATCCAGGATATAGAACTAAGGCATTCCTGACTCTCAACCCTCTGCTCACTCATTGAGTCTGCACAGCATTTCAGACACCACCATAAATCAATTTGTTGGTTAAGCACTTCAGAATCCCCTGAATGAAAGGCACTATATTAAATGTATGGTAGAAACGCTGTCTTTAAATGTGTACATTTGAAATTTCTCTCTGTGGAGTACTGACTGCTAGAAGGAACTTAGCCAAAATTGTGGCCATCTAATAAACACATTGCCATGGCATAAAGCCAGTTAAGGGAAAAGTTAAGTTAAAATATTTCATTTCTTTGAAATAAAAAGTATAATTGCCTTCAGTAGTGTTGGGAAACACAAGGCTATTTTGTTGTCCCCAGAAGGTAGAAACCCAGAGGTGAGGCCATACACTCATTGCAAATTTTTCAAGATTACCCTGGTAGTGTTGACAAAACACTGCTGTATGATTGCCATAGTTTCCAAGATGTTGCCATATATCAACACTCTATTACAAAAGTCTACTTCAGGTGCATACCCAAGAGAAATTGGGCCAGGTTTTCTTTCTTTTCATTTTTGTGAAAGAAAAAGAAGCTAGGACTCTACCCCAAAACCTGGTAATTCTATTTAATTTAGTTTTGCAAACTGCATTGAAAATATATTCCATCTCTTCCACTGCCCTGCAGAACACACAGTGTTTTCTCTTTTTGGTAGTACTAAGCAGCTTCTTTTAACTGGCTTATAAAAGACACTTAAAAATAAGCAATATGCCTCTGAAAGGGAGTGTATGACTGTTACACACAGACGCACCCGAGAACAGCAATCCCAAGACATGCAGGTAAGCTGTCAATCAAAACATGTGAGAATCATGAACTGGTTAAGTCAGCAACAGTCTGAGCAAAACAAAGCAGTCCAAAAAGCAGATATGTAGCAGCAGACTCTGAGAAACTGTGCACAGCCAGTGCCACTCTCTTTGTGTCTGAGTTCTGGGAATGAAAGCCAGCAAACAAACGGGAACGGCAAGTAGGACAACTTTCATACACCAGTCGTCACAAAGGCAAACTCATCCATTGTTTGGATTGATTATTATTATTTATATTAGCTAAGCATCTTTAGGCTTCCCCTGAGAACGGGACCCATTGTGCTAGGTGTACAGTCACACGGTAAGTGACAGTTCCTGTGTGGCAGTGTTTTGTCAACACTACCAGGGTAATCTTGAAAAATTTGCAATGAGTGTATGCCCTCACCTCTGGGTTTCTACATTCTGGGGACAACAAAATAGCCTTGTGTTTCCCAACACTACTGAAGGCAATTATACTTTTTATAATTATTAAGGCAGTTTGAAAATTTTCAGTCAAAACTATTTTTCAATGGATTTTTCAACTGGATTTTCAATGGAAATATTTTGTGGGAAGTAGAAAATTTTAACTCTGTCAAAAAAAAGTTTATTGGTTTTGGAAGTTGTCTTTTTGTCAAAAAAACAAAACAAAACAGTAATCATTTTCCAGGGAGGAGAGGAAGGGAGGAAATTTGACCAGCTCTAATTATTGTCCCCATTGTATAGATGGAGATGTGAATGAAATCCGGGCTCCCCTGCGTCTCAGACAGTGCTGTAACAACAAAACTAGGTTTCCTCTCAATATATTTCTATAAATGTCTCAAATTGGTTTTCACTTTCATCCAGAATCTTTTAGGTACCCAGGGATAAAACAAGCAACTTGATTCAAATGGTTATCACAACAACACTCGCTATGCTGCAGACACTGTGAATAAATAAGAGACCATGTGATCTAGATGATTGGAGCAGGGGGTGCCCCGACAGCAGTTTTAAAGCATAACCTTTGTATCCCTTGTGTTTGCAAAATGAGGACAAAGCTGGTCAACTGCAGGATTTCATTGCTCTAACAGCAAGCCATTTATTCTACTATGGTAGATACAAGTATTAGCAAATATTCTGGCTGCCTGCCTTTGTTTTTGTTTTTAAAATTTACTTGTCCCATTAGATGCCAAGCAAACTGTCATTGTGGCCTTTAGGGCCACAGACTTTTAGGGAAGGTCAGCAGTGGTTCCAGGGTGGTATCACCTTTACTTCAAAACTACCTCTGTGGGCATATAGGCATGAAAATTTCCTCCTTCCCCTCCACAACACCTAGTACCTGGCACTAACTCCATGGAGTCTTTCACTGAATAATTTTAGTCAAACTACTTAAATGTCTTGTGCCTTGGTCAAACCACACTGAAAAATTAGAGAAAAAACACTGAGCTTAACTATCCAATACTATGAGTGGGCTGAGATTTCCAGGGTAAATAAATTACATACTCTACCTCATCACATGGAAACTAATGGGCAGCTTCAGAAAATGACTGGCAATTAAAAATGTGATTTTAGGACAGTAATAGTGGTAATTATCTTTTATGCCAGGAGGGGAAAAAATGCACTAAGAGGCCATGATGAGTGCACAGAATCAGTCAATAAAGGAAATTTTCTAGAGTTACTTGACCTGATTACAAAAGATGATGTTTTAGCAAATGTCTTTGGGATATAGTATATTATAAAAAATGAGGTAATATCATCAACAGGTCGAGCCTAATACAGACTGAAAATGAGTCTGGTGACGATAAATGAATTGATAATGGAGTATTGGGAACAAAATGAGCAATTATGATTAGCTCAGATCTAAAATACGCTAAATGAAACCAGCATTTATAAGATAATTCTGGACTTTAGAAGTGCAGAAAGAAAGGTTGTTGTGAAATTTGTACAGTGAGGACCTACCCACTTGTAGGCCTGTGGTTTGGATTTGATCCAAGTCATTAATGATTAAAAGGTTTTAGCTACCATCTGACAGTTATTCTGTGGGCTATGTGAATTGAGTTTATGGTCTCAGTGCAGTTCATACTGAGGAGTGGTTCCCCCTTTGAGAGCTGTGAATACTTAAAGATTTGTGTGTATGTACAAATTTCACCTGTAAATGTCATTTTACGTAGGTGATTTTTCTGATGACACTCCTAGAATGTTGTTGGGTTTTTTTTTTCTATGAATTGTTTTCAGTGGCTATTTTTACATTAAAATTTGTAAACATGTTTGTTTATGCTTATGAAGGTCTTTCCTCCCCAGACCCCAGCAGCCAACACCACACACAATCTTCCTCCATTTACCAGGTCGCTTACTGTCTCCCCTATCTGTTTTTGTCCCCTTTGGATATGGAGAACCATTTGCTCACTTCCCCCATCCTGTATCTTTGGGAAGATAGCAAAAATGGGAAAATAGACTCTTTGATTTAGTAATAATGCCATGATATAATAATGTAGCATATAATTTAGATCCTGATCTAAATCCTTTTGAAAGCAATGGGAGCCTTTCCATTGACTTCAGTTGGCATTGGAGCAGGCTCTTAGTTCGGTACATTACCAATGGTCAATAAGCGTCCCCATTTTCTGATGCATTGTGAGTTTTAGTTCAAAGACTTTAAAAGCACACTCTTATGTAAGCTCTGACAATTTCTTGATGTTTTAATTTATAATTGAGATTTCCCAGAGATGTTTTAATGCAATTGTGGCCATTGGTGGGTCAAACAGTCATCATGACTGAAACACCATTAGTAAATCAGAGTTCCAGTTCAGGTCAGCAGCATCAGGAAGCTTTTTCTCCTAATGTAAAAAAGTTGAAGAGGTCTCAACCTGGAGCACATGAAATGTTGTTTCTGATGAGTACAATGGACACAAAGATGGTATAGGAGTGTCCAAGGACGTCCTCTTTTATATATTTGCCTTTAAACAGATGAGATTCCAAAGAGTAACTGTGGTACTACTTTGAGGAAAGTCATATTGTGTTTGTTTGAGCTACAAAAATGTCTATTTGTCTTTCCTAAATCACTTAATCTAAAATTCATTTGGATTCTGTACTGCTTTCATGTTTCATACAGGCAAAATAACTCAGTTCTTCACTGTTTACTTTCATCTCTTTTGAATCAGTAATCTTTATAAATATCTTTCATATTAATTTTGAAGGGTTCCAAGGAAACAGAGATTTTAGAATGCTGGCCACTTGGAAGGTATTAGGTGTGCACTTCAGTAAAACCTGTACTATTGTTCAGGTAATTGTTAATGTTTATTGAGAAGTGGTCTCATTCTGGCTTTAGCCCGTCATTGCCAAGCCAGTTATTTTTTTTTGTCCTAACCCAATTTTTAATTCATGTTGGGCAATAGCTGGAAATGGTTGGTATCTTTTGTATGAGTACTTCTGCAGTCGAGAGGTGGAAAGCCAGTTCTCAGTCAAAAGACACAGAACTGCCTGTCAGTGACTCTTGAGTATCTTGAATTTGTGATGAGACAAAGCGGGTGAGGTAATATATTTTTGGGCCAACTTCTGTTGGAGAGAGAGAGAAGCTTTCAAGTCACACAGAGCTCTTCTTCAGGTCTGGGAAAGGTACTCCCAGTGTCATAGTAAAATACAAGGTGGAACAGATTGTTTAGCAAATGTAGTTAGCACATATTGTAAGGGACCATTTGAAGTAGAATGTCCCATTAACATGACTGTAATCATAGGACAAAAAGAGGGGGTTAGTGGGTTACATATTGTTGCAATAAACCATAAATCTAGTATCTCTAGTTAGTCTATGATTTTTAGTGTCTAGCAGAGTTATATATTTAAGTTCCTAGGCTCGTCTTCTGAAAGTGTTGTACAGGTTTCCTTTGAGGATGAGGACTGATGGGTCAGGTACAGAGTGATCGCTTTGTGAAAGGTGTTCACCCACAGGTGATAGGGCATTTTTCTTTTGTTTTTTGGTCTTATCATTTTTCTGTGGGACTTCATTCAAGAGCATAGTGACTGTCTGGTTTCATCCACATAATTGTTTTTGAGGCATTTGGTGTACTGGATGAGGTACACCGCATGTTGTGATACACATGCATAGAACCACTGGATCTTGAAAGATGTGTTCTAGGTGGTGGTGAGCATTGTAGAAATGGATATGTTTTCAGATTTTGCATCTGTTCTGGCAGGGGTCTGGTGCCACTTCAAGTTTGTGTGTCCCTGTTTGTGGAAAATTTGCTTCTGATGATGAGCTTGGAGAGATTGGGGTGTTTGAAGGCCAGATGTGGAGGTTCAGGAAATATTTGTTTCAGTATGGCATTTCCATTCAGTTTAGGCTGTAATTCTTTGATGCCTTGTATGGGTTCAAATTTGGGGTGGTAGTTGACAAATGGGGGGTTATGGTCAAAGGGGGTTTCATTTCTATATTGAAGCTGGTTCTCTTGGGGGTGTTTGGGTGGCCAATTCCCACTCTGGTGGAGTGTTCTGGTTTGGTGACAGTGGTTTTGAGTGTGTTAAGGAGTATATCTCTGACTTCCTCCTTGGAGAATATTCTGTGGTATCTCAGTGCTTAGCTGTGGATAACAGATTTCTTGGTGTATTTGGGGTGGTTACTGAACCTATGAAGGTAGGTGTGGTGGTCTGTGAGGTTCTTGTATATAGTTGTCTGTAGGATTCCACTGCTTTAGCTCCTATCACTGATACTTACAAGCCTGACTTCTAACTAGCGTTCTCTTTCAAGAAAGCACTCAGAGAATGTTTTCTGATTAGCCTATTGTATCCATAGGCTATGGACTAATTCAATGCTATAAATGCACAGGTGGTGTTGAAAGAGATCTGAAGGTCATAGTGGATCACAAGCTAAATATGAGTCAACAGTGTGACACCATTGCAAAAAAAGCAAACATCATTCTGGGATGTTCTGGCAGAAGTGTTTGTAAGCAGGACATGAGAATTCTTCTACTATAATTCTTCTACTGTATTGTATTGTGTCCAGTTGTGGGTGCCACATTTCAGAAAAGATGGTGACAAATTGGAAAAAGTCCAGAGAGGAGCAACAAAAATGATTAAAGATCTAGAAAACATGACCTGTGAGGGAAGATGGAAAAAAATGGGTTTGTTTAGTTTGGAGAAGACAAGGCTGAGATGGGACATAAGTTTTCAAGTACATAAAAGGTTGTTACAAGGAGGAGGGAGAAAAATTGTTCTCGTTAACCTCTGAGGATAGGACAAGCTTAAATGGGCTTAAATTGCAGCAAGGGTGATTGAGGTTAGACATTGTGGAAATCTTTTGTCAAGGTAGTTAAGCACTGGAATAAATTGCCTAGGGAGGTTACAGAATCTCTGTCATTGGAGGTTTTTAAGAGCAGGTTGAACAGACACCTGTCAGGGATGGTCTAGACAATGCTTGGTCCTGCCTTGAATGTAGGAGACGGGACTAGAAGACCTCTCAATGTCCCTTCCTGTCCTGTGATTCTAAGAGCAAAACACTATGTGGGCAAATGCTGCTGCAGCACCTCATGGAAGAAAGAACCTAGGGAAAGAAAAGGTAACAAGTCCTAGGACCAATTCCTGACTTTTCATTCCTGGGCACAGAGGACCCCACCTGCAGCAGAGCTGGTCCACTTCTCCTGCATGGGGAGGAGGTGCGTGACAAATTTGGGGGACCTGTGCAGTGGGTGCACACCACCTACATGCTGCTGATTCCAGCTCTGCAAGGCTCTCTGATTTGAGTGAAGGATATTGGTGGTGGCAGATCTGTCATTGAGCAGATCCACAGGACATTTCCCATCCTCAGAAAGGGCCATGGAGATGTTTCAGGCTCCCTTTACTAAGGCTGGAATAGCGGCAAAAGAAGAGTTTCTTTTTCTCCACTCCGACCTGAGAGTAACTCCTTGGCATAGTGTTGCTGTTTGGACTGTGCTCTAAACATAGGATTTGGGTTTAGGAAAATTAAAGGCATGCTTTAGATGTTTAGGTGTCTTCCGTGGTGTAAAATCTCAGCCTGTTTCATCGTTATCCCAGTAGCTGTCTCCAGAAATGTTGTGACTTTAATACAAAACAAAGCCAAAAAAAAAGAAAAAAATCTCCTGCTTTTCTGTGCAGCACAAAAGTTCCTTTAGGGTTTACTTATGGTCAAGTAGGGTCCCACTCTATCACCCTCAATTCTTACAGGCCTTGGAGAAACAACAAAATGGTAAGATCCGGGTTGAGTGGAAAGAGGGGTTGAGTTCCCTGTCAGTGTATTGATTGTTCTGCAGCCACCTGCAAAATGGGATAATGCTAATTACACCTGGAGAGTTCTGTCGCCTTTGGCTAAACAGCACAAGAAATTGGTATTAATGAAGTATGACAACACCTCATATTCTCCCTGCCACTTAAGGCCCGCTCATTCTACACCCAGAATTTACCACAGGGGAGTTGGCACAATCTTATTATGGTGAATAAACGTCACCATAGACATTCCATTCCTAGGTCTGAAGCCATGCTGGAAGAAGTAAAATAAATCTGGAGAATTCAAGTACAGCGGGATTTGGTCAAGCATCTCTGTGGTGGCCTTCCCTGAAAAACTGGAACTTGACTAAAGATTGGCTGAAGAGCTGTGAACTTAAGTTCTGATATTCAGACTACCAAAAGTGACTTGAGAACTTCCTTTTACCATAGCACCTTCTGAGTCTTGCCCCTGAAAGTGCGCTTTCATTTGCTGAAACGGAAGGATACTATTGTCATCTTAAATGAGCCACCAATTTCTTAATATCCTTAAAAATGGAAAGAGAAATGTTTTGGACAATTTGGCCCAGCTAAAAAAATAAATATAGTCTGGAAGACTATAGTGTGATACTGCAGTTTTTTTAAAGGATTAAACAAGTACATTGAACAGTGTTTTAAAATATTTTGGATTTAGCTGAGAAAGGTGAAAGCTTTGCTACTACATGTAATCTACCAAAAAACAAATTGAAAAGACACAAAAATAAGAGTTCTTGTTATATCTTTTGTCCTTTACCAACCCCAGAGTGAAACATAGTTTTGTCCCAAGCACAGATGAGTACCTAATTCCTGCACGCACACGAAAGGAGATAGTAATGCAGCCTTCATACAGCGTTAGCTGTCCATGCCTCAGTCTCCAGTGCTGGCTACATAAACATCTTAATTTGTTTAAGAAAAGTATTTCCTTCAAGTTGGCATGTTTCATTTTGAGCTGATTAAGTTCCCTATAAAATTGAAATGCATAAGATGCCTTTTATTAACATGAAAACCCAGCATATTATATACTATTTTGGACAGAGATCCATATTTCTTTCTGTCCTTTGTTATATTGTGTATTGCATCTAGATCTATGGAAATTAAAACAAATATGTGGTCAAATGATGTTGGACGTATTGGCTGTTAGACTCTGGAAAGAAATCTGCATGTGGTAGAAGGCGGTAACGGTGATTTATATGTTGACAAATGCTAAAAAAGGAACACTTATTCTTATTCAGGCCACCCTGCTCATCACTAAAATATAGAGCAAAATTAAATGCCAGACAT